>CM032640.1:2215267-2839575 GCA_019097785.1 Fraxinus excelsior
CGTTCCCCGCGGCGAGCAAAGGGGAAACAAACGGAAAGAGACGGAGGTCAGGAGAAAAGGAAAGATAGAAGGGATCAAAGCCGCTCTAGACCGTATCCCGATAAATTCCGCGGCTACCACCCTTTGAATGCTAGTCTGAAGGAGGTCTTTCTTCAAACCGAAGCAAAGAAGTCTTTTCGCCGACCTCCGCCTGGAGGCAAAGAAACAGCTGGGAAGAGCCAAGCAAAGTAATGCCGATATCATAAGACAATGGGACATGACACTGACAACTGCCGAGACCTAAAGGAAGAGGTGGAAGCCCTCATTCAGAGAGGCCATTTACGGGAGTTCGTAGCAAGGCCAAGAATAGCAGGTCCATCCGGGCTTCAACAGCCTGACCAGCGGGGAGATAACCAACCAGCACGGCCCGAACCCCCAGCTCGCGACCCCCAGCCCCGTGCCGAAATTCGAATGTTGGTAAGCGGAAACCAATATTTAGAGGGTTCAAGAAGAATTAGGCGCAAGCTGGCGCGTGATGCTCACGTACACCAAAACTTTAGTGTAAGATACCCCGCATCGGAACCCGCTGCTTATTCGGGCCCTGAGTGGTTCGAGTTTTCAGAGAAAGATGCACAGGGAGTTCTGTAAGACCAAAGTGATGCGCTGGTTATCGCAATGGATGTGACAGGAGTCCGAATACACCGAACTCTAGTAGACAACGGGAGCTCGGTCAATGTGCTTTACTACCAAACGTTGAGGCAAATGGCCATACAGGATCAATACCTTCAACCGTACCCCCGGAAACTTCAAGGATTTTCCGGCAATCCGGTCGAAGCTCGGGGACAGATTGTACTTAGTGTTGAGTTCGGCGAACCCCCATGCTACAAAAAAATCCTGGCGGATTTTGTCGTGGTTGATATCCCTTCAAACTACAATGCCATATTGGGGAGACCTTTATTGCACGAACTGCAGGCGGCAACCTCAATGTATCATTACTGTCTCAAGTTCCCCACTCCGAACGGACCAGGAGTAATACGTGGGAACCAAGTTGAAGCGAGAGCCTGCAACGTAGACTTACCTAAGCCCCTGGTTGGAATGCTGGATGACCAGAGCTGCCAACAAGCTGAGATATCGGAACACGGGGATCCAATGATAACCGAACTAAACGAGGTCGGTATGACATGCACAAGAGAGTTCCTCCCAGACACGTTGGATCCAAGAGTAAAAACACGAGGTGGAGAACCTGTGGAAGAGCTGGACGTCATCCAAGTTGGTCTAGGCGTCCCGCCCAAGGAGCTGAAAATAGGTCATGACCTCCAGCCCCCAGTGAGGGATCAAATTATCAGTTTCCTCCAGGAAAACCTCGATGTATTTGCCTGGGAACACGCGGACATGAAGGGAATCAACCCAAAAGTCATGTGCCACAAGTTAGGAGTTGGTCCCTCAGCACGGCCAAAACAGCAACGAAGGAGGCCTCTTAACCCAGAACGATATGAGGCCCTCAATAAGGAAGTGCAAAAGCTGCTCAAGAACGGATTCATTCGCGAAGCAAAATATCCAAAATGGATCGCTAATCCTGTACTAGTGAAAAAGAGCAATGGGGATTGGAGGGTATGCATAGATTTCACCGACCTGAATAAAGCATGGCCTAAAGACGGATTCCCTCTGCCAAGGATTGACCAAATGGTGGACGCCACTGCTGGGCACGATTTGCTCAGCTTCATGGACGCATATTCAGGCTACAATCAGATTCCCATGCATGAACCGGACCAAGAACACACGGCATTCGTCACCGACAGAGGTCTGTACTGCTACAAAGTCATGCCGTTTGGTCTCAAGAATGTAGGAGCGACCTACCAACGTCTGGTTAACTCCATGTTTGCCAAACAAATCGGGAAAACCATGGAGGTCTACGTGGATGACATGTTGGTCAAGAGTGCAGAGGCTTGGGAACATCGGCAACATCTCGCCGAAATGTTCGAGATCCTAAGAACATACGGGATGAAGCTAAACCCCCGTAAATGCACATTTGGAGTAAGCTCAGGGAAATTTTTGGGATATCTAGTAAACCGCAGAGGAATTGAAGCTAACCCAGATAAGATAAGGGCCATCATTGAGATGCGTCCTCCATCCAGACCTAAGGAAGTTCAAAGCTTAAGAGGACGGATAGCCGCCCTCAGCAGATTCATGTCAAAATCAACAGACAAGTGTAAGCCCTTCTTTGACGTGCTGAGAGGAGGAAAGAAGTTTGAATGGACGCCGGAATGTCAGGTCGCTTTCAACCAACTAAAATCACACCTATCACAACCACCTGTGCTGTCCAAACCTAGAGAAGGAGAAACACTCATGCTATACTTGGCAGTCTCGGAGCATGCCGTCAGCGCGGTGTTGGCCAGGGAGGAGGACGGAGTACAGCACCCAGTTTACTATGTTTCTAAGGCCCTGCACGACGCCGAAGTTCGCTACTCCCCCCTGGAGAAGTTGGCCTATGCTGTGATAATCGCTGCTCGGAAACTGAGGCCATACTTCTTGGAACATTCCATTGAGATCCTGACGAATCAACCTTTGAGGCAGGTACTGCAGAAACCGGATACTTCAGGGAGATTGGTAAAATGGTCAATTGAGCTCGGCCAGTTCGATGTAAGGTACAAACCACGCACCTCAATAAAATCTCAAGCGCTAGCCGATTTCATTCTTGAGTTCAGCTCAGACCTATGGGACAATCACCTTCCCATGCCCCTTGGAAACTGTTCGTTGACGGATCCTCCACGGATGAAAGAGCAGGAGCTGGGATAGTTCTAATAAGCCCAAACCAACAACTGTTCTGCGAAGCGTTACCTTTCGACTTCAGCGCTTCTAACAACGAAGCTGAGTACGAGGCCCTGATAGCCGGCCTACGGATGGCAAGCGAAATGAAAATTGACTGGCTGATGGCGTACAGTGACTCCCAACTGATAGTAAACCAAGTCAACGAAACCTATCAAGCCAAAGAGGAAAGAATGAGCAAATATCTCCAGATCGTCAGAAACGAACTCCAGAAGTTTAAAAATGTCCGTATCAGACAGGTCCCATGAACTCAGAACGGGCACGCTGATGCACTAGCTCGGTTGGCAACCAGTGAAGGAATTGAGAGGTTTGATAGCATACCTGTTGGGAGAATCCACCGCCCTGCAATTGAAGAAGCTGAGAAAATCCACATGGCGACGGAGCCCAGACACTCGTGGATGGAAGAACTCGTTACGTACCTCCAAACGGGTATATGCCCAGAGGATCCCACCTTGGCAAGGAAGCTGAGGGTAAGGTCAGCAAGGTACACATTGATCGACGGCATCTTATATAAGCGAGGATATGCTGCGCCACTGTTAAGGTGCCTGGATGAGGAAGAAGCCCTTCGCGCTATGAAAGAAATACACGAGGGGATATGCAGAAATCACGCAGGAGGACGGTCATTGTCACACAAAATCATGCGCCAAGGATACTTCTGGCCGACCATGAAAAAGGATACGCTGGAATTCACCATGAAGTGCGACAGATGCCAACGGTTCGCACCTAACATCAAACTCCCCCTGGAGAACTGAACTATGTAATGGCACCGTGGCCTTTCGCAAAATGGGGGGTCGATCTTACCGGTCCCATGCCTACGGGAAAAGAGGGGGACGAAGTTTGCAATTGTGGCTGTTGACTATTTCACCAAGTGGGCTGCGGCTAAACCTATGGCGAAAATCACCGAGCACAAAACCACTGAGTTCATATGGAAGTCAATCATATGCAGGTTTGGAATACCTCACTCCATAGTGACGGATAACGGAAAACAGTTCGACAACACTCGCTTTGCAAGTTTCTGCGAGGAATTGGGGATACAGAAACATTTCTCCACGCCGAATCACCCCCAGGCTAACGGACAAGTTGAGGCCATCAATAAGATTATCAAGCATACGTTGAAAACAAAGCTCGACACTCTTAAGGGAGGATGGGCAGAAGAACTCTCCAGCGTGTTATGGTCTTATCGCACTACTGCTAGAAGCAGCACTGGAGAAACCCCTTTCTCCCTAGCCTTCGGGGTAGAGGCCGTGATTCCTCTTGAGGTTGAAATTCCATCTGTCAGAACTCTGATGTATCAAGAAAACAGGAACGAGCAAACATTACGAGAAGAATTGGATTTGATAGAAGAAAGAAGGGATGTTGCTGAAGTCAGAAATGCGGTATACAAACAGCGCAATGCGAGATACTACAACCAGAAGGTAAAGAAACGAGAGTTCGAGGTTGGCAACCTTGTCCTAAGGAAGGTCTTCCTGGCAACAAGAGAACTAAATGCTGGATCTTTAGGACCTAACTGGGAGGGTCCTTACATGGTAAGCAAGGTACTGCTCAAAGGGGCTTACGAACTGGAAGATATAGAAGGCAGGACTTTGCCGCACCCCTGGAACGCAGAGCACCTCAAAAAATATTACCAATAGATTGCTGTAATGTGCTGCCTCTATGAATAAAAGCATGGTTATCAGAATGACTCTCCAAGAAGTACGGCGTCCACGCCGGGTGATTCCTAAGCCCTACTCACGAAGTAGGCAGAATCTCCAGTAAGCCCTACTCACGAAGTAGGCAGAATCTCCAGTAAGCCCTACTCATGAAGTAGGCCGAGCTAATGTTGTAAGTGCTGCAACACTTAGCATGATTACTAAGCCCTACTCATGAAGTGGGCAGAATCGCTTGTAAGCCCTACCCATGCAGTAGGCCGAGCTAATGTTGTAAGTACTGCAACACTTAGCATGATTCCTAAGCCCTACTCATGAAGTGGGCAGAATCTCTTGTAAGCCCTACCCATGCAGTAGGCCGAGCTAATGTTGTAAGTGCTGCAACACTTAGCATGATTCCTAAGCCCTACTCATGATGTGTGCAGAATCTCTTGTAAGCCCTACCCATGCAGTAGGCCGAGCTAATGTTGTAAGTGCTGCAACACTTAGCATGATTCCTAAGCCCTACTCATGAAGTGGGCAGAATCTCTTGTAAGCCCTACCCATGCAGTAGGCCGAGCTAATGTTGTAAGTACTGCAACACTTAGCATGATTCTAAGCCCTACTCATGAAGTGGGCAGAATCTCTTGTAAGCCCTACCCATGCAGTAGGCCGAGCTAATGTTGTAAGTGCTGCAACACTTAGCATGATTCATAAGCCCTACTCATGAAGTGGGCAGAATCTCTTGTAAGCCCTACCCATGCAGTAGGACGAGCTAATGTTGTAAGTGCTGCAACACTTAGCATGATTCCTAAGCCCTACTCATGAAGTGGGCAGAATCTCTTGTAAGCCCTACCCATGCAGTAGGCCGAGCTAATGTTGTGAGTGCTGCAACACTTAGCATGATTCCTAAGCCCTACTCATGAAGTAGGCAGAGTCTCTTATAAAGCCCTACCCATGCCGTAGGCCGAGCTAATGTTGTGAGTGCTGCAACACTTAGCATGATTCCTAAGCCCTACTCATGAAGTAGGCAGAATCTCTTATAAAGCCCTACCCATGACGTAGGCCGAGCTAATGTTGTAAGTGCTGCAACACTTTGCATGATTCCTAAGCCCTACTCATTGAAGTAGCAGTATCTCTTGGTAAGCCCTACCCATGAGTAGCCGAGCTAATGTTGTAATTATGCACACTTAGCATGGATTCCTAAGCCCTACTCATTGGAACGTGGGCGAATCTCTTGTAAGCCCTACCCATGCAGTAGGCCGATCTAATGTTGTAAGGGCTGCAAACACTTAGCATTGATTCTAAGCCCTATCGTGAATAGGGCAGAATCTCTTGTAAGCCCTACACATGCAGTAGGCCGGCTAATGTTGTACTGCTGCAACACTTAGCATGATTCCTAAGCCCTACTCATGAAGTGGGCAGAATCTCTTGTAAGCCCTACCCATGCAGTAGGCCGAGCTAATGTTGTAACTGCTGCAACACGTAGCATGATTCCTAAGCCCTACTCATGAAGTGGGCAGAATCTCTTGTAAGCCCTACCCATGCAGTAGGCCGAGCTAATGTTGTAAGTGCTGCAACACTTAGCATGATTCCTAAGCCCTACTCATGAAGTGGGCAGAATCTCTTGTAAGCCCTACCCATGCAGTAGGCCGAGCTAATGTTGTAAATGCTGCAACACTTAGCATGATTCCTAAGCCCTACTCATGAAGTGGGCAGAATCTCTTGTAAGCCCTACCCATGCAGTAGGCCGAGCTAATGTTGTAAGTGCCGCAACACTTAGCTTAAAATATACGAGAAATTCCTACAAAAGATTCCTGTAAAAACTCAAAACGACTTATACCGCAAACAGGCGAACAACGAAAAGTTCTATTAACTAGTTCATTTGAGAGTTGCGAATTCAAATTATGAAAAAGCAAAAGTAAAACATCACACAAAATGTTTCCATTCATAAAATAAAAGGGCACATGAGCTGAAGAATTTGAAGAAATACATAAAGCTAAGGATTGGGGGGATTGGGAGCGAGCTCATCAGGTGCAGTCGGAGGAGCCTCGGCTTGTTGGGCCTCAACTGCTTTCAGCATCTGATCCATCTCCTTCTCCTGCTCCTCCTGAGCCTCCACCAAAAAGGCAGTATCCCAGTCCGGCCTTTTTTGGTTGATGAATTTGACGATCTCACCCATAGCCAGGACATATGCTTCCTGGGCAATGGCGTCAAAAGCTGGAGAAGCTCTCCACTCCTCCACAGCCTTAGAGACCTTCAGATCGGTCTCTGCCTTTAAAGCCATGGCCTGAACTACGGCTTCGTCAGCTCTTTTCTTTTCAAGTTCAGCTCGGGAGTTCGCCTTTTCCCCCCACAAATGCAGCGCCTTGTTCTCATCAAGTAGCCTATGCTCCTTAGTAAGGCAGGCGTCGAGCTCTTCCCCCATCTTATTCAACTGACTCTCGTAACTTCTCTTTTCCTCCACAAAAGCAGACCTCTCCGCTTCGACCTCAGAAAAGAGCTTGTCAGCTTTGGCTTTGAATTCCAGCACAGAATCGAGTTCTGCCTTAACCTGAAAGGCACAGAGATAAAAGCTAAGGTACATAAAAAGGCTACTGACCCAAGACCCCAAAGACAAGCTCTTTTACCTTTTCCACCACGGAAGACATGTGAAGAACAGCCCTGTGACAATGAAGCTGAGCTGTGAGGACATTCTCCCCAATGGGCATCTCAGTCAGAAATTGCTGCTCCTTGTCATTCCAGCTCCGCGTCATCAGGACGGCAGATTCTCTGAGGGGCGAAGGGAAGGCGACAACTGACTCCCTAGCTGGGGAAGGAGCCCTGAGGAAGTCCAAAAGAATTTCAGGTCGACGTCCAAACAGATCTTCAACGCCCGACCTCTGGAGGTCCGGACATCTCTCATGAGACTTGGAGGAAGAAGCACAGGCAGCCGCTGGGGCCGTCGCTGGGACTGGGGAGCTCGGCGGGGTGGAGGCAACATGAAGGTCGGCAGAACGGCGCCTTTGAAGAGGCAATTCGTCTTCAGGATCTGCCTCCGGACTCCCAGGCCGAACTACCTCGGTAACAGCAGCTTCCTCCCTCTTTCTTTTCGCAGCCTCAGCCGCCTTAGCCGCTTTAGCAGCACGGAAGTTCAGCATTTCTGGTTCTTGATCTGGGATGCGAAGGATAAGAAGTGAGAGACAAATTAAAAACGGGAAGGAATAACCAGAAAAAACAAACCCTTACGGGAAGGAGCAGTCGCTGGAGCTCCGGGTCTGCTGGCGTCTGAACTCGGAGGCACAGCTCGGAGTAATCCCGCCACAAAAAGGTTGTCGTTGGTGATTACGAATTTGCAGGATCTTTCCCTGTGCGATAGAGCCCGGATGGCGTCAGCTCGCTTTTTGGTCGCCGAACTCAGGTGGCAAGGGCGGTAAACTGTAAAACACAGAAAAGATAAGAAATTAGTCTCTTCACCCAACGATTAAAATCAGAAAACAGCCGTAAATGCTCTCACTTACAGAGAGGATGGTAAAGGGTAGGGACTACATCCCCCCTATCCACCTCGTCAGGGTGGAACTGCCACTCCCCCAGGACATAGAAGAACTCCTCCTTCCACCCTTTAACCGAAGAGGGGGTATCCAACACTAACGAACCCCCAGTCCTGGGCCTGGCACTAGTATACCACCAGCCCGTGCTCTTCCCATCCTCTTTAAAGGTAAACAGGGAGTTAAATGTGGAAGCATCCATCTCAGGATAACCTAGTTGTTTCCACAGGATCAAGGTCGCAACTAGGGTCCTCCACCCATTAGGGCATAGTTGAGTAGGGGCTATTCCCCAAGAGGAAAGGAACGACCTAATGATCTTTGGGAAAGGGAGACGCAGACCGGCACTAAGTATGGCACCGTTTAAAGCCACGCACCCAACGGGAGGATTGTCAGCTCGGTCAGTGGAGGAAGGCATCACTAATTCTACAGTTGAGGGAATACCATACTTGGCCCTAATTGTAGCTAAGGACCCCTCATGTATAACCGACCTAAGAGAACTGGCCCCCCAAGGTCCGCCCCTACTGCTACTCTCCTCACGAGTCCTCTCCTCCCTCAGTTTACGCCTTTGTTCCATACTTCGAGGTGAATTCGATAATGGGTTCAGAGAAGGCGGTTGGGGGTAAAACGAAGCTAAGGGAACGGGAGTAAAGACCTCCTGACAGTCAGAACTAGCACTTGAAGGGTTGTATGATTGAGTAGATGAAGAAGGCGCAGGGTTTTCTTGTTGATTCCCCCAGGAGTGTACACGAGATTCGTCCGAGCTCATAAAAGCGAGTTGAAAAGAAAATAATGTGCAAAAGGAAAAGGGTATTCTAAAAATGGCAGAAGAATACCTGGGCAGTTATCCCGTTCGGAGACTTGGGAAAGAGAAAGGGACCGAAGAGTTTGCGAATTTAGGAATAAGGAAGGATGGAATTCGAAAATACTAAAGAAAGACGGAAGGAAGCGTTCAGGAATGGCAAAAGGCGGGATGTAAACCGGCAGGAAATAGCAATAAATGCACGCGGCTGTCAATCAATGCCTAAAAAGAGGTGAAGACGTCCAGCCACCCTCTTGGCGACAGGTGTACCTGGCGGCCGCAGGAGCAATTATTACGCGGGTTGGTACTTGTGCCATGACAGTTCAATGAGGTCAGACTCTCATTTAAAATTAGACCTGACCTGGGGGGTAACTTTTGACACCGACCTCCGAGGTCGTTGAGCTCGGACTGTCATATCCCAATGAGGACAAGGAAAAGGGAGTTCGGTTATGCGATGTCAGATCGGCAGGAGCATAGCTTTCCCAACAAGCCATTGTAGTCTTCCAAGACGCTACAGTGGCTAATGATTACGGATCACTGACAAGATCTTTGGGCATCAAATCAAAGGGATACACGTGGAAAGGTCCTGTGTCAGCGCCCACCTATTCCTCCAACCAGAAGCCTTAGCCTGCTTTAATAGACAATGCATTTACTACCGGGATCAACAAGTCCCATCATCCTCAGTCAACAGTACAACGTTGAGGTCGGGCGCCAATCCCGTTAGGACAACGCACCAATTAGCTCAGCTCAGTCTCTGGGTTGACAAGACATGAGGATTAGACATTATTATGTTTCTACTATAAAAGGCTCAAAAAACAAAGATGGCAGGGGAGGCAGACAGAAAATCTAAAGGAATACACTAAGGAGAAAAACCACAATGAACCCTTTGAATACTCCAGACTATCTGCAAAAAAGAAGTAATTGATACAGAGACAATCTAGCATTCTTCTTCATTGTATCCTTTAGACTACTTTCTGCACTCTTAGTTGGCTTTAATCTTGTTCATACAATTTTGAACGTCAACAAGTTTTTTCTTTTTCTTTTTGTTTTATTTAAAGAGAAAGATACATTCGTCATTTCACAATTTTTAGTTGAGAAAATTGATGAAAATGACCTTTTGGGTAATGCAAAGTGGAAATAAGGGTGAAAACGTTAAAAAAAAATGTAAGTACATTTTCCACAATAACAGTGAAATGTGATGACGTTATGTGCTAATTACCCAAAATTAAATAGTCTAATAAACAAGAATTTAACATTTTTCCTTTTTAATATTTATCAATCATGTTCAATATGAACATGTTATTAAAGTGTTTACATCAATCCAATCCATTACTCAAAAGACAAAGATTGGGAAAAGGTTGAAGTAGTTAGTTATATTTTCTGATAAAGGAAACATAAATGCTAGAAGAATTTGGTAAATTAATAAATATCAATTATCAAGTACACATTCATTGAACCACAATCC
This sequence comes from Fraxinus excelsior, assembly GCA_019097785.1. Taxonomy (NCBI): domain Eukaryota; kingdom Viridiplantae; phylum Streptophyta; class Magnoliopsida; order Lamiales; family Oleaceae; genus Fraxinus; species Fraxinus excelsior. Next base: position 2,225,489 of record CM032640.1, read on the forward strand.
AAAAATGTAAAATTCATAAGCACAAATTTGATTCATTTAGAGGAAAATAAACAGCCCCCTAAACCAATATATTTTATTCAACCAATTTCATCTTGGGAAAAAGAAAAATACTAACCCTTGAAATTGTCGTCGTCCATTATTACATTAAATTGGATAGAACTAGACACGACTTAGGAAGAAAAATGAATGGAATATATGTATGTTATTAAATCGAGTTGAAGAAGGAAAAATTATTGAACCAAAATGGTCAATTCATTTATGTCCATGCAAAGAGGCCATTGCCACCACCCCAAGCTTTTGAAGATTCAGCTTCACAACTGTATCAGTAAACATTTTTGTGTCTTCTCCAGTATTTCCCTCTGGTATATCCACTATATAAGACTCCAAAACAATTGTATAAACTTTCCCATCTTTCTTGAATTCATTAACAGATGTAACAGATCGATAATTGTTCAATCTGTGCTCCCCACCCACAACTCGAAAACTCAGTATATGCTTCTCATCATCCAAAATCTCCAGTCTTTCGGTGCTGGTGGAGGCGGGGAGGCCTGAAACCACCGTCACCTCGCGGATGCTGCCAACTCCGCCGTCTCCAATCATGCGGCAGCTCTTGATAAAGTGCTTGTACTTTTGTGGGTTGTCGAAGCGGCGGACGATCGTCCAAACTGCCTCCGCCAGGGTGTCAATGCGCTGCGTAATGAGGGATGTACATGTGTTGGGGATTTCGTCGAACGTGTGGTAGGCACGGATTACAGGCTCCAATTCCTTGAATTCTTCTTCGGTTAGCCCTTGAGGGACTGATGTCCTTTCCATTTCTGCAATTTTTCAGCGATGGAATTGAAGAAGAAGATGCAGTATGTGGAAACAGAAAAGAGTCCTATATATGGAGTTTGGGTGTTAATAACTTAGACCAAGGAGTGGATAATTGCATGAACATTGTATTTAGGCCCGTTTGGCAAGAGTTAAAAATTATTTTCAATATTAAGAAGTTGCTTTTGAATATATTTTTATAATTTTTGAAAATATTTTATTTGGAATAATGTTATTTGTAACTAATCGAGTTAGATAATGGTTTACATAAAGATGATATGCCAAAAAGAGAGTAGTAAAGTCTTTTTTTTTGTTGTTGAATAAATTCTAACCCGATCATATCTCATGAGATCATGTATATGTAAACCGTTATGTACACGTAGCACACCATCTGATTATAAGATATTTCAGAGGAAGTTGATTTAAGATAACTTTCTATAAAAACTATTTTACGACGAAAAGTAGAAGAAAACAGCAGCCAAACCCAGTCCACCTCAAACTTTTTAATTTTCTTTTCGAAAGATTTTCTTAGCAATGTGAAAAAACTGAATTTTAAACAAATCCACACAGTACATACATAGAAAATTGATTTGAAAAATTAATCAATTAATGATGAAAGAGAAGAATAAAATGGAAAGTTTGTGGAAAAAGACAAAAAGTGCTCTAAACAAAGGGCGTTGTCCCAATCGTTGAAAGGGGCAAGCTGTGAATTCATGCATCCCGTGACAAGTTCACAAATTTCTTCAAGTCAAAATCAACCATTAATTCAAATATGAATTTTAGCAAACGAAACGGGAGCTTAATAAATAAATTTGGACAGTTTTCGTCAATACGTAATTGGTTGTGTAATTATAATGAAATATTGAATGCCAATTTGATTCGTTCGAAGGTTAATGATCAATTTGTTGCTCGAATGGTAAGTTTGGGACCAAAAGTGAAATTACCCCTAATTTACTAAAGTTTTGTTTTTAAACCGATGTCTAGTCAATCGGTCTGAATTTCAATTTTATTATACCCGCGAACGTCATAAGTTTTGAACCCCTTATAAACTTTTTTTTTTTTGATAACCGTGGATATCCGGGCCAGCTTGGGCTCACCTCGACTAATCCCACGAGATCCTGAAGTTTACAGTCATTTCTCACCTCAGTGGCCCTGAGGGGACTCGAACGGTGACCATTGGAGAGCAAATCCAAAGCCTGACCAATTGAGTTACCCCTCAGGGTTCCCCTTATAAACTTAATGTTAATATATATTAACATCCTTAAGACGGAAGCAAAGGGCGGAGCCGCTCACAGACTTAGCCAAGCTCGACTCTATTCATGGATGACTCGAACGTGTATTGAGACGTGCCACGAGCCAAATTGGCCTCAATTTTATGGTACTATGGTGTAACTTTGGCACCGCATAGTAAATGAAGTGACCATGGTACACGTATTGAAACATCGTAGTTGTAAATTCAGTCTTGGAAGAGAAGGAAAAAGTCTCAACTCCAGATTTAGAATGTACGTCTACTCTATACTAAGGCCTCAATTGAATTGGGATATGGTACACGAAAAACACATGAATTAAATATTTTCACAGCAAGAAATTTACGTGATGCAAGGATAATGGGATTTAGTCAACAACAGATTGATTGCGGGACGACTTAATGGAGTGATTCAAGGATGGATTGGTGGAAAGTGATTCTTTCCGATTATGCCCCGGTGCTACCATCAAAGACTGGTCTTGGAACGAATATGTACAAATTATTGCTTCGAAAGAGGCTTTGTGAGAACATTGACATATCGGTCTTGGAGGGAGACAATGGCGGATTTAGTACGAGGACAGTGGGGTCAACTGTCCCCACACTAAATTTCAAGAAACATAATACGTGTACATTAAATTTGACATTATTTGACGTATTATCCATCATAGCCATTGATTTTTACAATATTTTTTAACATCGCTGACCATATTTTGACACAGCGAGAATGTCATCCTTAATGTCAAGAAGAATGTATATCTAAGACTTGTTCAAATTTCAAATCCAGGATTTTAGAATTTTGTGATATTCGCCACTCCCAACAACTTTACAATCCTGGCTCCGTCCATGGGTGGAAACATGAGAGACTTGAAGAGAACCCGGGGCAACTTCGTCTTGCACAAAATAATTATACATAGGTCTTTCATTCAAGAATGGAAGACCGGATTGGCACACTAACAAGTCTTGCCAAGGTTGTCACAAAATAAACGTGGTGATGAAGGTACGGATCCTCCAAGTTTGTTTGGAAGCCAAGCAACTTCAGCTGCAGCTGATGTCATGATACAATACTACTTATGGAAATTCCACGGAAATCGAATCGGTGGAAAGGCAAGGGTCAAATGCTAAATTTTTGGTCGATTAACAGATTTTTTGGATAGAATTGTCCTCCTCAACGCACATTTATTAAAAAATAAATTGAGATGCAAGTACAAATCTGACTTGCTAATTTTATAGTATGTATCATATACCAACTATTCATGGAACAGTAAACATAGAATCATGTATTTCAAATTCGCTTTTCACACGTACATTCCTCCATGTTCCATATTTCATGTTCCAACACATTACACTCATTTCTCTACTTATAATTAAAGATTTATCGCGCTCCAGTTAAGTCGGGAGTCATGTAGGCACGATTCATTTCAAATATTCACAGATCAGGTTATATACACAATTTCTCTCTCGGTAATTATATAATCTGCATGTAAAGACAAATACAACGTACCCTCTTGAGCGGTGTTGGTACAAGTTTCTCCAAAGCACCCCAAGATCTTTCGCATGATGGTCATATTTTCCCCGTTGTGCTCTCCATGTTGATCAAAGATTTCTGCAATAGATTTATGATTGAATCTGCTATTACTCTAGCACTAGATTTCATGTAACCACCTGAAAATAAGAACTAGTTTATAACACTGATTGTTATGTCTAAATTGAAACAAAATCCATCATGATGAAGAAAATAACTAAGAAAAAGAAATTCGAACCTGACGTAAGCATGACAAGAGGGATATTCCTCTCTCGAGCAAACCTGAAAACCTTTTCATCTCTTGTGGAAATTCCATTGGGACTAATCTGCATGGATGTTATATACAGCATATTCCCAAAGTTACAACACAACCAACATCACCTCAAGTTCTGTAGTTTTTAGGGTTTAAAGTTTTAGGATTGTTATATTTCGTTTGACCAAAAAGTCTCAATATTTTTTTATGCTAAAGCTATCACGATTTTTTTTTTTTTTTTCGATCTTTCTATAAGCATTAAACTGCCATTGAAGTTTTCCCTGTATTCGATATGATACCGGAACTCCATGTCATTCACATGAAAAAGAAAAAGAAAAAGAAACAGTGGCAAAATACACCATAACCAGAAAAACCAATTAAGTAGGTCGATTTAGAAATCAAAGACATTACCTTTAACCTACCCAGAGGATCTCCATCCAGAATATCTGTTCCAGCATTATATAAGATCAATTCCGGAGCAAACGAACCAGCAGCAACCTAGAAGTTCATCAGAAAATTCAGTGTCATTATCATATTGGGGGATTAAAAACTTACAAATACAACATTTTTTGGTATGCAACCCCAATAAAGACAGATTATTGCTCTTAAATGCAACTAAAAAACATAATTTAAAATTTTCATTTTGAGATATGCCAATGAGGAACTAAACTAGAAGCATGACCCCCTCCCTCTCACCATGTCCCCCGTATCCAAAATCCTCCACGGCCAATCATTCATGAGACTTCTACTGTTGTTGTAAATGGATCTATGTATTTTTATATATTTCACTGAAAAATGATTCAAAAAAGATGTATATTCACACATGACTACATTAGGACAACTCCATCTACTGTCGAGAACTTCCAAAAAGAACAATAAGATCAAATTCCCAGCACAGAGAATATCCTCCAAGAGGGCATATATCTTCTGAAATCCTAATAAACCTGAATAAAACCAAACAGAAGCAAATGAGAAGCTGAAGTGGAGCACAAGTGCAAACCTCAAGTGCTTGATCAAGTTTTGCCAAGTATTCATTTGTTGCAGTCCCACTCTGGATCAACAATGCAATCATAACATAATAGTCCAAGGAAAATAGAAGCAAGTGCGCTTCCATCTTGATCAATAAAATGATATTCTTACCGCTACTTCAACTTTCTGGTTGATATACCTTCTGGCCTCATAATCCTATACGAATAGAAGAAAGATAATAATCAGGTTAAGGCTGACCACTTTGTTTTCACATCTTCAGCCTTGACTCTGTCATAAAGACTTAGATTGTCGAATCTCTCTCTAAGTGTGACAATGATTCAAATAGAACAAGAAATGATCCACAAAGCCAGGAAATAAGGCTCATTTTGTTGTCATTATTCGTAAGTTAAGGTAAAGGTATTGGTAACAAAATAAAAGATGATTGAAATGACTGGTCCTTTTGATATTTTTCTTTTTCTTTGTAAATATAGTTTCAGCGGGCTGTCAGCTAGAGGGTAACGGGATATGAATACATGAACTAACTTACAAATGGATATATGTCCGGATTGTACATATCAAGGATGTAGACCCTTCCTGGAAGTATCAACCCAAAATAATCGATATTAAAAAGCCACATAAGGGAAAGGATATAGTCATAGTCAAATTGATGTACAGCAAATGGTTGAAGGCAACAGCCAACAGGTCATACTGTCTGAAGAAAAATCCTTTTCATGGCCATTCCCTTGGTGTGCATCAAGATCGATTATCATGACCCTGTACATTTGCATCTTATGAGCACAAGAAATAAGGAGGCATCAATCTCATGGATTCAGATATGATATCAATAGCATTCGCATAACTACCTAAAGTTATAAGACTTAAGTTGCATGTATAGTACCTCGAAATATTTAATCGGATAAAAGCAAATTGAATGCACAGAGAGATGTCCGCATAAGCACAAAATCCACCTCCTTTGTCTGCTGAACAATGATGAAAGCCACCTCCTACATTGATGGCCCATCCTCGTTCTTTTGCAAGCTTTGCAGCCAAAATGGTTCCTCCCACCTACGGTCAATTTATAGCAGAATAAGAAATTGATACATAGAGGGAAAAAGATTCACATAGGTTTATTAACCTGTTTACGAAATGGAGAAAGAACGCGCTTCTCCACGAGACAGTTCGGCAATAGAGCAACAGGAGGGACCTGAACATTATAGCAATCAAATGGTGAATAAAAATCTTGGTAAAGGGTGCATATAAAATCTACCACATTAACTGTTGCTAGTTTATTACTGATTAATTCACCATAACTATTTCATTGAAGTTTGTGTCTTAGATCCTTCAAAATCTAATTAGATCGAGGTGGCGAAGTTGAGCATCTAAAGCAAAACCATTATGGTTCCCTTTCATTTTGAAGAAGACTTTTTAGAACTCTGAAAAGTTAAATATGTAAATAATTATAAATTAATCCTACCTCAACAATCACAGAGACATTTAAGCTGCTTTTTAGACTATTCAGGTATGACTCTGAATGCACCTGGCACCAACACCACAAAATATTAATTATGCACAAAAAACCATAAGATATGCAAATCATCTCAAATTCTTGGCTAACAAGAAACCAGTGAACTCATCCAATGTTCAGAAAAGCTAAATTGGATGCCAAGGAGTTTTACCTCCGAGAGTTTAGGAGCAAACCTCAACACAAACAAATAAAATAACTGAAAAATAATTAGAAAAAAACAACAACAATATGCTTATGATAAACCCTAAATCATGTTGAAAATCCAATACAAAACAAATTAACAAAATTTAAAGCCTAACTTTAAATAAACATAAAATGGATCAACAAGTAATGATAAGACATCGTGGAATTAATAATCAAATTGCAAAATTAGTATTTAAATTGGAGTAATCGTATAATAAAATTAGTATCAAACTGTTAGAGCCCTAACTTGCAAAATAGTGCAACAGACAGGTGAGAGAGATAGACAATAGATGACCCATTGATTGGTAAATAGAAGCAACAGACTCTAAAACACTGGAAAATGATACAGCAAACACAGCATCATCCATTTGAACAGGGGATACAGGTCAAAAGCATGCAAGTAAAGAATCTCAACAAAGAATGAATACCACTAGGAGATCATCTTTTGCAGCCTCCAGAGGTTCAACTATGTGCTTTTTTTCCAGAAAACCTTCTGCAACAAGAAAGCGGCAGATGCGACCCCATTTAGAAGAGTCAAAAGGATGCCTGAAATTGTCCAGCCAAGATTCCACACCTTTCGTAAATAAGAGATAAATCCACCGGGGAAAAAATATTATAGATGAAAAATACAAAAGAGTGAATGCTTTCTATTTTTGCCATTTTTTCACCCATGAATCGTTAACCAACCCACCTCATTCGTCGCCTCTATGTAATTTATTGAATATTTCTTTCATGCATGACCTACTTGAGAGGGGTAGTCAGGCATTTATGACACAGGAGCACCATTGACTTAATCGATGAACTTTCATTTTTTAAAGATATTAATGTTTTAAACAACCTTCAATATTTTTTTTAAAGGGCATATCAAGATTAATTCTTTCAAGATGGAAATATAGAATCTAACTGTGGTAATCTGCTCATGAATTAAACTTTACAATATTACAATACTAAACTCACATAGTTGATCAAGTGCTCTCATCCAAATTTAACCTTCCTATATTCCTCAATGAATCCTTTTAATTTTATATTTGTTCCACCAAAGTTAAAGAGAGTTGTGTCCTATCCATGATATTTTCACAGTACTAATAAATTCCCAGCATAGCTTTCTGGTTTCTCTAAAGAATTATTTTCTCGTTAACAAAATTGATCAAAATAAAAAAGAGTGTAGATTACTTACAGCTTTTCAATTCCCATAAAGGCGATATCATATGAAGACGAATAAATTAAAGGAACCTGTATTTCGTAGAGCAACATGTTCAACAGGACTTTAGTTATTCTGGTGTGATAATCAGATATTCAGATACCACTTTAAAACGAGCAAGTTCAACAAAACTATCCAAATATTTGTGTGTTACCTTGGAAGGAATCAGGTCGAGGTAGAGTTTACTCGATAGAACTCGATTTCGGCGTATGTCTTCATCGTTTCCGGGCACCGCGGCGGCAGCGGTGGTTTTGGAAGAGTCGCCTCTCAGAGTTTCCATTCCTCCAGCGGCGGAAATGTAACGATTGAGAGATCGGCAAAGTTCGATGTTGATTTTGATGATAGTATCAGTGAGTTTCAAAGTGGAAATCGGTGGAGAAGACGAGAGATTCTCCGAGAGTGCGAGAACGGGACACGTGGAGAACGTTCGAGGGTTATACCCAGTTACCATTTCTAGACCCGTTAACCAAACCGGGTTGGACAGATATTTGATCATTTTTCTTTTTTTCATACATTAATGTTTTTTTTCTTTTTTCCTGGCATCATTAAGTTATCAATCTTACAATAGTACACTCAGTTCCTATAGAACAATAATTATTTCACAAAAAGAAAAAATTACAAATAAAAAAATTTGAAAGGTTGCATCAACATGTGCACATTGGCAATTTTAATTTTGTTAATAATTAATTGATAACATGAATTCAATTTATTCAGCATGTAATTAAAAATCACTTTTCTTTATGTATAACTTAGATTTCTTTTCTCAGTTGAATTAGTCAATTTAAAAAATAAGATCCATATTTCATTATTTAAATGGTTGTTTCATTTGGTTTTTTCACACATATCATAAATGATATATTTAATGTAATAAAATTAAAGCATAAAAAATGTTCACATATGTTGTACAAGTGTTTTAGTACTGGATACCGTATTTAAAAGATAGATACCGTATATACAAGAGTTACCGTATATGCAATAATTTAAACACCGAATTTTCACATACCGTTTTTGCATATAATTTTAAATAACAGATTTAATAATCTAGCAATTGAAAAACAAATTAAGCAGTAAAACTTTTAACATGAGGTCATTGTTACACCTTCCTTAAAACAGATTTGTCCACTCACCGTCTGTGCTTGAGGTTTAAATCGCGTGTCCGTTTCACAGGATACAACGGTAAGATTAGTAAATTCTGAGCACTACAGATACTATTTCGACGAATTGATTTAGTGTCTGAACAATATCACGACCAAGACTCAAACAGAAATTAAAATGTATGCAAACAAAATATAGAAATGCATGCAGAAAAGTTTTTTGTATATTTTCAGATGAATCCATGTGTATTGAAAAGTGAAAAAAAGAGACATAAATATTTGGCTCTTGAGAGCATAACTTGTCCATTCATTTAATGGTAATTACCACAAAAGTTTTAACAATTTCAGAAAATGAAAAGTCGGTTGAAAAATAAAAATGTAACAAAATGTGGATACTCATAAGGGGTCAATTTTGCTCATTTCGATCATACATTCGTATACGCAAGTTCAATGTCCGAAGCCTATTTCAACCTATGATTTGCACTCCCCTGTGCGCGCACGTGGAGAGAGCCTCTATGCTACACATGATTACACCATTCCAAAGTGCAACCATATTTAAAGTAGGTTTTGTTTTCATCCACTTCCTATGCTGGACAAACACATTTCTAATTTTCCCACCAACATAAGCTCTTTTTAATTGGTACGCTTTGAGTTTTAATTTCTCATTCACCCGAGCATCAGTTTTGGCAAGTAAATACATGATTTCAATGTACTCACGGAGTAAAACACAAATCAATCTTAATCTTCCAAAATAACCAAACGGGCCCCACTCAAAATTCATGCCAAAGTCAACCACATACTCATTTTTTCCAACAGTCCCCAACATAATGAAAATTGGGAGGACACATGAATGTGACACATGATGACTTGATAAAGTTCAACGGTTGAAACCTGCATAGGATAGGTAGGTATTACTCTTTGAACATTTTCTTGTGAAAACATATTTACTTTACTAGCTGACCAATGACGCGATATCTTTGAACTGTTATGTCGTTTGTGTAAACGATGATATACTCCTCACATGATTCTTCCTAACACATTTTAGTTCTCATTATTATGTTCGTTTTGGCCATGAACATATACATGGTTCTGTGAAAGTTCACAAGAATTTTGCCCCCACACAATTCCCTTAGAAGCGGCCACACTTCTCTTTCACATATGTGATTTCTTATTACAAGCAACCCGCATTACTTGGCTCGAATTTCGACACATAAGAATCATTAAAAGCATATTGCTTATCCCTCATCTTTACGGACATCGTGTTGGACCATATGAATTGACATGAGGTAACATCCCCCACAGTGATTATATTAAGTCTTTACAATTAGGTTGTTTCTTTGAACCTAGATCTTGGGATATCCAGTCAATTAGATTGAGTTTCCTTTATATTAACTTATTCATTCAAGAGCTTAAGTCTCATTCCTTTCAATGATTTCTCAACTAACTCTCTATTTAACCATTTGGTTAGTGGATCCACAATATTATCATTTGACTTTACATAGTCAATAGTGATAACTCTAGTTGAGAGTAGTTGCCTTATGGTATTGTGTCCACGGCGTATATGTCTGGCACAAATTGCTGATTGACTGTTACAATATACGCAAATTGTGTGGCACAAATTTTGACCATCTTGGAATATCCTCTAAGAAGTTGTGTAACCACTCAACCTCTTTACCACATTTATCTAGAGTTATAAATTCGGATTCCATTGTAGATCTGATATAACAGTTTGCTTAGAGGATTTCCAGGAAATGCTCGAGCGACATTGCTCGAGCGACAAAAATAGAATCTCCGTCGCCCGCCTCTCGCTCGAGCGAGAGGCCGTCGCTGAGGTTTCACTCAAGCGATAGGTTTATAGGGAAAACCTTAAGTTGCATTTTAAACAGATTTTTCTGACCTATTCAATCTGATTACTCTCTCATATAAATACCCAAGCCTATGTACGAATTTCTAAGATGGTTTTCATTATTTGGCTCATCTTATTTTCTAAAGATCCAAAAACATATTCTTTCATTGTGATTCATCATTTATTCTTGAGATCATACAACATCCTGTTTGAGAAAACATCATATTGAAGAATTCAAAACACTTACTTCCTAAACATCGTTAGGAAGGTACTTTCTTAGTTGGATTTCAGAAGTTTATGGCAGTTGAGAGAAGTTAGACTGCAAGCACGGGAAAAGCACAAGAATTTGAGATTCTTGAAAATCTACTTGGAAGAGACAATTGAAGAAGATCAGGAAGTTGGAGGGAGACATCATATCTTGGAAGCTACATGAGGTAGAACGAGAAGTCTAGCAGGTTGGCTAGACAATATCTATGGTAGCAGATCATGAATTTGGAAGAAATAGCAGATCTTGGAGATTACGGGAATTACAACAATAAGAACTAGTGGGATTTGATAAGCTGGAAACTGGGATTTGATAAGCTGGAAACAGATTGTAATCCATGTTGTCTATAGTGGAGGTAACTAGCTTGGTCCCGTAGTTTTTACCCAGTTGGGTTTCTCCGTCAACAATTATTGGTGTTCTTTATTACTTTCCATATTACAAACTGAGGTATTCGGATATAGAGAAATTGGACATGTATGCTTAATCATTTAAAAACTATTGAAAAGTGACTTGTTGCTTTTAATAGAATAATTCTGCACGTAAGGTCAAAATTAAAAACAGATAATTAATAACCATTCGGTAACTTAGTCGTCATTAATTTGGTAATTCGTAACTTTCAAATCTCGATTCAGCTTCTTCATGTGGTTCAAGTTTCACAATATTGTCCATAACTTGATGAAAATCCCATATCAAGATTTTTCTTGGTTCATTTCCAAGAGGGACTCTTTGTTAAAGAGCGAAAGAAGAAGAAGAAGAAGTTAGAATTAAAAATTGGAGAATATGGTTTTGCAGTGGAATTGAATAAGAAAAAACGAGGTGAAATGGGAGAAATTAGGTTGAAGGTGATGAAAAGGGGAGGAAGAGGAAGAAGTTCAAATTGGAGAAATAGGTTTTATAGTGGAATTGGGAAAATGAAAAGCGAGGTCAAACGGGGGAATTGGGTGATTATTTTGCTAAGGGCGATTTTGTCATTTCATCAATAATAATATTTTTAATTTTTCTTTTTTCCAAGATGGTCAATGGCCATTCCTTCAAGAATTTTGTCCAACCGAACTGTTTGGCCAAATTCCCTTTAGGGTCCGTTTAATTGCAAGAATGAAATTTGGGTGAAAAAAAATGAATTCAAGGAATTGAATTGTCTAGAAATTATTTTATTGAGAATTGTCGATTAAGTGTTTGATTGATATAATTTTTCATTTGAAAAAATATTGAAATTTTGAATCTTTTGATGTTCATTTGACTTTATTTTTCATTAAAATTGTTCATTAAAGAAATATAATTTGTTATAATTGAAGTTAGAATTTGTTTCAATTGTCTAAAAAAAAATTGCATAGAAAAGCTTTTCCCGCCAAACCCATCGAAAAAGCTTTTCCTCAAAAACCAAGAAAACGTAGAAAATCAATTCTATGAAAAATTTAGTCAATCAAACATGCAAAAATGTAGAAATGAGTTTTAATTTCCATCTTCCATGGAAAAGAAATAGCAATCAAACAAGGCCTTAGACAATAGGATGAACATGCCAATTTCTCACATAATTGCGTTTATCTTCGATATTCTCGGATTGATTTTCTAGAAGTAAAACTAACATACTTATTGCACCAGAAATACATATATTTCACAGTAGATCAAGCCTTTTACATCCAGATTAGGAAACTATATACACAGATCCATATTCGCTCACTCCCGTCTTCGTCTACATATCAGATAGGTGTGTGCATCCTGATAGGGTCCGAAGGATGAATAGGGTGGATTTTATCAAGCTGAAGCAGCAGCTGCTGCTTTGCAAATGGGAAGATCCTTTTCAACATTTGGTGGGATCCCAAGAATAGGATTGCTCTCAAAGAAATTGACAGGCTTCAAATCAAAGCTTGAGGATACAGTTGGCATTATGGGAAAATCTTCTTGACATGGAATGTGATGAAATCCTAAAGTGTACCATAGGACAATGTCCTTGTTCTCAATTGGTTCATCCCTGACAGAAAAAAGTTCAAAAATTGATTAACCAATATAGAGACAAGCACGAGGAGATTTCTTCTACCTAACTCTCGATATCAACATTCATATTTAGAGCAAACCATTGATGTTTTTGTTCTGAATCAATATCAGAAATGGATACGAGGAGAGAGATAAAAAATTGTTTCAACCAGGCAAAATCATGTAATGTTGACATGATTTCTGCTTCTTGTACAAAAGTTTTATGTGAAAATTGGTCAGATTCCTCTAAAAGCTATTTTAGTAAACAAAGCTCCACCAGAAAGTTATCCAAATATGTTCAAAATCAGCATCTTAGCCTCATAAGCAACTTTTGACTTTTAGAAAGCCCTAGTGAACAAGCCCTAAGATTAAAAAAAAAAAATTCTGACTGGTTTTGCCCAACTGGACAGTAAAAAACAAGTATGAACGATTTTTTTTACGTCGAGTCATATTTTTCGTAGCAAATGAAAAAAATATGGTTATAAAAGAATTTGATACCTTTGAGACCATACTTTCAAGGTGTCATCACCATGACTCTGGAAAACAAACAAGCCACCAGCCCATTTCTCACTCTTGTTATATGGAGTAACCCAAATTTGGTTGTTGGTAAAAGCACCTCGCTTTTGTGGAGGATCATTCAGATCAAGCAAATTAGCTGCTGTGCCACCTGGAACCAACTTATAGCCCACTGGATTTCCGACCCGCGTCTTCTTGCTCGGATTAACGACATGGAATTCTGATGGATCATACAACTTGAGCTTAATCTTCGCATCTTTTTCCGTCTTTGCTACTTCTCTTACCGCTTTCAGGTAGCTCATTCTCGGAGATTCTCCGGGCGAGGTATGCTCTCGTTCGAGATGGACGTTTACAAAGGAATTATCCGAGCCGTCGACATCCATGTCAAGGTAGAATGTTATGTAGTGATCATGGATGACACCAATGACATTTTCAGACAAGAGGGTTCCATGGAGGTTTTCTTGTTCGTTTACTTGGTTCGTGTTGACATAAGGAGTGCCTTTCACCATCAATATTCCACTAAGGCCAACCTAGAAAACAAATGTGTGTACAAGGAATACTCTACATAAGCACTGAGATACAAAATTAATGGAGAAAAAAGCATTATAAACAGGCACTTGATTAAATTTTTGCTTTTCTATTGGGCTAAATGTGTTCTGTATGTTAATAGAATGCAAAATTAAACCCAACAAGTTTCTGAAAAATGTAGATAATTATGATATATAACAAAAGGCATCTGTTCATCGTCTCATCGCGTTCATTGAATATCAAGACATTTTCGATATCAGGACCCTACAAGAACCCGTAATTTTCCCGAGTTTTGCTGTGTGTACAGAACACACACATGCAGAAATGCAACAGAACACACACGACAAGTGGGGTCCATTTTTTTGCAATATTTAATTCACATGGGCCCCCCCATATGAGTATTTGTTGCATTTTTGTAGGGAGATTTTCTGTACAAATGCAATTTCTCAATTTTCCCAGTCTAATAAGTGTTTTTGATAACTACAAATTAGTCCAATCTCTTACTCAATGTGGATGGAATTAGGTAAAATCTCATACTGTGGCAGTGAAACAGATTCTTTGCCAAAGACTTTTCTCATTTTGGCAGCTTATGAATTCGGAATATAAAGGAAGATATTTCCAACTTGTGAAAATGATTGATAAAGAAACTTATGAAAAGAGAGACATTTGTATACAATTCAAATTTACCTTAATTCTGACAAGTCCGTCTGTTTGGAACTCCCAATCTACTATATAATCATAGTTGGCAACCGATGCTGCCATCCTCACCACTAACGTCACTTTGGGCCTTGCCTCTCGAATCTGCCAATAAGTCCAACAAAAGAAACCAATCCAATGATAACAAGAACATCTAGATGTGTCGAGAAAATTGACGAGTCCCTCGCCCACTACGTGTAATATGCGTTGCACCATACAATTCAGACGCCGTAGTTTAGTATTTTCCTTGTGTTTGGTAATATGACACAATGAATATTAACAATATTAACAAAGGATTACCCTCGACGTGCAACAAGATATTTACTATAATTCTCAATTATTCTTAATGTACCGCAACAGTATAAAAATGAAAGAGAACTATATGAAAATAAGATGATCTATTTTACCTCCATCCCAGTAATTGGGCTCTCAGAGTGTCTCCATCCAATGTCACCTGCATAACTCTCGAACACACAAACCATGTTGGATCGGATATACGGTGTTCCATCGGCAGCTGCAAACACACCATCCATATAGTAGGCATTCCTCGGACAATCGTTAAGCGGGACGAGTGGCATAGCCTGTAACCCGAACCCGTATTCCCCAGCATCCATGTAGGTCTTGAAGTACCAAGCATCACTAGGATCCATGTATGGCACGAACAATTCTGATGTATGCCCTTGGTACATCACACTCCTCATCTCTCCGGAACTCGGATCCCGAAACATGACCCGAGAAATGATCACCCCGGCTCTTGCATCCGGTTTTAGGTGGAATTCCCAGTTCGCCCACTTGACCAAATGATCGTCTTCTACTGTAAAACTAGGACCATTTGGTTGTTCAATTGATATCGGATTGACTAGCCTTTGATACGAATTTTGGACTGAAAAACGATAATCTGTGTTATTCGCCTTTGGTATTGGTATGTTTTTACCATTATCAGTTATTTTCAGCACTTCTTTTGTGTCCAAATCAACGACGACGGTAAGCCCTTCAATAGGCCTCATGTAAAAGTTGGCAGTATCTTTCATGGAGTAGCATTGCACTTTGATCAACCTTCGTCTCTCCTCGGCCTTCCCTATAGAAGAAACAACCCGACTAAAACTCGACTTTAACATCTTAACGTCACATTCATCGCAAAACACTAATCAATTCATATGTAAATTAAGCCCCTGTTTGACAAACATTAAAGAATGTTTCGAAGAAAATGTGTTTTGAAACAGTGATTTTTAGGATAGTGTGGGTTAAAAACTAAAAGTTTTGAATTTACCTGCAAAGTGTTTTTTTGCGGGGTGAATGTGTAGTTGAACAGAATTTGAGAAAAAAAGAATTCTAAGAAAATGGATGATAAACGGGCTAAATCCATACCAAACCAGCCAGTTGAAATGGGCAAGCATGAAAGATCAATCAGATCAACCCCACGCTCAATGACCGTCCGATTAAAATCAGCACTAGCGAGTGGGGCCCAAATGACTGAGCTCATATCCTCAACGGTCATAGTCGGGTATCCGGAATATTGATTCGTTTTGTGCTGGGTCACCTCACCCGTAGAAAGGTCCACCGTCAGCACGTGCGAAACACCACTCGTACGTGCGATGACGGAGGCCTTCCTCGCCGGGAGTGGGTCTCCCTTTTTCCAATTGAGCACCGCCTTCTTTTCCGGCTCTTCGAGTACGATGGAGTGAAGGGAATAGACTGAGTTCTTAAACAGTTGATGGGATTTGATGATTTTTTTGACTCTGTTTAATTCTGTGAGAGTGAGGGGGTCTAGAGGGTGGTGGGGAACGTCGGTGGTGTGGCTGTTGGGTTTTGTTATGGGGTTTTTGGATTGGATTCTGTTCTTGGGGGTGCACCATAGGGAGCTGGTGGTGCAGTCTAGTAGCTCTGCCTTGGACGGCGGAGATGGAAGGTTTAGCAAAGTGAAGAACAAGAGTAAAACTATGGCGGAGAGGAAGAACAAGTAGCGAAGTAGATTTTTTCCTTCCATCTCTATCTACTACTTACTCTGTGGTTTATGAACTCTGTGTAAATTGTAATAGCTGCCAATATATATACACCCACCCACGTACAAATACAGGGTTCGTTTGAGGGTTTTTTTAGGAAAATATATTTTTTAATAGTGATTTTTTTGAAAAATATATAGTTAGAAAGTGAGAAATATTTGTCTAATGTTTGACCCTCATTAATTTTTTTTTAAAAAATCTCTTTCTTAATTTTAACCCCATATTCTTCAAATAAAATTAAGGGATAATTGAAGCAACGGTACCAAACCTTTCATTAAGTAGCATATTTTGTCCAAACTTTTCATTTGTGTCACACACGATATCAAACCTTTCAAAATATTGCAGCTGGAGTTCAAGTGGATGAAAAGTGTTAGTTTTCCCGTTAGTTGACCAAAAATTAAAAATATAATCAAATGTTGACTAATTTTAAAAGGATAAAAAAGTAATTTTATATTTTACATATAAAATAACTAAAACAAAAAAATTAAGTAAAAAAAAAAGCGAAAGAAGGAGAAACATTGTTCATCTTCTCCCACACCCCCACACTCCACCCATCTCAAAACCAAAAACCATCACTTTCGTCGTTCCCCCGCCACCAGGGGCGGAAGTAGGGGGTCCTAGGGGACCCAGACCCCCCCCCCCCCCCAATTTTTTGAAAATTTTTATTTATTTATTTTTTGTATTTTATGAAGGGGATAAAGTAAATATTCTAAGTATTTGAAAAAATTCTTTTATGAATTTCATAATGTGCATTTTTTTTTTTTTTTGGTACTGATATTTCAAGTTCTCTATTGAGGTGTTTATGTGATAGACTTTTTATTGCAGAGGAGGGCAATACTTTAAATCAGCTTAGAGATGTTAACTGAACGAAAATGCTAAAATTTTGGATTATTCAACTATAAAAATTAAAATGCATTATGCATATATATCTAACTCTTAACTTCTAATTTTGAAATTTAAACCAGTAGAATTGTAAGCACCCAGAAAATAATTATCGATTACCGACATATCTCCATAAAGGCATTACCATCTTTTAAGTCTTCAACTAATGTATATTAATTTATGTTACTTTGTTTCATTTCTCCATCACAAAGTACCAACTTCCTTTATTTTAACAGATAATGTTTCAAAGAAAAAAATCGGGGGTAGTGAACCCCCACCCCTTCAACTCTATAATCCTCCATATTTCGACGGGTTGGCTCCGCCCCTACTCGTCACACACCCACCTCCACCTCCTCCTCCGAGTTCTTCTACTAAACGAACGCCAAAGAGATATATATATATATATATATATATATATATAGCTTTTGTAATTTAGTTCTACGATATTCCGGAAACAAAGTAGGCCTTCAAATAAACTAAGCTAATATTAGGGATGACAAAAAAAAACTCAGTGGTTCGCACGGCTCGGGCTCGGTTACACCAAGCCCCATTTTGGGACGTCGGCTCGAGCCCGAGGCGGCTCGTGGCCCGGGCGAGCATGCCCCATTTAAAAAAAAATTAATTTTTTTTAAATTAGCTGCCTTTGCAGGCAACTCAAAGCCGCTTGCTGCGCAGCTACAGGTGACTGCCTCAACCAATGTATATTTTTATATATTTAAAAAAAATCGAGCGGGCTCGACTCAACCCATTAAGGCTCGAGTCAAAAGCTCAGGCCGAGCCTCATTTTTTTGACCAGACCCAACTCGGCTCAACTCTGGCCCATAAAAGGTCGGGTTCGACTCGAACTTTTTTTTTTTCGATTCGATTCGGCTCGTTGACATAGCTAGCTAGCTAGCTCGAGGGACTTTGCAATACTAATTTACGCCATTGGATTTTTGAAAATTGCAAGTTGGAGTAGGAACAGAAATTGAATTAGGCATGAGAAGATTGGGATTTGTGGTGTTAAAAGGGTGGTTTTGGTGTTGTACTAATAAAGGAGTAGTGGGTCCAGTGACAACTGGTAACAAAGACATGATTGGTTAAAACATATGAATCACAGGTCAGTTAATGAATTGTGAAAACTGGTTTAGTTACAAAACCGAATTTGGGGTGGAAAGGGACCAAAAGAACCTGTTCTAATTTCAGCTACTTGAGGCTGGCCTTTGGGCAAGCAGTTTTACCCCACTAGTGTACCTAAGTAGAGGAACTCGGAAGAGGTGGAGGGGTGTGTGGGGCGGGGGAACGGTGGAGGTGGTGGTTTTTTATTTTTGGTTTTGGGATGTGGGAAGAAGATGAACAACGTTTCTTTTCTTTTTTTACTTAATTCTTTTGTTTTAGTTATTTTATATGTACAATATAAAATTACATTTTTACCCTTTTAAAATTAGTCAACATTTTGGTCAAACTTTTAATTTTTGATCAATCAATGGTCAAACTAACAGTTTTCGTCTGTTTGAACTCCGTTGCGACATTTTGAAAGATTTGATACCGATACTGCAATTTTCCCTAAAATTAAATTATACACAAATCTAAAACTATCAATTACTATTCAACCACATATTCTCTCATCAATCACTATTTCAAATTTTAAAATTTCCCCAAAACGGGGGCCAAACACTAGTTTGGATTATGTGAAAATTTATTTTATTAAAAAAACACACGATTAAAAATGAATTTGAAAAAAAAAATGAATTTTAAAATAACGAATCTCAAATAAATTACATAATATGCATACATGTTCTCATGTAAGATTTTTTATAAATGCACGTTTAGATGTAGAGGTGGCAATCAATCTAACCTCACTCTATGAATGAGTTGAGTTTGATTGGTATCCACAAACTAAGCTTGTTTCAGTCCTTTTGGCTAGTGGATTTTATGGGTTGAGTTGAGCTGTCCACAACCATGATCTGAGATGTCTCTTTTTTTAAAAAAAATTGAAAAACTCAAAATAAACAAATCTGGCCCACAAAAAACTTTTTAAATCAATATTTTAATTTAGAGAGTGAGTTTGACTCTCTAGATCTGAAGAGCCAAAATCAATCTCTATAATTAAATACATTCAAAATATTTCAATTTTTAATGAAGAAAATAATATAATAATTTGGAGTGAAGTTAGTGAAAATAAAAGATGGGAAAAAATTAAAAAAAAAAAATTCTCTTTAAATTTATGAATACTCTCTAAATTGTAGAATATGCTCTTTAAAAATGAAGTTACTCAAAGATGATCTCAAATCGCAAATTATATATTACATTAAAAATACTATAATTTATTGAAATCGTATACTTACTTTTAGGTATCTTGCGTAGAAATTTCACTAGCGATGTTGTGATTTGGACATATAAGATTCAATTACTTCAATTTCATATTAAAAAATTATCTTTAATTAAAAATCATGGATTAAAGGAATTTATCTATTTACTTATTATTAAATAAATAGAAAAAACGACAAAAGAAACAAAAGAGATGAGTAGATAACATATTTTGTAAATTGTAATGGTAAGTGACGAGAGGATTCAAACATATTAATGGTTTTGTGACATGGAGTGCCATCTTATATTAACTTTAGCAAAAGGGCACACCGCACGCATCCCATCCTTGATGAGTCTGTCCCTCGATTACTAATTTACGGACGTCAATTAAAGTGATAAACTTTACTTTCAATAAGAGCCTTTGGTGTAGTTAGGGGTGGATGTGGGTGGGTTGGGTCGGTTTTTTACCCAACCCAACCCATTTATGCGTTTCAACCCAATCCAATCAAGTTTTGGTCATGTTTGGTTGGGTTGGTCGGTTTGGACATTAAAAAATCATAAAAAATATATTCCGATAATAAAAATATACCAACTACATGAAATGCATAAATGAAAAATACTAAAGAAAGAAAATAGAAGCATCTTGTACCTGGGATGTCAACGAGGCGGGTATGGGACGAGTCGCCCATTCCCACCCTCATCCCGTCGGGTATTTTTGTTACATTGTCCCAACCTTATGCTCGGTTAAAGCGGGACGGGGCGGGATCGGGGTTGGGCTAGGCAAGTCTCTTGCCCCATTTATCGCCCCATTTTTTATTTTTTATATTTTTTTATGTCTTAACTTAGTAAATATTATTAATTTTTTACTAATTTGTTAAAAAAAACTTATGTTCTCTTTAAAAATGATGATAAATTTATTATTTTTGTTCCATAAAAAACTTAAATTTGAAATTAACTTTCAATAGAGAGGGTAACGGGGCGGAGACCATATTTCCCGTACCCGGCCCTACTCACTTTAGGGTAATGACCATTGACTCGTTCCCACCCCGTTTACCCCATTATGTCGGTAATTCCCACCCTATTGGGGGTGAAGTTCCATTGGTATCGAGTTGAATGAGTTTTTTTGTCATTCCTACTTGTCCTGTAATAAAAAATGCATTGTAAACTAATTGTTGGCTCCGTGGTGAAAAAAAAATACAGTGAGCTTACTTAAATTTTCCTCGTCGTCACCGAACATGAGATAATTATTTACTAAGAACTGAGAATAAATATTCGCAAGATATTTTGGCTAAAGGAAACGAGAATTAGAGATTCAAAACCAAGTCAAGTGCATTAAGGAGATAATAATCTTTAATTCAATGATGAGATGATAAAAAGGATGAGGGATTTATTTAGACAAAGTAATTTGATAGAAAATTATAGGTCGAGTCGAGTTAAATTGATTTTTTTGGATTAACTTGTACCCCGACCCGCATTCTTCGCCCAAAACCCAAACCCAACTATAAAATTAAAAAAAAAAAAAAACGATCCAACCCGATAGATTTGGGTCAGTTCAGATGGTTTAGACGATTTGATTTTAGTTTTGCCCAGCCCTACGTGTAGTCGCTATTGCAAAAATATTTAAAATAATCCTTGTTTGACCATCATTATTTAAAAAAAAAATTTTACGTACTCATTTTTAATCATATACATACAATAAAATATTTTTCACGTAAATTCAAAAAAAAAATCTTTATTTTTCAACCACGTATTTTTTAAAAATTCACTATTCAAAATTTCATTTTACCCAAATAATATCTGTCAACATAACAAATCATGTAATTTTCGTACCCTACAGTTTTGCTCTTTTCATTTTCTTCATATCCCTATTTGGTATAGATAAAAATTGATGAAATGTGTGATTGAGAAATTGTGGACTCTATAATTATTATGGCCCACACAAGAGATAAAAAATTTGAATTTAAATGTTGATGTGATAGATAACGATCATATTTTTCATTTTAATGAGATAATAATGTAAATCAAACAGGGGCTAAATTAAAATTTATGTAAATTTCTTGTTCTTTCTTAACGTACACTTTTTTATTATTACTAGGTGTAAGCAACGTGCAATGCACGTTTGCTTAGTTTATATTTAATAGTTTTGTTTAATAATTAATTTGTTATTGTTGATGTCAAAAATCGTACCTGTTCATCCCGAGCTTGACGACTGAGAACGAGCACGAATGGGGGCATTCCGAAACCTGAAACAAAGGCTTCGAGGTGTGTCCTCGTCGCCCCTCCGATGCTTAAGTCAGAGAGAGAATATTTTAGAGTAATTATATACTGAAAATTATGTGTAAAACATACCTTAATAATGAGGCTAGGTTATGTATTTATAGATGTTGGAGGAGGAGTCCTGAAAGGACTGACTTCCTGTAATTCTAGTTATTTTAGATGTTTGTATTGTGTTAGAAGTGCTCAATTTGTGTTAGAATAAAATTTGTAATGAACTAGAGGTTTGTACTTAAATAGGACTAGTATTCCTAGGCCTGACCTCATAATGGGCCCGACCCCAGAATCAGCCCAGTTGGAGTAGGCCAAGATCGGGCCCAGAGTTCGGGTCAGGTAGGTCGAGCTCGGGTCTATCGATATTTTCCCGTATCACAGGCCCCCGTGCATCCAGGTCGCAGTTACATGCTTCAGCTGTGAGGTGAGATGCAAAGAGGTGCAACAAGCTTAAGTCTTTGTGCGATTTGTAATTTGTATATAGCTCGAGCTCGTTACTTAGCCAATTTTTGGCTAATAAGCTTGAGTTTTGTATTAAATAAGTAACTCGAGCTTGTTACCTGGCCAAATTTTGGCCAATAAGCTTGATAATGAGTTCGAGCATGTTACTTGTCCCTTTTGACCAAGTAGTTTGAGTTTTGTAATCAATTCGAGCGTTTTACTTGGCCAATTTTTGGCCTAGTAGCTTGAGTACTTGTAAGAGATAGCTCAAGCGTTTTACTTTGCCATTTTTAGGCCAAGTAGCTCGAGTGTTGTTTGTTTAATCACTTCGAGACGTGTTACCAGGCCGGTTTTAACTATGTAGCTCGAGTGATGTTGAAGGAGCTCGAGACGTGTTACAAGGCCATGTTTTGGCCAAGTAGCCCGAGTCCTGTTGAAGAAACTCGAGACGTGTTACAAGGCCATGTTTTGGCTAGTAACTCGAGTCATGTTGAATAAGCTCGAGACGTGTTACAAGGCCATGTTTTGGCCAAGTAGCCCGAGTACTGCTGAAGGAACTTGAGACGTGTTACAAGGCCATGTTTTGGCCAAGTAGCTCGAGTCTTGTTCGTTTATAAGCTCGAGACGTGTTAAAAGGCCATATTTTGGCCAAGTAGCTCGAGTCATGTTTGTCTATGAGCTCGAGACGTGTTACAAGGTCATGTTTTGGCCAAGTAGCTCGAGTTTCTAGGTTGATGTGTTGATAGGCCCCCGAATACATAGATCTAGGAAAGAAAGTCTGGGGCTTTTAAGATCGATCATTTTGCTTGATTTTTAGGACTAATTTTTCATGAATGTACGAGGTGTTCGCAATGATGCTTGCACGGAACAAGGTTTTGTGGTGCTTGCTTGTGGCAATGCTTTGGTGAGATAATGCTCGTAGCATGTCTCGAAGTTACCTGCGCATGACAAGGCTTTGGTGAGATCATGCCCGTAGCATGTCTCGAAGTTGTCTGCGAGTGACAGGGCTTTGGTGAGATCATGCCCGTAGCATGTCTCGGAGTTGCCTGCGCGTGATAGGGTTTAGTGAGATCATGCCCGTAGCATGTCTCGAAGTTGCCTGTGCGTGACATGGCTTTGGTGAGATCATGCCCGTAGCATGTCTCGAAGTTGCCTGCGCGTGACAGGGCTTTGGTGAGATCATGCCCGTAGCATGTCTCGGAGCTGCCTGCGCGTGACAGGGCTTTAGTGAGATCATGCCCGTAGCATGTCTCGAAGTTGCCTGCGCGTGACAGGGCTTTGGTGAGATCATGCCCGTAGCATGTCTCGGAGCTGCCTGCGCGTGACAGGGCTTTGGTGAGATCATGCCCGTAGCATGTCTCGAAGTTGCCTGCGCGTGACAGGGCTTTGGTGAGATCATGCCCGTAGCATCTCTTGGAGCTGCCTGCGCATGACAGGGTTATGGTGAGATCATGCCCGTAGCATGTCTTGGAGCTGCCTACGCGTGACAGGGCTTTTTGGCCCTACAGGGTTTGTTGTGGCCCAATAGGGCTTGTAGCCCGACAGGACTTGTGGCCCAACATGGTTTTTTTTTTTTTAAACCATGTCATTCCCTGAGCATAGTAGGGACGGATCCGAGATTCTTTGTAGATGACTGTTAGTACTTAATCAAGTTAATGTAATAAATTTACATGTATAAAAGAACATTATTACGGTAAGAGCCTAGATGCATCATTATAAAGTCACATTTAGGCTAACAATATAATACGTTGTGAGGTACTATTAAATCACATAATCGAGTTAGTTAACAAAACATATTGCTTTCGAAAACATCAACACATTTGGATAGAAGGAGATTTCTAGACCAAATAAACTCTTTAACCGTTTTATGTCAATTTCCAAAAATATCACATATAATAACACATTTGGACAAGATATTATATATAATAATTCAAAATTACGATGTTAACGTCCTTTTTTTTGGAAGAAAATCAAATAAATAAAAATGACTGTGCCACTTTTATTTTAAAATATTTATTTTAATGGGAGTACTAAGACGGACTTGAAGTCCATGAAAAATTCAATAATAATAATAATCACGCAATATAATCACGGTCATTAACTGACGAAAAGCAAAATTCATGCGCGATTACAGAACTAAATTGGCAACTTAAATTTCAACACATGAAAATGAAATTTAAATGGACGACCAATGACGACATTTAATTATTTCAACAAAAATATAAAATCGTCAATTTTAAATATAATTTTAATTTTAAAATTGAATAATATTTGGATCAAATTTAAAAATCCCATTTAATGTCAATATTTCAAAATTACAAAATTGATCCGAATTAAAATTATGAATGGAGGGCCTTAAAATATAGAAATTATAGAACATGTCCCTTTTCTTTAAAATTTCAAAATTGCCCTTTTGCTTTAATTGTAGGAAAAGCCCCCAAAAATCCAGAATTTGCAAATAGGTCCTCGTTCCCAAATCTATTGAAACTGATCTAATAATCAAAACCTTAGGTTTCAAAATTTTTGGTTGCGCCGCCACCGGTCCAAAATGCTACCTCCACGACGGAGACGGCAGCCACGGTTGCGTAGTGATGCAGCCGTGCGGGATGGGTACAATGGGAAAATATATGTGCGAGAGAGGAGAGTATACACAACCAAAATAACATTGATGTCAAGATTATCCACTTTGATTGGCAGAAAAAAATAAGTGTAAAGCAACTTTATAAATAAGCCAATTATGATAAAAGCGGTAACCATGGAATGGTGTCATTATAATGATTTCTATGATCCCCCCAAGTTTCGTATGCCGTGGCGGTTCTCAAAATAATATAGAACCAGAGGATAAAAATCTAATGACTGCCAACAACTTCTGGCAGTAACAAACAGAAAACAAAGTGATTACTTTGCAGAAATAGGGGCGACAATAATGAATCTATACATACACATATACGCACCAAGGCAAAACCAAACTAAAATTTATATATTCACGCACTGCCGGAGAGAAAGATGCAGTAAACTACACAAACATGCACTAGTGGAAGTAGAGAGTAGATTTATATGCACAAGGACGAAAGGATGATGGCATTAATTGTTCACACAAATATTCATACATACGCACACATATGGAAGCGGCATGTGATGGTCACAATAACAATAACAATACAGTACGAAAAGAAGAAGAAGAAGAAGAACGAGGGCAGGGGAGAAAAACTACCCATGTTTTTTAATTAATTTGAGATGCTGTTTTTTTTTTTTTACCAGATCTCTAATTTTATGAAGCTAAGTTACTCTTCACCAAGTCAATTACTAAAAAGTAGAAGTAAGACATGTTCAATAATTTAGATGATAATCTAACGAAAATTTGTATCATATTTGTAATTGAAGTTTAATTGTGCAATTATAATAAAAGATAAATTGAAAGGTTGGGACCAATTTACTATTAAGGTAATAGACTGATAACTCATGTGCAGTTTTAAACAAACGTGAACTGTAAAGATAGGCATATAAATCCTTTTTACTCTTTAAAACATTATTCAAACAATATCTTGCTATTAACTTATTTTCAGGATAATGCTTATGAGGATTGCATAAGAGCAAGGTTCACTCACCTGGCACGTGTCAATTGTGATGACAGGTTCTGACTTTGCTTGAAAAATATTTGTTGCTTTTCTCACCAGAATCCTGTTTTTACTCTTTATCAAAGCCACAAGAAGGGGGATCAAAGATCTCATCAACCACCTCCTTCCTGAAAGGAAAACTTGCCTCTTTCAACTCCTCCAAGAAAACTGATACAATATGATGATTCATTCCATTCCCCTGCAACCTATCGTCTGCCATAAACCCATCATTCTCCAAAACACCCATATATTCCCCCAGCAATTCCAAATCCCATTGCTTAAGTTCCATCAATTCAAACAAAGTCCTCACAAACCTACGTATAAGCAAGTAAAAATTGTCCAACCTCAAGCGGTCAATTCCTGGCCACTCTTGCCGAAGAGTCAAAACATATTTATTAAAATACTACAACGAAACAAGGAATTCGAAGGTAAAAACAACAAGGACGTAAGTCCATTAACAAGCGTCAATTGATTTGAAACTTTGTCGGAGTGCCAAAAATAGTAAAAGAGTCCTTTCCATAGCTTCTTAATATCCTTTTCGGGGATTTCTTGCTTTTGGGAAGTCGGCCATGACTGAATGGGCTTCAGGGATTGGGGTCTAACGGTAAAATTGTATAAAGCTAAGTGTTTGTTTAGCGATGGGCCAGTGTAGGAGGCGAGTGTGGAGACTATGGGTTTGGGCTCTCGGAGTCTCTTCTTCATTGCTAAAAGCCGTAATTTTCCTCAAGTTGAATTTCAGGAATAAAATTAGGGTTTTCGAGGCTTTGATTAGGGTCATTAGGGTCATGGTTGGGATTATGAGGAAATGGGGGATAAGTCGAGGAATAATTGGCATAATCGGAAGGGAAAACCGACAGAGCGGAGGCGTACGGTGCCGGAAGATGATTGAATTGAGGATCAGAGGAATTCTGAAGGTGGGTTTGATAGTATTGGTAATAGGGAGAGGTTGAATCAGTTTGGTGTTGTACTTTTCCTTGTCAATTTCGAGATCGAAGGACTTTTTCTTGAGGAAAAATGGAGTTGCATCTTGAGCAGAATTTAGAATCCACGTGTAAATTATACAGAGGACGTCTTGAGTTTTTTTGTTGTCATTGAGGACTTGGGAGGATAATGGTCTGGTTTGGGTTTCCATAAACGGATTTGGGTGAAACTTGGTGGGGGCTGAGGAAGAGGACAACATTTTAAATTTCATGGGAAAGATGTCGTAGAAGCGGATGAGCTTGCTAGAAGCTGTATATTAACCATGGCTTTTTGTAGCGATTTCCCACAGACGGCGCCAATGTTGATGTCAAAAATCGTACATGTTCATCCCGAGCTTGACGACTGAGAACGAACACGAATGGGGGCATTCCGAAACCTGAAACAAAGGCTTCGAGGTGTGTCCTCGTCGCCCCTCCGATGCTTAAGTCAGAGAGAGAATATTTTAGAGTAATTATATACTGAAAATTATGTGTAAAACATACCTTAATAATGAGGCTAGGTTATGTATTTATAGATGTTGGAGGAGGAGTCCTGAAAGGACTGACTTCCTGTAATTCTAGTTATTTTAGATGTTTGTATTGTGTTAGAAGTGCTCAATTTGTGTTAGAATAAAATTTGTAATGAACTAGAGGTTTGTACTTAAATAGGACTAGTATTCCTAGGCCTGACCTCATAATGGGCCCGACCCCAGAATCAGCCCAGTTGGAGTAGGCCAAGATCGGGCCCAGAGTTCGGGTCAGGTAGGTCGAGCTCGGGTCTATCGATATTTTCCCGTATCAGTGACATATTTGGTATGTTGAATATAAATGTACTCGATAAAATTAATGGTCAAAGAAAGTCTAAATTTTTTATATATATGTTGTTATATGATCAAATATTATACACTAACACGCTGAACGACCCAGAACGGGATAAATAATTTTAGGTCACCTTTCAGTGAAGCAGACAATATGGTTACCTGGTGTTTGCTGCCCAAATGCAACTCAACATCTAGATAAAAAGTGAAGGGCCCGTTCTCTTTGTCATTTTCAAATTGTTTTCTATTTTCGATTTTTTCAAACAGTAAAAACGTTTTCTTTTTCCTATTTTCTAAAACGCGTCTTTAAGAACAAGTTAAAAATTTACAAAGAAAACCTAAAACGACATATTTGTTATTTTGAGTGTTTTCAGTTATAATTAAGCCAAAATTTTCAAAACGCGTTTTGAGTGTTTTCAAAACAATTTTTCAAAATGCCAAAAAGAATACATTTTCAATAATCTCAAAATGAACACTCAAAACACCAAACCCAAAATAGTTTCAAAACTCAAAACACAAAATTGAAACACAAAGAGAACAATCTCGAATCAATTTGGCCTTTTGGCTTTTGCTAATATACAACTGCCTGCCATTTGGACTACTTCCCATAATGTTTTGCCATCCACCATGACTTAATTACATCTTAATAATCATTTATGCTGATTTAGTGTTCCTTCATCTAATTTTTCAATTCTTGCTTTCAATTACATTTTGAAAAATTTATGGGCATCCAAAGTGTCTTCCATTATGAATAGGGTTTGAGACAAACCATTATTTTGTCAACAAAAACAGGACATAAAGTCAGATAATCGCATATAATATATCAAAATGATTAAGATTTGAACTGTGCTTAGTCATAATCCACTGATGAGTTTATAACTTATTGACATGGAATATCTTTTAAAGCCTCAAATTAGTTCAATATGTTACTAAATAAACAATCAAAAGGTAATTTCGAACCACTATTCACTAACGGAACTTATGTCGTGTTTGTTCACCAATGGCATATTTTTCTGTTATCATAAAAGAGTTTTCTTTTGGTGATCATAGTAAGTGTTGACATTTTTTTGGGTGAGTGAAAGTTAAATCGACTAGTTCACTCTGATTTTACTTAAGTTCTAATTAGTTCTAGGTATTCAAATTGAGAACTCGATCTCTAGTTTAATACCAAGAATAAAAAACATGATTGAACTCTTTTTTTTTTTTTTTTTTTTTTTAAAAAAAGACCAATACATTAACTGTTTTACTCTGTTCTTTCGAATTTCATTATTGTATATCGATTTCATATTCAATTTATTATGATGCTATTTATAATTAAATTTCATAGACATAATTTTCCATTAACAAGAGGCTTGTGTTGATTTCATCATTTTCAAGTTAGCATTTTCGACTTCTCTAAATATAAAGAAAATGGAAGTGAGGTTGGAATAAGTTTTGCAAGAACTCATTTAAGCCAATAACAAACCAATTGAAAAATACAAATCAGTATATTAGGGAGAATTCAGATAGAAATTCATTATCATTACATCAGGAGCTGGTGATAATGGTGACATAAAGATGAGAAATTCATCTACTTGAGACAGAAATTGTGGGTTCAAGCTTTTCAAAATTGAGGGGGAGAGTTGGAATTCAATTCGAAATTTTTGAGAGTTTTTGTATTTTCTTGTCCTATAGTTATTGCTCTCTAGTAGTCTTCGTAATATCGGAAGTCGAATAGATTTCTAGTCTTGCAAGATTTAAAGTTACAAATAGGTTTTCTCAATTTTCTGTTATACCTATAAATGTTTTTTACTGAGAAGTTGAATGAGGTGAAAATATAAAATTACTGCAGCATTCTTATACAAGGAAACTTTTATGCTTTTCATATATATAAGTTCTCTGTTATAAAAGGAAGAAGCATAACTCTGCAGCTTTAGAACTGGTTCAATTACAAATTAGAAACTGTTCTATGCAAAGTCCAAATTGCATCTTGGATGAGATAATACCACTCAAATTTGAGACCATGCAAACAATATTTGAGCAAAATAACTTTCATAGACATTGGAATATTTCCATTGTTTTCATAATAAAAGTAGGATTTGAAAAATTGACGCTTTACAACACCAGAATGCATATGAGGAACAATTTACTTATTAATGAAGATCTGATCATTCAGTGCAGATATGATGAAAAATGTAGCAGACATAGGCATAAAATTCTTTATGAAGTAGCCGACAGTAGCAGATCGACATCAGATGGTGAGGAAGTCGTGATATTATCAAAATGCATGCTTTCTGAGATGGATGCAAAATCAAAAGCCTCTGAAACCTCAATTATTGAGTGGTGTTCGGTGTCACCAAGATTATCTTGAACAGATGATACTTGTTTCGACATTTGAATTGCTTCGAGTTCTGCTGCTACTTCCTTCATTGTTGGCCTTCTCTTTCCATTCAAATATAGACACCTTCTAGCAAGTTGAGCAATAGCCATAATTTTTTCTGCACTGCCTTCTTTGAGCACCTCAGCATCGAGAATATCAGGCAAACAATTTTCCTCCAATGATTCCAAGAAATTTGTGGCTAAACTCTTTCCTTGATCTTGTGATCTAATAGATGATATTGCTTTCTTCCCAGTTAAAAGCTCCACCATGACAACCCCAAAGCTGTAAACGTCACTTTTTTCTGTGAATTGACTCGACTGGAAGTACTGTGGGTCCAAGTAACCGAAGGTTCCTATAACTTTTGTAGTCAAGTGAGTTTGATCAATAGAAACTGACCTTGATGTTCCAAAGTCTGAAACTTTTGCCTGGTATTGATCATCCAAGAGTATGTTTGTCGATTTGATGTCTCGATGGTAGATGGGTACAGATGCGGCAGAATGCAAATATGAAACTGCTGATGCTACTTCTGTGGCAATTCTTAACCGCATTTCCCATGTTAACGGGAATTCCTCAGTTGGGTTGTGGATATGTTGGAAAAGTGTATCATTCGGAATAAACTCATAGACTAGTAGGGGAACTTCAGTCTCTAAACAACATCCCAATAGCTTGACTACATTTCTATGGTTTATTTGGGATAGAATAACAACCTCATTAATAAAGATTTCCAGATCATCTTCGTCCATCTTCTGGGACTTCTTCACTGCCACAATTCTTCCATCTGAAAGCATCCCTTTGTAGACAGTACCTTGGCCACCACGACCAAGTATACGGTTCACATTGAAGTGATCCGTGGCTTGTTTTAACTCCTTTGAACTGAACAATTTAGTTCTATCTACGCCATTTTGAGTCGAGGACAACTGTTGTTCCAACAATAGGCCACCTTTGCGCTGGAAAAACTT
Organism: Fraxinus excelsior; assembly: GCA_019097785.1. Classification (NCBI taxonomy): domain Eukaryota; kingdom Viridiplantae; phylum Streptophyta; class Magnoliopsida; order Lamiales; family Oleaceae; genus Fraxinus; species Fraxinus excelsior. Next base: position 2,256,712 of record CM032640.1, read on the forward strand.
TTGATTGCGGTTTGCCTTAATTCTTTTTCTAATAACTTTGTATGACCTCCAAGCGCCATCCAGAAAAACTAGAGAGGCAAGCCCTGGGCCGATGGCAATAAGTACAATTTTTAAATGAGATCTAATGGCACTATTTCCAAATTCACATGTATAGTTCCCCAGCGTATTGATACACTGCCCACCAAAGCAGAAATTTAGGGTTGAATTGCTGCACTCATCAATATCTTTGCACCCTTCATCTAGATATGGATTCCCTTCAAAGCCTTGTTCACAAAAGCATCGAAAGGAGTCCTCATAATAAGTGAATTCACCATAATATGAGTTATTAGGAGAGGGATATTCACAAGAAACCCCTCTGCCGTAAATTATTGGGGAATTCCATTCAAGTACCACTGGTGCATATACAAATGTGTCATCAAATGGATATAAGAAATTAACATGAAAGCCGCTATACTCTTTGTAATCGTTTTGGATCCATTTTTGATCAGCCAGGAATGTATATCCACAATTTCTATTGTTATTACTGGCACCAGATCCAATGCTTGTGTAAATTATATTCAGTTCTTGGAGCTGTGGCGGGATAGGTGCTTGGCAGCAGTCAACACCGTTGCAGCTGATGTCTGTCGAATTAGGACCCTTACCACAAATTGCCACGCATGCCTCGTGAGTTGTTGTTTCGTTAGTCCGCAGCTTAACAACATTTTTGCATCCTAATACCACTAACACATTGGAGAACTTTGAGAAAATAAAAGGAGTTGCCAACAGTGATATTCCTAAAGACAATTCTGTCTGTTCATATCTGCAATTCATGGGTGACACAGGCTGGTTCAGAGTAATTGTACCGTTCTCCAATGAAATTTCTATCACTTCTAGATTTATGCTGCTTAACAAAGGTGTTGTTTGGTTTCGGCAGCTGACTGTATACGATGAATTGAGGCTACAATTCTGTCCAATTCCGAAGGGATAGGGAATGAAGACATTTCCACACTTTTCTGTGCAATTCGGCTTAGCCAAGGGTACTGCTACCGCCATTGGTATCATTATGAAAAGTGAAAGGCTGATGTAGAAAAGCCAGTGCAAATTCATTCTTCTTCTACAGGCCTATGTTCAAAACATTCATAATAATTTTCTAAATCCATGTTAGTGCATATATATATATATATATATATATATATATATATATATATATATGAAAAATTGCTGAAGAAATATTGTGAAAGGAACGTTTATCTCAAAGTTAATCCAACTTAGATATAGGTGAAATCACTAAAAAAAATCTTTTTGATTGTCAACACAATGGAAACCACCCAAATTCCAATTTTTGGGGTGTTTGATTGATATTTTTATATCTCTAACTTTTGGTCATGTGATCCTATATTCCTCAAAAAACAAGGAAAGCATTTTCTTTAAAGAGAAGTGGTTTTTATTTTCCAGATAATTTACTCTGTCTCTCTCTCTCATCTATCCACCAATAAAAAATAGACAAATATAATATTTTTTATGTTGAAAACTATATCAATCAAACACATTTAATTAATAATTTTCATACAAATAAATTTTAAGCAATTGAATTATCTAAAATTTATTTTTTCCATACAAATTTCATGTTCGCAATCATACAAATTTCCATACAAATTTCATACAAATAAAAGTGGCTTTTTATTCTCAAAAATAGCTTTTGAATCACCATATTAATTTAAGCTTGTAAATCCATTAATTGTATATTAAAGTAATGAAAAAATAAAAACCACCATGACAAGGGAGTTTGACATACCTCGAGTGTTTTGCCTTGAGTAATAATATAATGGAACAAATTGATTGTATCCTCTCCTACAATCACTCTTCTGCTAGCAGCTACTTTATTTTTTGCAGGAGGACTGAGTCGGATTTATAGAATATTGATGAAATGGATTAAAAGTAAACTAAATCACTCGGAATAGTCAAAGCTATCTAAGGTAGCTGCCTCCTCCTCCTTTCCTTCTCAAACATTTTGCTTATTTTTCCACTAAGAAAATGACTAAACACTCCAAAATATCAATGAAGAAATTTATTTGATGTGCCTTGTACTGTTTTATTTCGAAAAATTCTATAAGTGTAAGTTACAAGGGGCCAGCACCCTGTGATAGGTGGGTGGCCATGTACGTATAACAAGTCTCTTTTATTTCAATACCAAGAGAGTAATCACAATAAATAAAAGGTGATTAGGATTGATAGATCACCGTATTGAAATTGGGGTCCATGCCATTCGTAGACACAAAAAGATTCGAAGTACATTTATAAGGTTACAAGCCCACATTATTAATGAAATCTAAGTGTATATTTTACTCTGATAACCCCTTCATTTAATATATAAAGAAGAGTTCGTCCCTATTTATCTTTAACACGTCCACACAAATCCCACATTTCATATTTTACGTATTTTTTGTGGTAATTTTCTTCAGTTCACCTTGTACTTTATAATACCGTGGTTCAAAAGGATAAATATGTATAGTAACTGGAATCCTTCGTATTTAGTCATGTCTTTAGTAAAGAAATGAGAAAAAAAATTCAGCTTTCACTTGTGTTCATTGCTACTCTATACTTGAGTCCCATATGATTAAAACATAGACCTACAAAAAGCCTAATGTTTAATGAGAGGTTATGATACCGTCTCTAAACTAAAAATTGAATACAATTAAGATAATTTGAACAACTTTTATGTCTATGAATCACAAAGAATATGATATTGATAGGGCAATATAAAAATTTTGTCTCTTATAAAATCACACAATCATGGAAATAAGAATAGAAAATCCACAATGTAGAAAGGATAATAATATCTAGTCCTAGCGCTACAACACCATTCTAAGTAACAACATTTGATAAATCCAATTAAATTGACCATATCTATTGGCACATTACCCCCTAATCTTTACCTGTTTTGCATGTGTCTCCTAACTTTTCATTTTTGCACTGTCAAACCTTGATAATACCCCGTATCGTCCATTTTTTTAGTTTCTCCATTAAAACAGTTTGTGAGGGCCAAAATGAATAAAAACACCAAGAGCTTTTTCATCTCTTCGATAAAGCTCCTCATATAGAATTCCAATAGTTTGAAAATTTCTTTACATGTTCCCAAAGAAACTGCCCGAGTTACCACCGGATCGAAAAATTAACTTAATTGTTGATTTAGTTCTTGGGGTTCTCCAGTTCTATTTGTCAGAATGGATGGGACTATGCTAATGTTTATCAATTATAACCTAAACTAATTCTACAATTTATGTTTGACTTTGTACTAAGGACTTGATAGGATTGAGGAACCAAGACATATAAAAAGTTTGATGACTGTCATGTTGTGTTTCAAACAATCTCTTAATCATACTATTGTAGTCTGTAAATTTCATCTCCAAGGTTAAACTAGATTAGATAGTATTGAACAAACTCAAAAGAAAAGACATCTCATTATAATTATATTATTGATAATTATATTCTCGCCACGCATTTTACATTTTAATTACATTAAAAGACGTTAACATTTATTCATTATTACACTTATATCCTTAACTTTTTTCTGAATCACATTCTTATTTTTAATACTTCATTGATAAGAAAATCTTATCTTTAATAATATTTTTTATCCAAAAATATTGTTAACGTACTTTAAAATAAGGTTCAAATATTTAATCGTGTTTTTTGCATTAGTATTTGTTTTGCTTATTTAGAATTACAATGAGAAAATGAGTCTTTTTATTCTATCTTAAAGAAAATTTTAGAAATAAACCATAACCAATAACAATTTATGTTAATTTAAGAATAGCAATGCAATGGGAAAAAAAAAAGTTTTGAGGCGTAAATGTGATAATGTGTAAAGATTATGAACATTTCGTGCAATTAAAATATAGTTTAATTATTAAAAACTAAAGTGCAAATACATTAAGTCTTATATTATTATATTTAGCCCTGTTGAATGGGGATTAAGTCAATTTTTTAGTAGATTTTTATAGAAGTTGATGAAATGTGTGGTTGAAAAGTTGTGGAATCCATAAATTAATTATTAATTTTGACTTAAATTAAAATTAAAATTTTAATCGGTACCAAATATGGGTTTAATCTAACATATCTAATATGTAGTTACTTTTTCTCGTCATTGAAGTAGTACCTCAAAATAGAATCAATGAATTTCTTAAGACGCACCATGTTGTCAAATCAATTTTGACAAGAGCAACACATTTAGCAAGCATAAATTTGTGTCTTCTACGAGTTGACCCACGAACAAACTCGTAAGCAAATCAAGCAAGCCACAAGTCAATTCATACAATCCACAAATCAAGTTGGCTTAGCTTGATCCATGGCCTGTTTGCTCACAAGCTTGAACCCCTCACGATCAAGCTCACACCTAACTAACAATCAATTTTCTCAATAATTGAGTCTATGGATATGAATTATGTTTAAAAATTGTAAAATGTCACTTATTCATGCGGTACACGTGGCATGTTGTTCAAAGTGGATAATCGATAATTAAGTAGAACAATAATAATAAATTAATGAGGGAAAAATGAAAAGTAGAAATAAAATAGACGACAGAAAAAGTAAACCGAACATGTGATCTTGATGGCGTATGGAACACACGCTTTGCAAAATCGATTCAAACGAAACTCACGAGAAACCCGTATTACCTCTTCGTAATTTCTCTTTTGATAAATGTTCTAAGTCATCGCCTCAATACATCTGGGGAAAAAGGCAGCCTGCGATTGGTTCCTTTCTATTTTCTGTAGCACTGAAAGCTGCTTGACTTGGATCTATTTCTCTTTCTTCTCTAGGTATGTGTTTTTTTATTAATTTCCATTACGGGCTATACAGAAATATGATTTGGTGCTTGATAATCATATTCTTATTAACTTTCTAAAGAAATTTACATTTTGCTTGGTTGAATGTGGTCGATTTCTTCTTTGGAGTCCTTAATGAGGGACGGTCTCTTAATTCAGCCAATTAAACTTGTGTTGCACAGACCCACCCGTCGAGCAGGGATTAGTGATCCGACGGTACCGAGTGGAAGGGCCTCATTTCTTTAGACAAAGACTCCGTTTTTCCTCTTTTCGGATGGTCCTCATATTGAATGTCACGAGTTTGAGAAGTATCTGAGACTTTAGGCCATCCACCATGACTTAATTACATCTTAATAATCATTTATGCTGATTTAATGGTCCTCCAATTCTTGCTTTCAATGACATTTTGCAAAATTTATGGGCATCCAAAGTGTCTTCCATTGTGAATAGGGTTTGAGATAAACCATTATTTTGTCAACAAAAACAGGACATAAAGTCAGATAATCGCATATAATATATCAAAATGATTAAGATTTGAACTGTGCTTAGTCATAATCCACTGATGAGTTTATAACTTATTGACATGGAATATCTTACAAAGCCTCAAATTAGTTCAATATGTTACTAAATAGACAATATTATCATGACATCCCCAGCATAATTTTGTCACAAAAATCAAAAGGTAATTTCGAAATTCCGGACATAAAATATTTTTTTGTCGAAAAATCTCAATAGCACCACTATTCACTAACAGAACTTATGTCGTGTTTGTTCACCAATGGCATATTTCTCAGTTATCATAAAATAGTTTTCTTTTAGTGATCATAGTAAGTGTTAACGTTTTTTGGGTGAGTGAAAGTTAAATCGACTAGTTCACTCTAAGTTTACTCAAGTTCTAATTAGTTCTAGGTATTAAAATTGAGAACTGGATCTCTAGTTTAATACCAAGAATAAAAAACATGATTTAACTCTTTTTTTTTTTTTTTAAATAGTGACGGGTGCGATACATTTACTGTTTTACTTTGTTCTTTCAAATTTCACTATAGTATATCAAATTCATATTCATTTTATTATGATGCTATTTTCCATTAATAAGAGGCTTGTGTTCATTTCATCATTTTCAAGTCAGCATTTTCAACTTCACTAAATATAAAGAAAATGGAAGTGAGATTGGAATAAGTTTTGCAAGAACTCATTTAAGCTAATAACTAAACAATTGATGGAAAATATCGCGTTTAGTTAAACTTGAAAAATACAAATCAGTAGATAGATAGAAATTCATTATCATTACATCAGGATCTGGTGATAATGGTGACATAAAGATGAGAAATTCATCTACTTGAGACAGAAATTGTGGGTTCAAGCTTTTCAATTCGATTAAAAGTAGAGTTGGAATTCAATTCGAAATTTAGAGTTTTTTGTATTTGGTTGTCCTATAGTTATTGCTCTCTAGTAGTCTTTGTAATATCGGAAGTCGAATAGATTTCTAGTCTTGCAAGATTTAAAGTTACAAATAGGTTTTCTCAATTTTCTGTTATACCTATAAATGTTTTTTACTGAGAAGTTGAATGAGGTGAAAATATAAAATTACTGCAGCATTCTTATACAAGGAAACTTTTATGCTTTTCATATATATAAGTTCTCTGTTATAAAAGGAAGAAGCATAACTCTGCAGCTTTAGAACTGGTTCAATTACAAATTAGAAACTGTTCTATGCAAAGTCCAAATTGCATCTTGGATGAGATAATACCACTCAAATTTGAGACCATGCAAACAATATTTGAGCAAAATAACTTTCATAGACATTGGAATATTTCCATTGTTTTCATAATACTAGTTTTGTGCCCGTGCGATACACGGTTGGGTTATTTTTGAAGGTAATGTTAGCGTGTTAAATATGTTAAATTATCGTGATATATATCTTGAATGTTAGATTTGGACAATTTAAAATATCCTAGTCGAGGGGGCAGTGCCCCTTGTGATGGTTCGGGGGCAATACCCGTGCGTGCACGGGGAGTTTGTTAAATTTTTTTTTTCTCATCCAACTTCCAATTAAAAAAAAAAAAATCAAATTATATAATATTCTCAATTAAAAAAAAAATTCTTTGCAATTAATAATAGTTAGTCTCTCTTCTCTTGATTTCTCTCTACTCTTCTTTCACTGCTCTCCGTAACCTTTTATCATCTTCTGTATAAAATTTTAAGCTTACATAGTATCAGACAAAAACTAAAACTGGAAAAAACCAAAAATCCTTACCCGATGGAGATTGTTTTGCCACTTCACAGCGTTATTGAGAAAAAACGAGAGAAAGTCGAATAATTTATTTGTTGTTTGAAATCAAAATATATAATAAGAGAAATAAGTCGGCAATTTTTTTTTTGCAGAGATACTTTTTTAATTAAGTCGGCAAATTTTTTTTAGCAGTAAAATATGAAACCGGTTTGAAAACAGAAATGAATGTGAAAGAGGGATAAAATGGGAAAAGATAAATACGTACTGAATGAATAATAAACGGAGGATTCCCTCTTTTAATAGAAGAGGAAAAAGTAGGATTCGAAAAATTGACGCTTTACAACACCGGAATGCATACAAGGAACAATTTACTTATTAATGAAGATTTGATCATTGAGTGCAGATATGATGGAAAATGTAGCAGGCAGACAGGCATAAAATTCTTTATGAAGTAGACAACAGTAGCGGATCAACATCAGATGGTGAGGAAGTCGTGACATTATCAAAATGGATGCTTCCTGAGATGGATGCAAAATCATAAACCTCAATTATTGAGTGGTGTTCAGTGTCACCAAGATTATCTTGAACAGATGATACTTGTTTCGACATTTGAATTGCTTCGAGTTCTGCTGCTACTTCCTTCATTGTTGGCCTTCTCTTTCCATTCAAATATAGACACCTTCTAGCAAGTTGAGCAATAGCCATATTTTTTTCTGCCCTGCCTTCTTTGAGCACCTCAGCATCGAGAATATCAGGCAAACAATTTTCCTCCAATGATTGCAAGAAATTTGTGGCTAAACTCTTTCCTTGATCTTGTGATCTAATAGATGATATTGCTTTCTTCCCAGTTAAAAGCTCAACCATGACAACACCAAAGCTGTAAACATCACTTTTTTCTGTGAATTGGCTTGACTGGAAATACTCTGGGTCCAAGTAACCAAAGGTTCCTATGACTTTTGTAGTCAAGTGAGTTTGATCAATAGAAACTGACCTTGATGTTCCAAAGTCTGAAACTTTTGCCCGGTATTTATCATCCAAGAGTATGTTTGTCGATTTGATGTCTCGATGGTAGATGGGTACAGATGCGGCAGAATGCAAATATGAAACTGCTGATGCTACTTCTGTGGCAATTCTTAACCGCATTTCCCATGTTAATGGGAATTCCTCAGTTGGGTTGTGGATATGTTGGAAAAGTGTGTCATTCGGAATAAACTCATAGACTAGCAGGGGAACTTCAGTCTCCAAACAACATCCCAATAGCTTGACTACATTTCTATGGTTTATTTGGGATAGAATAACAACCTCATTAATAAAGATTTCCAGATCATCTTCGTCCACCTTCTGGGACTTCTTCACTGCCACAATTCTTCCATCTGAAAGCATCCCTTTGTAGACGGTACCTTGGCCACCACGACCAAGTATACGGTTCACATTGAAGTGATCCGTGGCTTGTTCCAACTCCTTTGAACTGAACAATTTAGTTCTATCTACACCATTTTGAGTCGAGGACAACTGTTGTTCCAACAATAGGCCACCGTTGCGCTTGAAAAACTTTTGCCTGCGCTTTGCCTTAATTCTTTTCCTAATAACTTTGTATGACCTCCAAGCGCCAACCAGTAAAACTAGAGAGGCAAACCCTGCGCCGATGGCAATAAATGCAATTTTTGTACGAGATCTATTGCCACTATTTCCGAATTCACATGTATAACTCCCCAGCGTATTGGTACACTGCCCATAAACGCAGTAATTTAGGGTTGAATTGCTGCACTCATCAATATCTCGGCACCCTTCATCTAGATATGGATTCCCTTCAAAGCCTCGTTCACAAGAGCATCGCAAGGAGTCCTCATAATCAGTGAATTCACCATAATATGAGTTATAAGGAGAGGGATATTCGCAAGAAACCCCTCCGCCGTAAATTATTGGGAATTTCCAGTCAAGTACCACTGGTACATATACAAATGTTTCATCATAATAATGTAAGAAATTAACTTGAATGCCGCTATACTCTTTGTAATCGTTTTGGATCCAGTTCTGATCAGCCAGGAATGTATATCCACAATTGCTATTGTTATTACTGGCTCCAGATCCAGTGCTTGTGTAAATTATTTTCAGTTGTTGGAGCTGTGACGGGATAGATGCTTTGCAGCAGTCAACACCGTTGCAGCCGATGTCTGTCGAATTAGGACCCTCACCACAAATTGCCACGCATGCCTCATCAGTTTTTGTTTTGCTAATCCGCAACTTAACAACATTTTTGCATCCTAATACCACTAACTTATTGTAGAACTTCGAGAAAATAAAAGGAGTTGCCAACAGTGATATTCCTAAAGACAATTCTTTCTGTTCATAACTGCAATTCATGGGTGACACAGGCTGGTTCAGAGTAATTGTACCGTTCTCCAATGAAATTTCTATCACTTCTAGATTTATGCCGCTTAACAAAGGTGTTGTTTGGTTTCGGCAGCTGACTGTATACGATGAATTGGCGCTACATTTCTGTCCAATTCCGAAGGGATAGGGAATGGTGACATTTCCACACTTTTCTGTGCAATTCGGCTTAGCCAAGGGTACTGCTACCGCCATTGGTATCATTATGAAAAGTGAAAGGCTGATGTAGGAAAGCCAGTGCAAATTCATTCTTCTTCTACAGGCCTATGTTCAAAACATTCATAATAATTTTCTAAATCCATGTTAGTGCATATATATATGAAAAATTGCTCAAGAAACATTGTCAAAGGAACGTTTATCTCAAAAGTTAATCCAACTTAGATATAGGAGAAATCACTAAAAAAAAAAAAACTTTTTATCGTCAACTCAATGAAAACCACCTAAATTCCAACTTTTGGGATGTTTGATTGATAAATTTTTTTATGAAATTTTTTTTCTAACTTTTGGTCACGTGATCATATATTCCTCAAAAATAAGAAAAACATTTTCTTTAAAGGGGAGTGGTTTTTATTTTCTAGATAATCCTTTCTTTCTCATCTATCCACCAATAAAAAAATAGACAAGTATAATATTTTTTAGGTTGAAAAATACATCAATTAAATACATTTAATTAATAATTTTCGTACAAATAAGTTCTTAGCAGTTGAATTGTCTATAAATTATTTTTTCTATACAAATTCTATGTTAGCAATCAAATGATCCCTTCGTTATAAGTAAAAAGTTTAAGCTATGATCTAACTAACAAGTCTAATAATGGAATAGAAATAGATCAACAGACTATGAGCCAGTTTGACAAATTTTTTGTTTTTGCTTTTACCTCTTCTTTTTTAAGTTTCACGAGTAAATTACCTTTAGGCCAGTTCCTCTAAAACTCTACTAGCAAAACAAATCAATTTCAAAATATTATCCAAATATATTTATTGTCCATTTGGCATGACTTTTGAAAAGTCAAAATGAGCTTTTGATACCGAAAAATAACTTTTGAATATGTTTGACTAATTTTTTGAAAGTGTTTTTTTAGTTAGAAGAGTTTGTAGAAGAAACCGATCTAATGTGACTTCCTTTAAAAGCAATTCTAGAATATGTAGTATTTTTAAAAATTATTTTTCAAACAAATATTTGCTTAGCAAAAAATAAAAATCATGTCAAATAAGCCCTTAAAAGTGGCTTTTTATTCTCAAAATAGCTTTTGACTTTTCAAAAACATTGCCAAACGAGCCCTAAGAATCTCCATATTAATTTAAGCTTGTAAATCCATTAATTGTATATTAAAGTAATGAAAAAATAAAAACCACCATGACAAGGGAGTTTGACATACCTCGAGTGTTTTGCCTTGAGTAATAATATAATGGAACAAATTGATTGTATCCTCTCCTACAATCACTCTTCTGCTAGCATCCGTTTGACTACTTTTTTCAAAATGTTTTTCCTAATTATAAAAGTTTTTAGAAGAAACTGATCCAACGTGACTACCTTTGAAAGCAATTCTAGAATATATAGTCATTTCAAAAATTAGTTTTCAAACAAATATTTGCTTCTCTTCTACAAATCATGTCAAATAAGCCCTTAAAAGTGGTTTTTTATTCTCAAAAATAGCTTTTGAATCACCATATTAATTTAAGCTTGTAAATCCATTAATTGTATATTAAAGTAATGAAAAAATCAAAACTACTATGACAAGGGAGTTTGACATACCTCAAGTGTTTTGCCTTGAGTAATAATATAATGGAACAAATTGATTGTATCCTCTCCTACAATCACTCTTCTGCTAGCAGCTACTTTATTTTTTGCAGGAGGACTGAGTCGGATTTATAGAATATTGATGAAATGGATTAAAAGTAAACTAAATCACTCAGAATAATCAAAGCTATCTAAGGTAGCTGCCTCCTCCTCCTTTCCTTCTCAAACATTTCGCTTGTTTTTCCACTAAGAAAATGACTAAACACTCCAAAATATCAATGAAGAAATTTATTTGATGTGCCTTGTACTGTTTTATTTCGAAAAATTCTATAAGTGTAAGTTACAAGGGGCCAGCACCCTGTGATAGGTGGGTGGCCATGTACGTATAACAAGTCTCTTTTATTTCAATACCAAGAGAGTAATCACAATAAATAAAAGGTGATTAGGATTGATAGATCACCGTATTGAAATTGGGGTCCATGCCATTCGTAGACGCAAAAAAATTCGAAGTACATTTATAAGGTTACAAGCCCACATTATTAATGAAATCTAAGTGTATATTTTACTCTGATAACCCCTTCATTTAATATATAAAGAAGAGTTCGTCCCTATTTATCTTTAACACGTCCACACAAATCCCACATTTCATATTTTACGTATTTTTTGTGGTAATTTTCTTCTGTTCACCTTGTACTTTATAATACCGTGGTTCAAAAGGATAAATATGTATAGTAACTGGAATCCTTCGTATTTAGTCATGTCTTTAGTAAAGAAATGAGAAAAAAAATTCAGCTTTCACTTGTGTTCATTGCTACTCTATACTTGAGTCCCATATGATTAAAACATAGACCTACAAAAAGCCTAATGTTTAATGAGAGGTTATGATACCGTCTCTAAACTAAAAATTGAATACAATTAAGATAATTTGAACAACTTTTATGTCTATGAATCACAGAGAATATGATATTGATAGGGCAATATAAAAATTTTGTCTCCTCACTTATAAAATCACACTATCATGGAAATAAGAATAGAAAATCCACAATGTAGAAAGGATAATAATATCTAGTTCTAGCGCTGCAACACCATTCTAAGTAACAACATTTGATAAATCCAATTAAATGGACCATATCTATATGCATCTAAATAAATATATTAATTAATGTCCCCTATGTTGCCACCTAGACTAACGGTTAGATAACACTACTCATATAGGAATTAAGAATATATCGTTGAGTACATTGAAATCTTTCAGTATTTCACAATTATTGAGTGGCTTTCTACGTCACGAACATTATCTTGTACAAGTGATCCTTGTTTCGACATCTGACTTCCTTCGAGCTCTACTGTTACTTCATTGTTGGCCTTCTCTTCCCATTCATGTATAGATATATTTTAGCAAGTTGAGCAGCAGCCACGATTGGTTCTTTTGTGCCTTCTTTGAGAACCCCATCATCAACAAATATCAAATAAACCATTTTCCTCCATTGATTGCAAGAAATTCAATCTGAACTCCTTCCTTAATCTTGTGATTTAATTGACAAGATTGCTTTGTGTCGGTTAAAAGCTCAACCATAACAGCATCGAAGCTGTAAACGTTACTTTTTCGGTGAACTGGCTAGACTAAAATTTATCTCGATCCGTGGAACCAAGGGTTTCTATAACTTTTGAAGTAATTGGCACATTACCCCCTAATCTTTACCTGTTTTGCATGTGCCTCCTAACTTTTCATTTTTGCACTGTCAAACCTTGATAATACCCCGTATCGTCCATTTTTTTAGTTTCTCCATTAAAACAGTTTGTGAGGGCCAAAATGAATAAAATCACCAAGAGCTTTTTCATCTCTTCGATAAAGCTCCTCATATAGAATTCCCATAGTTTGAAAATTTCTTTACATGTTCCCAAAGAAACTGCCCGAGTTACCACCGGATCGAAAAATTAACTTAATCGTTGATTTAGTTCTTGGGGTTCTCCAGTTCTATTTGTCAGAATGGATGGGACTATGCGTATGTTTATCAATTATAACCTAAACTAATTCTACAATTTATGTTTGACTTTGAACTAAGGACTTGATAGGATTGAGGAACCAAGACATATAAAAAGTTTGATGACTGTCATGTTGTGTTTCAAACAATCTCTTAATCATACTATTGTAGTCTGTAAATTTCATCTCCTAGGTTAAACTAGATTAGATAGTATTGAACAAACTCAAAAGAAAAGACATCTCATTATAATTATATTATTGATAATTATATTCTCGCCACGCATTTTACATTTTAATTACATTAAAAGACATTAACATTTATTCATTATTACACTTATATCCTTAACTTTTTTCTGAATCACATTCTTATTTTTAATACTTCATTGATAAGAAAATCTTATCTTTAATAATATTTTTTATCCAAAAATATTGTTAACGTACTTTAAAATAAGGTTCAAATATTTAATCGTGTTTTTTGCATTAGTATTCGTTTTGCTTATTTAGAATTACAATGAGATAATCAGTCTTTTTATTCTATCTTAAAGAAAATTTTAGAGATACACCATAACCAATAACAATTTATGTTAATTTAAGAATAGCAATGCAATGGGAAAAAAAAAAAAGTTTTGAGGCGTAAATGTGATAATGTGTAAAGATTATGAACATTTCGTGCAATTAAAATATAGTTTAATTATTAAAAACTAAAGTGCAAATACATTAAGTCTTATATTATTATATTTAGCCCTGTTGAATGGGGATTAAGTCAATTTTTTAGTAGATTTTTATAGAAGTTGATGAAATGTGTGGTTGAAAAGTTGTGGAATCCATAAATTAATTATTAATTTTGACTTAAATTAAAATTAAAATTTTAATCTGTACCAAATATGGGTTTAATCTAACATATCTAATATGTAGTTACTTTTTCTCGTCATTGAAGTAGTACCTCAAAATAGAATCAATGAATTTCTTAAGACGCACCATGTTGTCAAATCAATTTTGACAAGAGCAACACATTTAGCAAGCATAAATTTGTGTCTTCTACGAGTTGACCCACGAACAAACTCGTAAGCAAATCAAGCAACCCACAAGTCAATTCATACAATCCACAAATCAAGTTGGCTTAGCTTGATCCATGGCCTGTTTGCTCACAAGCTTGAACCCCTCACGATCAAGCTCACACCTAACTAACAATCAATTTTCTCAATAATTGAGTCTATGGATATGAATTATGTTTAAAAATTGTAAAATGTCACTTATTCATGCGGTACACGTGGCATGTTGTTCAAAGTGGATAATCGATAATTAAGTAGAACAATAATAATAAATTAATGAGGGAAAAATGAAAAGTAGAAATAAATAGACGAGAGAAAAAGTAAACCGAACATGTGATCTTGATGGCGTATGGAAAACACGCTTTGCAAAATCGATTCAAACAAAACTCACGAGAAACCCGTATTACCTCTTCGTAATTTCTCTTTTGATAAAGAATAATGCTACATGTACATTATGGACCACATAATGGTGTCCATAATGTACATGTGGCGCCCGCCTATTGGGGGGAGTGCCTGTGGGCCGGGTGCTCCCCCCAATAGGGAGGCGCCATATGTACATTATGGACACCATTATGTGATCCATAATGTACATGTAGCATCTCCCTTTGATAAATGTTCTAAGTCATCGCCTCAATACTTCTGGGGAAAAAGGCAGTCTGCGATTGGTTCCTTTCTATTTTCTGTAGCACTGAAAGCTGCTTGACTTGGATCTATTTCTCTTTCTTCTCTAGGTATGTGTTTTTTTATTAATTTCCATTACGGGCTATACAGAAAAATGATTTGGTGCTTGATAATCGTATTCTTATTAACTTTCTAAAGAAATTTACATTTTGCTTGGTTGAATGTGGTCGATTACTTCTTTGGAGTCCTTAATGAGGGACGGTCTCTTAATTCAGCCAATTAAACTTGTGTTGCACAGACCCACCCGTCGAGCAGGGATTAGTGATCCGACGGTACCGAGTGGAAGGGCCTCATTTCTTTAGACAAAGACTCCGTTTTTCCTCTTTTCGGATGGTCCTCATATTGAATGTCACAAGTTTGAGAAGTATCTGAGAATTTAGGCCATACACCATGACTTAATTACATCTTAATAATCATTTATGCTGATTTAATGGTCCTCCAATTCTTGCTTTCTGTGACATTTTGAAAAATTTATGGGCATCCAAAGTGTCTTCCATTATGAATAGGGTTTGAGATAAACCATTATTTTGTCAACAAAAACAGGACATAAAGTCAGATAATCGCATATAATATATCAAAATGATTAAGATTTGAACTGTGCTTAGTCATAATCCACTGATGAGTTTATAACTTATTGACATGGAATATCTTACAAAGCCTCAAATTAGTTCAATATGTTACTAAATAGACAATATTATCATGACATCCCCAACATAATTTTGTCACAAAAATCAAAAGGTAATTTCGAAATTCCGGACATAAAATATTTTTTTGTCGAAAAATCTCAATAGCACCACTATTCACTAACGGAACTTATGTCGTGTTTGTTCACCAATGGCATATTTCTCAGTTATCATAAAAGAGTTTTCTTTTGGTGATCATAGTAAGTGTTAACGTTTTTTGGGTGAGTGAAAGTTAAATCAACTAGTTCGCTCTGATTTTACTCAAGTTCTAATTAGTTCTAGGTATTAAAATTGAGAACTGGATCTCTAGTTTAATACCAAGAATAAAAAACATGATTTAACTCTTTTTTTTTTTTTTAAATAGTGACGGGTGCGATACATTTACTGTTTTACTTTGTTCTTTCAAATTTCACTATAGTATATCAAATTCATATTCATTTTATTATGATGCTATTTTCCATTAATAAGAGGCTTGTGTTCATTTCATCATTTTCAAGTCAGCATTTTCGACTTCACTAAATATAAAGAAAATGGAAGTGAGATTGGAATAAGTTTTGCAAGAACTCATTTAAGCTAATAACTAAACAATTGATGGAAAATATCGCGTTTAGTTAAACTTGAAAAATACAAATCAGTAGATAGATAGAAATTCATTATCATTACATCAGGATCTGGTGATAATGGTGACATAAAGATGAGAAATTCATCTACTTGAGACAGAAATTGTGGGTTCAAGCTTTTCAATTCGATTAAAAGTAGAGTTGGAATTCAATTCGAAATTTAGAGTTTTTTGTATTTGGTTGTCCTATAGTTATTGCTCTCTAGTAGTCTTTGTAATATCGGAAGTCGAATAGATTTCTAGTCTTGCAAGATTTAAAGTTACAAATAGGTTTTCTCAATTTTCTGTTATACCTATAAATGTTTTTTTACTGAGAAGTCGAATGAGGTGAAAATAGAAAATTACTGCAGCATTCTTATACAAGGAAACTTTTATGCTTTTCACATATAAGTTCTCTGTTATAAAAGGAAGAAGCATTACTCTGCAGTTTTAGAACTGGTACAATTACAAATTGGAAGCTGTTCTCCGCAAAGTCCAAATTGCATCTTGGATCTCAAATTTGAGATCGTGCAAACAATATTTGAGCAAAATAACTTTCATAGACATTGGAATATTTCCATTGTTTTCATAATACTAGTTTTGTGCCTGTGCGATGCACGGTTGGGTTATTTTTGAAGGTAATGTTAGCGTGTTAAATATGTTAAATTATCGTGAAATATATCTTGAATGTTAGATTTGGACAATTTAAAATATCCCAGTTGAGGGGGCAACGCCCCTTGTGGTGGTTCGGGGGCAATGCTCGTGCATGCACGGAGAGTTTGGTGTCTCTCCGTGCGTGCACGGGGAGTTTGTTAATTTTTTTTTTTCTCTTCCAACTTCCAATTAAAAAAAAAATCAAATTATATAATATTCTCAATTAAAAAAAAATCTTTGCAATTAATAATAGTTAGTCTCTCTTCTCTTGATTTCTCTCTACTCTTCTTTCACTGCTCTCCGTAACCTTTTATCATCTTCTGTATAAAATTTTAAGCTTACATAGTATCAGGCAAAAACTAAAACTGGAAAAAACCAAAAACCCTTACCCGATGGAGATTGTTTTGTCACTTCACAGCGTTACTGAGAAAAAACGAGAGAAAGCCGAATAATTTATTTGTTGTTAAAATCAAAATATATAATAAGAGAAATAAGTCGGCAATTTTTTTTTACGCAGAGATACTTTTTTAATTAAGTCGGCAAATTGTTTTTAGCAGTAAAATACGAAACCGGTTTGAAAACAGAAATGAATGTGAAAGAGGGATAAAATGGAAAAAGGTAAATACGTCCTGAATGAATAGTAAACGGAGGATTCCCTCTTTTAATAGAAGAGGAAAAAGTAGGATTTTTCACGGAGGATTCCCTCTTTTAATAGAAGAGGAAAAAGTAGGATTTGAAAAATTGACGCTTTACAACACCGGAATGCATACAAGGAACAATTTACTTATTAATGAAGATCTGATCATTGAGTGCAGATATGATGGAAAATGTAGCAGACAGACAGGCATAAAATTCTTTATGAAGTAGACAACAGTAGCGGATCAACATCAGATGGTGAGGAAGTCGTGACATTATCAAAATGGATGCTTCCTGAGATGGATGCAAAATCATAAACCTCAATTATTGAGTGGTGTTCAGTGTCACCAAGATTATCTTGAACAGATGATACTTGTTTCGACATTTGAATTGCTTCGAGTTCTGCTGCTACTTCCTTCATTGTTGGCCTTCTCTTTCCATTCAAATATAGACACCTTCTAGCAAGTTGAGCAATAGCCATATTTTTTTCTGCCCTGCCTTCTTTGAGCACCTCAGCATCGAGAATATCAGGCAAACAATTTTCCTCCAATGATTGCAAGAAATTTGTGGCTAAACTCTTTCCTTGATCTTGTGATCTAATAGATGATATTGCTTTCTTCCCAGTTAAAAGCTCAACCATGACAACACCAAAGCTGTAAACGTCACTTTTTTCTGTGAATTGGCTTGACTGGAAGTACTCTGGGTCCAAGTAACCGAAGGTTCCTATAACTTTTGTAGTCAAGTGAGTTTGATCAATAGAAACTGACCTTGATGTTCCAAAGTCTGAAACTTTTGCCCGGTATTTATCATCCAAGAGTATGTTTGTCGATTTGATGTCTCGATGGTAGATGGGTACAGATGCGGCAGAATGCAAATATGAAACTGCTGATGCTACTTCTGTGGCAATTCTTAACCGCATTTCCCATGTTAATGGGAATTCCTCAGTTGGGTTGTGGATATGTTGGAAAAGTGTGTCATTCGGAATAAACTCATAGACTAGCAGGGGAACTTCAGTCTCCAAACAACATCCCAATAGCTTGACTACATTTCTATGGTTTATTTGGGATAGAATAACAACCTCATTAATAAAGATATCCAGATCATCTTCGTCCACCTTCTGGGACTTCTTCACTGCCACAATTCTTCCATCTGAAAGCATCCCTTTGTAGACGGTACCTTGGCCACCACGACCAAGTATACGGTTCACATTGAAGTGATCCGTGGCTTGTTCCAACTCCTTTGAACTGAACAATTTAGTTCTATCTACACCATTTTGAGTCGAGGACAACTGTTGTTCCAACAATAGGCCACCGTTGCGCTTGAAAAACTTTTGCCTGCGCTTTGCCTTAATTCTTTTCCTAATAACTTTGTATGACCTCCAAGCGCCAACCAGTAAAACTAGAGAGGCAAACCCTGCGCCGATGGCAATAAATGCAATTTTTGTACGAGATCTATTGCCACTATTTCCGAATTCACATGTATAACTCCCCAGCGTATTGGTACACTGCCCATAAACGCAGTAATTTAGGGTTGAATTGCTGCACTCATCAATATCTCGGCACCCTTCATCTAGATATGGATTCCCTTCAAAGCCTCGTTCACAAGAGCATCGCAAGGAGTCCTCATAATCAGTGAATTCACCATAATATGAGTTATAAGGAGAGGGATATTCGCAAGAAACCCCTCCGCCGTAAATTATTGGGAATTTCCAGTCAAGTACCACTGGTACATATACAAATGTTTCATCATAATAATGTAAGAAATTAACTTGAATGCCGCTATACTCTTTGTAATCGTTTTGGATCCATTTCTGATCAGCCAGGAATGTATATCCACAATTGCTATTGTTATTACTGGCTCCAGATCCAGTGCTTGTGTAAATTAT
This sequence comes from Fraxinus excelsior, assembly GCA_019097785.1. Taxonomy (NCBI): domain Eukaryota; kingdom Viridiplantae; phylum Streptophyta; class Magnoliopsida; order Lamiales; family Oleaceae; genus Fraxinus; species Fraxinus excelsior. Next base: position 2,276,054 of record CM032640.1, read on the forward strand.
TTTCAGTTGTTGGAGCTGTGACGGGATAGATGCTTTGCAGCAGTCAACACCGTTGCAGCCGATGTCTGTCGAATTAGGACCCTCACCACAAATTGCCACGCATGCCTCATCAGTTTTTGTTTTGCTAATCCGCAACTTAACAACATTTTTGCATCCTAATACCACTAACTTATTGTAGAACTTCGAGAAAATAAAAGGAGTTGCCAACAGTGATATTCCTAAAGACAATTCTTTCTGTTCATAACTGCAATTCATGGGTGACACAGGCTGGTTCAGAGTAATTGTACCGTTCTCCAATGAAATTTCTATCACTTCTAGATTTATGCCGCTTAACAAAGGTGTTGTTTGGTTTCGGCAGCTGACTGTATACGATGAATTGGCGCTACATTTCTGTCCAATTCCGAAGGGATAGGGAATGGTGACATTTCCACACTTTTCTGTGCAATTCGGCTTAGCCAAGGGTACTGCTACCGCCATTGGTATCATTATGAAAAGTGAAAGGCTGATGTAGGAAAGCCAGTGCAAATTCATTCTTCTTCTACAGGCCTATGTTCAAAACATTCATAATAATTTTCTAAATCCATGTTAGTGCATATATATATGAAAAATTGCTCAAGAAACATTGTCAAAGGAACGTTTATCTCAAAAGTTAATCCAACTTAGATATAGGAGAAATCACTAAAAAAAAAAAAACTTTTTATCGTCAACTCAATGAAAACCACCTAAATTCCAACTTTTGGGATGTTTGATTGATAAATTTTTTTATGAAATTTTTTTTCTAACTTTTGGTCACGTGATCATATATTCCTCAAAAATAAGAAAAACATTTTCTTTAAAGGGGAGTGGTTTTTATTTTCTAGATAATCCTTTCTTTCTCATCTATCCACCAATAAAAAAATAGACAAGTATAATATTTTTTAGGTTGAAAAATACATCAATTAAATACATTTAATTAATAATTTTCGTACAAATAAGTTCTTAGCAGTTGAATTGTCTATAAATTATTTTTTCTATACAAATTCTATGTTAGCAATCAAATGATCCCTTCGTTATAAGTAAAAAGTTTAAGCTATGATCTAACTAACAAGTCTAATAATGGAATAGAAATAGATCAACAGACTATGAGCCAGTTTGACAAATTTTTTGTTTTTGCTTTTACCTCTTCTTTTTTAAGTTTCACGAGTAAATTACCTTTAGGCCAGTTCCTCTAAAACTCTACTAGCAAAACAAATCAATTTCAAAATATTATCCAAATATATTTATTGTCCATTTGGCATGACTTTTGAAAAGTCAAAATGAGCTTTTGATACCGAAAAATAACTTTTGAATATGTTTGACTAATTTTTTGAAAGTGTTTTTTTAGTTAGAAGAGTTTGTAGAAGAAACCGATCTAATGTGACTTCCTTTAAAAGCAATTCTAGAGTATGTAGTATTTTTAAAAATTATTTTTCAAACAAATATTTGCTTCTCTTCTATCGGAAGTAGAAGCAAAAAATAAAAATCATGTCAAATAAGCCCTTAAAAGTGGCTTTTTATTCTCAAAATAGCTTTTGACTTTTCAAAAACATTGCCAAACGAGCCCTAAGAATCTCCATATTAATTTAAGCTTGTAAATCCATTAATTGTATATTAAAGTAATGAAAAAATAAAAACCACCATGACAAGGGAGTTTGACATACCTCGAGTGTTTTGCCTTGAGTAATAATATAATGGAACAAATTGATTGTATCCTCTCCTACAATCACTCTTCTGCTAGCAGCTGCTTCATTTTTTGCAGGTGGACTGAGTCAGATTTATAGAATGATGAAATGGATTAAAAGTATACTAAATCACTCAGAGTAGTCAAAGCTCTTTAAGGTAGCTGCTTCCTCCTCCTTTCCTTCTCTAACATTTTGCTTATTTTTCCACAAAGAAAATGACTATAAACTTTAAAATATCAATGAAGAAATTTCTTTGATGTGCCTTGTACTATTTTATTTCGAAAAATTCTATAAGTGTAAGTTACAAGGGGAGAGCAAGCAGCATCCCCCTGTGATGGGTGGGTGGTCCTGTATGTGTAGCAGGCCGGTCGCAATAAATAAAAGGTTATTAGGATTGATAGATCACTATACCCCATGCCTTTCGCAGACGCACAAAGATTCAAAGTACATTGATAAGGTTACAAGCACACATTATTAATGAAATCTAAGTGTATGTTTTACTCTGATAACCCCTAATTCATTTAATATATAAAGAAGAGTTTGTCCATGTTTATCTTTAACACGTCCACACAGTTCCCACATTTCATCTTTTATGTATTTTTTGTGGTAATTTTCTTCAGTTCATCTTGTACTTTATAATACGATAGTACAAAAGCATAATACTTCGTATTTAGTCATGTCTTCCGTAAAGAAAAGAGAGAAAAATCTGAGCTTTCGCTTGTGTTCATTGCTACTCTATACTTGAGTTCCATATGATTAAGACAAAGAACTACAAATGCCTAATGTTTAATGAGAGGTTATGATACCATCTCTGAACTAAAAATTGAATACAATTAAGATAACTTGAACAATTTTTATGTCTATGAATCACAAAGAACATGACATTGATAGGGCAATATAAAAACTCTGTCTCACTTATAAAATCACACTATCATGGAAATAAGAATAAAAAATCCACAGTGTAGAAAGAATAATAATATCTAGTTCTACTAGCGCTACAACACCATTATAAGTAACAACATTTGATAAATCCAATTAAATGGACCATATATATAATCATCTATATAAATATATTAATTAATGTCACATATGTTGGTAAATAGATTAATGGTTAGAGAGCATTACTCATATAGAAATGAAGAATATATCGTTGAGTACATTGAAATCTTCAGTATTTCACAATTATTGAGTGGCTTTCTATGTCACGAACATTATCTTGTACATGTGATTCTTGTTTCGATATCTGAATTCCTTCGAGCTCTACTGTTACTTCATTGTTGGCCTTCTCTTCCCATTCAGGTGTAGATCTTTTAGCAAGTTGAGCAGCAGCCACGATTTGTTCTTCCGTGCCTTCTTTGAGCACCCCAGCATCAACAAATATAAAATAAGTCATTGTTTGGTACATACTAAAATTTTCGTTTTCATTCTTTTACTCATTTTCAACCTTACATTCTTTAATAAAATAATATTTTTTATCACATCAATAACTTTTCCTTCTTTTTCAACCACACATTCTCCATCAACCTACTATTCCAGAATACATTCTTCCAAAATAATGTGACACAAACGCACCCTAAACCATTTTTCCTCCATTGATTGCAAGAAATTCGTGCTGGACTCCTTCCCTAATCTTGTGATTTAATTGACAAGATTGCTTAGTGTCGGTTAAAAGCTCAACCATAACAAAATCGAAGCTGTAAACATTACTTTTTTGGTGAACTGGCTAGACTAAAATTTATCTTCCGTGGAACCAAGGGTTTCTATAACTTTTGAAGTAATTGGCACATTACCCCCTAATCTTTACCTGTTTTGCACATGTCTCCTAACTTTTCATTTTTGCACTGTCAAACCTTGATAATACCCCGTATCGTCCATTTTTTTCCTCCACTAATGAATAAAATCATCAAGGGCTTTTTCATCTCTTCAATAAAGCTCCTCAGATAGAATTCCAATAGTTTTGAGAATTTCTTTACATGTTCCCAAAGAAATTGCCTGAGCTACCACTGGATCGAAAAATTAACTTAATCGTAGATTTAGTTCTTGGGGTTCTCCAGTTCTATTTGTCAGAATGGATGGGACTATGCGCATGTTTATCAATTATAACCCAAACTAATTCTACAATTTATGTTTGACTTTGTACTATGGACTAGATAGGATTGAGGAACCAAGACATATAAAAAGTTTGATGACTGTCATTTTGTGTTTCAAACAGTTTCTTAATCATACTATTATAGTCTGTAAATCTCATCTCCTAGGTTAAACTAGATTAGATAGTATTGAACAAACTCAAAGGAAAAGACAAATCTCAATATAATTATATTCACGTTAGGTTTTTTACATTTTAATTACATTAAAAAACATTAACATTTATTCATTATTACACATATATCCTTAACTTTTTTCTGAATCACATTCTTATTTTTAATACTTCATTGATAAGAAAATCTTATCTTTAATCGTATTTTTTGCATTATTATCTGTCATGTTTATTTAGAATTACAATGGGAAAATGAGTCTTTTTATTTTATCTTTCAAAAAAATTGGAGAGAAACCATAACCACGAACAATTTATGTTAATATGAGAACAACAATGCGATGGAAAAATGTTTTGAGACGTTAATGTGATAATGTGTAAAGATTATGAACACTTCATGAAATTAAAATATAGTTTAATTATTAAAAACTATAATGTAAATACATTAAGCATTATATTTTTATATTTAGTTCATGCACATTTTTCATTAATCTACTATTTCAAAATATATTCTTCTAAAATAATGTGGCTCAAACACACTCTAAGTAGAATAATAAAAATAAATTAAAGAGGAAAAAAATGAAAAGAAGAAATAAATTGACGAAAGAGAAAAAGTAAACCAAACATGTGATCTTGATGGCGTATGGACACACGCTTTGCAAAGTCGAGTCAAACGAAACTCACAAGAAACCCGTATTAAACACGCCTCTTCGTAATTTCTCTTTTCATAAATGTTCTCAGTCATCGCCTCAATCCGTCGAAGCTTCTGGGGAAAAAGGCAGCCTGCGATTGGTCAATACGCGTATAGACTGAGAAAGAGAGATCCTTTCTATTTTCTGTAGCACTGAAAGCTGCTTGCCTTGGATCTTTTTCTCTTTCTTCTCTAGGTATGTGTTTTTATTGCTTTTGTTTGAATTATTTTCTAGGGTTCAAGATACATTTTTGTTAGTGTTCCAATTGTGGGATATAATTTTTGAGGTCTTGTAGAGATTAATTTCTAGTGTTTCTGTTTTTATCTGATGTTTTGGTTTTCTCTTCCTTTTTTTACATTGATTTTAAAAGGTCTAATCAACCATCTGATTGCGTGATTTCTTTTTCAATTGGACGTTGATGTTTTCTGATATAGGGTTTACATATGCTGAGTTTGTATTTGCTATAATTTGGGTTTGATATGTGCAGATTTTGTTGAAATATTGGTGAGAAAAAAGGCTAATTGATTTTGTTCAGTCTAGTGCAGCTGCGGGTTTCTCTCATCAGAAGGTAAGAAACCCGTTTCTAATTTGCATTATACTGTTTTCTAAGTTTAATGTTCGTATATTAATTTTTTATGTAATATTTGTTTGTGGCAAGATGTTTTCTGATTTCACATATTTCATAGACAACTACGATCAGGTTGAGTGAAGGTATCCTGGAAATTTTTGTCTTGAAATTCTCTAAACACCCCTTGCCCTACTCTTAAGTAAATGGCCTGGAACTATATGGAGTAGGACTATATACAAAAATCCTGGTTTAGAAATTCATGCACCTTGTTTCAGTGGCTAAAAATTATATGAAATTTCTTATAGTAATTAGCAATAAAGAAAATATAACTAGAGATCCATGATGTGTTAATAGCAGTTGCTATATCCACGAGTGGGAGATTGTGTTGATTATTACTTATTAAAGAAATTACACACATCCATAATGTCTACATCAATTGAAGAATGCAATTGAATTTATGATGAAGTTGATAATGAAGGTTTATTAATTTCCATTACGGGTTATACACGATAAGTTGATAATGAAGGTTTATTAATTTCCATTACGTGTTATACAGGAAAATGATTTGGTGCATGCGAATTATGTTAACATTCCATTATTATCTTTATTTTAGGCTAAAAAAGTGCTCGTTAGCTATCGTTTTTACATGGAATGACTTGATGAGTTAATTTGTGAACGAGTATAAATGCTCTGCTGACTAGGCAGTCAATGAAATGACACAAACAATAATTGTTTAATTATGCATGCATAGCATAATTTCTTGTCATCTACGTGAATTTAGCTTTTCCTAAAAAATTAAATAACTGTGTTTTGTATGCTGCCCATCTCAAAATTCCTCATTTAAGTCAAAAGTTGTATTCTCATCATCACTGTTATTCACTTCATGATGCTACTTTGATAATTTTATCGCTAATAAGTTCTGTTTTCATTCACCATGAAAATGAGATTCGTTCCCTTTTTTTTTTTTTGTTACGGATTGTCCTTATAGTGGCGGAAGAACTAACATTGTTTCATTCTCTTCTTTGAGATGAACTTCTGGTCATCATCATACCAAATGCAGGTAGAGTTGTGTTCTAAATGGATGCCAAAAAATTTATGCAGTTGGTTGAGGAGAAAAAGAAGAGAGTTTTGGCAAAGAGAGATGCCCCCTTGAAATGGGAGCAGAAACTTGAAGCTGCTGCCAAGGCAAAAGCTGATGCTGAAGCCAAAGAGAGGAAGGCGAAGGCTTCTAAGCACAAGAGACGATCTGTGTCAGGGTCAGATAGCAATAGTGACTCTGATAGTGGTGATGAGGAGCGAAAGAGGACTAAAAAATCCCACAAGAAGCGAAGAAAGCACAACCATTCCGACTCAGGCGACCATGAAAAGAGGAAGGTTAAGAGATCCAAGCCTAAGCCTAGGAGACGATCCTGCAGTTCAGATTATAACAGTGATGAATATGATAGCGATTCAGAAGAGGAGATGAAGAAGCATGACCACAAGAAACACAGGCATGATCATACAAGTTCTGGGTCTAGTGCCTCAGATTCTTCAAACGATGAGACCAATTATACTGTCAGAAAAAGTAACCGAACAAAGCATCACAAACATCATCGGCAGATTAAGTCTGGACATCCAGAATCTTCAAGTGATGATGATGATGCAACCAGAAAAAGAAGCCATGCAAAGCATTGTAAACATCACAGACTGGTACACTCAAGTTCAGATTTTTCCAGCGACGAGGGGGCTAAGAGAAGGAAGAGTCATGCAAAGCACAACAAATCTCATCGTCGATCCGACGATCACGACTCTTCAGATTATTATGAACGCATACGTGGCAGGAGGAGCAAGCGGAGCAGATCTCTGGGGAAGTCATCTGATGACAATGATGAAACAGGTAAAGAAAAGCACAGGAGTCGTCATCATCATGGACATGGTCATCCCCACCATCATCACAAGAATGGACAGTGCCATACTATTGAGCTGCAAGAGGATAATGATCCGGGTCAGCAGTCTGCAGAAGCCAATGGCAAACTCATAGAACATGCTTCCGAGGAGTCAAATATGAATGGTCGTATCAATCAAAATGGTCAAAACCCTTAAATTCTTTGAACAGAATTACTGCTCTGATTTAATTTGTTCTGTGGTGTTGGACGTTGTACCCCGACTTAGTGATTATGACTGCTTTTTATTGTTTCCATTTTTTCCTGGATAACAAAAACTAATTCAGGACTATAATTGAATTGTGTTAACGTGAGATCTCTGAATTCGAGCTTTTAAGCACTGAAAAGAACACATCTGATGGTATTGCTCAAAAATTCCGTGTACTTTTCCCATAATCATTTTCTCACTTAACAATTAACCCAACAAGTCAAGTGTTTTGGTCGATAAAAACAGATGTTTTCAACAAATCAGCTCATGCCATGTATTTTTGTGATGCTCTGTAGGGCCAAAGGATCATATTTTCCTTGGGTAGAAGGAAATTGATCACAAAACTGTGAGTCTAAGCTAAAACTTGTTTTCCCTCCACAATGCGAAGTGCATGGTAGATTTATGGAATTGAAACGAGATTATTGGCGAATTTGTTTATTTCTTTTAGCCCCATTCTCGCTCAACCACCACGAGGGGGCCATCTTACACACTGCTGCCAGTGGTCCTCCTCGAGAGTCATCTAGATTTTTCATTTGATCTCAACTAGCAAATCCAAATAGTAGCATAACTTGGGAGATAACTCCATAACTGTCCCCTCTTTTTTGGAATACTAATTACTCATTAAGACCATTAACAATAAAATCTAGTAGGCCTGCCAATTAAGTTAGTCAAAGACACATTTTAGTTAATGATAGATATACCAAGTTATCGTTGCAAACCCAGAGCAGAACCGTTTTTCAAGAAAGGAATTCTAATCGAAAATAGTGGTCAAAAAACAAATTATAAAGACGGAAATGCATTCCACCCTTCGTATTCCACCCTTCGTATTCTGAGTTTATGGCATGCAAAATTGCAGTCTTCTCTTTCCATGAAATAAATTTATAAGATGAGTTGTTCACATTCTACCATCATCAAATACGACTATAATTTTCATAAAAATTGATTTAACTTAAAATGCATCCTTTACCTACTCTGATTGAAAGTTGCAACATTTGTAAGGCGTAGCAAAAAATTGGTTTATTTTGTAGGTTTAAACTGAGCTAATTGAGAGTCTCAGCAGCTCAAAATGAATGAATGCGTGGAGTAATTACAATAATACAACATTGCAACCTCCAAAATTACGGTTATCAGAAGTTCTTTAGAATCTTCTCGCTTGATACACCGTCACCCACAAGAATAGAAGTAACCTCCTGTAAGAACAGACATCAGGGTCATTATCCTACACCACACAAATCAATAACTGGAATTTTGGACATTTTAGGAACATAAAAAATACACAAAAGTATCATTTCATTTTCTCTTTAATGTAAGGCTCCGTTTGATAGGCCGGATGTTCTATGAAAAATGAAAAATATTTTTCATTTTCCAACTTTTGTAGTATTTGATTGACGAAATTTTTCCGAAAAAATATTTTCCAACTTCCTAAATTTTCCACATTTTTAAGGAAAATAAATTTTTGATATTTTGGTGGGAAAATATTTTCAAGGGTTTTTTTTTTTTTTTTTTTTACAATTGAAAGAAATTATAAACACAATGATAAAAAAAATTCACTTTTATTGACAATTTTCGTGCAAAAGAAAATCAAACAAATGACATTCGATATGATTATTTTTTTTTCAATTTTTTTTTATTTTTTATTTTTTTATTTTTGATAATTGGAACAAATTATACACCTAATAGTAGAAAATATTATCACTTTAATTGACAATTTTCATAAAAAAACGAAGTCAAACGGACAACAAACTTTTAACATTTTCCATGAAAAATTATACCAATCAAACACAATTAATTACAATTTTCAGTAAAATAATTTCTAGGAAAATCTTTTCCCTGTAAAATATTTTCTTTCCACCAATTTTTCACCATGCAATCAAACGGACCCTAAGAGAAATAGAACATAGAATCCGGTAATTCACAGGTAAGATATTAAGATACACATTACCATTACAAGTTACAGAGAGAGACCAAATACAGCAATATTTACACACGACCAGCTAACATGCTCGCTCTCTAGACGCTCACAGCCACTTCCTTTGACCATGTCATTAAAAGCCAATTGGAACTAGTGACAAACAAATACCTCAAGTAGCTAACTCAAAACTATAAGCAGAAGTAGATCTCACGTCATCAATAAACAGAACTTCCACTTTCAGGATGTAAAAGCAAAAGCATTGAATTCGCCTTCAAGAAACAAATTAAGGGAGTGTTCGGTATTACTCAAAATCCAATTAAAATTGAAAATATAGCCGTTATTGAGTCTCACTCGTCTAATAAAAGTCGACAATAACGACTAGTTTTTCAATTTTAATCCGATTTTAATCTCTACCAAACACCCTCTAAATCCTTCAACAATAGAAAAGTTAAATTTTAAGTTTTTGGTAGCTCGACATAAGACTCTTCTTTCATTAGTTCTATGCTGTAATGGAACTCATTATCTCCAAATAGGCTTCGCATCCCAGGAAAAAAAGAAGTACAGAAAATAAAAGACCATGATACCTAGAATATTTGAAAAGAAAATAAAAGTAAATCAACTTCATAGAGGACATGAAGATTATTATTAAAGCCAATTATATAGATTCAAACTAGGGATGTTAATGGGTTGGCTCGTGTTCTCTTTGGGGCGAGCCAAGCACATGCCAACTTGTTTAAAAATATTCTGGCTCAACCTGTCTATGGGTGGGCTGAGGCGCTGAGCCATTCACCCCATTATTTTTTTTAAATCACATCTTATTTCTTATTTATTTATTTATTGAAAAAAAAAATTAAATTCAGGGCTGCCTGAATGTGGAAGGTGCATCAAATCAGCTGGAAAAAGCAGCCAGCTATCATACTAGTTGCTGCTTTGCAGCACCAATGTTGTTGGTTGCAAGCCATCTTGCTTGACCCGCAAACCAGCCAGTGGGAAAATGTCAGCTCAGCTCGCCCCGTGACTTGTTTCCAGGGTGAGCCGGCAAGTGGCTTGCCCCATTTGACATCCCCAAGTTAAACTGCCTCTAGGATTATGTGTGTGCACGCATGCACCCTTCTGTGAAATAGGCCTACAGTTATTTTAATCCTTTGTTCTGGCTACCATATTAACTTAGATATGGCTAGGCCTGCCGATACACACTCCATAAACACATTAAATCTTGAACCTTCAGTAGTAACAGGCCAGGTTTCGAGTCACGTGCAGAGTGGAGATTAAAAAATTATAGTCAACGACAAAGTTCTCACAAAACAGCCTTAGAGCTCGTTTGGTAGAGATTAAAATCGGTTTAAAATTGAAAAACTAGCCGTTATTGTTGACTTTTATTAGACGAGTGAGACCCAATAACGACTATATTTTCAATTTTAATTGGATTTTAATTGGTATCAAACGAGCTCTTAAAATGAGATGGGAAAGGCAAACGGAAGATTTCGAGACACAGCCAAGCATGAAACCAGCTAGGTCGAACAACTGTAGAAAATCATATACCGTGCAAGATATGTATCTAGAAATAACTACAACTTAAAAATTGTTGGCATTGAACAACAACAAACCTCAGTCATCTGTTTTTGTCCACAAAGCACTGCCCCAGTAGACTGGGGGCTGAATATTCTTTTGGCTCTAGCAAATGCAGCCTGCAAAAGCCGTGGTGTGAGCACATTTTGTTTTTCATTCTAGATGGTGCAACAAAATAAAACAGCTGCACCCAACCAACTGAGATGGCACATGCAGAGAAAGGTGAAAATGAAAACATGTATTACCAACCTGCACATAACCTTGCTCCCCTGTCCAACTATCATCTGGCTGAGACAATACTGGCACGATTTCAACTCCTGATGAAGTCCACTCTTTAAACCTTTCCTGCAAAATAAATAGAACTCAAATAAGAGAGAGCTTGAAATGTAAATTGATAATATATAATCAAATATTTTTGCTCAGATGTACAGGAATAAATTCTCAACAATAAGCAAGACACTAAATAATACCTGATATGCCATCCTGCTAAGATTTCTAGCACCATAATAGAGCCTGACATCAGATCTCTTCTCCGAACCAAAACCCGATTCTAATAACGACCGTATTGGGCTGCAGGTGAAAAGGATGGAAGAGATAAATAAAACATGGATAAAGAAATATGAATGCAAATAGGTACACTAGAAAGCAAAACAAGTTAACTTCCCATCTACAATAGCACAGGATGGAGATTCCAATAAATGAAGATCACAAATACAGGAAGTACAGAACAGAAAATGGCAGAAACCTTTCACTTAAACCACTCTAGTAAAATTGATGGAATTATGAGAGACCAGAAATCACCAAACGTCTGTCAAACTGAATTAGGGTTTACAGGAAGGAAAATGCACTATACCTGTACTCTGCAATCTTTTGTCGCTGTTCCTATTCTTTAATGTTTTCAAGAGATCATTCTATATTCTGAATTCTTTCTACACAAAAGACCAAAAGCATATTTAGCATGGAAATTGTTATATGAACATAACAGAATTGTCACTGATAACCTTAGCATAACAATGAAGCCATGGACTACAGGTTACATACTACCATTTTAAAATTCAGTCATATTGAAATTTAATTTAACCAGCGTAAAAGATGAGCATCACTCACTACAACTTCTATCAAATCACTCTAAATCTCTGTCAAAATTTATTAATGAGTTGAACAAATATGGAAGATGAAAACAATACACGGGAACTAAGGAAACAATATTCGATAGTAATACATCAAAAGAAATGTGAAAAAGGTGTGCCTCATATATTTTTCAATAACAGGTGGCCAGGTGCATTGCAAGAAGATATATTAGCAACATAGATACAAACAATTACTACAGAACATAATGTATTTACAAGACCAATCAAGGACTGACCATTATGAGATGGATATTTCCTAATGCATCATCACAAAAATTGATTCTGCATACAGAAAGGTAATGTTTTCTAGACTTATACAGAACCTTTTCGATACATTTTTTCTTAGCAGTGGTTGCACTTGTGCAAGGATGTCCCTACATGGGTGGGACTTAATGTGTCTTTTTCTTGCTGCATTCAATAGGTTGCTATTTTAGATTAATAGATAGTCATATAGTGTTTTGCTGCTTGGATTTGGAGCCCCAATATGGAGATCATAGAAATTCTACTTAAATTGAATTGATTGGAATCCCTAGTCCTCATTCCAGTGCTCTCAAATATACTTTAATTCATATAATTATATTACAAATTGTGGAAAAAATTTGAGAACCTCTAAGATACTATAAATGTTGTATGTGAGCATCCCGGAAGATCAAATAAACCAGAACAGGACGCACCCAATTTAATGGCTAATTTTGCTATAAATCCTCAAGTAAAGAAAATATCACTCCTACCGCAATAAAAAAAAAAAAAGTAATCCGTATTCTCTAACTACACAAACAACTTCATTTCCCTAACTTAAGAAGACAAAAAATAAAATAATTCGGACTCATTAAACCAAAATGCTGAGTTAATTTGATGAAATTTACCTAATTCCAGATCCAGTAGCGAAAATGAGTACTGTCTGATAATTCTCGGCCGGGGATATTTGATCAATATCAAATCCCTTACCCATTGCCTGACTTAATTCTACAATATCACCCTTCTGCAGCCCGCAAAGGATCTCCGCGGTGGACCCCGTGATGGATTTCACGAGGAACTCGAAAACCCCCTTCGACGCGGCGGTAGAAGGAGGGGACGCGATTGCTAGGAAGGAGGGTTTTGTATTGGGGTCCTGGAGTCGGAGCTGGAGGTACTGACCAGCCTTCGTATAGGAGGAGGCGAGGTCCGGGGAATCAGAGACGTCGATGGCGATGTGGAAAAGAGACTCGGCAACTGGGGAGACTTCTAACAGAGGAGTAGAGGTCCAGAGAGTGGTGTCTTGGCGGACGGCCGCGGCGGAGATAGTAAGGCCACGGCGGCGTAGGTGGTGGGAGAGGTGGCCGAGGGGTTTGAGTTTGGAGTGGGTCATCGGTGGGGTAATGAATGATTTGATGTGGTTCGGAGCATGGGAGCAAAGGTGGGCGGCTGGAAATGGTGAATGTGTAGTAACAGACATTTTGGAGGGCTTCTTATTACTTTGAGTTGGTCGTAGAGGAGACTAGAAAGCGCCGCCGCGAAGGTTGGGGAAGAGGAGACGAATAGTGACCAGTGCTAAAATGCGCCGTGAGTGAGTTTCATACCTGCAATAATCTTCCACGTGGCATTTCTTGATAAGTAGTGGGACCATTCTTGTGGTTTTCTTAGAAAAAATGATAAAAATTTAAAACCACATTTTTTTTTATGAAATTGACAATTTTTATTATTTTCTAATGAATCATGTGACATGCATAGCCATTCATCCATTTAAAAAATTATTTTTAAATCAATAATCCGAATTTTGATAACACCAAACCATTATTATCAAGTATAATTATACAATGATCATAATTGATTTTCAATAACATTTGTTATGATTTTTATAAAAATTTACTAAAAAATTAATTTTTGAGATAATAACCACAGGTTTGCCACAAAATTTGAAAAAAAAAAAAAAATTAATCAAGGTTAATAATTAATATTAAATCCATATTTGGAACATATTACAATTTTCATTTTCATTCTTCTACGCAATTTCAATCACACATTTTTCAATAAAATAATATTTTCAATTACATCAATAATTTTTCATTCTTTTTTAACCATACATTCTCCATCAATCTACTATTTCAGATTATATTCTTTCAAAATAATGTGGTTCAAACACACCCTAAGACACATTTCATGAAAGCCAAAAATTTTATCAATTTAACATTCACACATTTTATCAACTTACATTAAAATTTATTAAAAATCTGATTTTTTTAACTAAACCAAATAGGTACTAAATATTATTAACCAATCGTTAGGAGATTCGAGAAATCCCTTGTACAATAACATAGAATTGAATCGACCACTACGAGGGTTAGGCACAAAACAACATTACCATCAAGAGTATAGATGACACAATTAGCCGCACGAGCAAAAGTATACCTTAGCTTCTATAGTGACCTCTAGCAAGGACCTTTCATTGAAAATTGAACTCGACAAGATTATTAAAGAATAAAAGACTGTTATAAAATGCACAAGATCAGTCTCATCGAGCCACAGGCTTAAAATCCTACAATTGTGCAGAATGAAAACCACAAGTGAAAATGGATTATAGAAATCATGTCCCAATCGCAGCATCGAATACGATATTTGAGGGGGAAAAAAATATACAAGTCCGACGTCTTACCCCTACTTATTATTTCACATGCTAAAACACAAGGGGTGCTGTCAGGGAGGCTCTCGACTCCACATTCATATCACAATCCCGCTGTTCATGTAAAACATAGACGGAAAATTTTGAAAGAAGTAAAACTCGAGATGTTGGCATTGCCACAAATTAAATTATTTGCAAATATCCGTAACATGATGAATTCATGGAAATTTTGGTCTATCTAGGCAGCGGATTCCTTGGCAATCTTCTCTGCCTTGGCAATGACCTCTTCAATTCCTCCAACCATGTAAAATGATTGCTCTGAAAGGTCATCGTATTTTCCATCCAAGACTCCCTGTTTAACACAACCAACGGATGCATCAGCATCACAACTGATGTAAAAACAAGTTGACCAAAACGGACTTTCATGGTGAAGAAAGAAGAGAAGGTGAAGTTTACCAAAACGGACTTCCTAAGGGAGTAAATCAATGATCATAAAACAATGGAGACACGTTAAAGTAAAATAGTATAACTTTTATACACCTACAGTTCATTGAAGTACATAGAGAACAGTATAAATAATATAGGAATAAGAAGAACAAGAATCGACATGCATGAACTGAACTCCCTACGAATCCCACCATATACTTTTTTTTTTTTGCTTGCAAATATATGTAGTATATTTACTCATCCCTTGATAGTGTGGATACCTTTGGGGCCAGATGATATTATAACACAATTTATTAATAGGGAAAGAGCATATATAGCATGTGCAGAAACTTTTGGTACCTGGAAGCTGTTGATGCTCTCCTTCAACTCGACATACTTGCCAGGGGCACCCGTGAAAACTTCTGCAACATGGAAAGGCTGGCTCAAGAACCGTTGAATTTTCCTAGCACGTGCAACAGTCAGTTTGTCGTCTTCACTGAGCTCATCCATTCCAAGAATGGCAATAATATCTTGAAGATTCTTATAGTTCTGAAGAACTTTCTGTACACCACGGGCTGTGTTGTAATGTTCTTCTCCCAAGATGTGAGGGGAAAGCATACGAGATGTTGAGTCAAGTGGATCGACGGCAGGATAGATACCAAGCTCAGAAATCTAATCCAAAAACGACAATGGAAAGAAACAGCCAAAAAATTATGGGGTGAAAAGATGTCTTTTTATTTAACTTCAAGAAAGTCTATGTACCTGTCTTGACAACACAGTTGTGGCATCCAAGTGAGCAAAGGTGGTTGCAGGAGCTGGATCTGTCAAGTCATCAGCAGGCACATAGATAGCTTGGACAGACGTAATGGAACCCTTTTTAGTTGTTGTGATACGTTCTTGAAGGCCTCCAAGATCTGTAGCCAATGTAGGTTGATAACCGACAGCAGATGGGATACGCCCAAGCAAAGCAGACACTTCAGAGTTGGCCTGCAATTTTTCAAGGAATTAGAATTATTAGCAAGTGGTGATTCAAATACAAGAGTACCTGTTCAACAATGATCATAAAATGCATTCCTACCTGGGTAAAGCGGAAGATGTTGTCAATAAAGAGAAGCACATCTTGCCCTTCAGCGTCTCGGAAGTGTTCAGCCACAGTCAGTCCAGTAAGTCCAACACGAGCACGAGCACCCGGGGGCTCATTCATTTGACCATAGACTAGAGCGCATTTGCTATCAGCCTGGAAAAATCAGTTGATGAAGTATAAGGAACCCACAGAAACAGGATAAAATAAATAGAACGGTGACAAAAATTAATACATACAAACCTGCTTATCACCTAGTTTAATGACACCACTCTCTATCATTTCTCTGTACAAGTCATTACCCTCCCGAGTACGTTCTCCTACACCAGCAAAGACGGAGAAACCACCTGACAGGGGAAACAAACAACATTTAGAATCAGGCTTTAAGCATATCGGCGCTCAAAAAAAATAACACAAACAAAAACTAACCATGAGCTTTTGCAACGTTGTTAATCAGTTCCATGATAAGTACGGTCTTTCCCACCCCAGCACCTCCAAAGAGCCCAATCTTCCCTCCTCTTTGATAAGGCGCAAGAAGGTCGACAACCTGGGATAACATGCAACAGTGTTAACTTAATATAATAAAACCAGATGAACTTGAATGCATGTGAGAAGCAGGTGAATGCGAATGACAATTGTTGGGATTTATGAAAATTACCTTGATGCCAGTAACGAGAATTTGTTGTTCGGTTGCTTGCTCCACAAATGCAGGAGCTTCACGATGAATTGGTAAATAGTGATCGGTTTCTGCAGCAGCATATATTCATTAGTAAAGCCACAACATTTCTTTAGTCAACAAAAATATTGCCTATCATTCAAGAGTGTGGTCACTTACTAAGGTCGCCTCTCTCGTCAATAGGCTCTCCGATGACATTCATGATACGGCCCAGAGTGGCTCGACCAACAGGCACCTATCATCAAAAGGAAAGAGACATAATTACCATCATTTACAAAATAAACACTCCCATGCAACATAAGTTATTGTACGAGTATAAACAGATTAACAACTTAGGATATGTTTAAGCCACATTATTTTGGAAGACTATATTCTGGAATAGTAGATAGATGAAGAATGTATGGTTGAAAAAGAAGGAAAAGTTATTGATGTGATGGAAAATATAATTTATTGAAGAATGTGTGGTTGAAAATGAGTAGAATAATGAAATGAAAATTGTAATGTGTACCCAACAAGTGCTTAAGAAATCAAATTCATCACTACATGCAAAGATAGGGTACACAACCAGAAAGATAACCATAGATGAGGCATACAACATTAGTCTCCTAATTACTTGGACCATAAAAACAGATAAGGTATTGAAAAGCCAACGAGTACATTTCAATTTATACACTTCAGTCCTACTAAACAAAGGCCTGACAATATACAGACCAACCCAGAAACAGTCTTTGGAAGCACAACCAAGATTACTATATCATTTAAACAATATCATTTTAAAAATACTTAAGCCAGTCATGAACTGCTTTTACGCAGCAAATGCTATTCTCATTTGACTATAATGTAAAAATACCCAAAAAATCCTTCCTACAGTCATGGGCCAATATATAAGCTAGAAAAATCGGGTTTGCACAAACTAGAAAGAGCAGTAGACATTCACATTCTAATGACTTCCATTACGTCAATATATCTATGTTAACATATAGCCATAACTACATACAGTTTATCTTTATGACCAAGTTCAAGCCAGAGATATTGCTTCACATATGAAAATCCTCAAACTCCAAAAATATTTAAAAGAAAAAATTATAAACCAATCTTCAACGCATTCAATATAGTCAGTTTATCGAACCAAGCAACTTTAAGAAGTGATAGAAGCACCTACAGATCTACACGTCAAATGACCCTAAAATCAAATTCACGTCAAAATCTAGATCCGATCCTCATATCTCACATAAACAACGAAAAAACCTGATCCCGGTTACTAAAACATCCAATCAAATGTAACTAAATTTCAAAATATATTATAGAAAACACAGTCCATTAAAAATACAAGCCCAGTAAACAAAAAACAAAATCTTTGATAAAATGGATTGAAAAATCTGGAATGAATACTCACGGTGATGGGGGAGCCGGTGTTGAGCACACGTTGGCCTCGAACAAGCCCTTCAGTACCATCCATGGCAATACACCTGACCACACTCTCACCCAAGTGTTGGGCCACTTCCAGAACCAACCTGATCTGATTATCCAAAACCTCCAAAGCCGTCAGGATCGGCGGCAGTCCTTCGTCGAACCTCACGTCAACGACAGCACCAATGACTTGGCATACTTTCCCGATCGAACCTTTACCAGTGAACTCATCGGTGATCTTCCCGCTGGGTCCGCCACTCGTAGCTTTAGATGGCGCCGATGGAGCTGATTGGGCAGCGGCAGAGGTGGCATACTGAGCAAAACGGTGGAGGAAATGGCCGGCAGGGGAGGCGCGTGGCCTTGGCTTGGGGGCGGAGAATATGGAACTCGATATACGGTTGCGCGAGGCGGAGGAACGGAGAATTGAGGCAAACAGCCTCCGGGAAGCCATTGCAGAGTGCTGATTTTTAGAGAGAGAGTACAGAAACGGAGAAGAGATGCTAGGGTTTGTGTAAATAGAGGGAATGTGTGTACACTGTGATGCGATTTACTTTCTTGTTTTTACTGTGTGCTTTAAGAATATTCTGCGTGGGATTAATTTTCGTTTGGCAGTTGCAAATGAAACGATATCGTATAATCAGACAAGGAGTATCTGGCACGTGTTGAGTTTGTTGACTTTGTCCTATTCTATTTTCTTCTTTTTCCAGTTTTTCCTTGTTATTACAGGGGTAAAACCAAAACCAGGTTGGTATCAAATATGAATAAAAATAGAATGAAATTGGGAAGTAGAAATAGGGTTTTCTTTTTATGTTTTTTCTTTTAACTTTACATTGCCTTTCACTTGAGAAATATGGCCATTGAAGCTAATATTGATATTTCATTTCACACGTCACGTGAAAGTGTATTAGGAATGATAATGGATCTAATCAACTCTACTCGATCTTCTAAAGCATAAGCTCTATTCATCCATTAAAAATGAGCTCAGCCAACCCATTGGGATGGTGACTCATTGGTTGAGTTGAGTCAAGATTGGGATATCCACGAGTTTTTAGTTTATTTTTTCTAAAAACTAGTTCTAAATTTTAAAAGAAGAAAAAAAGTTTCTTTTACACACTTTTTTGTAAGGTAGTTATATTGTCATCATAATTTTTAGGAAAAATTGCAACAGCAATACTAAATATTTGAATTTATAGTAAAATTTACTCTAATCATGAGTTCGTGTCTATGGAGGTCCGAAACCTTTGAGAAATTAGCATTTGGAGTCCCATTAATTGACCAAGAAAAGTGGATTTCGAACAATTTGATCAAATTAAAAGGGTTATTAACAATTAAACTAAAAAAAAACATACACACACAACATCCAATCAATTAATTCGTACTTTCGGCAGTCGAATTCTAGTCTCTATTGCGCCAGGAATAGAAACCATTAATCACCATATGGAGTTTACTTCCCCAATTAACAACCCAAAAACAGATCAAATACAAACAACCAAACCTTTGCACCCGGTTGGCCCCTCATTATTCCACATCATAATGAAAGTAATAGTAATTTTTTTGGAGAATGTGTAGTTAAGAAAGAAGGAAATTTTTTAAATTTATGTATACTATTATTTTATTGGAGAATGTGTGATTGATGAGAAGAGAAAAAAATGAATTATAATTTAATCGAGAATAATAAGGGCCAAATGGGGGCTTAGTTATGATATCCATCCAAAACCACACAATTCCAGCATTGGTTTTTTACCTTCTCGTACTTCTTCACCAGTAGCGTGTTCTCCGAAAAGTTGAGAGAATTTCGACTCGGATGATAGTGGTGGACCAGCCGAAGCTACCACCACATCTTCAGCATCACCATCGTTCATCTTCTCATCCCTTTCTTACTCTTACCATTGAGGCGATCGAAAATCAAATAATAAACAATAATCATTTTTTAAAAAATATGTATATTAACTTTTCAATTTTTACTTCATTAAACCGAAAATGCAAAAGTTTGATTTTTCCTAAAGAACAAACAAAAGCAGTTGGGTATCTGGGTTTGGGTTTATGGTTAAGAATTGGAGGGGTCGTCAAAAAAAGTGGAAGATCAAAGCAATAAATTCATGACAATTAATAACCCTGCAATTTTATCGAATTTCAAGCGTCAAAAACGGGAATTGCCAAATGAAGATGAGGGTGGGGTTGGGGAAGAAGATGAAGATAGTTATGGTGGTTAGGATGGAAATGAGAATGAGTGGGCATGGGGCATTTTTTTTTTAGTTTAATTGTTAATAATATTTGAGAAAATGTTAATTCTAAAGTTACTGTTTTATTCCTTTTAATTTAGTCAAAATTGGTTAAAGTCCATTATTTGTGAACTAACCGTCGTTTCCATCTATTTGGACTCCAACTACTAATTTTTTAAATGTTTGGGACATTCATCGACCCAAACTAATGATTAAAGTAAAGTCTGTTAACGTTTGGGGATCGCTGTTGAAATTTTTCCTATTTTTTTTTTTTATACAGCATTAATTGTAGTTAAATTTATCAATCTTTACTTATTGTAATAATTATTTCCTTAACTTTTTTCCATCGAATTCTTATCTTCAATATTACATTAATTAGTACGTCTCGCCCTCGATGATGATTAATATCAAAATATTTTATTTTCATGTTATAAAAATAAGAGAAAAATATTTATTTTTGTGCGCTTTTTATTTATAATTTTTTAAAAAACATGATGGAAAAATAAGTGATTTTACGTTATTTCAATATACTTTTGGATATAAAATGATAAAGTTCTTATCGAATACAAAATATGTTAACTAAAGGAAAGTTTGAGGATAAGAATGACATGAATAACCGTAAAGGACATAAATGCTATAATGAACAAATATTAAAAACTTTAAATACAATTAAAATACGGTGGAATAAATAAAAATTGTGACGTGAATATAATTATCTTTTTTAATAGCTTCTTTTCAATTTAGGGCATACACGTGTTCCTTTTGCGAGTCAACCCCACCAGGCCTAAAATTATAAAATTATCCAAATTAAATCGCAATTGTTCTTTTTTGAATCAATTTTATTAGTAGTTCACTCGAATAGAATTGAAAATATAGAATTTTCTGATATAAACATAAATAGATAGATGCGGTTTTTAAATAAAATAAAATACTTTTTAAGATATATATTTGATATATTGATCGAATAAAATCGAACCAGATAAGAATTATAAAATGACAAAGATATATCAATTGTCTTATATATGTCCCATTTTCCAAATACCTTACCAGTGACATTCTCCCACCAGTTCAATCCTTCTCTTACTAGGAAACGGATGTATCCAACGCTGTTCTTCACCTTACATTTAAAATTTTCTATTTTTTTCACATACAACTATTTAGCAGAATTCTACGTTGAAGTAAGGGAATTTTGAATAATGGGTTACGACATTGGGATTTTTTATTGGAAGAGTAAATGGTGCGGAAGAGTTTTTGAAATTCTTGTAATAAGAATTATATAATAAATAAAAATGATATTTGAATAATCATGTTTTGTATATATTGAATAATAATTGATTGTTGTTGAAAAGTGTACATTGCATTTGTATACATAGGCAAAACTATTCTTTAATCCTCTTAATATAAAGAAACTAAATTCTAAAAGGAAATAAACTAAAATATTAATCTAAAAGAAATTAAAAATCCTATTCTAAACAAAATGTTTAAATAAAAAGATAAAACTTATTAAAACCAAACATTTTATTATAAATATATAATCATAATCCTATTTAGAATAGGATTGTCCTACAACAGTATTTTCACAGTGAAGAGGATGCCTTGAAAAATGACATTTTCGACTTGATCAATGCTTCACTCATGCTTGCCTCTATCGAGAACCCCAATGAGTTTCGCTTGAGAAGAATGCAATTTATTGAGTCCCTTTTCGATGCTGATTCCAAAGCCCCAGCAAAGCCCAAGAAGAGATCAATCTGGATAGCAAGAACCCCAAGTAAGAATCAAGAAAGGATCGCTATTCCTGGTTGCAAAGATCATGTGTGTAAGGATGAGATATCTGCAGAGAAAAGTTTCGAGGAATTTGCTAATCATCTTGAAAGGAAACTTGATGAACATGCTAAACTGATTGGATTCTACAACGTTAATGTGAACACAAGATATCAGCGGAGGAAAGTTTCGGAGAATTTGCTAATCAATGTTGGTCCTAGAAAATAATTTCGAATACAAAAATTGTAAATTGCAAAAAAAAAAAAAAAAAATGAACACAGAATTTTTTACCCCGAAGGGCCCAAATGTTCAGCCAAAGGCCTAATCACTCGTTCAGCATCTACAAAGTAGATATAGCTCTAATTTCATTATAATCACCCAGAAAAGTTACCAATGTATGAAGAAATTTGTTTTCTCTCGCCTCAAATCACATAGATACAATACACAATCTCACCCAACTATACACCAAGTATAACATCTGAAATATCACTCATATTATAGAGATTGAATAACAACCACTAAGAACACACAGAATAGCAGAGAGAAAAGACGAAGCCATATAACTCAAAGATTTCCTCTCACACACCAAAACAGTAACCATTGAATGAAACCCAAAATGAGCCTTTAATACATGAGTCCAAAAGTCACAAATCAACGGCTAAATGTATGGCCAGATCACAAGATCAAGAAGTGAAGATGCATGTAATATGGAAACACGATTTCATTAACTGGGTTTTGAAATCATATTTTAATTCAAGTTCTCTATTTTTTAAAGATGATATAACAATGTCAACAGTAGGACCAGTTCTCCCATACTCTAAGGTATTTCTCATTTCTTTGTATTTATCACACACGATGAGTCAGCTCTTGAACCAATCTAGTGAATTTTTCAATATTTTCTTCTAAACAGGAAGCATGATTAAATCTTAAATTATAGAATTATCTTAGGAGATGGTATTTGTTGGGCATTGTTTTAGTTAGGTAGAGATATTACAACTTGGTCCAAAGACCCTATGTATTAGTGATTTTCCTAACTTTTCTAATAACAGTATCAGATAGATGAAGAAAAACTGAAATCCAAGCAACCCCATCTAACTCATGTCTCCTATAAGCACTTATTTCAATACCATATGTCCCATCAATGGCACCAACACATCTCTGTTGTAATAACAAAGCTTTCATTTTCTGGTGCCACTGACTAAAATCTCCAATCCCTCTCCAAATTCTACTTCAAATTTATGTGCAATCGTCATGATTACGAATAAACTCACAAACTCAAGATTATACACCACACAGAGTATAACAAATATTAACAGATGAGAGAAAGATAAACTTCAAATATCTCAATTATATCAAAGTAAACAACTGATGAACAAATACAATTATATCAAGTTAAACAATCAATCTTGAAAAAGTTGAAGGAGTGGTAACCCTTGATTTCCCTACTCCTACAAATTCCCAGATTCTCGAATGAGATCTTGGACAAAGGAAAGTAGAGGAGGATCACTTACCTTAATAACCAGTTCCAAAAATTGACACTAGTTATAGAAATAAAGAAGAGTTTTAGAGAATACCAGAATCTCGTCAGTATGAGTGCAGGAAACAAAGAGTCACAAAGACTCAGGATGAACTCAGTAGGAATCGAAATGCGTCAACTCACCAATACTTAGTACGAATCACAAGAGTCGCCAAAACTTCGTACCGAGTCAGATCAGAATTGCCACAAACTCAGTAGAAACAACATATCACACAAAATAACTCACAATAATACTCGAATATTTAAGAGATCTAACCAGAAGGTTGAATCAAAGAAAGATCCACGATAACCCTTTTAGAAAACCAAATTTTTTTCTCGTTTTTCACAAAGAACTTTTATAGATCTCAAGATCTGCAATATTCAACATTTTTCGAAATTAGGGTTTTCAAGAAAACAAACACTAACTCATATCTTGTAAAAAAAGAAAGCTCTGATACCACTTGTTGGTCCTATAAAATAATTTCGAACACAAAAACAGTAAATTGTAGAAAATAAAATGAACGCAAATAATTTTTCACCCCGGAAGGCCCGAATGTTCTACCAAAGGCCTAATCACCTGTTGAGCATCTACAAAGTAGATATAACTCTAGTTTCACTAGAATCACCAAGAAAAGTTACAAATGTATGAAGAAATAGAAGTTTTCTTCACTGTTTTCACTCGCCTTAAATCACATAGATACAATACACAATCTCACCCAACTATACACTGAAATATCACTCATATTATAGAGATTGAATAACAATCACTAAGAACACACAGAATGGCAAAGAGAAGAGACGAAACCATAACTCAAATATTTCCTCTTACACACCAAAACAGTAACCACTGAATGAAACCCAAAATGAGCCTTTAATACACGAGTCCAAAAGTTACAGATCAATGGCCAAATGTACAGCCAGATCACAAGATCAAGAAGTGAAAGAGACGTGTAATATGGAAACACAATTTCATTAACTGGGTTTTAAATTGGAAGCGTTGCACAAGCCCAAATACAAACAGAACTAGCCCAAGAATGTGAGGCAGCCCATGAAACTTAACAATCAACTTGAAAAGGAACTTGATGAACAGACTCAACCTATTGGATTCTACAAAGTTAATAAGCCGGACAAGAAATCTGAGGAGGAAAGTTTAGATGAATTTGCTAATCAACTTGAAAGGGAACTTGATGAAGATACTCAACCAATTGGATTGCACAACGTTAATGTGCCAGACAAGAAACCAAACAAGAAAAGGAAGGCCGGGGTTTCTAAAATATACATATCAAGATCAAAGTTGAGGTAGAAAAAAAAAGGAGAGTTGAGGGAAAAAAAAAAAGGCTTCCATTCATATGAATTCAAATTGGATGTCTCGAAAAGTAGATTTGAGGAAAGAAATCAACAAATCGAGAAAGCCAAGAGAAGGGTGCGGGTTGTGGGCAAGAAGGAAATCGTTCCGTTTTCAAGGTTGTGTCGTGATGGCAAGCTAAAACGAGGATTTGGAAGCCGAATGAAGAAAATACAGAAGGCAAGGTTCTACGATTTTCTGATATAGATTGAATAGATAGAGCTACTGCTATTACTCTTTTTAAAATGTAAAAACCAAGAGTTGTGAACTCAATGAGAAAATCTTGTTTCGATTGACAATTAATTAGTTACGTCAATGTAATTCATCCTTGAAAATTCTTTAGGATATCTGTTTCTTATGTTTGCTTTGTTTGTTCTTGAATCTTGCTAGTTAAGATAATAATGTATTATTACTCGTTAATATTGATGATTTTTTTATTTTTTTCTGCTATCTATTCACCAAGCCTAGTGTGTATTGAGAAGTGTTCTAAAAAACATAAAACATGAATCGTGAAGGTCAAGTTTTAGCATATTTTAATATTATTTTAAATTTTTAAATCAAACTAAAAATTATTTAATAATTAAAGAAAAAAGCGTAAATAAGCGTGAAAGCATAAAAAAGGAACCTAGGCTCGAAAAAAAATAAAAAGACAAAAGCACGAGGCAAGACGTTTTGGTTTAGAGGAATGTCATTAAATAAAGCACACATTACTCCCACACATACAGTGAGTGAAACGAACCAATGATGAATCCATTTATATATACAATTAATCTACTTGCACAAAATAAGTTGACAAAATGAGTGTAGCAATATCTAAACCATTGATTTCAAAAACTGCTTTTGAAATCATTGACCTAAATCTTGCCAACATATATTTTGTAAACCTATTTTGTACACATAGCATGATTCTTATATATATATTGCCGTAGAACATTGTAGCACGAGATATAATTCACATCTCAATATCGTTCTGAAAAGTGAGATTAGAAGATAATTTTTATCAATCAGTGTATTGAAAAAGGCATATTTTAGAAAATTAAGCAAATGGAAAAATAATACAATTCATACATTAATTCCTAGCAAGATATCATATCCTAATAAATCAGAACATCAATTCCTAGCAAGGTTTCTCTACACTCTTAACAGTGAGAGTAAGATCCGGAGTTCACGGGGATTGAGCATCAGACTGAGGGTTGGAGGAAATGGGTTCCTTCCCGCTCACACTGAATTCTGTAACCTGCTGAGGTGATGAAGGGTGCTGTTCCACTTTTTCATTGTTATCGGGATGAAAATTAATTGGAAATCTCGTTACTCTAGGCTTCTCCGTCAAAATATTTCTTTGGACCTTATCGATCAAAACCTTCTGAGGAGGTTCTTCTCTTAGCTGCTCATCGTCATAATCGTTGTTGACATAGTATCCCACTCGAAGGAATTCTTGTCCCTGATACGAGCATGTCAAAAGTAGGACTGTAACTCCAATAATGTCTTCTTCACGGATCTTTAAGGGGTCTGGGGGATCAGCCTGGGAAATTTTGAGAAATAATCATGAACGGTTCAAACCAAATCTCGGGGCTTAGCAGTGAAATGCATAAAGACTACCTGAAAAACAAAGCGGTAGTTGCCAACATTAACAGGACCAACAAGCACACTTTCTAGAACTTGGTCGTAAGTTTCATCCTCGGCTGATCCCACATAAACCAGCTTCCATTCCAAATCTGTAATGAACTTGAAACCATTACATGGCCAAAGAAAGGACATTCCTCCCTAACAGTTAGATAGTTAATCGTGGAAATTGCTAGAAAGAGCCTGGACAATCATTCAGAGACAACCATGTAACCAATCAAATTGGAAAGTACACAATGAATACAGCCCCATTTTCCCCTTCAATTCTGCTCCAGAGTCAAATTACATAGATTGCATGGATATGATTACAGTGGGGTGGCGAAGAAGAGAAACAACATATACCCATTGACACAGGAAAGTTCCTTCTGGCTAACTATATTATTGGAATACAGGTAGTTGTTCTGGAATTGGCATGAGTCATGACATCAAATGTTTGTGACTGTCAAAACTATTGTCAATCCTGTCAAAATACTAAAATAAGAGTGCTATGAACAATGCATTCTATGTTTTCTTCCCAAAGCATACTTCAAATCTAAGAGTAGTTTTGTTCAGTGAATTCAATTATGTTAGACCACTAATTGATTTTAATCATAGTTATATGGTGATAAGATACAATAATTCATAGCTACACCTTATCTGTTTCGTTTGAAATTTCATACAATGTTAAAAACTTTTATAATTAAGCTCAAATTTCTATGATTCATAGCTCCACCTTATCTGTTTCGTTTGAAATTTTATAAAATTTTAAAACTTTTATAATTAAGCTCAAACTTTTTACAATTTATTCTGGTGGGTAAATCACATCATCTGGATTTACATGTTTAATGTTGCTGGTGGTCAGCGCATCCAGTATTATTTATATAATTAGTTTGGAAACAAGAGACAATAATATTATAGGATTGGAGGATTGGAGATTATGAGAGTTAATCCACATACAGTGGTAGACATTAGAACTTTATTTTATTGAATTATGTTGACTTTATATTATTGAATTCTGTTTTTGAGATAAATTTTGTTTGCAGCAATTGCCTGACCCTGACTCCCGTGCTGTCTTAAAGTTTAATACATTGTTAATAGAATTCTAAATGGAGTTCAGGTGTTTGTAATACCATTAACTGAGTTCACGGTATCAGCATTAAGGAGGCTGTTGCATGGCATCCACTAATCTTAATCTACAACTGGCATACTTCAGCAGGATTCTTGAAAGTTTCTTATTTGTTTTTTGAAAAAAGCTCCCACAGTATTCTAAAGTTCCAAGTCTTGATTGACTACTGGAGCAACTTAGCATACAATTTCAGTTTAAATAGTTTCATCCTTACCACACATCCTGATCATATTCTCTTTATTGCAGTTACATTGTCACTTCTAACCAGCTTCCACACTACAAACTTCAATCTTATAATATGTCTTGTCTCTTCAATTAACCAGGCTTAAAGAGAGGAAGAATCTATATTGCCAGATGGAAAAAACTGATCTACTAAAGGTTGGCAAATTAACTAACCATATGTAGCCAAGACTAAAAGTTTTTGATTTATCTCCAGATTGAATGAACTAAAGAATAACTTCTGGAATATATTATGCAAAAATCTAAGAGAGAGAATTACAGAATATAAGTGCTTCCCCACCCCCTTGTCAAAAAAAGTAGAAAGTGAGATATGCAAGAGGAAGAAAGTCTTCTTTACTTTACTTTCTTTCTTGTTAAAAATATAATGAGCTCAGATGCGAATCATTCAATCATTGTTCTTATTTCACATTCAATGTAAAAATTAGGAAGATGTTCAATTCACATAAAATGTGGTTTCTATTTGAACTTTAAGAGACCCCCTCCTATCATTAGAAACATAACACTTGAATTGAGTATTCTTTTTGATTATCCTGTTTTGCAGCTTACTTAATGTTAATATCAAATTTATGTAGAAGATATTGCTGGTGGCAGTGACAAAGGCCTTTAAATGCTTCTACTGTTAGATATCTAAAGGCTAATTATTAATTAAGCTTCTTAACCTTTATTTTAAACCCATTTTACTTTTTGAATTTATCATTTTAGATTAACTCTTATATTAAGTAATTCTGACGATATCCAATCACCAAATCAACAATCTGACTCTCTACAAATTCTTTGCATAAAAGTAACAATGAGATTGAAATCTTAGTACTATATAACTTGAATTCATAGCCAAAATTTCGAACATTTCAATTAATCAAACTCCACAAAGAAAAAACTATACAAGAAAAAACTTTTGGTGTGTGCATTTTTATTCCGGGAAGGGGGTGTGTGTGAGTTGTTAATTTCAACAATAGCTGGATACTCAAATATAAACAAATTCATTTCCAAAAAAACCCACATAATTATATTTGCAAAATCTTAAAACTAAGATCCAAAAGCCAAAAAGGAATCGGGTCATTACCGTCTTTTAGGGGAGTCAGGCATTCATAAGAGATTTCGAATTGGAAAGGATTCAGAAACGGCGCCGGGTTGTCCAAAACGGTGACGTCTTTTATGTTGACGGCGCTCATCGTCCGAATCAGTGGAATCTACTCTGATAATTACGAATTCAAACTCTTTTGAATAGTAATCAGAAGCCCTAGAAATGAAATTGAAACGGAAGAGGCAAAAAATTAAAGCAAGAAAATTAGTTAATTGAATTTACGGCAGAAATTAGGCATATATATATATATATAGTATTCGAATCGAAGGAGCTCATGAAAGCTTGAACTCAGAATTTGGCGGGAGTGTTTTTAAGCTGAGAACGGAAAACCCGCCAAAATGTGGGAATAAAAATTCTAATTGCGACTCCCTTCTGGCTTCTTTAGATCCAGGGAAAAGTTCGTCTGCAGTCATTGAAATTTCTGAAAATTTTCAATTAGGTCACTAAATTCTAATTTGTCTCAATTAGGTCATTAAAGTTCGATTTAATTTTAAATTTCACCTCTTAGTCACACGTCATCTCCTAATCATCCATCCCAAGCAGACAAAATTTACTTCGTTGACAGTCACACCATCCCTCTATTTGATATATATTAAGTTTTTAATAGATTTCGATAAAAATTGGTGGAATGTATAGTTGTAAAGTTGTGAAACTTATAAAATGTGTAATTAAAAAAATTTGTTCTAAAAAGTGTAAAGCGTAATTAAGCGAGTCTATGCAAGCCTAGATGTCAAATTTTTTCTTATTTTTAATATTATTTTAATTTTTTTGATCATTCTAAAAATTATTTAATAATTAAAATAATATATACCAAATATCTGAAATTATAAAAATACTACATTTACTTAATAATTTCTACAATTAGTCAATTATACAATTTTCAAATTTTCGAAATGTAAAAGTTAAAAACTATTTTTCATATTTCCAACTTCAACTAGATAAATCATATTTAATAAACTTATAGGAATTTCATACATATTTTCGAAGTTTTCAACAAAACAATAAATCTCAAAATTATAATTACATTATTTAGATAGCAGTGTAATATAAATATTAATTTAACTCTTTATCGGACTTCAATTCAATATCCTTTTTCATCCGATTAGTCTTTCGTATCGTCCGACACAAAATTGTCCTTCTTGAACTCCCTTATTTCGTTTGAGCATTTTTCAGTACCTTCTGTAAAAGAATTTTTTTTAAAGAAGGAAATAATAATAATAATAATAATAATAATAATAATAATAATAATAATAAAGCGCAACAAGGCTCGTTAGGTCACTCATTAAGGGGTCAATAGTTGATCGCTTAATTTCATACTCACTGTTAAGGTGTCAATTAGCATGCCACGCAATGATTACATGAAAAAAAATCACTGTAAAACTTCTTGGGAGAAAACATATGATGAACTCGTGAAATTTAAACAAAATTTGAGTTCTATTACCCAATTTAAAATCAAATTGAAATTCAGTAAACTCAGTTTGAAACTAACTTGAATTTAAGTAACCTAATTGAGACAATTAAAATACTAGTAACCTAATTGAAATTGAGTTGAAAGCCGCTTGAAAGCCGCGTGAAATTTACCCCATTATTGGTTAAATTGCACTTGATGTCCTTAATCTTTACACCATATTATATCTCAATTTATTTATTTATTTTTTGGAGCTACTGTCCTCAATATTTCATATATTGGCATCAGTCATCCTCAAATGGTCACTCACGATCTTCATCCAAAATCCCCGGTAAGTAGGCATAGAAAGACAAAATTTAGAACAATAAAACAGGGTGTGTGCGTCCGGGAGTCATTTTGTATCTAACTTATAGAGAAATTCACGCCATTATACTGTGCATATTATGATGTGTTTGATCCACATTATTTTGAAAGAATGTATTCTGGAATAGTAGATTAATAAAAAATGTGTGGTTGAAAAAGAAGAAAAAATTATTGATATGATGGAAAATATTATTTTATTAAAAAATATGTGGTTGAAAATGAGTAAAAATGATAATAAAAATATTAATTTGGCTCAGTGGCTTAGTGTATTGTGCCGCAATTATTGACTGAAATGACTGGAATGACCTTTTAGCTATTTATCATATAAATTTGAAGAGTGCCACATTTACAGAAGCCATGCTTCTGTAAATGCTGTCAGACACTCACAACATAGGGGGGTGGGTGGGGTTTTTGGCCATTTTTTATTCAGCGTGGAGTCCACCAGGGGCGGACCCACTAAGGGCCCAGCGGGGGAGGCCGCCCCCACTGAAAAAAAAAAAAAAAAAACCAAAAAAAAAAAAAAAAATTTTTTTTTAAATTTTTTAATTTTTTTACAGTTTTTTTAACTTATTTTCTATCTTGAATGCAGCCAGGATCTGGTGAAACTCATGTTTTGTATGTAATCTTTTTCTCTTTAATCTTGCTACATATTCTTCAATCTCATAGAGTTGGATGGTTAAATTTTCTTCCTACTTGAATACAGCTTGCCAGAAGGGTTTGGAAATGATTTGACAATTGAAGTCCACGATTCGAAAGGAAAGTATTTTGGCCACGTAGTAGTTCAAGTGGCTAATATTGCTGAAGAATTGACATGTTATGTAAATCTTATTTTGACAACATGTGATTGCAAAAACTGTTGCATGATCAGAGCGAATATATTTGTGGGTTTGATGCAGGGTGAGAGGCTTCGTTCATGGCCTATATAGCATAAACTAGTTAGAAAAATGCAACTAAATTTAAATTATTCAACAACTCTCAAAAAAAAATTTCGGGGCTGCTGCCCCCGAACCCCCGTAAGCCCCCACCCCTTCAACTTTAGACCCCTCTACTTCGACGGATTAGCTTCGCCCTTAATCTCGCCCCCACTCAAAATTAAATCTAGGTCCGCCCCTGGAGCCCACCATGTGAGGATCTGGATTCATCTGGTAGATGAATAGTTCTGTACAACAAGAATAATTGTATAAATTTACTCTTTTTTAGATACTAGTCAGAGGCACGTGTATAGTTTGTTATGCAATAGCATTGACTGATTTTTGATTATTTTTGAAGACATCACTAATTAAATCTTATTTAGCAAAACTTATTCAATAAAAAATCTAAAAGTTACAACGAAACATAAACAAATAAAAAAAAAAAAAAGTTATAGAATCAAGTGTGCACGGAAGGAACCTATTTCCTCCAACCCTGAGTCTGATGTTCAGTCCTCATAAATTCCAGATCTTACTCTCGCAGTTAGAGTCTAGAAACCTTGCTAGGAATTGATGTATCGATTTCTAAGGATATGATATCTTATCTCGGCTTTAAAAAAAACCTTCATAAATTTTAACGAGGAAGAATGCATTATTATCTTAACTGGCAAGATTAAAGAACAAGCAGACTTAAGAAATATATATCATAAAGAATTCAAGTGGTCTAAAGAATAAAAGATTTCAAGAATGAATTACAATGACGTAACTAATTAATCGTAAATCGAAACAAAATTTTCTCAGTGAGTTTGCATCAGAAAACCATGAAAGAACACTATAATTGTTTCCTAAAATCTTGCTTTCTGTATGTTCTTCATACGGCTCCCGAACCCTCGCCTGGGCTTGCCGTCGCGACACAACCTTGGCGGCGGGACAATTTCCTTCACGTCCAGAACCTCAGCCTTCCTTTTCTTGCCTGGTTTCTTGTCTGGCACATTAATGTTGAAGAATCCAATCGGTTGAGCATGGTCATCGAGTTCCTTTTCAAGTTGATTAGCAAACTCCTCCAAACTTTCCTCCGCAGGTTGATCATCTTCATCAAGTTCCTTTTCAAGTTGATTAGCAAATTCATCGAAACGTTCCTCTGCAGATATCTCATCCTGACATGCCTGATCTTTGCAACCATGGATGACGATCCTTTCTTGATTCTTAATTGGGGTTCTTGCAATCTGGTTTGATCTTTTCTTGGGTTTTGCTGGTGCTTGTGAATCTGTATCGAAAAGGGACTCAATAATCTGCATTCTTCTCGAACGAAACTCATTTGGGTTTTCGGTAGAGGCGAGAGTGATCGAAGCATTGATCAAGTCGAAAATATTGTTTTTCCGGGCACCCTCTTCATTGCGAAAATACCCCTTCCAAAAGAAACTTCCAATGTCGTGACCCATTACTTAAAATTCCCTTCCTTGTACGAAAGAATACTGCTGAACAGTTGTGAGTGAAAACAGAAGATTTTAAAAGTAAATTGAAGAATAGAGTTGGAGATTTCAAAGTATGAGTAATATAGCCGTAATTTCCTGGTAAGAGAAGGACTGATCTGGGAGAATATTTCTTATATCATCTTTCAAAGGAATATTAAAACTAATCTGGTATTTGGTTTCTTGAGTTATTATAGTTTTTAATTTAAATATTTGTTTACTTAAAAAAACTAGGTTCTTTTTACCGTTTTCAAGCCGTTTTCTGTTTTCGATTTTTCAAAACTGTAAAAACGCGTTTCTTTCCTATATCCGAATACACGTTTTTAAAAACAAATTAGAAATTTACAAAGAAAACTCAAAACGACAAATTGTCGTTTTGAATGTTTTCAGTTATAATTAAATCAAAATTTTCAAAATGTGTTTTGAGCGTTTTCAAAACAATTTTTCAAAATGTCAAAAAGAACACATTTTTAACAATTTCAAAATGGACAATCAAAACACAAAACCTAAAATGAATTCGAAACTCAAAACACAAAACTGAACTACAAAGAGAATATGGTAGTGCTAGTGGTACATCACCACTTACACAAGGGTGTCCATAATGGACACCCGGCGCCCTCCTATTGGTAGGGTGTCAGGGCCCCCTGACACCCTACCAATAGGAGGGCGCCGGGTGTCCATTATGGACACCCTTGTGTAAGTGGTGATGTACCACTAGAATAATTCAAGAGAATAACCCCTAAATAATTTTCCAAAATAGAATGTTTTCATCGCCAATTTCGTCACTTCAATTGGAAAGCAAATACGACATTTGATGGTAACAAATACAGAAAGCAGAAAATTTCAGAAAATAACCAACGCCAATAGGAGAAAATTAAAACTAACTAGAAATTTAAAAATCAATATTCGATTAAGGAATCAGCATAGTCATACGATCTTGTTCGCCGAACTGCTTGCGAAGTTCATGGAATTTACATTCCAAGCCTGTCGACATAGCTTGGCTCATGGCTAAAGGTGAAATAAGTAGAGTTATCCATGAACTGAACTCTCATGAATTAAACCCTCAAACAAACGAGAGGTCCAACCTATTGCAACCCCTAAGTTTGGCTGCACGTAAAGGGACATCATTAGTGATGTTGAAGGTGGAGTATTGGAACATATTTTGTGCATTTTCATTAGGAATGGCAAAATACCTCGTTCCACCACATGAGGTTATTCTGGCCTCATATTTTTCTTTTATTTTATGTTTAAAATTTAGGATGTGTTTGATGGATATTATTTTGGAAGAATGTATTTTAGAATAGTAATTTTATGGAGAATATGTGATTGAAAATGAGTAGAAGAATGAAAATGAGAAATTTAATGTGACTCAAACAGGTGCTTAAATTGTATTTAGAAAATATAAAATAATATTAAAAATTAAATTGTTAATTAAATCGACATGGTAAATAGGGATACTTCAGTCATCATTCCGCCCTCCGAAAGTCCATGACAAAGTGGAGATGGGAATGGCCGCCCCACCTCGACCCCGCCGGTTGCCATCCCTAAATTCCACGAACACATTTCTCTAGTGAAGGCAAGGAAAAGTTAAAAGGGGGAAAAAAATTCTTAACCCTATTTCTGTTCCTCATTTCCATACAATTTTTTGTTTTATTTTGATTATCAACTCAATCTAAAAATCTAAATAACATCTACCTCATTTCAATAATTTCTTCTTAATTATTTTAATTATTCATGGTGCATATTTGCTCTCGTAATAATCAAAGACGTGTTATAAACTAGAGACTGAAAAAAAAATGGAAATGTCAATAGACTTGTATATCTTATTAAAAAACAAAGTATTATACTTAACAGTTGAAATGAACGGATTCGGTCATCAAAGACCTCCCATGTTGATGTCTACTTTCTCAATCATTTGGGATGTTGGTGCCAATGTAAAGGTTGGGGGCATTATCCCATGCACTTTTGAAAGGTTGTGAATCAAATATGCTATTTTCACTATTAATTATAATTAAGGTGAATAGTAAGTAGGCATAGAAAGACAAAACTAGAACAATAAAACAGTGTGCGTCCGTGAGTCATTTTGTATCTAATTTGTAGAGAAATTCACGATGTTATACCGTGCATGTTATGGTGTGTTTGATCTACATTATTTTGAAAGAATGTATTCTGAATAGTAGATTAATGGAGAATGTGTGATTGAAAAAGAAAAATAAAATTATTGATGTGATGAAAAATATTATTTTATTGAAAAATATGTGATTGAAAATGAGTAAAAAAATGATAATAAAAATATTAATTTGGCTCAAACAGTGGCTTAGTGTATTGTGCCGCAATTATTGACTGAAATGAGTGGAATGACATTTTAGCTAGGGCTGTAAGCAAAAACTGCCAAACCGGAAAATCGAACCGAAACCGCATTTTAGAAACCGTTGATTTGGTGCCACGTGGACCCGTCAACGAAATTGTTTTGAACCAAACCAAACCGGTCAAAAACGGTTTGGTTTAGGTTTGCGAATTTTAATTACGGTTTAAAACTCAACCGGACCGGTGAAAAAATATATAAAAATAAAAAAATAAAAAAAATGATTTTTTTTTAAATTCATCCAAATATGCAAAATTCAATAGTTTTATCATTTGTATGTATTTTTGTCAATTTATAATTTTCTATTATATATATATTATTATTACCAAATAATCCTAATTTATATCTAATAATCTTAAGACTAACATAATTTATAAAAAACCATTTTCCTCTTTAGAATTCAAATTTCTACAGTTGCTTCTGAGTCTGCATTCTCAAATGGAGGTCAGATACTTGATTCTTTTAGGAGTTTATTAGGTGCAAGAATGGTTGAGGCTTGTATATGCGGAAAAAATTGGTTGCAAATTAAGAATGAACCTATAGTATTGTACCAATATTTAGATGAAGTAGAAGCATTTGATGATTCAATGAAAGTTGTGGCGGTGGTTTATATTTTCTATTACCATATTTTTAAAGAT
Source organism: Fraxinus excelsior (assembly GCA_019097785.1). Classification (NCBI taxonomy): domain Eukaryota; kingdom Viridiplantae; phylum Streptophyta; class Magnoliopsida; order Lamiales; family Oleaceae; genus Fraxinus; species Fraxinus excelsior. The sequence continues at coordinate 2,312,251 of CM032640.1, forward strand.
TTTCTTATCTATCTAGTATCCAATACTATGATGATATAACGAATGCATTTGTTTGACAATGAAGATTATGAATCATGTGTGACAACAATTGGTGTTTGAGTATATGTGAAAAACTGAATTCGTAACAAAATACAACGGTAAGCTTGTGTAATTGTTATGTTTAGATATTATAAACAATTGATTTATTATTATGGTGAGTTATTCTCTCTGTCTAATCAGTAGTTTTGTTTTTCAGATATGATGATCACGAGGTCTTGTTGAACATCATTATATATTTTGGGCTTTATATTTAGTTTAGTAAACTTGTATTGTAACGTTATCGTAACGTTTTAGCCTAAAATGGCAAACAAAAAACTATATTTTAGTTTATTGTGATTTCACTTTGATTTAGTTGGTATTTAAATTTGTAGTAGATACATTAAGTTTGTTTTAGATTTATTGCTATTAAGATATAAATATATATTGAATTCAATGAATTAATGTCATAAAAGTAGACAGATAAAAAATATACGGTGAAACCGACGGTTTAAAATCGGACCAAACCGTTAGGTTTAGGTTTGAGTTTTTTTTCAAATCGTTCAAAATGGTTTGGTTTAGGTTTTTCTCAAACCGGTTTAAACGGTTTGGTTTGAAAATTTATTAAAAATCGCAAAAATCGGACCGCTTACACCCCTAATTTTAGCTATTTACCCTATAAATTTACTCTTTTTTAGATACTAGTCAGAGGCATGTGCCATAATATAGTTGGTTATGTAATAGCATTGATTGATTTTTGATTATTTTTGAAAACATCACTAATTAAATCTTATTTATCAAAACTTATTTAATAAAAAACCTTAAAGTTACAACGAAAAATAAACAAATAAAAAAAAAAAAGTTACAGAATTAAGTGTGCACGGAAGGAACCTATTTCCTCCAACCCTGAGTCTGATGTTCAGTCCTCATAAACTTCAGATCTTACTCTCGCAGTTAGAGTCTAGAAACCTTGCTAGGAATTGATGTATCGATTTCTAAGGATATGATATCTTATCCCGGCTTTAAAAAAAAAATCTTCAGAAATTTTAACGAGGAAGAATGCATTATTATCTTAACTAGCAAGATTAAAGAACAAGCAGACTTAAGAAATATATATCATAAAGAATTCAAGTGGTCTAAAGAATAAAAGATTTCAAGAATGAATTACAATGACGTAACTAATTAATCGTAAATCGAAACAAAATTTTCTCAGTGAGTTTACATCAGAAAACCATGAAAGAACACTATAATTGTTTCCTAAAATCTTGCTTTCTGTATCTTCTTCATACGGCTCCCGAACCCTCGCCTGGGCTTGCCGTCGCGACACAACCTTGGCGGCGGGACAATTTCCTTCACGTCCAGAACCTCAGCCTTCCTTTTCTTGCCTGGTTTCTTGTCTGGCACATTAACGTTGAAGAATCCAATCGGTTGAGCAAGGTCATCGAGTTCCTTTTCAAGTTGATTAGCAAACTCCTCCAAACATTCCTCCGCAGGTTGATCATCTTCATCAAGTTCCTTTTCAAGTTGATTAGCAAATTCATCGAAACGTTCCTCTGCAGATATCTCATCCTGACATGCCTGATCTTTGCAACCATGGATGACGATCCTTTCTTGATTCTTAATTGGGGTTCTTGCAATCTGGTTTGATCTTTTCTTGGGTTTTGCTGGTGCTTGTGAATCTGTATCGAAAAGGGACTCAATAATCTGCATTCTTCTCGAACGAAACTCATTTGGGTTTTCGGTAGAGGCGAGAGTGATCGAAGCATTGATCAAGTCGAAAATATTGTTTTTCCGGGCACCCTCTTCATTGCGAAAATACCCCTTCCAAAAGAAACTTCCAATGTCGTGACCCATTAGTTAAAATTCCCTTCCTTGTACGAAAGAATACTGCTGAACAGTTGTGAGTGAAAACAGAAGATTTTAAAAGTAAATTGAAGAATAGAGTTGGAGATTTCAAAGTATGAGCAATATAGCCGTAATTTCCTGGTAAGAGAAGGACTGATCTGGGAGAATATTTCTTATATCATCTTTCAAAGGAATATTAAAGCTAATCAGGTATTTGGTTTCTTGAGTGTTTAAATATTTAAATATTTAAATATTTGTTTACTTAAAAAAACTAGGGTCGGTTTTCAAGCCGTTTTCTGTTTTCGATTTTTCAAAATAATGAAAACACGTTCTCTTTCCTATTTTCGAAAACACGTTTTTGAAAACAAATTAGAAATTTACAAAGAAAACTCAAAACGACAAATTGTCGTTTTGGGTGTTTTCAGTTATAATTAAATCAAGGTTTTCAAAATGCGGTTTTGAGTGTTTTTAAAATGTCAAAAGAAACACATTTTCAACAATTTCAAAATAGACAATCAAAACACAAAATCTAAAATGAATTCGAAACTCAAAACACAAAACTGAACCATAAAGAGAATAACCCCTAAATAATTTTCCAAAATAGAATGTTTTCATCGCCAATTTCGTCACTTCAATTGGAAAGCAAATACGACATTTGATGGTAACAAATACAGAAAGCAGAAAATTTCAGAAAATAACCAACGCTAACTAGAAATTTAAAAATCAATATTCGATTAAGGAATCGGCGTAGTCATACGATCTTGTTCGCCGAACTGCTTGCGAAGTTCATGGAATTTACATTGCAAGCTCGTCGACATAGCTTGGCTCATGGCTAACGGTGAAATAAGTAGTTATCCATGAACTGAACTCTCATGAATTAAACCCTCAAACAAACGAGTGGTCCAACCTATTGCAACCCCTAAGTTTGGCTGCACGTAAAGGGACATCATTAGTGATGTTGAAGGTGGAGTATTGGAACATATTTTGTGCATTTTCATTAGGAATGGCAAAATACCTCGTTCCACCACATGAGGTAATTCTGACCTCATATTTTTCTTTTATTTTATTTGTTTTTATGTTTAAAATTTAGGATGTGTTTGATGGATATTATTTTGGAAGAATGTATTTTAGAATAATAGATGTATGGAGAATGTGTGATTGAAAATGAGTATAAGAATGAAAATGAGAAATTTAATGTGACTCAAACAGGAGCTTAAATTGTATTTAGAAAATATAAAATAATATTAAAAATTAAATTGTTAATTAAATCGACATGGTAAATAGGGATACTTCAGTCATCATTCCGCCCTCCGAAAGTCCATGACAAAGTGGAGATGGGAAGTGCCGCCGCACCTCGCCCCCGCCAGTTGCCATCCCTAAATTCCACGACCATATTTCTCTAGTGAAGGCAAGGAAAAGTTGAAAGAGAAAAATAAAAAATCTTAACCCTATTTCCGCTCCTCAATTTCTATACAGTTTTTCGTTTTATTTTGATCATCAACTCGATCGAAAAATCTAAATAAGATCTACCTCAGTTCAATAATTTCTTCTTAATTAGTTTAATTATTCGTGGTGCATATTTGCTCTCGTAATAATTAAAGTCATGTTATAATTAGAGACAAAAAAAAAAATGGAAAAGTCGATACACTTGTATATCTTTTTAAAAACCAAAGTGTAATACTTGTAAGAATTAGGACGTTAGATATAATAGTGATAACGATTAGGTTTATAGGAATACAATGGTCATTCACTAATTTGTATTTACTAGAAAAAATCTTACTGAATGAAAAATGAGTATATTATTTCTTTAAGTATGTTATAAAAGTTATCTCATTAAAAGCCTTTTAGGAAATTCAGTGAGATAAAACCTTGATTAAAGAAAAGAGTAGAACACATTTTTATTTTCATCACGATAATATTACTTGATTTATATATTTTGACATATTAAATCCCTCAGAGATAGAATTTATAGTTATACAAAATGAAATAAGTTGGCTATAACCAAGGGCGGAGCTAGCCCGTCGGAGTATGGGGGTCGCAGAATTTTTTTTGGATACGTTATTAAAAAAAATAAATCAAGAAACGTAAAAAAAAAAGTACTAATCTTTAATTTTGCAAAATCATTCCTTATTACAAGCATTCTCTTCGCGTTCTCTTCGATACAACCGATACACTCATACACGCAAGTCGCAACGCAACCCCTCCAATTCGAGCAACATTACCAACCTTCTCGACATGTGACAAACGTTTACTTTAAAAAGGCTCTGATGTGCAACAATAATTCATATTCATAATACTATTTGACAGATGAAAGCTAAAATGATTGAATTTCAATGCATCTATCAATTCATTAGGGGGTACTAAAATACTATATCCCAATTCACTAGAAGTTACCTTATCGGGTAAATAGGATGGATCACAAACAACTTTTATGCATTTACCAGTTTCTCCTTCAGATGTTACACCAATAGCTTTTCCATCCCCATCAAACTCTACCTGTAATCAAAATTTCACATATAAAAGGTCCCAATATAAGCAAAACTTTCTCGTGCCAACCTCCATTCCTTCATTTCTGGCCACCACAAAAAAAAAACCACCCAATTTGTCAAACAACATCAATCCCTACTCACAAATTAAAAGACTAGAGATAAGAATTGGTTACCTGAACTGCTGAACAGGTCTGGCGGTGGTGCGGTGCAGTAAAATCGAGAAGAGAAGAATATCGTTGCAGCTCGCCGGTTGGAGAAGAATCACATCACCGCAGCCTAGTTCTAAATACGGAAGAGAAAGAATCGGGTAAAATTGGATTGATAGGGTTTAATTTTATTAAAGGTGAGGACAAAAAAAAAAAAAAAAAGAATGTCAAAAAATTTGTTTGGCAGGGGGGGGGGGGGGGTGGGGTACGGGTCCTCTCCCTCTGCCCCTGGCTATAACCATATTTATTATACACTTATTAAATTCTATGTATTGTCAGGATAACAAGATATTGACTTGCATACATCAAAAAGATAATTTATTTATTTATACGTCATTGCGAAATTCATCATATTAAGAGTTATATGTTACATATTACAACTTTATTTTTTCTCAATTCATTTTTGCGTAATTATACACCATTAGATGTTCAAACTGTGGGTCAAGAAATTTCATGCTTCTTTAGTAAGTTGAATTATGCTAGAATCTCATCGTTTTATTTGATCAATTATTTATATACTGGTATTCTTTGACGGTTTTCCTTCAAGTGGTGGTTGCTTTTGGTGGTTGGGGATGAAGGAAGAAGATGGCCTCTTTGTTGTTCTTCTGGGGTACATTTAGTTATTTTTTATTCCTCATTTTGTTTTCTTTTTGTTTATTTAGAGGGGGGAAATTTTGCCTTTCTATGCAACCTTAACAGTTGAAATGAACGGATTCGGTCATCAAAGACCGCCCATGTTGATGTCTATTTTCTCAATCATTTGGGATGTTGGTGCCACTGTAAAGGTTGGGGGCATTATCCCATACACTTTTGAAAGGTTGTGAATCAAATATGCTATTTTCACTATTAATTATAATTAAGGTGAATAATAAGTAGCTTACCACTTAATCTTTTTTATGCTTCGTGGTCCAATATGGTTCCTCTCCAAGTCATATTGTTTCTAGTATGCCGTTCGTTGACCCAAAACTCACGGCCAAACAAGGCTCTCGCCATTCATTCAAAAAACTTGAAAAAAGCTACTTGAATAGGACTACGTAGGCACTGTTCAAACAGGAGTACCTATAGGTAGGTGAGATAAACAGTAAAGCCACTTGCGCAAGCCGGGGGCAGCCCTGTTATAGGTGGGGGAGAAAAAGCCTTGTGCAAGTGGCACAACTAGTGGTGGCAAAAAAGTTCGCCGGCTTGGGCTCGACCCGTAAAAAGCCAGAGCCGAGCCCCATTTTGGGGCATCGGCCTGAGCCGGGCGAGCCGGCCAATTTAAAAAAATAAATTTTTTTTTTTTTTAGGAAAGCTGCCTAGCTGCCTGCGCAGGCAGCTTTTAAGGAGAGACAAAAAAATTCAAAAAACACGAGCTGGCTCGGCTCGGCCCGTTTAGGCTCGGGTCTAAAGCTCGGGCCGAGCCTTATTTTTTTGGTCGGACTTTGCTCGGCTCGACTCGGGCTAAAAAAAGCTCGGTCCAAAAAAGCTTGAGCCGAGCCCAGGCTTTTTTTTTTCCGGCTCGGCTTGGCTCGTTGACATCCCTAGGCACAACTCGGAAGGGAGGCGCCAGTTTTCGCCCCTGTTTGAAAAGGGCTTACGTGACCCTGTTAAAGTAGTAGCCCCCTTAAAAATTCTACTTATTACACTTATAAATACAGATTATAAGTTAGCTTTTCATTAATCAGAAATGACGGTTGTACACTTGTACTTCGAATTTGCAGCTCTGTCTTATTGGCTGCCAATACACAGGCCATTTCATTTCCAGGTTTCTCTTCCATAACATTATATTTGTTGTTAAATTGAAGGGATAAAGATATTTGTACGTAAAAAAATCTATCGAATTGTTTACTCCCTCTCACATGCACGCGGGCCTCGCATGAATAAAAAAATCCCAAGATGTGGTCCCCATCCCTCTATTGTGAGTAGTCGGTAATGAATTATGTAAAAAAATTCGATATATGTAGCATAGTCCTAAATTGAATTGGACGAGTTTTGACATGTTAGATAGATAAAATTAGACCTGATAACTGTTTTTTTTTAATGTATCTTTTTCTTGTTCTTTTCATGTTAAGATATGTTAACTTACTCTTGAATGGTGAATCATAGGCAAGGGCGCTGGAAGAGGTTGAAATGGAAGGTCGATCTGAGAGTGAGCCTAATTGAGTACAGTGGAACCGCGATAAATTGTGGACACGATCCAAGGACTAAATCGAGTTCCGATGGCCCGAAAACTCATCGCAACCTCATAGTTTTCATTACTGCAAAATTTACTATGAATTGTATAACTGGTGGATTTTATCTATCATCTATTATTATGATTCATAATTGATTGTAAAATGTATTGTTCATGTAATTTGAGGTAACGATAATTTGATACGCGCTAAATAATTGAATTTTTCAATTGGTAAGACTTTATCTTCTGTCTCACTCGTGTTTATTCTTACATTTGAATTTTTGTCTCTACTTTACATCTTTCTCTTCTCTGTTCTTTTCTTATCTCTTTTTGATTGCATGTCGACGATCCTTGTTGTGTTCGCATAATTCTTACGAATTTCTGGCATGATTGATTTTTGAACGCCTTTCAAATACGAAATGACTGTAAATTTTTCAATATTGTTTTAAGAAGTACAAGAAGATTTTTCGTTACTTAATAATTTTTTTTTTTTTTTTTAATTCTAATACATTGAGTCGAATACAATGACAATGAATTATATTTAATTGTATAGGTAGGTACCATGAATATAATTTTTCGGTTATTGCATTTACTTGATTATATCAGTAGAATACAATTAAAAGAAAATTACATAATCCTCTACTGAAGTTTATGCAATTGCAGATGTCTCTCTAATACAACAAGGATTAAGCTGCATGTTCAGATGTTTTGTACAGACAGCATCACAGATGTATCCGTCAGTCCATTTGAATTGCAGGAATTCAAATGGACGGATAGATGCAAGCGTATCATGATATCTGTACAGATATAGCAAAGTCCATACAACAATGACCAGTGCATTAGAACCGGTGAGTTAGAACATGCATCGTGAACATAAAACGTACTTTTAATGACACTAACACACCTTGCAATCAACTCTAACATAAACTTCGTAACCAATCTCTATAGCAAGATGAATTCTTGCACTATGTCATACATACTTCATGAACGTCATATCTATCGATGAATTTTGTAGTGCAAAGGATGTTACATGAACGAGGCGTGAAATAAAAGGAGAGGAAACTCATTTGTAGTCTTCTCTCATTCTCTTAAAATAAATGCCTCCTCAGCTGAAGATTTTTCCTTAAATAACCTCTCCCTAGCCTTAGCTGCCTGCGGAATGGAAACAGAACGAGATTTTCATTTACAAAAAGAAAGATATCAAAATTTTGGAATTGCAGTAATATTTTTTCCATGATCAAAGCGATAAGGGAAGAAAGAAAGGAATGTATGACCTGTTTTTCCCAGTTTGTACAACTTGTTATTGTGGCAAGCATAATCGTCTGTAAAGTAGCGCCAAAGAGTACTCCAATCCAGAGACCTTTCCCTCTAAAATTTAACCAGAAACCCAATGCTGCAGCAATTGGAATTCCGAAAAGGTAAAATGCAGCAAGATTGATATAAGCTCCTATATGCTGCCAGCCACATCCCCTTGTGACACCTGAAAACCAAAAATGAAAAAAGATGGCACGAGTTACTAGAATTACAATTTATGAGAGACGTGATTGGGTAAAATAAATAACCTGAAAGGGTCCCTTGAATGCTGTCCATTATAGTAGATAGACAAAGAAGAGGAGCCATAGTTGTGACATAATCCACAACTTCCTCCTCATTGCTGAAAATGTAGCCAAAAACGTGCCGGCTAACAAAGATGATTGTGCTCACTGTTATTGCTTCTACAGCTGCAATAAGCATCAGAGAAATAGCAGATACACGAGCTCCCTGTGGATTTCCAGCCCCTAACTCATTCGAAATTCTTGTGCTGAATATTTAAATCATTATAATTTAGAATCAGTTACAAGGACCATAATGAGCAAATTAAGCATGCAAATCAGATGCAGAAGGCACCTTGCAGCAGCACCTAATCCATATGGTATTGCATATAGTGTAGAAAGGGTGTTGAGGCTGTTCATAACAAGGCAACTGAAATCAGAACTGCAAATTGTTTTTTAGGATTAAAACACTGGTGGTCATTGAACAAATTTCATGTTGGTCTCTAAACTCATTGAGCGTAAACTTTGTTTCTTGGTTATCGAACTTGTACATTTGTAACAATTTGGTCATTCCATACCTGTTAGTTTGACTAACTAAAAAAATGACATGGTCGTCTAGTTGATAGCCTATTTGACAAATAAGTAACTGTTGTGTCACCTTTTCCGTAGGTCAACATAATGGATATGGACGGGGTGATCAAATTATAACAAATATACAAGTTCAGTAACCAAAACAAATTCTACGTTCAATGGAAAACATGAAATTTCACTGAGTTTAATGATGACCAGTGTATTTACCACTTATTCTATCATCGCTGAGGCTTGTGAAGAACGTACCACACAGATAGCACTGAGGTTTCAAGCTGCGGATTAGGTAAAAGCCCTGATAGCAAGATAAGTAGCTCAAATGACCACCATTCAAGACTAGCATCATCAAATGTAAAACACATTACAATGTTAGGAATCATAATGAGAAACTTGGTGCTTGCGTGTGTGTAGAAAGCACGAGTAGACAGAGACAGAGACAGAGACAGGAAGTGAGTGTTACCAAATCATTACAGCAGAAGGAATGGCAAAGCGGAAAAACTCTTTCATTCCTTCGACTATCTCCATGGAAATGGGGGCACGGGTTTTCTCACAGGTGGAAGAGAACTTCATGTACAAACCGAGAATGGTAACATTTAACCACATCGAAAGGTCCATGGCTACAGCAGCTCCAATATTCTTTAATCCAAAATTAAATACTAGTACCCAGCAGACAGCTGTGTGGAAACAGATTGTGATGCTAGAGCTTATGAGCATGGGAAGGATCATACTTTGTATTTGAAAATACCGAATGAGTGGTTGAAGCGTTGCATATCCGAAAAGGGCAGGAACAAGCCACATTGTATATTTTCCAGCTTCATACGAAATCTGAGGATCTTGGCCTACAAAAACGAGTATTTTTCCCAAGAATATCCACAAGACCGAGAGAGGAATGCAAACAATAATCAGAGAAAATATGGCGGTGTAAGTTTGAGTTCCAATTCTTTTATATTGTTGAGCACCATATGCTTGTCCACTTAGAGTTTCCAGAGCACTTGCCATACCTAACTGTTTCACACGTAGAGAGAGAAAATCAGATATATTTTTAATTTTGGATCTATTTCTTTTCATTTTTAAAATTTCCAATAAAATGCAAGTGTTCACATTGCCAATGAAAATTTACTGGTGCATTTTGTAGCTTTTATCTCCAGATGATACTTGAATGAATTTTTGTGTTCAGGATTCTGTGACAGAAACAGGGTGGATATTTTCATCCTTGAAGTTCATCATCTGTGCTTAAAAAAATCAATGGTTTTTATGAGCATAATGGTTTGGAAATTAGATGTGCAGCTGATATTACGGAATCATTTATTGACAATAAAGGCACCATTCATCCAATTATTTCACAATTTATACGTATACATTCTTTAGACTCTAGACTTCTTTTCTACAGCAAACAAACTAATCTATCATTATTAAGTGTTTTTAAGATTCTAGACTTTTTTTCCTGAGATCTTCGGTGTTATAAACAACGAAGAAGATACCAGATTGCTATGATACCAAATTGTTGTAATAATAGGCGAGAAAAGAAAATATGGCACAATATGAAGTAATTGATCACAAACAAAATAATTTGCACATGAAATTTCACTAAAATATGAAAAAAAAAAAAAAAATACAATGATTTTTTATTTTTAATTTGTCTAACTTGTAACGAGGTTAAGCAACCTATCTAACTTGTAGAGAAGAGCCAAATATCTGCAGGGAACAAATAAGGGATGTCCATAACCCTAGTCTTGGTATTGAAAAGAATGCTTAAAAACGTTAAAACGGGCTTGGACCTATCAACATGGCGCTCGAGCGCTGGGCAGGCGCCGCCCCGCCACTTGAGCGTCCGGCTAGCATCGGGTGGCTGCCATCATCACTGTTTTGGCGCTCGAGTTCTAGTCGAGCACTAGGCAGTGGCAAATCCAGAATTTGAAAAGAAATTCAAGAATAGCAATAGACATGTTGGGGTTTTTGTCTATTTTTTCAGAGAAAAAACGGAAAAGGAAATTTTTTTACTGCCGGCAGAGCTAGCACGCGCAACCACTAGTGCTCGTCGAGAACTGGCGCTAGACAAGCATAATTGCATTGAAAAGTCATTTCTGGTCCATATCTTGATCTTTTCAAATCCAATACAAATTTCAACTCCCAATTGGGCCTCTAAATAGAACTTCAACTATAATTTGTCAAATTGACTTCGAATAAGATTCCAAATAGAATTCCCATTAAGTCAACTTTAATTACAATTTTCAATAAGCTTCAAAATAGATTTCGGGTCACACTCAAATTCTAACATTCTGAAATTACACAATAATCCAATGTTTAATAATAGGATAAACAACATTCCTATACTAAATCAGGTGTATGTACATAATCACAAATGTGCGTGATTTATAGGTGCAATGAACTACAAGAACGATAAATGGTATTGCTGATATTGAACCCAAAAGGCAATGCATAAGTACAACAATTTACTTGAAAAATTTGATGTGAAATCAAGTAAGTCTAATGTAATATAATGAGATGGATAGTCAGGGCAGAAGTGTAAAATATACACAATCAACCTATATCAAACACCATGTGACAAAGATTCTGTTCATGTTTTCTTATTGATTCTATATATGATTTTAATTAGCAAAAGAATCATTTTTGGACTTGTATCAGACAGTTTTCTTGTCTTATCATCAGTCTTGCACATTAATTAATCATAAATTTTACATTATTCTGATATGTGTCACCTTCCCCACCTTGTTACTGCACCAGCTTAAAGTGGTGACATGGAGAGGGAGCTGGAAGTGGAAAGGTGGATGTATTATTCTAGTTAGTTGTCAGTTTTGTTTGTTCCTTTAATAAACCCACGAAGTTTTGATGTTAGCTTAGTGGGTTGTTGTTTTTTCCTAATTCTTAGCAGTTAGCATTGTTTATTCTTCCCAGCAACTGTAAGACCACGTTTGGCTAAGCCTACGAGGCTACAAAAGATGTAAAAAGGTTCTAAAAATTTACACTGTCCAAAAATATAAACAAGAACTCACGGTATTCAACATTAACAAAGAAAAGCGAAACACAGTTATGGTACAACTTACAAGGAAGCTGAAACCAGTAACACCGCAGAGAGAAATGGCTATGGCGGTGCTGGAAAGAGAGAGTTCACCCAAATGACCCACCATCATTACTGATATTACTTGAAGCAAATACTGTGATAGAGTCACTGCTACCATAGGTCCTGCTAAGTACCCCAGTCTCTTCATCTCCTCCCATATCAATACACCCCATCTCACACTCTCTTTCTTCTCTTCTCTCTCTTCTTTCAAGAACAAAACCTCCTCCATTTATTTTTTTTTTCCTCTTTCTCAGCCGCCCCACTTTCAAGAATTTGGATTTCCGGATGAACTGACTATGAATATTGATACAATTATGCTGAATAATTTAATTGTGTCATACGTTTTTCATATTTTAACAACGATAAAATTAAAAATACAAAAAACCAAAGCAATGGAGACGAGACTTGTCATTATCCCAGAAACTACATTATCAAGACATGACATTCTACCCACACCATTAAAATATAGATTAATTGGAAGATCGAAACTTCTTCTATGAAACATAAGTCGAATAAAATCTAGTTCTATATAAAATAATAAAACTGTACACATAAGTAATACCTTGAAAAGAAAGCTAGAGCCTTATTGTTCAGATGTCAAAGGCCATCTACAAGAGAAAACGTCGAAAATTCTCAATAATATTTTACTAAGGATCCAATTCATTTCACTAGAATTTTTATTTCACATTTTTGTCTCTACAAATTTTCAAAAACTTTTTAACCATTAAATATGCAATAACTTTCACACAATTTATGGGGAGCGACAAGTAATCCATAACTCATAATCAATGATATAATACTCTTTGTAGTAGTAGTAGTCCTTACATATATCTTCCTTTATGGCCATTTACCAAACTTGCAAATATATGTTCTAGTTGGTTGATAATCGATATAGAGTTTATTACATTCCATGACAAGAATGTTGTTAACGAGAGTTACAAAATTTGGTTAAGCCGAGAAGGTGTATACCTAAAATCAATGTGTTTCGATCGAACATCAAGCATACGCATAATTATGCGTTTTCCAATTTTTAATATCCTCTTTAATATTCTAAACTAATGAATAAATAAAACAATACATTCTTTGAACCATACACATTCTTCCAATTTTCCCAAAATAAATAATTTTATACATATTATTCTTCAAATTTTCAACAAAAACATATTACTCAAAATCATAAATACTATGATTACTTGATAATCAATTCGTACAATTAGATTAGACACGAACACAAGCTTAAAAAAACCCTAAATGTTGTCTAACTCTATCAAATCCCAATTCAATCTCCCCTTCTTCATCGAAGTCATCTTTCACGTCATCCGATGCAAAATCATTTTCATTAAGCTCCCTTATTCCAACTCCAAGAATTTCTATTACATCATGTAGATTGTAAAATATCATTGTCAACCTCCTCCTTCTCATCACAACCATTAATAATCCAAGATACATTAGTAGTACAACTTGCTAGTAAAACTAGAGGAAGACCGAAAAAGGAAGCTCAGGCTTGACGTTAATAGTTTGCAACTCAACGAAATATTTATCATGATTTTTGATTTTTCTAAACCATAAAACCTTACAGATTGCTATATTTAATTCATGGGCTTGGTGATTTGGGATAATTTGATATTTGTTGGACTTAATTTGCTTCTTTTAAATTATAAAAAATGGTTGGACTTTGTTAATTCTGACAATATTTTTGATACAAATGTGTGAGGTTTAAGCGTGCATATGCGGTCAACAAAATGGGTTGACCGTATTATCATGCACATCCCCCATAGCATATGCGGATATATGCAAATCATATACGCGGCATTTTAGAACACTGTCTAAAATAACATGGCATGTTATAGTTGCTAATGGAAATTGGTTTGTAGTAAACATGAATTACCGATTCTTTTATTTAAAAACTACAAAACTAAAATATGACTAGATAATTATGTTCGGGTTTATAACACTTCTAATTAATCACATTTGGGATTAGCTGAATTACTCTTGATGCATGAGTAATTCTAACTCTAATTTTTCTCACCGAACTGTAGCAGTTTCCAATCATTGTTCTTGAATTTTCTTGCTTCAATCCCCAAAGTCTCTCTCTCTTTTTTTTTTTTTTTTTTAATATCCTCCAAAAGAATAATGCTATTCATCCCCACTGGAATTACAACCCCAGTTTAGATAGCTTTAAATAATATGTTAAATGAAATGACTTATTTAATTTCACATATCATTTAATTTCACATTAACGTCACCTAAATTGAGGTTGTAACCCCAGTGGGTATAAATAGCATGAATCTCTCCAAAAGTACCGACGAAAAGGGTGAGTCAGTGTAATGCTTCAAAATCTAAATCCTGAGAGGTGACTACTTTACTAAATTTAGAGGTTCTTAGGGTTGCAAACGGTACCTTGAAACTGAAAACTTAATGCAGAAACTTACTTTAAAAGTTAATATAGTATAGAGATTGAGTTGTGAAAAATAAATTACATTTGCAACCTTTAAACAAAAGTTTAACTTCAAGAGTTTCACATAAACTTATGAAATAAAGCATGACAAGTTTGAACTAGAAATTTCATCCTCGTGTGGATTAGTGGCTCAACTTGTAACTATCTCGATTTCATATATAAATTTCTATAGAATCTTTGAAAAGGATTTTCTTATTAAGAAATAAAAGACTTACTATCCCTGGGATCTGATTGTGCACTGTTGCTTAGGTGCTGCTCAAGACTTTAGTGGATCGACTCTATTATACAAGTTGATTTCTAAATTTTTTGGGGAATGTTTCTTGGCCTGGCTTTGAAATAGAGGGGCGATGTGTCGCCCGCCCGCCCCCCCCCCCCCCCCCCCCCTCCCCAATGGGGGGCGATGTGTTTTTGGGCCTGGCTTTGAGCCTGGCCCAGAAGCATCATCCAATTTTTTTTTCTCACATCATGAGTAGGTATATCTATCATCATGACACGAGTACACAATTATTATCGTATCGGCCCAAAACCTTGCTAATTGATCTTGATACCAAGAATATTTTAGTGTAAATGAAAACTAGTTCAAGTAATTTAAACAAGGCATTCTAGCATATCAAATTCTACCTTATGCAGTAAACTTGTGGGGTAACATACGGAAGTATAGTTCTATTCTGCTCCACATTATTTGTTATGTTGCGACATGCTATATTATCATTCTAGTATTTCTGAGGTTGTAACAACCATGTTGCAACATATTGTAATCTAATATAAAATCAGTAACTCATCGTTTCATTTAGCAGCAGAAAAGTTGCATATGGAAGGTGTTAGATTTTAAAGTTGTTGGCAATCTTTTGACAAAACTATTGTTGTAAAAGAGTTTTTAGAAGTCAAAATGTCAAGTGATTAGTTAGAAGTCATAGGGTTCGAGTATGGAATGAAGGGAAAAGAGTCTCCACAATTTCGCTAGCCCCAACTGATGCTCGAGCGGTAAAAACAGAAGTTGCATCACTCGCCTGTAACCTGAACTTCACTCGAGCAACACATCGTCGCTCTCCTGTCGCTCAAGCGACGGTGTATCCCGAGAAAACCTAATTCGCATTTTTCAATGTTTTTATTCGGCCCATACTACCCAAAACCTCCATTCGAAAAAGCAAGGTTGAACATTAAGAGAAACAAGCGATTACTTCCCACAAATCATTCTATTAGTTCAATCTCGATTTTGATTCATTCATAGCATTGAAAAACATCAATTTTACATAAACCAAACACCAAAACACTTACTTCCATAACACGTGTCAAAGTTCTGAAGGTGATCGGAGTTCTGGTTGTTGGAGAACGAGGAATTCTCATTGATCCACATGAGATAAACGAATTCAAAAGGTCGGGAGTTGATACAGGAGAACGCAATCTAGGAGAACTTTGGTAATTACAGTCAGGAGGTTAGAAAGTACAAGAATTAGTCGAGCATGACAATACTGTAAGTTGATTCATTTATAGTGGATTTTTATTGGCTTGGGCCCGGAGTTTTTACCCAATTATGGGTTTTCTCCATCAACAATTTTAAAGTGTTATTTATTTTTCAGTAATTTATTATCTGTTGCAATTCAACATAGGATAGTAGTGCACGTGAATTACAAATCTTAAAAACTGCGACACTCACATGATTTGGATCTTAGACAAATCTTGGTTAAAATTTCTTTATCTTCCAGAAATGTAGCACTATTTCGTTAGTGCTTCTTTCAGAAAACCTTTTCTCCAACTTTTAAATTTCAAATCCTTCATAGTTCATCCCTTGAGTGACACTCTTTTCATCGATCTTTAGCCATCTTAATATTTTCATGGATCTCATCAACAGTCTAAAGACTCTAAACTATCTTTACTGAACTATCTCTGTTCCAATTAGTTGTAGTTAACTCATTTCATCTTAGTGAACCAGTGATACACACTTTCTACCATACAAAGCTTCCGCTTCATCACTCCGACCTTTATCTGATCCCATAAAACTGGAATTCCATATCTCCTAACATCTTTTTAGTATCTTAAACAACTCATTGAAAGAGGAATTCTCACCAAGGTGGTGCTGTCCTATGGAACATATTATATATTTGCATCATATCCCACTACTACCAGAACACATTATACCATATCTTACCATGAAAATCTCAAGTGAAATAAACATCCAACTCTTATTTTGAAGCACAATTATATGTTTTGTTTTAAAAAGGAAATGAAAATTAGTCGACAGAATAATTTTTCGGTGATAGTTTTTCCTTTTTCCAATACGAACAGGTCACCACCTTTTTAACCGCCAAATTTTTGCAATATATATATAAACTTCAGGATAGTTGATGAATTTGTAGTGCAATGACTGTAACATCCTCTGAAGATAAGTAAAAGCAATCGTTTGTAGTCTTGTCTCATTCTCTTAAAATAAATGCCTCATCAGCTGAAGACTTCTGCTCAAATAACCTCTCCCTTGCCTTAGTTGCCTGCAGAAGGGTAACAGAACAAGATTTTCGTTCACTAAAAGAAGAAAGAAATTGATATTTTGGAATTGAAGTAACGTTTGTTTCATGATTAAAGCGAAAAGGATAAAAAGAAAATGAATGTACAACCTGTTTTTCCCAGTTTGTACAACTTGTTATTGTGGCGAGCATAATAGTCTGTAAAGTAGCGCCAGAGAGTACTCCAATCCAGAGACCTTTCCCTCTAAATTTTAACCAGAAACCCAATGCTGCAGCAATTGGAATTCCGAAAAGGTAAAATGCAGCGAGATTTATATACGCCCCAATATGCTGCCAGCCGCAACCTCTTGCAACACCTGAAAAGGAAAGAAAACGAACTATTAGAAGACTACAATCTTATCCTTTATGCGACAGACATGACTGGGTGAAATAAATAACCTGAAAGGGTTCCTTGAATGCAGTCCATTATAACAGATAAACAAACAAGAGGAGCCATATTTGTGACATAGTCCACAACTTCCTTCTCATTGCTGAAAATGTAGCCAAAAACGTGCCGGCTAAGAAAGAGGATTGTGCTCACTGTTAATCCTTCTACAGCTGCAATAAGCATTAGAGAAATAACGGATACACGAGCTCCTTGTGGATTCCCAGCCCCTAACTCATTCGATATTCTTGTGCTGAATATTAGAATCATTTAAATTTACAATTAGTTACAAGGAGTGTCTATGAGCACGTTAGTATGCATTCAAAACGAATATCAAAATGCAGAACGGCACCTTGCAGCAGCAGATAATCCATACGGTATTGCATATAGTGTAACAATGGTGTTTAGGCTGTTCAAAACAAGGCATAGGGGATCAGAGCAATTAACTTAAAGTTGGAATTGCTACATCTATATTATCATCCATGAGGCTTGTCAAGAACCTACCACACGGAGAGCACCGAGGTTTCAAGCTGCGGATTAGGTAAAAGCCCTGATAGCAAGATAAGTAGCTCAAATGACCACCATTCAAGACTAGAATCATCAAATATAAATGCATTAAAATGTTAGGATATAGATGAAAGTACAAATATTGAGAAACTAGGTGCCTGCTTGTGCGTAGCAAGAACGAGTGAAGAGACAGAGAGAGGAAGTGAGTGCTACCAAATCATTACAGCAGAAGGAACGGCAAAGCGGAAAAACTCTTTCATTCCTTTGAATATATCCATTGAAAGGGGGGCACGAGTTTTCTCACAGGTAGAAGAGAACTTCATGTACAACCCAAGAATGGTAACATTTAACCACATTGAAAGGTCCATGGCCACTGCAGCTCCAATATTCTTTAATCCCGACTTAAATACTAGCACCCAGCAGACAGCTATGTGAAAACAGATAGTGATGCATGAGCTTATGAGCATGGGAAGGATCATACTTTGCATTTGAAAATACCGAATGAGTGGTTGAAGCGTTGCATAGCCAAAAAGTGCCGGAACAAGCCACATTGTAAATTTTCCAGCTTCATGTGAAATCTGAGGATCTTGGCCTACAAAAACGAGTACCTTTCCCAAGAATATCCACAGGACAGAGAGAGGAATGCAAACAATAATCAAGGAAAAAATGGAGGTGTAAGTTTGAGTTCCAATTCTTTTATATTGTTGAGCACCATATGCTTGTCCACTTATAGTTTCCAGAGCACTTGCCATACCTAACTGTTTCACAAGCAGAGAGATCAAGTCAGATGTATTTCTTTTCGTTTTAAAATTTTTCAATAACACAAGTGTTGACATTGCCAGTTAAAATTTATTGATGCATTTCAATAAGCTAGCTTTAATCTTCAAATAATACTTAAATTACACTACATATTTGTGTTAAGATCGTGTGCGCCAGAAAAAGATATGATGTTTTCATCCTTAGGTTGCATATGGTGCACCGTATTAGACTCTATAAAGAATTTAATATAAAATTAGAATGGATGATAATGTGTGAATGATATTATGGTGGATAATATTGTTTAATGTTTTAGAAAACATTTATCATTTGCACTGTTAATCGTATAACATAATACTCAGGAATCAGGATGGAGATGGTTTGCAGCAAATAAGATAATTAGTATAATTGACATTATCTTTTACTAAAAGAGAAAAAAGTATTCCACTTTAATCCACCATAATACTATTCATTTACTACTATTTATTCTAATTTTATACTAAATTTTTTATATGATCTTAAGCAGTGCACCAAACGCAATCTTAAAGTTCATCGATGTTCAAAAGAATTAAAGAATTTTAGAGCCACTGATGCATCGTCTGAGAGTGGACAGTTTGGAGTGCAAAATCAGATGACCTTCAAGGTTACAGTGATTGATCTGACCATGGTTTTTTCTAAGCATAATGTATTTTTTGCATAATATACTTAAGATTCTACAAGTTTTTTCAACCGACAAATAAAATATCTATCATTAATAGATTTGGTAGGACTAGATGTAAATGCAACAGGGCCGGTGGTAGAAAAATATTTATTTCAAGTTTCATTAATGCACCTGCCCTCAAATGAATAGTTAGTATCACCATCAATTGAATAAAAACTGTATTATGCCCCTTCTTTTTCATAATTTATTGCACAATAAACTCGTGTTTACTAATGAGATAAACATTGTTCCTATTAGGTGTATGTACATAATCACAACGGTCTGTGATTTATAGGTACAACGAAGTCCTAAAACAATATTGAAACCAGAAAAATAATGGATAGGTCATTTAGTTCTTGAACCGACAATCAGGGCTAAAATGCATTCTTACGAGACATGAGATGACATTATGGTATCTCAGTAACATAAACCTATGTCTCACACAAAAGAATCCAGTTTGGAGTTGCATCAGACAGTTTTCTTGTCACACACATTTATAGATCACTATTTTTACAATGTTCCAACTTCCAAGTGTTTTTTATTAGGCAGCATCTCAAGAAAATCATTGAATTAGCAGTTGAGTTTGGCAGACTCAGGCAGCACCACTGGTGCATTTTTAAGAGCATGTTTGGTAAGCTTACAAAAGAAGTAAGGGTCCGTTTGATAGACCATATTTTTCATGTTCCATTTTCCAACTTTTGTAGTTTTTGATGGGCAAAATTTTCACAGGAAAATATTTTCTAACTTTTCAAATTTTTCACCTTTTTGAGGAAAATAAATTCTCGATGTTTTGATGGGTAAATTTTTTTTATTTTTTTTTATTTTTTTTTGAAAATTCTAAAAACAATGGAAAAAAATTCGCTTTTATTGACAATTTCCATGCAAAATAAAGTCAAATAAATGATATTCGATATGGTTTTTTTTTTTTTTTGTGTGTGTCAATTGGAACAAATTCTAGATCCAATGGTAGAAAACATTATCACTTTAATGGACAATTTCCATAAAAAATAAAGTCAAACGGATATCAAACTTTCAACATTTTTCATGGAAAATCATACCAATCAAACACAATTAATTACAATTCTCAATAAAATAATTTATAGGAAAATCTTTTCCTTCCATCTATTTTTTCACCTTTCAATCAAACGGACCCTAAGAGTACTTAAAAGTAACTTATGTTGAAGCTTAATAGTTACTTTCATGATCTGAGTCTAGAATTCCAATTACTTCCCTCGGTATATGAGGATAAGGCATTCTTTAATAAGGTCGACTAAGCAAGACAACTGACAAATTTTATGACATATACGTCTCCCATCATTAATCCTATCCAATCCAATTATATCCCAAACTTCTCCTTTGAACTAAGTATCCACCGATACATGATTAATACAGAAGAAATCACTTATTCGCCATTAAAAAAGCAAAGCAAAACAAAACACAGTTATGCGTACAACTTACAAGAAAGCTGAAACCAGTGACGCCACAAAGAGAAATGGCTATGGCGGTGCTGGAGAGAGAGAGTTCACCCAAATGACCCACCATCATTACTGATATTACTTGAAGCAGATACTGTGATAGAGTCACTGCTACCATAGGTCCTGCTAAGTACCCCAGTCTCTTCATCTCCTCCCCTATCAATACACCCCATCTCACTCTCACTCTCTTCTCTTCTTTCAACAACAAAACCTCCTCCATTTTTCTCTGTAGAGATCGAAGATTTTCTTTTCTTTCTTTCTCAGCCTCCCAACTTTCAAGAATTTGGAGTTCCTGATGGACCGAGACTCTGACTAAGAAGATGATACACGGGTTGTTTGAGAAAGCTTTTAGTAAAAATTATAGAAGTTAGGTTGCGTCTGAGTTTTGGAAGAATATATTTTGAAATAGTAGATTAACGGATAATGTGCTTTTGAAAAACAAGGAAAAGTTATTAATGTGATGAAAAA
Organism: Fraxinus excelsior; assembly: GCA_019097785.1. Taxonomy (NCBI): domain Eukaryota; kingdom Viridiplantae; phylum Streptophyta; class Magnoliopsida; order Lamiales; family Oleaceae; genus Fraxinus; species Fraxinus excelsior. Next base: position 2,333,410 of record CM032640.1, read on the forward strand.
AAATTATTTTATTGAAGAATATATGATTAAAAATGAGTAAAATAATGAAAATAAAAATTTTAATATGTATCAAACATGGACTAAATTCATTTAACTGTGTCAAACTTTTTTTCGTATTTTAAAAATAAAATACTAAAATCAAATCAACAGGTCCAACCTCGTCAATAGTCATTGTTTTTAAAAAAACAATGTTTTGAACAGTGATTCTTAAAAGAATATATGGTTATAGCGTAAGAAAAAAATTTGAATTTATGATATGAATATTTTATTGTATGATTATGTGGTTGGAGATGAACGGATAAAAATAATAATTATTAAACGGACCAAGACTTCCTTAGTCAAATATTCCTTTTTGTCTCTTTGTATTGTAGTCCTTACAAACTCAAATAAAGTAGTGTTACAATATGTTAATATATTATATCTTGTGACTTAAATAACACTGTTTATAATATACTTTTGGTAGAACAAGTTAATTAAATTAAATTTTTATATTTTATAAGGCACGATTTTATCAACTTTTCAATCAACATTTTATCCAAATATGTTATCAAAAACTTAGTTAAACGACCCATTTATGTCTTGCGGTAAAATTAAAACAACAGTTTAGGAAAAACATATATTTGATATCATATTATATATATTATTTAAACTACACTCATCAAATCGACGATGGAAGTGTCTTTTTTTTTTTTTAATAAAATAATTTTGCACGTGAATCCATAATTTTTTCCTATTTTTTAACAATACATTCCAACTAATCAAATTTCACAAAATTTATTTTTCAAAAACCTACGTCAAAGCCCTTGTATACTAATCAATAGTAAATAGTAACTCATGCTCTAATTATATGATAATATAATATAGTAATAATGTAACCATGTATATAAAAGTTATAATGAATTTATAATTGTATATAAATTTGTAACTTAAATTAACTCTCAATTAAATTATCCATACGGTTTATTTCAGTGTCCCTATTAACGACAAACAACAATAAGTTTTTCATCGAGTGCAATGTTACATCAAAAAAATTTAAGGTACTAAGGTATAGAACAGCAAAACAGTGTAAATGAGCATTTTAGCTCAATCAGCAGTCACTTGGAGACATGGTCGCAAAGGTACTATGTTATGGAACACCAAACATAAGAAACAATTCTCTCTTCATGCAGCGGTACAAAATCTTCCAAAACCCAACCTTTGTAACCAAACTAATATAAGGCAAGTCATTGGAGGTCATACTAGCAAATGATTATAATGTATAAACTACCAAAGGATATATAATCGAGAAGAGACAAACTGAGTTCAGTCTGATAACTTGTATGGGCTTTTTCTTGAATGTGGGCATCCCTGGAAACTTGGTAAACTGCCTACACCATATAAAACTTGGGTATCACATCAACTTTTGTAAAGTAGATCATTGGCCAAGAAGCTTTACCATCCATGCTCCACCCAAATAAAGAACCATAAGGGGGCCAGCCAGCAGCAGTTGAGTAAGAGGATCTGTTGATGGTGTGAGTATAGCAGCAGCAATCACTGCACCTACCACTACATATCTCCAAACAGAGAGCATCTGTTCTGATGACACTAAGCCCAGATGCCCAAGAAGCAGCTGTATTACTGGAACCTGTAGAGGACGCCAAAAAGATGAGACGTCAATCAATTTGTTAAGAAGAAATATTGCATTACATCTGAGATTTAAACAATTTGATCCAATCGAGCTGTTCAAACTTTTTTTGCATCTTTCCAACATTATTATATTTTTGCACCTATTTCTTCCAATCAGATAATTAGATGGTCTTCCTCAACCTCCAAAACATCTTATCCATTCCTATCAAATCAACCAACTGTACTCTCTGCAAGGAGCAGAACGGTGCCACATAATTACATCACCAGAGAAACAATAGCCCGTAAACAATACACTCATTCAAATGGCACATTTTGAAATTTTACTTCAGCACAAACAGAGACTGATTTAGATAGCAATATTGTAAAAACCAAAGTGTTCTTTCCAACCCAAACATGACATGGCTTTATTAGTTTATGAAGGAAATGACTTCCATAACCTTTGAGAAATAGTCCAAGCAATCTTTGTGGATAGGATAGTCATTTCACCACTATAGAAGACAAAAGAAGAATTTATAATGGAAGGTCACCTATCAGCACTATTTCAGTATAAACATCAAAATATTCAAAAAGCAGTGAGAATACATCAGTAATTTTACTCAAATATAAATAGATGTAGTAAACACAGAGGAGTTTAATTCAAACTAGAATGTGGGTAATCGACAAAATAAACAACAGAAAAGGGGTGAACTGCAATTAACACATAATGCTCAAATTATGGATGTTTGGACACAACATATTAAATATATTTTATTATTTTCATAATTCAATGGTAACATGATTGTCTTACACAATCAAAACGCTTCAAACATATGAAATCTCATTAAAATATTTATAGAACAAAGTAAACATCTCTCATATACTTCCTAACTTTATGACCACTATAAATATTGGGGATCTCATAATGTTGTTTGAATGTCAAGTACCGGACACAGGACTTTGAGCACTCAAAAAACTGAAGAGCAATATAGCCTATCCAATTATGAAATTAGCATCTATGGCTCTAGTTCTCCACAAAAGTCACAAACTAACTTATTTATAACTAAACTATTAAAAACACTACCTCAATACACCATGATGAAGAAATTATGCTCCACAAGCAAACAGACATGAAGCCGAAGCGTTTACAACAATTCCACTCCAAAACTATACCAAAATATAATATTAACAAGAAGGCATCAAAGCTTGAGTTTATATCTGCAATCATACATGATTTAATGCCGTTTCCTGCACACTTTTTACAAATAAAATGCCTTAAAACTTCTGCATGGAATATAAAAAGGAATTCCTGAAAATTCGAAAACATGAAATTTGTCACCTGAAGCAGATTGAGAATACTCTCAACTGTTCCAGTTTTATCAGCTCCAACTTCATAAGACCTTATGACAACAGTTGCCCGTATCGGACTCCCTCCTCGATGATAACTCCTTGGTGAAATGGATTGACTAGCTGCTTTTTCGTGGGAATACTTTATTGAAACTGCTCTTTTATAACATATACATTTGCCTCAGAATCAACAGAAGTAATAGCGAATCCATTTTGGCTTAACAAATCCACGTTCGAAGGCGAAAAACTCTTAGTCCCATTGATTTTCATACCGTTAAGCTTCTGTTTGTTCTTCTCCCAGCCTTTTTTGTTGGTCGAGCACCGCGTATAGAAAGCCAGGTGGAAGGATACACAGGTCATTCTCAGTGAAGTGTGTAAAAACTTGAAATTGTGCTTAGGTTAATCAGATGATTTTATAGCCATTTAGTGGCCGAGAGGACTAAAATAAGCATGATTTTAAAGGAGCAAAAAAAATGGAACTTTGTTCTAAATTTTGACATTCTAAGGGAGTTCGATGTTTGTAGATTGATGATTTCCAAGAGTGGATGTGGGCTGTGGGATCCTGCTTGGCAGCAATCGACAATTTGAAAATTACAAAAACATTACTATCAGAAGCCTCTTTTTTCCCCTGTAGATCAGGCTTGGCATTTTTTGACAAGACAGTTTTGTTCTTTGGTATAAATGTAACTGTTGACATGTTTTGTCTGAATTGTAAAGTTTGAGGTTTTGCACAAGTTGGGGTTTTCACTAAAATTTCAACACAATTCATTGAATTCATCTGTTTCCCATCTGCTCTCTCTTCATTTCCTTCACCCCTACAGATTACATGCAAGCAAAAATAATTATCTCAACTGTCCTTGGCATTGACCACCAAGTGACAACCAAGGTTACAATTATTCTCCATCTACCTCGCAAGCAAATAATAACTTAATTTTTCATAGAAATTGGGGGCAATACCGATCCAACTTTCAGCATCAAGATAGGTTTCAGGCGTGGATGAAACATACTCCCGTTCTTTAAAATCTGCAAGCAAGTGGTTTATCTTTGACTAGCTTGAAAAGCTGAAAAAAAAATTCACATAGATTCTCTTTCTTTTTCCCAGCCTGAGCACTGAAGAACTGCAAAATCTTTACCTTCTTGGGAGCTTTAGTTCTCCAAATCTGGTTTCCAAGGGAAAACTCACTTGATTCTATAAGTAGGATCCCACGAAATAGACTTGACAATGACCTGTGAGTGACATTGCAGTGCTTAGCATGTAGCACTTGTAATCATAGTTCCCCTGAGAGGATCAAAAGGTAGCTATAATAGATATAAAGAGCAGTTATTTTATATCACAAAACAGATAAAAAACGACTAAAAAATCTTGGGGATCAGCATAAGCCTGCATGTTGAAAAGCTATACGCATGTATGCCTTGTTTAAGGGACCATTTCAAGGGAACAAAAATGAAAAAAGTGTTGGATGAAAAAACATGTGTCAGATGTTTGTCAAAAAAGTTATCAAACATTTCAAAAAATGTGGTAAACAAATGTGTTGTGAATTTACAATGTGGAGACTTGCACTCCATCATGTATTAGAAGGTATTTTTCGAAAAATTTCTTCACAAAAATACATTTTCAAATAATTTTTAAAGAAAGCATTCCCATGTGGCCATCAATGGAACTAATCTTTTTCTTACAGACATCACTCAGCATACACAGCCTTCTAGGAGATTATTCTCATAAGCTGCCTCAAAAATTATTCAGGAAGAAAATAAGAAATAACAACATTTTGAAAGCGGGACGGGCACCTGAAAAACGTTAGCGTACCTGCGAAAAAATGGTCCAAAACACTAACTCAAGTAAAAATCGACAGCACCTTGAACAAGATATCAAAAATGAGTAGTCGAAAAGAAGCCGTTGCCACTAGTCCAAGAAACCCAGAAAGCAACTCAAGAACCTGTTTCAGGTAATTTCTTCAGCATCATCTTTACCATCAAGAATCACATATACAGGATCTTGGATTCCAGAGGAATTAAAAATATGCTCAGATGTCCGAATAGCGCATTATACACATATAAGATTACACGATCAAGCATTTGTTCATACAATCTCAAAACCTTCACTGGATGTCCTGGTCAGAGTTCTCATTCATTGAATTGATATATGTATTTATTTATGGATGTTCATTCATTGTGTCTCTGAACAATATCTATAAGCCTCATCCATTCTTCTGAATGTGCAATGACTATTTATCGGATCATTATATGTAATCACATTTGAAAACTCTTGCTCCATATCTTATAAATATTCAAATGCTTACTCCAGCCTTCTTTATGAGTTCGAGTATATATCAAAATGTATATCACAGGATCACAGACGCAGGATACCAGCCTCAAAACAACTCCCTGGCTTTCCTAAGATACCAGTTTCCAAGTCAGAGTGAATGGTGCTATTATATGCAATATGAACCATAATGGACCATCTTCTACAAAATTCACAAGCTTCTTCTAAATGATCCAAATTACAGATCCCATCTACAAAAACATCATACATTAGTAGCATTTCTTCTTGTAACAAGAATGGCGTAGAAGTATTACTCACCAAGTTACGGTTCACCAGTAATGCAAGTTGTGTACGCAAGCCGGTCAGGCTCCACCCCTTTGCTCACCATCTCATCAAATACTTTCTTTGCCATCAGTAAATTTCCTGCCTTATAAGAACCTTCTATTAGAATTGTATAGCTAAAAGCATCAGGAAAAATGCCATAATCGGTCATTTCATCTTTCAGACGCATAGCACCATCTAAATCCCCATGTTTGCAGAGTCCATCCATCATTGTATTAAAGGTAACCAAAGTAGGGTCGACATTTCTTCTCCTCATCTCAAACAACAAGAACAAAGCCTCGGTAATATCCCCCAGTTGACAGTGTCCATATATCAAAGTGTTGTATGTAACTACATCAGGCACCAAGTTCTCCTTCAGCATAACAGGAATCCACTGCCTGGCATCACTCACTCTCCCTAACTTGCAGAAGCCATGTATAAATGCATTGTAAGTCAATATAGATGGCAAGACTCCTATAACTTCCATCTCTTCCCTAAGCCCTAGTGCCTCAATAAGCATTCCCTTCTGACAATAACCATGTATAAGGGGGTTATACGTATAAGCTGAAACCTTCAACCCTTTATTCATCATCTCCCTAATCAGCTCTTTGGCCTGATCAAACTCACCTTTCTTTGACAACCCATTAATCAGCACATTATATGTAACATCATTCGAACGGAAATCCCTCTTCTGCATCTCCAACAAAAGGTCAAGTGCCTGCTGCACTTCGCCCCTTTTACAAAATAAATCCAACATCGTGTTATAGGTTACAATAGTAGGCTCGATCCCAATATCCCCCATCATCCCATACACTTCTCTAGCTTTCCCAACCAAATTTCTATCCCTAAGTATCCTAAGAATTCTGTTACAATTCTTCACATCCGGCAAAAACCTATACCTCACCATCTTATCAAAAACAACTAAACAATGCTTAACATCAGATTTTTTCGAGTAGACCCACAATAATAAATCAAGTAACTTAACGGAGACATCATATTTCAAGTATCCATCAATCAATACATCGGCAACACGGTGCAAATTCACACTAATGGCCCTCTCGGCCACCCAATAAGCAGATGTCATCATATCGTTCTGCACAAGAATTTCAAGAAGCGTACAAAATACAAATTCTGAATGCTTAAACCCCTTTTGCACCTCAGCCCATCTGAACAAACTGAGCGCCACACTTGGTCGATGGTGAATGGACTTTATAACATTTATAAACAGCTCAGAATCAATTATCAGAGCGTTATAACAATGGGGAACGTCCCAACAAGTGTTTTTAAATGCCCTGGGATTTTCTATTAATGTTTTCAAGATTAGGTTTTTGGAATGCCCATCTAGGCATATTTTACTTCTACTGTTTGTACATACGTATTCACCGGTACTATTGCAGTTGTTTTTGAATTCTGAGGGGCAGTAAGAATGTTGTGTACGAGAAAAGACAAAATTTAAGCGTACCTTGAAAATGGAATTAAGAAAGTAAAAATAGTAAAAGGAGGTGGAGTTTTTAGTGGGTATGAGAGATTTTGAGCGTAGTATACAAAGGGGCATTTTCTATGTGACAGAATTTTCAGGAGAAGAGGAGGAGATGGTACACAGGCGGGGGGCGGAGCCAGGATTGTAATTCACGGTGGCACAATTTATGGCTGTTGATCGTCCAGTTGGTTGTGAATTTAATGATGATAAAAATATAAAACAGATATTATTTGAATAGATAGCAAAATAACAAAGACAGCTAGCAAATTAAATCCGGGATACAATCAAGAAAGAACGAAAATTCAGAAAGAAAAAAAAACTCATGTCTAATTAATCAAATTAAATAAAAAAGATCAAATTCAAACCTGATGGAAATTGAGCCTCCACTACCAAAAAAAATAACAGATCTGAGAGAGAAAAATGTAGAGAAAATTCGTTGATGGTTATCTACAGAGAGTAAACTGCGTAAAAAGTGAATGGAAAAAGAAAAAATAAACACTCGTAGCCTACGGATCCTAAAGCTAACATCAAGTATCAAATACGGATTTTTTAACAAGCTCAAACATCAAAGGTGCACAACAGTCAACAGAGGCAGACGAGGAGAACAGAGCCTGGAGTGGAGGAGAACAGAGGCAGAGGTGACTGGTGAGAGAGTCCGGAGACGGACGACGGGACGAGGACAACAGTCAACAGAGGCAGAGGTGATGTTTCTCTGTTTTTCAATTGGGCTGGGTAGGTCTTGGCAAGTTGGGCTATTTAGCATATTAGTTAAAAAATAAAAAATTTAGCCCAGAAGTTCAGGGTGGGCACAAATCTCATGGGAAAAGTTCATATTTAAAGTGTATTTTTTACCTCAATTTAAAAGTAATGTAAATAGCATGAAAATTTAAAAATCGGGTATCAATTTAATTAATTAAAAATATTTATTAAATAAAGATAATAAAATCACAGTTTGTAATTAATGTTCACATATTCATAATTATAAATTACAAATTTATTTACTGGTCACAAATCAATAAATTTGTTAAATAAATTTGTACGTCACAGATTATTTTAAGGTCACATATTTTTAAATTAGTTGGTCACAAATTATTTTTGAGACATTATTAAATTTTTAGGTCACGGTTGAGTAATTGGTCACATATATTACCAAACATTTGGTCACAGATTACCAAGCATTTGGTCACAGACTACCGCCGCTACCACCAATACTTGGTCACAAGTCACAGATAGACCAATACAAACTAACCAGCCACAAAACACACGGACGAAAAACTGAACCACAACAACAACATATCTGCCGCCACCACCAACAGCCAACCACCAACAATAGATCTGCCACCAACAACAACAAATATAAACAGCCAACCACCAATCCGCCACCACACAGATCCACCAACAACAAACAACAACCACCAATCCGTCACACCACAAGATGGCCGGCAACGGCAACAAGCTGCTACCGGCAGCAGCGAGATGGGGAGGGGAGCGACGAAGAGAGAGGGGAGGGGAGGAGAGAGAGAGAGGAGGGGGTAGTGAGTGAAAAATTAAGGTTATGATTTTTATATATCACCTGATTTTTGAAAAATAAAGTTTGGCCTCTAATTTTAGAATTTTAAACTTTAAATCCCTGGAATTATGTAATTTCCACTAATCTCATTTGGGTTGTTTCAAGAATGCAAGTTCAAGTGGATCATTATCCAATCTGATATTGAATAGAAAACGAACTGGACGTTCTTATTTTTAACGTAAAAATTATTAAATTTAGACATTTTCATAAAAATGTTCTGTGTCAATAGGGAAGTAATGCAGATAGACACATGGGTTGGAGCATCAGGGGAAAAGGGAATGAGGAGAGACTGGCGACTCCAAAGTAAAGCCACAGCCGTTGTTTTTGCAAGCGCAACCAGGTTCATCTCGAGGCCTAATGAACTGTTAACATCATTATGATATGTTTGGTATGCTATATTGGATAAGTTGGACACAATAGACACGATTTTAACTTATTTTTATCTTCAATAATGTCCAGACCTCCTTAAAACAAATATGCTATTAGTTCTCATTTTTAGCCAATGATTTGATTCTGGAACAATATGTGGGTGATGATGAACCAGCAAACTCTGCGCCTGTCGAAAATGCCAGACGAGGTGAGAGCTGAAATTTCACCATGGTTCATTGAGAAACAAGCAATCAAGGAAGAAAGCCCTGAAAAAATAGATAAGTTAGATCATAAAGCGCATTAAGTGAACTCAGACTTTGAAGGTGAAATTCATTGCAATAAATTTGGCATGTCCTCATTATAACGAATAATTTTACTTATATATTGCATCCTTGTCATTTGCAGCCAAAGAGAAGTGATTTGGACATGAACCATCATGTAAACAATGTCAAGTATGTTCGATGGATGCTCGAGGTGAACACAAGAAAACAATTGTCCTGTGACCTTCACTTGGTTGAATAGCGAACTAGGATAACTAAATCTTGAATTTTCATTGATTTTTCCAGGCAATTCTGATGAGTTTTTGGAGAATCACCAGCTCTCAAACATTATATTGGAATACAGAAGAGAATGTGGGAGTTCAAATGTTGTTCAATGTGAGCCCCAACAAGTTGAACTGATAAGTGCTGGAATTCAACAAACTAATTACAATTGTTTGAACGGATATTCATTTTCATCAGGGATTCGAGGGAAATGGATTACTGGGACCCTTAAATCAGTGGCCATTTAGCTACACTCATATCCTTCAGATAAAAGGGGACTCAAAAAATGAAGAAATTGTGAGAGGAAAAGCTGAATGGAAAAAGAAACCCATTTCCACCCCCATTCTCTCCCTAGTAACTTCAAAAAAATTCAAGTAAAAATGAAGTCCGAACGCCAATCCCATCCGGGATTAAAACTCAGAAAAATATTATTTGGTGTCCTCAGATCGACTAGGAGAAAAGCAGAATATGTGTACAAATAGACGCAACCATGCTGAAATTCAAGTTCATTGGAAGTAAAAATTGTAGCATGGCCAAAAATCATGGATTTTATGGCGATTTTTGGAACAAGGCAAATAAAACCGTTTCTCATCATCATTATATATTGAAATTTATACTGCTTATGATTAACAAGGCAATATATTTCAACTGGCATGGATAAATGACAAAACAGGTTCGATGAAATTTAGGAAAAACTCAAGTTGACGATGCTAAATTTTGGATATATACGAGTCAAAATTCCCATGTATGTCACCATTAAAACAATGCAACTAAGATCGCCATCACATCTACCATGGACTTGTTCTTTTTGAACGTCTTGCAAAAGCACGACCACGTCCTCGAAAAGATCTATCATATGTGGACTTGTTTTCAACGATCGTCATAAATGATTAAAGCGTGTCTTCAAACATCTAAGCAGAAAAAAAGATTTGCATGTAAGAAGCAACTGATTATAATGCTTTCAACAAGCCATGCTCCAAAAAAATTCCATCTAAATTGCATCTAAAAAAATAAAAATAAAAATGGAAATTTCTCTACATGAATCAATTTCTAACATCTAACCTAAAAGAGCAAACATTTACAGTTAAAAACTTTGGTGGGTATTTACAACAAGGTTTGGTGCCCAGAAAATAAGGAGGAATCGAAAGAATAGCAAAGGTATAAATATGAACTTATTGGCGCTTTCTTCGCATTGATCTGTGCAATTGCCATGACCATGTAGCCAAGAATATCATGAGTCCAATCCCAACAGATGTCCAGAAAATCACCAACCACTTGGGCATGGAATTAGGAAACAAACCTGAAACACAATTAAATAAGGCGAAGAAGAGTACATTTAATAATTTCTAAACATTGATGTATAAAAATTTGAATGTCCTATGAAGAAAGCAAGAAAACACACCATGTCCAAACTTGATACAAATGAGGAGTTCCACAATGCAGATAGCAAGCGAAAGCCAACAAAAAGCTCCCACCTTTTTCACTGGTTTTCTGAAAATTGAAAGCAGGAATCAAGCAAAAACGAGAGAACATGAGAAGATTGTCTCATGGGAATATTAAAATCTTGCATAACATATGGAGTTTCAAAACGCAAGATACCTGTCTTGTAGGTAAGAATTGTATTCGCGAATGGTTGGTATTGCAATAAGCCACCACAAAATTAACCTATATACTATGATGGGATTTCGAGGAGGAATCCAAAGACAAAACTTCAGGAAGAACGTATTAAGTTCCACAGTCAAGAAAACAATACAAAGGTTGAGAACTTGAATAAATCGCAATGGACCAAGAAGAGGGTGCCATTCATCTTTGTCCCAACGTGCAGGTGTAAATTGTCCCAGTGTTCTTTTGACCTGAAAAGGGAAAAAGATGCAGTAAGTGCCAAGTTTGTACAGACCATTCATCTTATGGGGCACCAATATAAGCTATAGCTCGTTTGTAATCTAGAACCCAAGACTGAAAACCCTATTTCACGTAGCCAATAAATTAAAGAACAGGAAAAAATGCTGCAAATAAACATACCTTGCTTAGGATGTTTGGCTGCCTGCTGATACCAACCCACTCATAAGTTTTACCATCAAAGTACCGAACAGTACGCATTCCTGCCCAAATACCTAAAGAGCAACAAGAAAACAAGTTATACTCTATTTGAACACCTGGAAAGTAAGTTCTTATGGCAAATCATAAATATGTTCTTCTGATTACAAATTGGCGTCCAACATAGTGAATCTATGATTCTTCATAAATATATGATATATATTGGTGTAAAACCAATGATGATGGGGTAAACTTTCACGATCATTGATGTTGGACAAGTAACTACTACCTATTACATCCACATGGCTCTCGAGCACAAAAAGACAAGGAAAGACACCTGCACTACCATATTATTTTAAGTTAGTTAAAGCAATCAACTTGAAGGTTCTACTCGACCAAAAGATTTGAACAAAGATCTTGACACTTCATTTAGGTGAATTTACACTATGTAAGATTATCGTTAGTGGGAGACCCCAACTCTTGGACGGAGGGGAACCAAAGGCCTCTGCCCATCCCTTGGATGAATAGAAAGGTTGGGGAACTTTTGGTTTCTCCATGTTGTCGAAGAGTTCCGGTGGGTAAGAATAGATAGGATTCAGGATAATAAAAGGAGGTGCTATTGGGTAGTGAGAAGTGGGTGTTCAAACTCTGGGAATTCTAAATACTAGAACCAATTTCGTTCCCGAGTTGTAAAATACTTTATATTATGCAATATGAAATAATAATACGGATTTTAATTGAAATCAGTACACACACACAAAGGTTTTCACTGATTTGTATTCCACATTCGCATTATTAAGGTTTATTTTGGCTAAGTATCTTATATTTATGATGCTTGAGACAGGTCGTGAACTATGTTTTGTTAAGATGGAGACCAAAAAAAAAACCAAAATTGGTAATGATAAGTTGACATAAGGATTAAGGGTGAACTTGGTATGGTTTGAACATCAGAAGAATGCATTTTTTTTTTTTTTTCTTTTAAAAAAAAAACATGATTTCCAACTTCGCCTTTGTTTGGACCTATTTAATTTATGAACATACTCACTCAAATCTAGGGGTGGGCGTGGGTTTGGTTGGTTTTTGCCCCAACCCAAACCCAATCCAACATTGTCGGTTTGATATAAAGTCAAACCAACCCAACCCGTGTAAATGTCCCAACCCAACCCAATCAAGTGTCGGTCGGGTTGGGTTGGGTTGGTCAGGTTGCCAAAAACTATCTTTAAATCTTTGTAGCCAAAAGTAATATTTGGCCGGATTATATATATTGGATGGAATTATAAAGTGTTAACCTTACACTATACATAAAGGAATGACTAAAATTGTTCTTAAAACTATTTACCTAAAGATATTGTCATTCGTTTAGTGCACAATTGTATACGTCACTGTCCATACTAAAAATTAAAATAATAATAATAATAATATCCAAAGCTTTTTTTTTTATTGAACAAATAAAACTTGGAGAAACGGGTTGCATTTTTATTTTTTTTTCAGGTTGGGTCGGGTTTAGAGTGCCAACCCGCGACGCGACCCGACCCGACAACCCAAAACCTGAAAACCGCCCAAAAAATGCAAAAAACCGACCCAAACCGGTTGGTTTGGGTCAGTTCGGTCGGTTTTTTGCCCACCTCTACTCAAATCTACTTCTTTATCCACAGCTTTCGTATGAACCACGAGTATTACCCATTTATCTACCACTTATTTCTATTTATTTATAATGTAAATCAATTATAATCTATTGCCAAATAAGCGTTTAATATGTTCCTTCTATCTACTTATCTACACTAAGTGACGTTCGAACTGTATTCTAATTTGAAATCTTAATGGTTCTTCATTTGATTTTTCATACTTATATTCTTGATCAGCAAGTGTTCTCTGAGATTTATTGTTTACAATCTCACTGTTAATATACAATGAACGACAAATCCACCACAACCCAAAACAATAAAAGAAGGTTTTTGACCAAGAAAATCGCTGAAAACATATGGTGTAAGGCAGTGGAGTTATTGCATAAACTTTCTTTATCTAATTTCTGTGCCAATCACTGAGAGAACCGAAAACCTTATCAGGTTAACCCATGGTTTCCAACAGAAGTGGACAGAATGATTTCGTCAACAAAAATTAGAATGTTTGATGACATCCAACAGAAGGTATTTAGAGATGCAAGACATTGGACCTCTCTTAAATGACAAGTTTATTAATTGTAAAAGAACATTAATCTTTTGGGCGTCATGACTTTCAGTCAGTCAGTCAAAAAACTTCTTCCTGAGAAATGCCCTTCCCTTATCTTGGTGTGAGACCTACACCTTCCTGGAAAGGTCATGCTCCCCGAATAAAGTATTGATTCATAAACTGACCATGGATTCGTGCCCACTTGATCATTCTCAATTCGGTCCTAGTAAGCCTCTTGCTTATCCCCCTATCCCTTATGGTTGAGCTTCTTTTTATATGTAGATAAAATCATTCTTCCCCAAATTAAGGCATCCAGATCATGTTGGACTATTGGGAACTGGATAACAAAAGGAATTTTACAAAACTGCTTCTATCACAATAAAATAATCTGAAGGATGCAACAAAACTGAGATAGGACTTCAACAGTGCAGGCTGTGTTAAAAAGATGCCCAACCATTTCTGTGGCTTCTTTCTGCCAGCTAGTCATATTTTGAAATTAGTAGCAGAATCGATATGGCAGAAAAACTATTCTCACCTTTCCAGAAGGAAAAGGCTGAAGAATTATTATCCTGCATTAACTGGTGAAATAAAATGAAAAGGAATGCAAAACCTTCAAGTAAATGGACAGTACAGCCTACTGGATCCCAGTTCTAATATTGCTCTAAAGTTTGCTTATATCTTACTCATCACACAGAGAGGCATACAAGTACTAACTTTGTTTAAAGGCAAGCATCACCTTAGCATTGCCTTAGATATAGTAAATAAGTGATGTTAGACATCGTTCTCTTCCAAACAAAGACGGTTTCTATCTGATAATGGAACACCCAGAAATAGCATAGTTCTAAAATTTTGGCAAACTAGCAATAGAAAATTACTGCCAAATGTAATTCACTCAACACAAGCTGCAGATATACGAGTGTTGATCATTCTTGTTCAGTAATGGACACACATTCAGGACAATACAAACAATAAAACAGCCCATGCCAAGGGTAACACAAATTCAGGATAGTGGGCTCACAATTATTAGCAATCAGCTGTAGACTACAATATCGGCGTCGGTAATAACCAAAGGAATGAAGTAATAGTTTATGGTCCACGACAACAACACATATTAAGATAATATGCTTGGTAAAAAAAAGAAAAGGGTCGAAATGCTCACCGAACCAATTGCAGATTAATATATCGAGGACAATGCTATCCCACCAGCATTCGTTGAAGTTAGGTAACATGTGACGAAAGGTGAGCTGAAAACATGGGTATAAAAATTACTAGTGTATGAAAGATGTCTATTTTAGCATTAGCTTAAACCAAACACAGGGCAACAAAATAGAAAACAAGGACAAGGAACTTAATAAAGACAGACCTCCATCAACTCAAATCCAATTGACAGTACCCACAAGAGAGGCTGATTACGTATCATTATAGCTTTTCCCCACCAACCAAGAATATGAGCAAGAACAAACTCATCGAAAAGTGTATCCTGCAAAATTAGAATAATCATAGAGGAATTCAGCTCCATTGACACAGTTAATAAGGACATATAACATGGAACATGAAAGACTTGCAGAAATAATAAAATAACAAGGAAAAGGTTTATGAAAGTAGAAATCATACATAAACATTCTTAAACCTGCTTGTAGGATTTTCAGGTACATAAATTCGGCAATCAGCACCATATGATCTTTCAGGAAGCTCTGCATCACAAAAATACACATAGTTATGACCACCAATTATCTAAAACAAGTGATAATTGTCTTAGGACAAACATCGTGCATTGGCACCACTCAAATATGAAATCCACGTTGGTTGAACCAGCAGAATGTCCAAATTTCTTACCAATGCCAAGATCAGGATGAAGGTATTTCATGAATTGCTGAGCATGATCACGCTTCTGGAAATAGAAGGGAATATCAAAAACGTAATCAGCATCTACTGGTCATGGCAATTAACCAATAAACAGTTACGTTTTATCATGAAGTAAAATTCATAAAAGAACTGACTCAGAAGATTATCCAAAAATCAGTTCCATAGAATATATATATATACACACACACACACACAACCATATGAACGAAAAAAGAGGAATGATCAGAATCAACTATAATATGGTACCGACTTCATATCATAAACAGAGAAGTGATCACTCAAAAATCTCTCAATTATCCCACTAAAGTTTCAGAACATCTTTCTACTATACACAACTCAATAATTTCATATAACAGCAATCAACAAAGACTGGAAGCCTCTGCATAATAACTCTAACCAACGAGAAACTCAGTATGCTAAATCTATGACTTCAATTTCTAAAAATAACTTCCATAATTTTTTTCATTTAACAAGGAAGAAAAAGGGAAATTGTACCATCAATTGACACCACTCCAATCCACAGGAAAAAAAACAAAAACTCAATATATGCATCTTGGAAGAAATAAAAAAATAATAATAAAAAAAAAAAAATAAGAGCGTGCTGAAAAAAGAAACTGACCTGAAATAGCAAAAATGTCAATGCAACAAGGTAAATAACAGCCAATCCATGAACCAGACGCCAAATTGCAGGATGTGGCCTGATAAGTACCCTGTACACAAATAAATGAGCAAAACCTTAGGTAAAGATAAATGAAAATACATAGCCTATGTTTGGCATCCATTTTTCCAAAAACTTATTTTCAACCATACATTCTCCCATAAAATAATTTTACACGTAACCCAAAACTTTTCCTTTTTTTTAACCACACATTCTCCAAAAAAATCACTATTCTAAAATACATTTCCCCCCAAAAATGGGGCTCAAACAGGAGGATAAACAGCTAAGCAGGTCGATAGGGAGCTTCAAGCATGAAACAAAGTTGTAATGAGAAGTTTCATTAATCTCACTTCATCCTCATTCTTGCTCCCGAATGAAGAAAGACAAAGTTACATGTTGTAATGTGTTCCTCACATTATACTAGCATTAACCACAACTATTATATTTGAAGCTGCTCTATATCCAAATCTATTTGGGCTTATGGTGGCAACTTTAAAAAAATTTCATCTTCCGAGCAACGTTAGAAGGAAAAATGTTGGGACAGCTACTCCATTTTAGAGTAACAACAAATGAATAAAAACAAAACCGAAGAACTGGCAACAATGATAGAAAAAAAGACCATATACGTACAGAAAGGGATACTCAGTTACAACAATGAGGAGCAAAAAGTAAATCATGGATACATCTCTCAAACCGCGCACATCGACTAACGCTCAGCCGTTAAAGAACCCACAAGACAATTATATCCCAGCATTCATTTTCTGTCCCCATATCACATTAATTTATGAACCTCGCATAGAATGAATTCTGAACCATGTCCATATTTTGTTTGGATGAGTATATGAATTACAAATACTCGCTCCAAAACCTATCCTTTGTGTTCTCACTTTGAGTGTGGGAAGGATAAATTTATGAAAACAGCTACTAACAATCTTATTGCTAAGTATAGAAGGAAAATTGTATATATTCAAATGCTGAATCTTGACATCAGATGATTAGCTGGACAGCCATGGATAAGTCTGGTACAAGGCCTTGTTCTATTGGGTTCTGCAATGAGATAAGCTTAGAGAATGTATGCTTCAAGATTTAAAAACATAAGAACTCATTATCTCAAACCAATAATCAAAAATTACAGAACTTAGCAGCGACAGCATAAAAAAGGGTGCCTCCAAGGCCAAAAAATAATCACTTGTAAAGAGAGATGGTAAGAAAGAAAATAACTTACGTAGAAGGAGCTTGCAACAAGCAGTAAGCAAGAAACACGGCAATCATTGCCCATATACCTCTATCAGATACAATAAATAAGTCATTAGATTTTTTTGGAAATTAAATACATGAAAATAAGGCATAACACATTAATAAGCAAGTGTGCACCTTTTCACAGAAGTAACCAGATCACCAGTTGAACTACGTTCAGGATCGAGTGCTCCACTTGCCCATCTACGAAGAATTTCAGGATACAGAAGATTATTAAATGAGGCTAAACGTTTCAATACTGATGCCACATGTTTCAGTGAGGCCTCGTGTCGTTTTTTATTTTCAAAATAAAATGAATATTTAAATGTAGAGAGAATGAACAAATGTAATCAACTAAAGTTAATATAAAATTACAAGAAAATTCTTTACAGTATAGGGCAGAATAGTAATCGATCCTTTAGTGAAATGTCATAAATAATTAGTTGAAATGCAATACAGAGACAAGATGCTCAGAGACTAAACAACTTACATCAGAAAACATGCACCAATAAGTAATAATGTAATTGTACGAGGCTTATATGCCCAGGCAGTCCAGGGGTCAAGCTCATCTTCGACGTCTGATGTGTTCACATCACCATTTTGATGAGTGAAAGTATCATTCCATCTAGCTCTCCTATGAGCATTACGTTCCATAGTATAAGAGATTCAGCTTCCTCACTGCAGATCAAGAGACGAAACAAATGAGACTTTTAAGGATTGTAATATGGTATCATAAAGAAAAGCGAAGCAACAAAACATGTGCTTTCCAGTAAGAAGGAAAAACAATCAGTAACAAGAAACTAAGTCAATGGATATGCCATTATTATTAGGCTACATCACTAAAAGGCAGGAAAAATGTTAGTGGTTGGAAAGCAATGCTTTATACCCAGGATAAAATGCAGTAAAGAGATTATCCGTGGTGATTAACCAAAATTAAGAAGATACTTTCACTAAATAACGCTGTGTTAAATAGCACAACACAAACTCTCTCCCCATGTAAAGCAGTAAAGCAGACAGCCAAAGTAAAGGTCAGTAAGCTAAGTTTCATAACGAGCATATCACATTGTAAGGCCCCAAATGAATTTGTCACTATGACCTTCAAGTCCAAATAACAATAATTTCATGGTACCTAAATCTACAGTCTAGGGAAAAAGGCAAAAATAAGTGTAGAATCTAGTCATCTGTAAAGACCATAACCACAACCCAACATCTTCTCAGATACTATATGGTAAAAAATTTATAACCCATTAAGAATAAGTTATGGTGTAACACAAAGGTACTCAAACAAATTAACCAGTATTGATACATCATGTAGCCAAGGACGAAACTCATAGTCACATTTCTCAACTTTTGCTGGGTAATCCTATGCAACAAATCCACACAACAAAATTACTCTACTCTTAACTTTGGAGAGTTCTAATTGTTTCTGATCCCATCGTTAGTTGATACTACCTCATAGTTAAGGACGAGAAAATGAATCACACAACAAACATAAAAAGATTGAACCCAAATACAAATAATCCCCTTATCAAAAGATGTGGAACATATTTGAAGAAAATCAGTAGTAACTAATAACAGTGTGGCTGAAAAGGAGAAAAGTCTCTAGATTTGATTAATTTTTCTTTTCAAATTTCAAGAAAGTTGCATAGAATAATGCTGGTATGACAAAGCATTTCCAACACTTGCAGCTTCATAAAATTATGTACACTTAGAATAATTCATCCATAAACCCTAGTTAGCCGTTCATTAATGCCCAACAGTGAACACTGTAGAAACAGTACCCCCAACGTTTCAAAAATCAATAAAAAATACTTGACAAGAATTTTTTTTTAAAAAAAAAAAATCCAACTGCAATAATAAGGTTGAGGTCACTATCAGCCTCTAAATTAATAAAACCCCAGAAAAATCAGGAAAAAACATTTCTTAACATGCAAACAAAACATCCCCTAGAACTTGAAAGTCCTTTTCCAATTGAAAAGTCGATGAATTTGTGAAAATTACGCTGACCCAGAATTCAAAACTCATCAAATAACGTGCACTTCATGCAAAAAATCGCAGATTCCCAGAATAAGGAGAAAAAATCCAAACCCAATAAAAGTCTTTGTAAGGAGTGTGAGAACTATAAACTACGACTATGTAATTTATAACAATACATATATATGCACTTTTGCATACGTATATCCATTTAACCAATACATATATAACTTTTACATTGACATATAGATTATAACGTATATTTATCTTCGTTTGAGCACAAATAAAGACAGGTTATTAAAAAATGATTTGGAGAGAGAAAGAGTAAAAATAGCGATGTGGTTTCAAAAGGCGAAGTGTTCGGAATTTGTTTTGTAACAACTTACGTAGAGAAAGGCTGACAAGCGATCCCCGGCGACGAGATTAGATGATGAAACAATCTCAACCGCCAGATCAGACACAGATATACATATAGAGAGAGAAAAGAGAGTGCAATCAGTTATCGAAGAAGAAGAAAGGAGAAGGTAATTCCACCTGAAACTAAAAGATAACTCTCACACTCTCTCTATATAACTATACCTCTCTCTCTCTCTATATATATACAGGTGTCTATTGGTATAAAAGTGAATGCTTTATAGTCTTCTATAAATGTGATGTGAATTAGAGCAAAAAAGAGAGGGAAAGAAAGAGAAAGATCTCTACTTTTTTGGGTCTCCCTATATCTGTCTCTCTATCTAGAGCTTCTGTGGCAGCACAGCAGCAACGGCAAAAAGGCGGTGATGTGTAAAATGGTACGGTGGTCAAAGGAAGAGATGTTGAAGATTTGGGGGTTTTGAGATTATTTAAGAATTTGGATTCATTACGGCATTTTTATTTTTTATTGTAATATTTAATTAATTTTCAAGGAAAAAAGCTTTTTCTGCTGGCGATGGTGATGACTGTCTGTTGTGGGGATATTCTTTAATTACAGGCAGGCGGAATGCATTAATGTCCCCGAACTCCAGAGGTATATCATATATGCTGGTTGAGGATATGAATTGACGATTATACCCTTTGTGTTTCTAATTGGTTTTTGATTTATTTATTTATTTCAATTTTGTTTTCCAAAAATAATGTACATCAAAATTCTTTTTAAAATAATAAAAGACTTTAAGGTCTACTTTCCTATTTTAAGACGAGGGATTTTCGAGTTTGACATTGCACCGCTGATAGGAAATTACGTCATTTTATCAATTAAGAAATGTAGAATCGGCCAATTAGATCCTCCATTCAACCTCATCGGGTTGGAGCGAACGTGATAAATGTACCATTCTATTCTTCTCTCTTTCTCTTTTTTTTTTTTTTTTTGCCACATCCTCGTTTCTATCTCCATTTATAACCACAAAAATTAATAAATCAAACTTTAAAAATTGTTGCGATAAAAAAAGGAAAAGAATTACCTTTAAATGAGAATGACAATTGCGGTTAAAAAATATTAATAAAATCTTAGTCAAAGCTGTCGAGCCGAAGACAGTTGCCTATTCGAGTCTAACAAACCTCAACATATCTCAAGTCCAAAGCAATCACTAAGATAGTTGAATCGAGCTTAAAAGTGAGTACTTATCTTAAGGTAGTTTCAACTAGGAAACGACCATAGCACATCGAGCATATAGCAAAGTCACTTGGTCAAGCTGTAGGTTGGGATCAACCATATCATACTAATGCAAAATGTTTATAAATGGTCAAAAAGGATAAATCATTTTTTATTAACAAGTTTCGTATAACTCACAAATATTACATTTATTAACCACTTATTTCTATATATTTAAAAATAAAACAGTTTATAAACACTTTCCAAACAAGATTTTTGCCAATCTTCATGACTTAATTGCTGTGTTGATTCCTAATACATATCAAAGCCATTTCAAGTGATCGAGACTTGAGAGGAGAAAGACGAACTCAAAACAACACTTTTTCATTGATATTTGACATCATTTTCGATCATTTATTGTCTCCATAATATAATTGAGAAAAAATCTAAACTATTAACATTGTAGTAAAACACCATTGATTCTTAAATGATATGAGTATGACAATTGAATAATAGAAAGATTTTTGTTTGATAATTAAATAAAGAGTAATATCAGCTAAAGAATGAGATTTTTCTTGTCCCACTATAATAGTGTAGGTGTGGGAGAATCCATTCCCCATACATTTTTATCACATTAGATATAATTGTAATTGCCAAAACAAGATGTTCATATTCCAAAGAAAAAAATAAAATAGAAAAATTTGGACATGATGGAATTCTTGGTGTAAATATTCTCGCAATAAAGAAAGTCATCATGACATTTTTAAGTGCTTATAAGTAACGGTTTTTATACGGAATGCGCGTCGATGACAAGTAATAAATTATACTATTCATCACGTCCCAAACATACTTTTGTAGGCATTTGGTTCTCGAGCCTTTCAATATTTTTTGGCATTTTCTTTTTTTGAATTATTGTTGTTGAAATTAATTATTTAGTTATTTTATTTTTTTCAAAGTCCACACGTGAGAATTGTGTATCTTATAAATTTTACCAAACGAAGGCTAATCTTATGGCCATTTAAAGGTGGTCAAACTATTACACCAACAAATTTCACCTTGAAGACATTGTAGAGAGGACAATATATCAAGAATCTTCAACTTTCACAAATCCTTAAATGCAATTTGGGACCAAAAGATTTATTCGAGTATATATAATTAAGCAGCCTATTCATGGAGATTCCACACAACATGAGACAATCTCATTTGTCCGCTCATTAACCATAAACTTGTACATTTCTATTTTTCAATTCAACATATATATATATATATATATATATATATATATATATCGGATTTGATCTCTTAAGCACCGTGCTTATGTGACAAAAAAACTACTCACTAATGTAGTGTGTCACCTTAGTACGGTGCTTAGGAGATCATTACTCATATATATATATTATTCTACTAAAAATGAAAAAATAATAATAAATAAATTCAAGATTTAATCTGAAAATTACCCACAAAAGTGAACACATTAAATTTGGGCATTTTTTGGTTTAACTTTTTGGGCAAATGTTGGTTTGAAAATTAACCGCAAATCAAAAAAAATTAAAAGTTCTTAAAATATAAAAATTGTGAAATAAAATCTAAAGAATTAGGAATTTTATTTTTACCCCCCCTCCCTTTCCCTTTCCCCTTCTTGTGAGAGGGAGAGAGAGAAAAAAAAAAAAAAAAAAAAAAGACGGGGGGGGGGGGGGGGGGGGGGGGGGGGGGGAGGGGGGGATTTCTTTGTTAGAACACAATACTGGATCACATAAATTTTCTAATCCACTGGTCCAAATCTTGAATTTGCCAGTACCCCGACAGGATTAATTAAACAAATGATATAACAAAAAAATAAACATTTTTATTAGAAATGATTAAATATTTGATTGTCAGAATACTATTATATAAAGTAATTTCATGGACAGTTATGCCATAATGCACTTAATTAATGCATGGAGAAACAAAAGGACATAATAATATCTGAAGCCTTTTTTTTTTTTTTTTAACTTGACTCATGATTGTTCAAAAAAAACATGATTATTCCAATAATTTTTAAGTGATGATAATGTAATAATTATGGAAAATTAAGAAATATCTGGTCAAAATTGAGTGGCTGCCAATTAATACTATTAACAAAAAGAAAAAGAGAATTTGGCACAAATCTACTTTAATTATATGAAATTGACATTTAAGTTATTAAGTTTGACACGTATTATTCATTGTTAAGAAGTAAACGATCTGTCGGCCAAATGAATAAAACACAAAGTACAATAAATGTGTATTTTGAAAGTAACGTGCAATATGAGCACTACCTTTGTTCTCTTGTACTTATCCAACTCCAATCTCGAACTTCTGATAAGAATGTCTTTATATTATATAAAAATCGAAAGCTTTCGGCTCACCTATGCAAAGTTATTAAATTTTCTTTGTGTTCAATCATCATCATGACCAATGGATTCATCTTGTTTGGTGTATAATTGGGTGATTGTATGATTAGTCACTTTATGATTGGATTTATATGCTTGTCTATTTTTTCCCTACTTATATCCTTTTAAATATGTGGAGCAATCTTTAGAGTTTGACCAAGAAAAAAAAAAGTAGGAGACATGTGAATAACATCTTATCAATAAAGTAAGGTAAAATTGCTTTAGATTGAAGGTCGAAATAGAAAGGTGTTTGGATCAATGAACGCTCAATTATTTAAGATTATCTCGTCTAAAAGTCAACTTTCTTGGCCTGATAGCGTAACATATGAAGTCGTCATGTTTAGTATATTGAATTGGACAATATTTGAAAAAAAATAAGAAAAAGAGGCATGCCGGATACTTGTTTGTCGTATTAGTGCCTCAAGATCGATGAGCGTGTTGAAATAGGATACATTAACATGATGAGATTGGAGAGTACTGAACAATTCGATTAATTACACCGCAGATCACTAAATTTTTACCATATTTGCAATCAGGTCGTTGAACTTCGATTTGTAGCAACCAAGTCACTAAACTTAAATATGAAAGCAATCAGGCCACTCAGTTGGGATTTTGTTAACGTGCCTACCGAAATTTGCAGACATATCCATTAAAACTAACAAAATGCCAATGTGTACACTATAGTCAACAAATTAATAGCACTAGAGGTCATTGAACTTTCACCCTCATTGCAATCCAATCGCTGAACTTTTACCCTAATTGCAATCGAGTTACTGAACTTTAATCAATCACTTTCACACTACCCGAATTGCAATCAAAACAATGAACTTTTTTAACCAATGATATTGAATTTTATTTTTTTTCCATTTCAAGTTGAGTTATTTAACTACTGATTGAATTTGAGTTTTGAAATCCATTATTTTTCACAAGTTAATATTGAAGGTACGTCAATGAATGCTAAAATCAATGTTTATATGGTAAAGATGTAAGAAAGTGTAGGGGTATGATTGCATGATTTATGACTTGATTCTTCAAACTAAAGTTTAATGACCCGATTGCAACAAGAGTGAAAGTTTATTGACCTAATTGCAACTAGGGTGAAAGTCTAGTAACCTCCAGGCTCCAGCATTAGTAGTCTACTGATTGTTGGCGCGTCGTTATTTTTAATGAACATGCCAGCTTATTCCATTAGGCACATTAACAAAATCAAATAGGGTGACTTGATTGCTTTTAAATTAAAGTTTAGTGGCTTGATTGTTTCAAATTGAAGTTCAGTCATTCAATTGCAACTAGGTAAAAGTTCAATGACTTACAGTGTAATTAACCTCTGAACAGTTCATATTAAAAGGAGAAAAAAAAAATCGAAGTTTATTCATATTATTGTCGTGTATAGTCTAGTACTTTGTATCTTACATATACTTACGAAAGAAAATTATGATACATGTTTATCCTTAATCATATACAATCAAATTACTAGACAACATTCACATAGAACAAGATTTATCCAGTGCGTACTCACGAATAACGACTACGGATTCCTACGTCAATAAAAATAAAATTACTAGACAACATTAATTAACAAAGAAACAAACGTCTTAGTCTAACTCACAAAACATATCGTAATCGAATACATTTTAAGCCTCCAAAATGCCTATCATGTGCTAAATCATAAATGCCTAACAAACAGAATGTGGGCATTAAAATTTATCATCCCTAATGAAAGGACAGACCAACACCTAATCACTGCAATATTGTTTGTACCTTCAAATTTTTCCAGCCCCATATGTTCTTCCTTAGATGTGACCAAATATCTTCCCAATGACAATAAAATAAAAATTCTAAGACCCAAAAATCCTTAATAATAATAAAGAAAATATTAGAAGAAATAAACAAAAATAACTCCACAAGGACTCCTCCATTAAACAATTATGCACATAGAAAAGAAATAAAGGGGTCCCCTAAACTTTAATGTCAATTCAATTGATAATTGTGACACCAACTTTAAGCAATTGCAAGTGGTGACTATGACCCTAATGGTTGCCAACACTCCCAGCAAACACACAGCTTAATGACAAATGTGTGTCATCACACTGTTGGATTGTGTCATCAGGGATGTTTAAATGGACTAGTTAAATCAAGTACATGTAGCTATGGATTAGAATATGACATTATAAAAGGAACAAAAATATTATAGATTAAGAACTGAACAAGTCGATTCAAAAATAGTTGATATGAAAGTAAATGGCTCTAACCTTTTTTTAAGGCAAATCATCAACTCATCTTCAGTGTGTTTTTAGACTACACTAGAGAAGAATATTGATGAGGTTAGAATGCCCCCAACCATAACATATAGAGCTCACAAAAGTACATGGGAGGGGAGTGTAAACTTGAAGTCCAAAAAAAGTAAATGTAAATAAAGCAGTAAATAAAGATATACTATATCTCATTCAAAAGAGAAGTAGCGAAAGTTGGCTAGAGACATTAGGGATGACATGCGTGTCGATTTGTATCGGAGCGCATAATAGACGAGGAAGATCTAGGGCCATACTCTTGATAATGGCATTGCTAGAACCCTTTTTCGAGAATAAAAAAGCAAATATGAGAATAGAAATGTAAGAATGATTGGTTTTTACCTTTAGAAAAAGATTATAATATAAAGATGAACAACTCATTTTCTCTCAAATGTTTAATGATCTAGATATGTCGATTCAGAAGAGTCAATGCCTGTCATGGACCAATTTACTTTTATGACTCACTTGCATTCTAGGTAATAGAGACATAAAAAGTGAGTCTATCTACTATGTTAATTTAGAAATAGGGACGAGCGATCGCTGCTACTACAACTCGCCAAGAAAGAATTTTGACTTGGAGGATTAAAGCAAAAGGGAGAATCAAAGTGTAACAGAATGCTCATAAATGATGAACAAAAAATAAGTAGATAAGAGAGTGTCAAGCTAATTTGAAGAAGATTGTTATAATACGAAGCCAGGACTCTAAACTCTTTGACTGAAAATTGTGCCCTCTAATGCTCACCAAAACATAATCAGAATTTTTAATGAGAAATTGAAGACAGAAAGGATCATAGGCTTCCCAGCCTGTCGAGAATCAAGGTCCATTTCCCTTTACATTATTTACCTAATCAATTACGTGATTCCGACAGCTAGATCGATCAATTTAGTATTTCGAGAATATTTCACTTTTTTTTTTTTCTCAATTTAGAGTAATGGTGGTCCACCCATTCCAATTGGAAAAAAAAAAAAAAAAAAAATGAACCAGTGATTGACATTTATAAATTAATAGTCTCCCTCCCTCCCTTTCTTGTCAAACTCTTCAGACAAAATTTTCAAAGGAATCTTTTCGACTATAATCATAAAGAAAATTAAACAGAAAAAATGATCACCGTCAATACTTGTTGGTAGTTAGGATGAAATTATTGACGTTCATCCATCAGCCAATTTCATAGGTGATGTCGTCTACAATTATATATTGTGCTATAATTTTTGATATATTCTCCATCCAGGAAACATCTTTTCTTTCTTCGTTTTATTCATTTTTTAGTTTTTCGTCTTAATTATTTATATTTATAAATGTTGTTTCATTCTTGAAGATGCTTATCACTAATTTTAATTTTTATATTTTTATAATTTTTTGAAGAAGATTCCATTGATAAATTATATTTACTATAATTCCATCCATTCGTAATCTTAAATTACCGTGGATGGAATTTTGCAAAGGTGAGATTTTAATTTTATTTACCAAAAAAATAAAAAGAACTTGGATACACAAATTCTATGGATGACAAAAATGTTGATAATATCAATTTATTTATTTGTTATTACGTCTTTAGCCACTAATTTATCAAAATAACATTTTAATTACTATTGAGTCGTCGATAGAAAAAAAATGACTCAAAATTTCAATTATATGAAATTAAATTTTTACGTATAAATCTAGAGGGAAAGCGGCCACAAGAGAGGCGTAAGCAATCCAGGGGAGGTAGGTGAAGCTATTAGGGAGTGGTGGGGATAAATGAAGACAATGAAGAAGATGAAGCAACCGTATTACTTGGAAGTAAGGGTGGGCAAAACTCAAACCTACCCGAGAAAATGGACCAACCCGGACCCAAACCGACCCTTTTTTGGAATTTTGGGCGGGTTGTGGGTTGGGCAATTGGGTCGGGTCGGATCACGGGTTAGCAACCCAAAACCTGACCTGACCCGACCCGACCCAAAAAAAAAAAACTCTACATAAAAAAAAATAATCCTTAAGATACCAAAATCGACACGACTATATAATTATATGCTCAAAAGAACTCGAATATAAAAAAATGTTAGCGGATTTAAAATGGTTGGTATACCGATAATATCAACATTATCATTACACAAAAGTTAACTTCTTGTATCGCAATACAAAAATAAACTACAATTAAGATGTCAAATCGATAGAGATCCAAGCTCAAGAAAGTTGATATACAGCTAATATCCACATGTCCACGACACAAAAGTTTAGAGTTCTTGTATTTCATGGAAAAAGATTATCATTAAAGTATCATATTAGACTTGAACACCACATAATCACACACAAAAATATCGATAAGGAAAATAGTCCATGGACTAAATTTAAGAAAGTTGATATACAGTTAATATCAACATGTCCACCACACAAAAGCTAATTACTTGTATTCCATGAAAAAAAAACGAAAAAGGAAAGCATAATTAAGATACCAAAATCGACACGAACACATATAATCACAAGCGCAAAAAATTGACAAAAAATAGTTCACGACCCAAACTCAAGAAAGTTGATATACAGCTAACAAAAATATGCCCTCTACACGAAAGTTAATTACTTGAATTACATGACAAAACAAAATATATTAAAAAGATACCAAAATTCACATGAACCGTGTAATTACTCCACCGAAAAGAATTCGAATAGAGAAAATAATTCAGAAATAAAATTTCACAAACCTTAAAAGTGAATTCTGTAATCTAATATTGGCACACTGAATTGAAAAAGGAGAAGCGTGAATCGATAAATTTTAATTTTTGATTTTCAAGTCATCACTCAAATCAATTTCATTCAACAACTATATTTTCAGAGATAATTGCCGTCAAATTGTGGGTGCAATACTGAGCAAACCCATCTCGTGAATAAATAGTCAAACTCGTCTTTGTGAATAAATCTTTTTGAAAATGAGATAGTATTTTTTTGGAAAAGTTACGAATGAACATATCATTGAATTGTACTATTTTATTTTTCAAATTTATTGACATTGGATGGTTAACGATTATATTAATGTTATTTTACATCAAAAAATTAGATAATTTTAATTTTTGTGTAATAAATTTTTCTCAAATCGACCAACTCAACCCAACCCAACCGACACATAATTGGGTTGGGTTGGATTAGATTTCAATATTTACATGGGTTAGATTGGGTTGAATTTCTAACAAACCGACAATGTTGGGTTGGGGTTGGGTTTGGGTTTGGGTTTGGGTTGGGGCAAAAATCGACCCAACCCAACCCAACCCACGTCCACCCCTACTTGGAAGCATTAATGAAAAGAAAGTTGTTTTTCAGAGTTGAGGCCTTCCTTCGTCTCGGTTTGTGAAATTTCAAAATAAGCATTTACATTCCCCGTTAAAAGTAGAACACCACAATTTACAAATTTATTTAACAACAGATGATGTAACGAGATATGATTGAGTCAAAATTTACCAACCAATTAAAAAAACAAAATTACCCCACTTCATATTTGCCACATCACTAATCTGTAAAAAATATGTAAATGGTGATGTACAACGAGTATTTTTCTAAAAGGAAATATATATAGGAAACTATCTAAGGAAATTATACAATTTAGGAAACTTTAATTAAGCTAAGGGTTGTTCGTGTGGTACATTAGGGGGTACATCAAGGTGTCCATAATGGACACCTTGCACCCCCCTATTGGATGGAGTGCCGGTCCCTAATGTACATCTATAATTTCCTTAAGCTAATTTGTATAACACTCCCCCTCAAGTTGGAGCATAGATATTAATCATGCCCAACTTGTTACAAAGATAATCAACCTGAACCCCATTTAGAGCTTTTGTGAAGATATCCCATAATTGTTCTCCAGTCTTCACATACCCTGTCGAAATCAAACCTTGCTGAATTTTCTCCCGAACAAAATGACAATCAATTTCAATGTACTTAGTTCGCTCATGAAACACATGATTGGATGCAATATGAAGGGCAGCTTGATTATCACACCACACTTTTGCTAGAACTGCAGTTTTGAGACATATTTCTGTTAAGAGCTGATATATTCACATTATCTCACACAGACTGTGTCATAGCCCTATATTCTAACTCTGCACTCGATCGTGACACAACGTTATGCTTCTTACTCTTCCATGAGACCAAATTTCCTCCAACGAAAACACAATAACCTGATGTGGACATTCTATCGATTTTGGAACCTGCCCAATCTGCATCTGAAAAACATTCAATATGAGTGTGCCCATGATTCGAATACAAGATACTATGTCCGGGTGCTCCTTTCAAATAACACAAAATCTGTTCTAACGCTGCCCAGTGATGGACTGTTGGAGATGACAGAAACTGACTAACAACACTGACAGAATATGCAATATCCGGACGAGTCACTGTAAGATAATTAAGCTTTCCAACCAATCTTCTATATTTCTCAGGATCTTCAATTAGTTCTCCATCTTCTGTAAAGTGCATGTTTGGAGTCATTGGAGCACTACAAGACTTTGCTTCCAATTTTCCCGTCTCAATTAACAAGTCAATGGCATATTTTCTCTGAGATAAAAAGATACATTTTTTACTTCTTGTGACTTCAACACCCAAGAAATACTTTAGCATCTCTAAGTCTTTCGTGTGAAACTGAGTATGAAGAAAAGCCTTAAGAGATGAGATTCATGTAGCATCACTTCCAGTAATGACAATGTCATCCACGTACACAACTAAAAGAATGATACCAGCTTTCGATTGTTTGTAGAACACAAAATGGTCGGACTTGCTTTTCATCATACCAAACTTTTCAACAGCCTGACTAAATTTTCCAAACCAAACACGAGGACTTTGTTTTAAACCATACAGAGATTTTCGAAGTTGACAAACTCGCCCAGACTCCCCCTGAGCAACAAAACCAGGAGGTTGCTCCATATACACCTCTTCCTGAAGATCACCATAAAGAAAAGCATTTTTGATATCAAGTTGATGCAAAGGCCAATGATGAGTAGCTGCCATAGAAATAAATAACCGAATAGATGTCAGTTTAGCGACAGGAGAAAAAGTGTTAGAATAGTTTACTCCATATGTTTGAGCATATTCTTGGCGACAAGACGGGCTTTCAATTGAGCAACCGATCCACCCAGATTTACCTTAACTGTGAACACCCATTTGCATCCTATAGCCCGTTTCCCTGAAGGTAAATCGACCAAGTCCCAAGTACCATTGTCATCTAAAGCATTCATTTCCTCTATCATTGCATGATGTCAAGCAAGATGAGATATGACCTCATAAACAATTTTAGGAATAGAAATAGAATCAAGAGATGCAATAAAGGAACAAGAGGATGACGACAAGCAATGATAAGAAACAAAAGAAGAAATATGATAAGTACATTGGCGTTTACTTTTGCGTAACGTAATATAAAGATCATCGCTCGGAACTGGATCTGATAACGAAGAATCAAGTGCATGACATGAACCATGAGCTTTATGCCTGGAGTAGACGTGAATAATAGGAGGCTTGACGGGAGCTGGTTCCGAGACAAATTTGGAGGATGTGATAGAATATACTAACAAATCATCACCCTCCCTCTGACGTGCGGGAGGGGGAGAAGACAGAAAATATGGTGTGTTTTCCATAAAAGTAACATCAATTGAGACAAGATATTTGTTAAGACTAGGACAATAACATCGATAACCTTTCTGAAGACAAGAATAACCAAGGAAGACACACTTCAGAGACTTGGGATCTAATTTTGTGAGATGCGGACGAACATCCTGAACAAAACAAGTGCTACCAAATATTCTAGGATCAACAGGAAACAATGTCTTCTTAGGAAAAAGGATTTTGTAAGGGACCTCTCCATGAAGAACAAATGATGGCATGCAATTAATTAGAAAACACGCGGTAGAAACTGCATTTGCCCAAAAGGATTTAGGAACATTCATTTGAAATAATAGTTCTCGTGCAGTTTCAAAAAGGTGTTTGTTCTTACGTTCTGCCACTCCATTTTGAGATGGAGTATCAACACAAGAAGTTTCATGAAGCATGTCATTTTGAACCATATAATATTGAAATAAAGTAGATGTATATTCCTTAGCATTATCGCTTCGCAAAGTACGGATCGAAACATTAAATTGGGTTTTAATCTCAGCACAAAATGCACAAAAAAGAGAAAACAACTCAAAACGACTTCTCATTAAATATAACCAAGTGACACGAGAATAATCATCCACAAAAGTAACAAAATACTTAAATTCAGGTTTAGACAAAATAGGGCACGGACCCCAAACATTAGAATGAACTAATTCGAAAGGAACACTAGCACGTTTATTGACTCTTGGACTCGAACTAAGACGATGATGTTTTACAAACTGACATGACTCACGATCTAATGAAGACACCTTACTAAACTGTGGACAAAGCTTCTTGAGCAAAGGAAGAGATGGATGACCCAATCTACACTGTGCTTCGAATGGAGACATTACACCCGAGCAAGCAACAAACTTAGGTATTGATGTGTCAAGAATGTAGAGGCCTCCAGACTCATGCCCTTTACCAATAATTTTCTTCGTCATAAGATCCTGAAATAAGCAATGATCAGGAAAAAATGAGATGCAACAGTTAAGATTACGAGTAAGCTGGCTTATAGAGATCAAATTAAATGATAAATTAGGTAAATGTAAGATAGATGACAGAGAAAGTAGAGGGGTAGGAGTAATCGTGCCAGACCCATGAACACAAGATGGTGACCCATCGGCTAGAGCAACGGTAGAAGTGGAAGTGTGGGACCGAAAAGTAGAAAAGATACCCGAATTACCTGTCATATGATTTGTGGCACCAGAATCAATAACCCATTTGGAGGATGAGGAAAAAAGGCATTCATTTGGTTTACCTGAATCAACAATAGCAATGACAGAAGGAGATGAGTACTTTAGTGATTCTTGATACTGTGAGAACTTGACAAATTCATCTGCAGAGATAAGAACTGATTTCTCATAATTATCATTAGTAGATGCAACATAGGCCGAGTGAGCTTTCTGATTCCTGTACTGAAGCTTTCTACAATCACGTTTCGTATGTCCTGGCTTGTGACAATAATAGCACACAATTCCTCCAGAATCATGTTGCCGAGTTTCAAGCCCTTGTGAGCCTCCTCTTTTGTTTCCACTCTAATTGGTTGATCGTCCAGGCCCATAATTATTATTTCGACTTACCAAAGCACCATTGAGTTGGACCGACCGAGTACCTTCTATGCGGAGTACTCAACTAAATACTTCATGTAAGGAGGATATCTCAGAACCAGAAAGAACATGTGACTTAGCAATCTCAAAGTCAGAGGGAAGGCTAACAAAGAAACTCATGATAGCCATTTGCTCTCGTTGGCGTTGCTGAACCTTCACATCAGGGCTAAAGGGCAATAGCATATTAAGCTCCTCATAAATCTTCTTAAATGCTATAAAATAATTTGTAAGTGACTGATCTTGTTTTTCTACAAGGGTAAAATGTTTTGCATACCTCATACATACGAGAAATGTTCTCTTTACCAGAATACAAGAAATCAAAATAATACATCAACTCTTTAACAAATTCACAGTAATTGATCAAGCCAATTAACTCACTATCAATAGAGTTCCGAATTTGTAGGAATAAGCGAGCATCATCTCTAAGCCAAGTTTGCTTTGAATCATCTATAAGAGGATCATCAGTCAAGTGAGTATCTTTGTCGATACCCCGTAGATAAAGGCGAACAGTTTTGCTCCAATCCAAATAATTCAAGTCATTCAGCTTATGGTCCGTAATTTTAGACATTACCGGAATCACATCAGACACGGCCACAAATTTCTTTTCCTCCATATTGTCAAATATCAACCAAAAAACGAGCACAAATACACAATAAAGTCAAAATAGTTGACAAATCCAAACATGTCCCAAAAAATAGATCACACCGGCCAAATAATTAGGTGTTAACCCAAGCAGGTAGTAAAACGTGTTGTGGACATCGAGACGAGCAGAACGGCGCAAAAATAACCAAATTCCGAGCAAGTGGTGGTCGGAGCAGATTCTTCAAACGGCGGTGAGACCCAAATGAGGCCGGAAGTTGGAGAAATCAAGAAACCCTAGCCGCGCGCAGTACTGTTCACGGATCTAAAATTTTTTTTTTTTTTTTTTTTCGGAAATTTCAGCGAGGCTCTGATACCATGTAATTGAGATGGAAAAAGAAATCTTATTTACATTGAAAGAATGATACACATATATATATACAAAAGATAGGAAAATATACAATTTAGAAAACTTTAATTAAGCTAATTTGTATAACAGTTGTCAAAATTAGAATAACTCTACAGACAAGAAATGGGATAAATTGAGGTTGAAAAAATTATACCACAACGCAAAAATTACCCTTTTTCCTACCTTTGCGTGCACATTTCTACCAATTCCATCTTTACAGTTACACACTTCCAGGTGCAATTGCTCAAGCAAAATTGTCCAGCCAACTTGGACTACCTAGTCTGGATAATATAAGTTCATCTTCAGAAACACAGACATGGAGATTATCTGTTGCACATTCTTGCAAGAACATGCTAACTGTTCGTAGGTGGTTAACATAAATTTGACGTTGCATGGTCATTCTGGGGATTTTCAGCAGCTTTCAACTTGGTAAGCGGTCCCGCCAGCATGCAGTCAGTACCAATTAACAGAGTCGCGTATCTTTAAGTGCGAACACCGGAAGGAAGCATCAGATTTCAAATTACCTCCATATCTACTTGTGGTCCTTCTTGCTCTTTTTCAGCAACATTGGCATGTGGTCAACATTGTCATGGCCGCCCTGATTCCGTCCCAAAATCCACTGCAGTGCCTCAGCTGCAGCATCTTTTTCTGCTTGCTTCTTGTTGTTAAATGGCTGCCCCGTTATCTGCATACTGTTGAATTCTACAGTTGATTGGAACTGGTTGTTCTTTAGCTGCTTTGTCTTGTATACTGGTGCTCCATGGCCTGCTCGAGTCAGCAATGTTTGTAGCTGACTCTTTGAATTATCACCCCCAGGAGCGCTTTCTGACCTAGGTATCAAGGTTGAAGCTTCTGCTACAATAGATGGGTTGGAGGTTTGTTCTATCTGGCGGTTGAAAACAAATCTACCACCACATTGATCATCTGAGATCAGCAGCCGTATTGCAGATAAAAGTTCATGGTAGGAATGTATATCCATCCACGGATAAAGGAGCTGCATACAAAAAATCACAAGCATTCCGCAAAGGTTACGATAGGAGTTGACATGCATTTAAAACCAACAACACAAAAATATTATTTTCCACTTGCATAGGAAACATAATACAACAGCAAACTCCAATAAACATGAAACTGAAATAAATGATATAGTGGAAACAGTGAATGGGGCATTGCTTCATTGTTTCACTTACTTTTGTTTGAATAAATTCCTCAAGCTCTCTCTTCAAACTCTGATACAGTTTTGCTGTAGCAGGCTCCATATAAAAATCCAAATATCCACCCAACATTTTTAAGTGACCATCCTAGTCAAATAAGAAAAAGATTTCATACCAATGATATCATCACAAGAAATTAACAAGTTACTAATACATAAATTCGACAATGTAGCTGAGGACCTGAATAGTACGTCTAGGGAACGAAAATAATAATATGCAGATTGAGAAATTTACCATATCTCCTTCTGAGATGCCTCCACCAAACAGGACCAGCACCGAATCAGACACAGCTGTTGAATCCCGCAGGAAGACAGAGTTAACTTTGATCTTTTCATTGAAAACAAGCCATGGATATGGTATCCTTGAGTCACGTGCATTGACCGAGTTCTAAGCCGATAATTAATAGAGACCATGAGAAACACAATAAGCCATTCGCCATTGATCTCTAACAACACAAGAAGATACTAAGCCAGTGAAACACTTACATAGTACAAAAGCACCTGCCCATCTTCCATCGTTTTAAGTAAGAAGGTTTTCTCATTGTGCTGTCAATGCATTTACATAATGTTAATAGAAATGAAAATGGAATCGACAATTGATACCAGTTGACAGTACGAAACTCACCAATACTCTTAATACAAACCAGTGAAGTAAATATAGCCAATTTTAATTATTAAATTTCTATAACTAAAATAATGTTTCAAGGCACTTCATGTACCAGTTACGTAAAATAATCAAAGTCACGGTTACAAAAGAAAAGTATTACAGTATTAGAATGTTCGCCAACACATAAATGGTATTTTATTTTGCATCACACTAGCATATAATCGATACCATTCGTGAACTTTGCAACAGTAAATAAAACCATGGCTTACCACAACAGAGCAGATTCCAGGGTACAATCCATAGCAAATAACTGCTCGAAGAAGATGCTCATCATAGCTCCAAGTATTGTAAATGGCTGGGTTGCTATCGACAAGTCCAATATCCTTTAGCAAAGAGTAAAATTCTTCACGAAGAGAATCAATAGCTTTCATGGACTGTACTGACAGGAAATTCTTCCAGCAATATTCATATCCAGCAAGATCTCTATCAGCGACTTTCCACCCCTCAAAAGCCCGAACAAGAGCGAGGTGGTCACTATAATCATGTGAAAATTGAGCTTTTGCAGCTTCTGCTAACTGAAAAAAGAAGACAGCGACATTACCAGCTATTCTTCATACTATCTCATCATAATAGGGAGCTCACTTAGCATTCACCATCTCAATCACAGTTTCCAATATTGCAGTGTTATTGTCATTTGGCAATTTTCAAGTTTTATTAGTAGCTTCAGTATAATTAGGACTAGTATTTCTGAATAATCTATACATTGATAATTGATTTGATAAATGTCAAGAAATATAAATTGTATTATTATTGTCTTGTTAATATTACAATGTAGAAGACCCTATTTATAGGATTACAAATAACTGTAAAATGGAATAAACATAAAAGGAAATATTATGCAATCTACTACTAAGGAAAGTTATCATACACTAAAAGGAAATATTATAATCGCAATCTTTGACGATCTCTGGAATCTTATTCAATATCCTTGACACCCCCCTCAAATTGATGCCGGTAAAATCATCAATTTGCAATCATGAATTGATGACGATGACAATACTTATGCCCACGAATAAGAAATCCAAATTAAAGCAACCAACGACGAAAAGTAC
Source organism: Fraxinus excelsior (assembly GCA_019097785.1). Lineage (NCBI taxonomy): Eukaryota > Viridiplantae > Streptophyta > Magnoliopsida > Lamiales > Oleaceae > Fraxinus > Fraxinus excelsior. Next base: position 2,370,236 of record CM032640.1, read on the forward strand.
TAACGACGAGAGACTAAGAACAACAAAGAACTACTCCAAAACCACTTCAAGAACACTCCAAAGAAACGACGAGAACCAACGAGAAACCACCAAAGAAGAGTCACACGTTGACAAAATCAATCAACCGTGGACGACAAGAAGAAACCCACACCTGAAAGGCTGAGTTGTGACCAAAGAGAATCGAAGATTCAACCACTCCAAAGATACTCCAGAGAACTCACTCACCAGTAAGAATTTCCAAAGGATATTGACGTGCACCGACACACAGCGAGTTCTAAGGATTTTTTTTATTTTTTGCAAACCTAAAATAACAAGCCCAAAATTCCATAACCTAAAACTATAGCAAACCTAAAAAAAAACCAAAATAATAGCCCATTACCCTATTAAACTACAACCCATAAAGCAGACCCATTATATAAATTCAGCCAAATCAAAAACCAAACAGTGGATGGAATAAATGGAGGCCCAACTCAATTGTTAACACACCCCAGCTTACTAACTTGCTCCAATAATTCCAGCACCAACCAACGTTTGTATATATCCCTACAATCTCTTGGCTCTGCCGTGTATACATGAGTAATTAAACCTCCGTCGCCTTTACCTTCATTGTCATGTGAACATTCTGAGGTTTAGAAACGCATCCTTAATTGGTCAGGCAGCAACCCAAACAAATTGAAACGAAATCAAGAATTTATATCCGAAAAGAAAATCAAAAGAAGAAAACAAAATTGCTAGCCGAACGGCCGCTCGCCGGGAACGAAATTCAAGATTAATGTGTTTAGGATTGTAACAACTCTGATACCATGTCAAGAATTATAAATTGTATTATTATTGTCTTGTTAATATTACAATGTAGAAGACCCTATTTATAGGATTACAAATAACTGTAAAATGGAATAAACATAAAAGGAAATATTATGCAATCTACTACTAAGGAAAGTTATCATACACTAAAAGGAAATATTATAATCGCAATCTTTGACGATCTCTGGAATCTTATTCAACACCATCTCAATCATAGTTTCCAATATTGCAGTGTTATTGTCATTTGGCAATTTTCAAGTTTTATTAGTAGCTTCAGTATAATTAGGACTAGTATTTCTGAATAATATATACATTGATAATTGATTTGATAAATTTAAAAAATTCCTTTCTAGATTTCTCTTCCAATTTTCCTACCCTTCTCTCTTCTGTCTTCTCTGCTTTTGCCTTCTCTCTCTACATCAGGGACGGAGAAGTTTGGCAATCAAATATAAGAGAAAGAAGACATAAGTGATTGAAGCATATAACACAAGTGAATCTCAAGCCACATTTCTGAGCTATATCAAAATATAATTAGTTTTATGTTTATCGAATCATTTTAGAAAGAGTGGGTTAAATTACAATCATGAGTGCTGAAGAATGGGGTAATTAACTGTATGCGTGAATGGAAATCCACTCCTTTTTAATCTGTCTCCGAAGATCATGGTAATGTAAAATAAGCAAATTGCTACCCGGGGGGTGGAGGTGGGGGTGGGGGGTGAATATCACAATTGAGAGGCAAATTGAGGTGAATGAGTAATTCTCTCAAAAAATTGCAATATCCTGCTGCTTCAATACTATAGTCTTCTCAAGACAATCATATGTAATATTCAGGAAAAATCAGAATATAAGGTTTTTAACAGTAGTTAGTCAACATCAACCATAGAACAATTTAAAATGACTGATAAAAAGGCAAAGAAGCTAAAAGTTGCAATTGATGAATAGCATCAGAATTGAGGATGAGTATGGCATAACATAATTACTAAAACTTCTGACTTACATCCTTCTTGTCCATTGGGGTTAAGAAAGGGTCACGGACATTTAGAGCTGCAACAACACTTAATATTGGGTCCAGGCAATTCAATATAGCGCCAAGTATAAGCATTTTACCATGTTTTGGCTCCATTGGAAGCATTGTTAAGTAGCGTCCTGTCAAGGACATCAAGCAAACAGATTTTAGAATGCAACCTCAATAAGCATAAAATTGAGAAAATAGGAGATCTGTTCATACCTAAAACAGTCAAATTTTCAGTCTCGTCCAAAGCCCCAATGATCTTTAAATATTCAATAGCATTTTGAACCTGGCAGCAAATGTGAAGGAATAGTTGTGCAACAACCTTAGACATGATTGTTGGCACGTACATTTGGTCCTTTTTATCCCAAAGAAGTTACTAAAGAATATACTTCAGAAAAATATGTTCCCAGTGAGTCAGTGACACGTGTTATTTCTATAAAACAAAAATATATCTGAATAGGCATTACCGCTAGATACTCAGGCGACTGCAGCGCCCTTGATAGGAACTCAGAAATAGTACCCAGTTTCAGACTTTTAATTTGTAAACAAAGAGACTGCAGTGGGGTCCTTAAAATTTCTGGTAACTGATAATCTGCAAAAGCATCATATACACATCTTGGATAGAGATGATAGCATTCTCCTGGCTGAACACGTCCAGCTCTTCCTCTTCTCTGATAATTTGACAAAATAAAGTCACTTCTGAATTTTTAAATACAAAGGTAATAAATGCCAGAGAATGTGAACATGAAAATGCCCCTGGATCAGATCACGTTCTAGCAGACAAATCAAACATCAAATCCAGCAGCTAATGACATGGAAAAACATAAGATCAAAATTACATAGGAGATTTTGTTTGTGGATCTTTTCAAGGATATATGGCATAAGGGATGTTAGGAATGGTTTTCTATACAATTATCTTGTGGGTGTTTGTTATTTATTTCCATGGTTTTGGTAGCAGTTGAATTTTATTTTAAAGTTTCATGTTTTGACGCAAGCCACATCACCACCTTGTTACAAGATAATGAATTGTACTTATTCAAAAAGAATAAAACTGGTGGGCTCCATGCAGATTACATGGCAATTGAGTTTAGTATAAGGTTAAGAATAGTTTTCTAAGGAAGATTCTTCTGGGATTTTTGGCTGATGAAATTTGCCCTACAATAGTGCTTGAGAAGAAGCGTACTTCACCATAGAAAGGGTTATGCAAATTCACTCAAGTTCCAATTTCCAAAACGATGATCTCCATTGGAATGAAGGGATTATACTTTTCCCCCTAGAACAAATAGGAAACTCAAAAGATATCAAATCTTTGACTACTAAATATTGTTGCATATTAACTAGGATTCTTGGTAAGCAACTGAACAACATGATTAAAAATTAAAATAATGTTTTAAAAGACGAATGAGTCGCACCTCAAATTGAAGCGACAAAAATGAGCTTCAAAGGCAACCTTTGAGGCCCATTTTTCCAATGCCAAAGCCCCAGTTCTCATCATCTTCTGAATACTTTTCTTAGTATTGTGGGATGGAGCCCATAAAAGTGGAATGGCCTTACTGTTTTTCTCCTCAATTTCTGGCTGCTATTTTAAGTCTGTGGTCCCTCAAAGCCCACAAAGTTCAAGTCCTTTTCTCATCCAACATGCTGGCAACGTCCAATGCAACCATTACATCTTATACTCCACAAAGTTGAGAAATCTTTTGCTTTTTAACCTCTTTGCTAAAATTCAAACCACTATATGGCAAAGAGCATTACATGTAATAGTTGCAATGAAGGTTTACATGAAGTTAAATTTTAAAAAACAAAAAGAGAAGAAAGGACTTTTAACTTTGTGGGCTCAAGGGAGGCTGAGACTAAAAAATGCAGTGAGCAATTGAGGGAAAAAAAAAAAAAAGACAATTTTTCACCTTTATGGGATCCAGCCCACATGGCACCAAAAAACATATTCAGAAAGTGGAGGAGCAGGACAACTCACAAGCCTTGAGGCATGCATCTTACTAAACTGAGGCTTACTTCTGGACGAATGGTTCTCAAAGTTGCACCATGAGGCTCACTTTTTTCGTGCTTCAATTTGAGCCACCTCCCAATTCGACTGGTTTTTAAAACACTGATCCTGGGCATGTAGTAACGCCACAACAATTACATGTAAAAAAATGGTATGATTATATATTCAAGTCAATTTACTTGATTAGGTTCATTACCACCATTACAACAAGACTGTACTACCAAAAATTTCCTTAAATTTACACAGTAATGAGCTGCTCAAACATATTACAAAGATTTGATATCAGTTGTAATATTGTAGAAGGAGCGGACAGTAAAGTCTCCATAGTAGTGCCTACAACAAAAGCAACAAATAATTCTTTATGGAACCATTCAAAAATAATTTGACAAAATTCAATCTGAAACGAAACCCCAGCCACTGGCTTAGATTCATGCATATGTGAGTTGCCACAAGTTAGAGGGCTGTTGACACCATTTCCTTGCTTTTATAACCACTCAGTAATTTAAAGTACAAAACCACTCAATTCATTGCCATTGCCAATGCCAAACTCACAATAAAGAAGTGATGGTATCTTTTGCAACACCTATTTTGAGCTTTTTTGAGCAATAATATCTATCAGACGTGGTACATAAACCAACAAACATTAAGTAATTTGAAGTGATAGCTTCAAATAACAGTGAATTTTACAAGCACCAAACCTCAATTCGATTCCATGACGAAATAATTAAACTTTAAGATTAAGTTTTACGTACTTGTTGAGCTGAAACCTTTGAAATCCAAGAAGGAAGCAGACAAGGAGTATTGTTTAGTGCATCATACGACGTTTCTTTTGCCTTCCCACAGTCAATGACAAAAACCACATCATTAATTGTAATACTGGTTTCAGCAATATTGGTAGCTAGAACGATCTTCCTTATTCCATCTTCAGGCTTGTTAAATATTAATTTCTGTCCGATGGCAAAGAAATAAATAAACAAACAAAATAGAGAAAAACTTAACACTAGAAGTTGTGTTTCCCTCTATTATACAAACACCAGCTCTTTAGCATAGGAAAAGCAAATAACATGAAAGAGCAGCCAAACAGGGATAATACAGTATCAAGACAAAGAAAAGATCCGATTTAATACTCTAAGATATAGCTCAACCTCAAGATGAATATGACTTGTTGGCACATAATCTATTTACAACACATTCATCTATATCTGTCATCAAAAACTGGCCCAATGGAACTTTATTCTTAAATATGTGATGAGTATCCATCTTTAAAAATAAATGGCATAATTTCTTGAGATAAATAGTCTGTGTAGATAAAAACATCAAGAACTGCTTCCGAGAGGAAGACTTGAGGCTGTAGACAAGAATAATTAGTAATCAGCAAAGTAATAGATGCAAGTTTTTTTCTTTTCCCATCTTTGAAGAACATTTAGTAGCCTAGCACTCGGCACTTGAATTTATAAGAAGGAACAAAGTGACTTGGCATGATGTTTCAACCAGTAAACCTTACAGGGTATATGGACAATCTTCAATTGCTTTAAACATAGGTCACTTTGTGGTGGTTCAGTAGACATTATTAAATGTGCCAGGTTTTGTAAGTACCAACCAAGTCGTCAAGGGGCAGGGAACACACGGAGATCACATGCCAAAATCGCTAAAAAACTGTGGAGAAGGACGACAAAGAATCATAATGCCTAGGTTATATGTGTTTTTATCTTTTCCTCTGTTGCTCTCTTCTTCTTCTTTTTTTGTTTCGCGTGCATCTTTGTGGATGTAACATTGCAAAATGACATCACTGAAGCAATTATATAAGTACAGAATACAAAGGCATCAATATAAAACTTTATTTCAAAAGGTCACATTGATATATAAATGGCTAACATGAACAAGTTCCACAATTTCATGGTCAAAATTTAACTCATTCCAAATGCATGGACAATAGAAAATTCCCGCAGTAAACAAAAATCAAAATTTATCTTGACAGTAATATATACAGAACCAAATAACAGGGACAGTCGACAATTAATATATGAACTCACCTGCTCCTCACTGGCCATGGAACCATGGCATGCCAGCAATAAAACTCGACTAGCATCTCCTACTAGAGGATGACCTTCCAGCTTGTCCTTCAAGGAGCTTAAGTCCTCCCACCCAGTCAGAAAAACTAAAACAGCACCAGGCCTTTCATTTTCGCATATATAGCACAGAAGATATTCTATGAGGTTGAAACCCAGACAATCAGGATTCCAGCAAGACAAAGATTCCCGTGTTTGAGCACTATAATCCTTGAAATCAGCAGCTTTACATGCCTCCTAACATTTCCCAACAAGATGAACAAATCAGCAAAGATACACTAACGTGTTGACATGAGAACTAGCAGTTAAACTACCTCAACAGCAGAAACAAGCTGGCTCTTTCTCTTTCTTGGAGCTTGTTTACTCATTTTCCACATCTTCTCCATACCATAATCATCAATTTGATTATATTGTGTCAGTTGGTATCCCGTCCTTTCCAAAATATTTTCTAGAAAATGAGTACGTACTGGGTAAGTGAAACCCTAATAAAAACAAAAGAGAAATTTAAGGTAAGTTCACATACAAAGTTCGTCAAGCTATCAGGAGAAATACCAGTATCTATTCAAAATAGCTTATTAAGATAAAAGGAAGAAGAAACGAAGGTAATATTATTATGTATCTAATAATCAAACTCAATTTGCTTATTTGCTATATGCTTATCTTTATTAAACTATATGATACTGAAACCAAGAACAAATAGGCGCCCCGAGTATATTATTAAAGAACCTCAACCAGAATTTGTGGGGTTAAAAATCCAATTGGCACTTTGCACAATGTTTTCCATTGGCCATTTAAATTTTAAATTTTTTTCAAATGGTCGCCTAACTTATTAAATCATTATCCCTTTGGCCATTAAACATGAAAAGTTTTTTGATGGTCACCAAACTTATCAAATCGTTATCCCATTGCCATTGGACATCAAAAAATTTCAGGTGATCACCGAACTTATCAAATCGTTATCTCATCCATCACTCGATAACTCATCGTTACAAAATTCGACAGTTACTAACGTGGTAAACGAAAACACTAACATGTCACATTATTGTCGTTAGTTGACGACAAATCTACATGTCATATAGCATATAACTACCAACTAATAGAAACTTCGTTGCAAAAAGCACATTGTATTTCCAAAGACTATGATAACATTTTCTAAAGCAATATTGATACAAGAAACCATCAAGAGAAACTAACAAAGTTGGATCAATCATGATATTCAAGTATTTTATTTACGAGGACAGGGCCAAAAAGACCACTAGCTCACCGGGATGTGGACCATTGGAGCCCCACCAAAATATGATGAGAAGAGCTCTGCATCTAAGGTTGCACTCATGAGAATTAGCCTTAGTTCTGGCTGACGAAGTAGTAGATCTTTCAAAATAATAAGCAGAAAATCTGTCATGAAATATGCCAAATGGTTATTCATAGCAATTTATATTTTCAATGACACCAAGAGCATCTCAACTCAACAAGGTCATATCACATGCTTACAGTAAGTAGTGCGCATACAAACACACCGGAACGTGATTTTTCGAAAAAAGATAAATAAATACATTGGGGACTAATTAAATAATTTAGATTAAAATTTTTGTTTTATTTTTGTATTGTTTTAAAAGAAACAATTCTTTTCACGTGGAACATCTAAGTAATTGGGTCAATTTGTGTCTACTGAAAAGGTGGCCCAACACAAACATCGGAATGGGTCATCTCATAGGCCACCTCATCGGATTTTAAGCCCACCACATCTAATTAATTCTTATCAATCTCCAGAAAGTTCCAACCTTCTCTACCTCTTCCCTCTTCCCGATTTCACTGTCTTTTTTATGTCCCAAAGATTTCTTCCATTACCAGAATGTCACCACTCGCGTCTCCCTCTTCCCCCTTCTACTTGTCCAAAAGCTTCCCTCTCCTCCCGCTTCTCCAGTCTCCATGGCTTTCCTTTCCTAAATTGTTGGATATTGCATCTATTTGTGGCATTTCACCATTTCCATTACCCATTTAGCTTGTTGGTTGCTGGAATCATAGGTTAGTTCCCAAATATGGAGGTTGGCTTCCTCTTTGCCCAAATTCAGTTAGCTTACCTTGCTTTCTTTTTGGTTTCAATTATCAGTAGAAGTTCTCTTCTTTTCCATTTCAACCATGAAATGGATTTTCCACGTCGGAGGCTTGTCGCCGAGGTATCAAGAACGAAAAGAGGGAAAGAAAAAGGGCATGCCACCTAGTGTGCCTGATACATGTTAACACCGACGCTCCAGCTCCAGTGGCACGTCACTGCTTCCTAGTGCTTAGGAGAGATGAATAGCATCCAATAGGGAATAATTATACAATACAAAGCATGTTAGAGCCCCATTTTTCTATTAAAATGCATTTTAGAATAGTATTTTGATGGAGAATATGTGGTTAAAAAATAAGAAAAAGTTTTGGGTTTGCGTGTAATATTATTTTATTGAAGAATGTGTGGTTGAAAATAAGAGAGAGAAAAATGTATTTTAGGAATAATGGGGACCAAACAAGGAAACTGTCAATTGAGACAACAAAAGTACCTTCATTCATTCCACGTTCATGTATCTCATCCACGATAATGTGTGTTACACCCTTCAAGTTTCTATCAGCTAGTAATCTTCTCAGCAAAATGCCTGTTGTGCAGAAGAGGAGGTGGGTATCCCTTCCTTTCATACCCTCTAACCGAACTTTATATCCAACCTACCAAGAAAGGCATTATTATATACTTGCACAGGCAAAATCATACGGTGATTTACTACCCTAGATTGTGTTTGTGGTATCAAGACTCACTGTATCCCCCAATTTCTCCCCTCTCTCAGTGGAAATCCTCTCTGATATAGATATTGCAGATATCCTTCTGGGCTGAGTACATATGATATTGCACATTGCTCCATGATTTGAGCTAATCTCAGACTCCAGAATAAATTGGGGAATCTGAGTGGTCTTTCCACAACCAGTTTCACCAGAGATTATTACAACCTAAAAAATTGAACTTCTCCACTTGTTAATTGCATAAATTTTATACATAAAAAGAGAATTCCTTCCCTTTGAAGCCTGTCGCGAAGAAGCATAAAAGGTCAGCAAATTGTCACTAAAGCGAGTGTAAAACCACATCAATTAAGAATACAACTTGGCAACAAATATCGAAGATTACATATTTCTCACCCAACCAAACACACATGCCAGATGAGTACCAAGTACAAATGAAACATGAAATAATGGAAAAGGGCAATTGAAAGGTAACAACAGAACAGTAGTAATCAAAAGGAGAACTAGTGAAAGGAGAAAGGAACTCAAAAGGTTTACTAGTTCATCGCAAGGAATAGAAAAGAAAATAATTAAAGCATTAAGCTTCAAAGAATTTGATTGGGTACAGTATTCAAAGGCATCAGCTACAAATGTAAAACCAAGATAGCTTGCGACTAATAAAAGTGTACTATGATAGTTGAAACAAAAATTCTCTTTTTTTTCTCTCTTTTATTTTATACTCAAGGGTCAGTCAGATGGAGAAAAAATAATTTGGTCAAGAACATGGCAGCTATTGTTGAAAGACAACCAAGGATTAGAAAATCTAAAACAGACAAAATGGCCTATCCTGTCACTAGAAAACTTTTTGCTGCTAATTTTAGATCTCTTGATCAAGTACATGAGACATTGGTGACACCATTGACCCAGTAGAGTGGTTGTGTGAGTGCAGGTTTATTCATAGTCAAACAGGTAATAGAATTCATAAGGAAGTAACATAGAGCAAGACTTTCTAATCACTATTTGTCACGCAATGCTCCAGAACAGGAAAAAAAATGATTTAAGAGAGTGCCAAATCCAGGCAACAGCAAAGAACAACAGATGCTCCAAACATTGACGTGCCTGGTTCTGCAAAATGGCTCTTAATATTGCATCTTTCTCCTTGTAAGCAGGCAGACTACTACGAAATTCCATCATCTCTCTGCCTTCAGGAGATTGCTGTACAAAACCAACAAGCATGAGAAAGAAAATTGAGGCACTTCTGAGTCAATTTCAAACACAAGCAGATAATTGTTTTATCAATGGAAGAAATCAATTCTAGTGGATGTATTTAGCAGATTAAGAACAGAAATCAGATTCAATAAAACTTAAGAAACCAACCAGTAGTCTAAAAGGCAGAAAAGATGGGCTAGGCATTAAAAAAAGCTCCACATATGGGGAAGGCGTAGAAAAAGGCGGTCAAACCCTATTTTGACTGCCTAAGGCGGGCCTAGGTGCCAAAAGGAGCGTGCCTTTTTTTTTTGTCCATTTGCTTTTGGGAGCCATTTCTTGGACAGTTGGAGCACGAAATTGGTGCTGTTGGACAGTTGGAGCACGAAATTGGTGCTGGAGTAATTCTTGAACTCATTTTCCCTTAGGCTGGGTTTCCAAGGAATTCTTTTTGGACCTATTTTCAGAAATTTCACGGCATCAACCTCACATAATCAACTCCACCAACCGCTATTGGCCTAATCTTGGAAGCTCTCCAAAGTCCAAACCCTTGGTATTTGTGTATATATTTTATTCTGTCTTTCTTTCTTCTTCTTTTTCTAAAAATTTAATTATTGTTGGCCATTTGTTTTAAAGATTAAATAAAATTTTATATCGCGAATGATTTATACATAATAGTGTTTCAAATGCTATTTTAGTGTGTATTTTTTTTTTTTGAAACTATCTTCTAAGTGTTCGATAAAATGTGTGATACAGATTATTTATGTTTTATTGTTAGCTAAGTATTTGATCATTTTTCATTCCTGATTATTGTTTGACATCCCCAAGTAAAAATGAAATAATTAAACCCTAATATAAATAACTGTAACTTTACAGGAATCAATGGAACAAAATGATTATTCCATGGCATTTAAGTTTAATGTCAATCAACTAATAAAGATTCCAGGGACATTGGATATGATCGCAATTCTTATAGATCCTAAGAATGCTAATGATATGAAATCCTTATTGTGTTGTAAAGTTACGAAGGCAGGAATAAATAGGCACAAAATCTACATAGCGGGGTCCAAGGGAAATAATGTGAAACCATGCCTTAGAGAAAGTGAAAACTGAAAAGCAAAAAGTCAAGTGTCTTGAGGTGCTTAAAGAGAATAATTCTAAGAAGTTAGAAAAGCTATTGAATGATGCTAAGTTGAGGGATGATGTAGTTATGTCTTTGCCTATGGGACACAAGGAAGAAGAGGATGAAATTTCTATTATTGAAAGAGGAACTAAGAAAAGGCCTCTTAATGTGGGTCTCGTCGATCAATTAGCAAGGTTAGTCAAGGCCGATTATGTTTCTACGAGTGCAAGTAAGAAAATGGATTAATAAAGTGTCACTGATGTAATGTCTAAGAAAAGGTTATTAAAAGTTCGTCAAGATTTGGCAAGACAGGTATATTAGTAAAATGTCATTGATGTAATGTCTAACAAAAGGTTATTAAAAGTTCATCAAGATTTGGCAAGACAGGTATATGAAGCCAGAATTCCTTTAAATGCAATTAACAATGATAGCTTAGAAAGATATGTTGAAGTTCTTCCTTAATATGGCCCACGTTACATTCCTCCTTCCCAATACCAACTAAGGGAGCCACTTTTGAAACGAGAGGAGAAGAGAACAAAAAGAACTCTTAAAAGCAAGAGGAGTGGAATGGGTGTTCTATCATGACCAATGCTTGAAGTGATAGAAAATGCAGAAGTATAGTGAATTTGTTTGTGAATTGTAAATTGGGGCCAAATTTCTCAAAGGAAGCTTCTGAATGATGCTCACACCGGTTAATGCATATTTGACTGTTAATGAATGTATTAAAGAGGCTGGGATAAAATGTGGTTCCAATTGTCACTGAAAATGCTTCTATTAATATGTCCGCAACCAATTTGTTAGCATTATAAAGGCCTAACATCCATTTGACATCATGTGTCACTCACTCCTCAAATCTTATGCTTAAAGGAATGTCTAAACTTCCTAGCTTTAAGGGAGAGCAAAAAACCTTCATTATATTCATCCATGTGCATCAAAAGACCTTGGCATTGAGGAGAAAGTTCACAAAAAAGGAAATAGGCCAGGAGTCATTAGACTTGCAACCTCTTTCTTTGCAACGCTTGCTTGATAAAAAACAAGAGTTGAGAAATATGATGACCGCATTAAATGTGATGTCACTAAATGGTCCAGGAGCAAAAATGAAAAAGAGGGATTTGATATTGTTGTTTGCAACAATTTTTGAAAATCGATAGACTTGTTTGCTCCAACAGTGAAAGTGCTTAGACTTGCTGACGAAGAGCGGAAGGCTTTGTTTACAGAGAGCTGCTAAACGTAAAGGATGACATCCAAAAAACATTTAAGGATAAATGTGCCTATATGTCAATCTAAGACATTATTGATGCAAAAGGCAAAGATCACCTTGATAGTTCACTTTAAACAATAGCTTATGCTTTCAATCCATTTTATTTCTTTAAGAATCCACATACGAAAGATGATCAACTAAAAAACAAGTGTGATTGTATAATTATCGAATTTCTTTTCCAATGCTAGAATGCAACATCAAGTGTTAAATACCAAGGTTGCAAAGATATATTCAAAAAGAAGTTGCATTTGATACATAACTTCTCTATTTCAATTATATTTCCTAGTAGTTGATGGGACTTCAATGACAATGAAACACCAAAGTAAATAATGATTGCAAAATGAATCCTTAGTTGGACTACAAGTTCATCGAGTGTGAAATAAATTGAGTGTCTTTGAAGAATAATATTATTCATCTACAGTCTAGGTGATTATTGGTCCATGTGGCCACTGGCAACTACTGTAAGTACTAATTATGTTGTTACATATTAGTTATTACTTTAGAAGTAGTTTAAAATTTATACATTTATAAAGTATAATAAAGTTTTCTAACTTCTTTCTTGTAGATACACACCATAAAAAGGAAGATAGATGCCACAAGGATAAAAATCAAGTTTAGCTCCAATTTAATACAAGGTTAATGAACAAGAAGAGGGGGAATAATAACCTAGAGACTCTACTAGCAAGTGATGCTAGTAATCAAGTCGAGGATTTTTTAGGGTTGTGATGATCATGAGGAGGAAACTGATGCGGTGGAGAATGATATATTACAACCTAGAAGAGGTAATAGAAATGCTCAAGTTATAATAAAGGAGTATGAGGAAAATGATTTTGTTTAAAATGACACGGACGATGAGTTAGACAAGAAAGAGGAGATTGAATTTGAGTCCAATAAAGAGTTAGGCAAGACTTAGACTATGGTGCTATCCAAATCGTCCAGTTGTAAGAATTAATAAATAATTATAGTATTTACGATTTTGAGACTTATTTTTTGTTGAAAACTAGGAAAGTATGTATGAAGTTATTATAAATCTTTTAAGAATTGTCTAGTTGGAAATTTGGAAATTGCTAGTTGTGGGAAACTTGGATATTGTCTAGTTTTTTTTTTTTTGAAAGGTAGTCATAATTTTATAAATCAATGCATAATACACGGGGGGTGTACAATCATTTTAGTTCAGAGAAAAACGATATGAAATTAGGCAGCCCATCTATATGCCTAATAGCCGCAGTATTAAACCAAGTATACAATGTCAGATAAAACAATTCTCTAATCTGCGCTATGGTCCGTGATTGGTCTTCGAAATTGTCTAGTTATAGAAATTATAGTATTTATGATAGTTGTTTAATTTGCATTATTTTATTTTTTTAGGTAGTAGAATGATTATAATAATACTAAAAATAAGAAAAAGCCTTAGAACGCCTAGGTACACAAGGCTTGAGGCTGACCTTGCTACTTTGCCACACGTCACACCTTTTAGAACACTGATAAAGACTAAAAACAAAAGCACCAAGAGGAAAGATGAAGATAATGACTAAAACGATTTTTACAAATGACAGTATAAATTTATGTTCCAAAACAATAGGCAGGCAACATTAACTGAGCAGATAGCATAAGAATAGAAATGAACAAATGAATGAAAAATTGAAAAGGTACAAGTCTCAATAAGCTGGCGAACTTCCCTAATTTTGAATAGAACACTGCTTTTTTAATCATTTTTGGAATGCCGCTAACACAGTTGTCAACTAACTAAAATCAGATGTGTATTGAACTTACCTTGCTCACATTACAAGCATACATTTGTGATGCAATCAAAGTCATGGTTAATTCTTTTGGCCTAAAATACAATAGCTAACTTCAAATGGATGCGATAATATTGGAGACCACCTTGATAGACTCCTATCAAGCTCTAGAAGGATCTAGAAGAATTGAGAAGTAGTTAATAGTAACAAATTCTGTTAGATTTGGTTGCAAAATACTTATAAATAGAGAAGTGGTAGAATGTATTGAGGGGAAATATTGAGTAGTTGGTTGGGTCAATTAGGAGAGCTCCAGGCCTCTCGAAAGCCTTGGAATTGTTCTTTCAATTTCTATTTTCATTTAATCAGTTCATCTACAGTTGTAACTTCATTTAACAATTCAATAAACAATATATTTCATCACTTCTTCTCTTCTATAATCCTTCAGCAAAATGATCACCTATAGACCCAACAGCAGCCATCAAGAACCCATCAAAATGATCAGCCATCGGGAACCTAACAAAATGGTATCAGAGCAGTAGAGATCTGGGAAAATGTCTCTTACAGATCGAGCGGTAGCCTTGGAGGTGAGAATTGATGGAATTCTAATGGAAGTGCACGAAGGTCTGGGCACACTGAAATGTGAAATGAAGAGGGTTATGGCTAGGATGATGGAGAAGCTTGACTTGATTATGGAAAAAAATGGGACAAGCAAGGGAAGAAAAAGGTCAGGCAGCTTCACTGCCTGAACCGGATGAAATTGGGGCAATTACTGATAGCCATAACCGCAGAGAAGAACCAGGGAAGGCAGAGGCACGAGGTTGTATGCTTGGAAAAGCTGATTTTAGAGGTACTTGCAACTCCATTGTCGGCAAATTCTGAAGCTGTGAGAGGGGCTGAAACCAGTAATTAGGACTGAAGTCAGGGTGATAAAGCCTTTGGGTTTGGGTCATATTAGGGAGTTGGCCCAACACGTGGAAGACAAGAATGAATTACTGAAACGGGCCCAAATGAATTACAGTCCAAATAGAAATAAAAATAATTCCCTTAGCCCAAACTCTTTTAATGACCCATTATTATACCCATATACTCATCTAAGTATCTCAACCCACTCAATACAAATCATCCACCCAAAAACTAACGTTGTTGCAATGCTTCAACCACCAAAAATGACAAGGGAAATTCTTTTTGTAGGTTCAACTGGTTATGGGATTTGCGTGGATAATATTCTAATTCTATTTGACTACACGGGTTAACAGCTACAGCAAGCTTACTCCAAATTTGGTTCTGAATTTTGAAGTTGAACTATACTTCCACCTTGAGGACAAGGTGGACTTTGCGGCAGCGGGTAATGATAGGCTCCTATCAAGCTCTAGAAGGATCTAGAAGAATTGAGAAGTAGTTAATAGTAACAAATTCTGTTAGATTTGGTTGCGAAATACTTGTAAATGGAGAAGAGGTAGAATGTATTGGGGGGAAATATTGATTAGTTGGTTTGGCCAATTAGGAGAGCTCCAGGCCTCTCGAAAGCCTTGGAATTGTTCTTTCAATTTCTATTTTCATTTCATCAGTTCATCTACAGTTGTAACTTCGTTTAACAATTCAATAAACAATATATTTCATCACTTCTTCTCTTCTATAAATAGACCCAACAGCAGCCATCAAGAACCCATCAAAATGATCAGCCATCGGGAACCTAACACAGCTCAACAACCACAAAACAATAAGAAGGTTTGAGCCTTTCTCAAGATGTAGGCAATCTCAAAATCCAACAACGATTTTATGACTGTATAGAAATCACAGGAAGATTTTAAGGATTGAGACATATCGTTTTTTACAAGAACAAAAGGTAACAGATTTCTTGCAGCTGAATATGGAAGAAATGTTGTAAAGCAGCAACCAGACTGGGATGTAAATAAGCCAAGATTTCAGCTTTATTTATCAGCTATGGAAGTTAAAAGAACAGTTTCATCCCCAGGCAGATCTAATAGCCATCTGATGGATTAATTATTGGTTTATCGTCTCTTTGCATTAACATTTTCTTCATAAATCCTTTCTGTTCCCATCTGATTTCTCACTTTCCAAATCCTAAAAGCACCCCAATTATAATAATTGGTTAGAAGCAAAAATATGGTATGAAACTCTTTATTTAAGAAGAAAGACAAAAAATTCTTCGATCTAATTATCAAATAAATTTAGTACTTGTCAAGAGATTAAACAAAGTCCAGAGCTATCCATTTAAAAGTTACACATCATTAGTTTTTGAATTTAGATTACACGTGTTTTAGCCCATGATATTCAGCCCCCATTTGGCTCCCATTAAATTAAAATTCATTTTTCTTTCTCTTCTTATCAACCACACATTCTTAAATAAAATAATATTACACGTAAACCCAAAAACTTTTCCTTCTTTTGTAACCACACATTCTCCAAAAAATTGTTATTCCTCTCATTATAATGTGGAATAATGGGGGCCAAACGGGCGCTCAATTATATCACTGGTAAGCACTAGAATCATGGGAAATAGAGACTAGAAGAGTGGAAAGGAGGATAAAGATCTACAAGCATGAGTATAGAGATGCTAGAATACGAGGAGGAGGACAAGGGAGGCATGAATAGAAAAAGGTCTTTAATTTCTTATCAAAATTATCAGTAAATGATAGTTTTTACGAATGTTTAAAATGGCTCAACTGGGTACTGAGTTATTCTATCTCAGTGAGGTGTGCCATAAGCCTCGAGACAAACCATTAAAATTATTGGAAAGAAAATAGAAGTATACAAGCATACTTATCTTCAACCATTAATCATATTGAAAATCCTTAATAAAACAAATTAATAGTTTAACTTACAAGACAAATACTAAATAGATTAATATAAATTAGCAAATAATAAGTTATAATAATGTAAAAGCAAAGACAATCTAGAAATCTGAAATTATCAAAACTTATACAATACTTAAAAGAATCATTTATTTGAGACCCCATTCATCCTTGATCACTATCAATTTTTTCTCATTCTTTCTTACCATCCTCCACTTGAACATTGTGTTCTCCTTTCCCTTCCCCTTCACAATCTCCATCCTTGTAAAGGTATAAAACATAAAATAAAAGCACCCATAAAATGTTATAGGGTATAAGGAAAATAGGTCAAAAACTAGATGCCAGTAATAAATGCTCAAAAAAGGAAAACACAAGCAGCACACATATCAGTAGCCCTGAGGCGTAACCTTGAGGCATAAGGCTCACTAATGGCACTCAAGGGGGCAGGTTTTGAAGCATTTTATAATAGTCTCACATGAAGCGGGTCTCGAGGCCTAAGCCTCAAAAAGGTTTATTAAACAATGGTTTTTTACATTCTTAGAAGGGATAATTGCAGCAGCGGTCCCAAACCTTTCAATTTTTTGCAAATTATACCTTAACCTTTTATTTTTGCAGCCAAAGTCCCAAACTTTTCACTTAAATGGTAGTTGTGATCCATTGGACAGATTACATCCAATATTCCGTTAGTCAACCCTGAATAAAATATTTTGAGTCAACTTGATAAATTAAATAAGGGGTAAAATGGTATATTTTATCATTTCTATAATAAAATATGTAACCAAAAAATAAAATATTGTTCATCTTCTCCAAAGACCCCCACCCTCACCCTCACCCTTCATCTTCCCTAAAATAAACAATCAGGAAACCTAATCCCAGATATCTTTTAACACAAAAACACCAGATCTGCCAAATTTTACATTGTTTAACTTTATATAACAACCGATTCTCTAGAGATCAAGCCTAGAAAAAACTGGTTGTTCAAATTATCAAAACTCAACGCAAAATGAAGATTTGTGGGTTAATCTCTTACTATGCACGGTGCAAGATTTGGGTTAAAAGGGAAAAACGAAAGAAATAAAAAAGAAACGAAAAATATAAAACAAGATTTAGGGGGAATCCAAATCTCAAACGTCGACGCAGAGTAATGCAAAATTCAAATCTGAATTCGACTATGGTTAACCCAAATGTGGGACCCACAGAGATTTTTCCTATTTAGCATTTTGTATACACTTATCATTGGATGAATCGACATTTATTTTTGTGTTGTTTAAGATTTGGGCAGGCAGTGGTGGCGACGGGCATCGTGTGGATGGGTGGGAGTGGCAACAAGGATTAGGTTTCCTGATTGTTTATTTTAGGGAAGGGGAAGGGTGGGGGTGGGGGTCCTTGAAAAAGAAGAACAATATTTTATTTTTTGGTTAATTATTTTATTATAGAAATGATAAAATATACCATTTTACCCCTTATTTAATTTATCAATTTGAGTCAAAACATTTTATTTAGGGTGGACTAACGGAATATTGGATGGAATCTGTCCAATGGATCACAACTACCGTTTAAGTGAAAGGTTTGGGACTTCAGCCGCAAAAATAAAATGTTGAGGTATAATTTCCAAAAAATTGAAAGGTTTGGGACCGCTGCTGCAATTATCCCTTCTCAAAATTGAGTGTGTTGTAACACTCTTATATGTGTAGACTAGATGCCAATAAGCATGGCAAAATTGGCTACTAGACATAGAATGAAGACTTAGATGAGCACCACAACGAACTATCATCACTTATCAAAACTGATAAAAAGTAAAAGCTGATGAAGAATAGCTGCATAAAAAAGAATGTAATCTAGATATGCAGAGGTGGTTGAACCTGCCAAATCAGTTGTTCCTCTTGCATTTGCCGACTTTTTCGCCAAATAATTTTCTCCATGGAAACCTTGCTAGGTGGAAGCAGCTCAGGTTGCTCAAAAAGCCCTTCATCGGTAGCGATACTGCAATTACTGCTTGATCTTGAAAATGCATCTATGCCCTTGGGCTTTTGGGAAATGTATTGTCCAAGATGGGTTTCCACACGCCTTCGCAAATGTGGAGGCAAGATCACCTTAAAATTTCTAAAGCATTTTAATCTCATGATTACGAGCATGTATGCAAAAATTATCTAAGTGTGTGAGCATATGGAGTTATAGGGGTTACCAAAATTGGGGGAAAAAAAGATGTGAAGCTTCAAAACAATAATAGACGACGAAATACTCTTCATCACAAATGTCAAGTAGTTGGAAACAAAAGGTGAAGAATTATCGTGGAAAAAGTAGGTGGAACGGTACACAAATTCGGCGATATTAGAGAAGAATCTAACAAATAAAAACACTGGGGTTGGTTTGAATTCAATTATATATTAAAAAAATGCATGAAGCAGCATAATAAAATACCTCCCTCTGTGGACGCTTTTCATCGAGATCAAATCGATAGTTGGGCAAAGGAACCTTACTGACAACTACCACTTTTGTATACAAGTGGCTGCAAAAAAATACTTTATTAAACATTCTCAAAAGAAAATTTAGAAAGAGTCATGTGAAACATACCTGTATAAACCCATTCTGGTTGCTAAAGCTGATATTTGACCATAATTGCGCCTATCCCTTTTATCTCTTGATACTAATTCTTGCTTTTCCTTATTGTCTAAAAGAGTAGTTAACTTCCATTTCCAGCCATCAACGTCTTCCAAGGTGGAAGCATCCTACGATCAGAAACAACTTTAAAGAAAAAAGAAAGGGGAGATTGGGCATTACATTACAGTTGGATTAGAATAACAAACAACAGCCAAATCCAGACCTAAAGACAATATAAATGAGAGATATAAAAAACATCATGTTTCATATTAGCAGATAATAATGCCAAATTAATGAGCATGTTGTTCTGGATAATTATGCATATAACAATGTCTCCCATCTCGGCTCACATGTGGTCCCCATGTGCAAATTACCAATTTTGTGTTTGTGATTTTCCTAATAAGTGCACAAAACAAAAGAAGAATGATTTCATGTAAAGATACATCTGCAAGAATTTAAGCTATTCAAATCTAGTTTTGGGTACTTTTTTCCCAATAATGTCCACTTATCCTCAAATACTATATTCTCTCTCTTGCAAATACAATTTCTGTCTTTTTATCAAAATTAGTAAAGAGAGGTTTCATCTTTTCCATACACTAGAAGGATGCCTTGATTCTTTAACTGCAATATCAGTTTCCAAATTTCAGCAGAGTAGAGGGACACAGACAAAACAAGTAGCTAAATAAGATGCTTTCTCCACTAATGAAAAACAAGTACCACGTTTTAGCATCATGCTGAAATGTCACAGTATTAATTTTGAAGCGGGAAAATCATTTTCATTATTTCTAACAGGACATACTTCTATCATTTGACTTAGAAACTCATTGACAAATCGCACTTCCTTGACATGAAGAATTCGCCCTGCTCATTTCATAATTTCAAACCATGGTGTAACCTGATCCTTGTCTCGAGTATAAAATGTAAAAGAAAATTACCTGTGTGCATGAAAATCCTCCAACAACCAAATTGTTGTTAATCATATTCCGGACAACAAACAAGTAATATCAAATAACTCCCTCTGATCAAAGCAATGCAGGTTTCATTCTTAAATTCTCAACGATGCATATATTGTTTGTAATAGTCATCAAAACTGTACAAGAAACTAGATTCACAGCCGCCTATACACTGAGTAAACCCGAAAAATATACTCGAAATAAAGATATCACTTATTGCATATAAAACTCACTGGACGCGTCAAAAAGTCGATATCACAATAGGAAACTTCCTCTGACACCTTATTATGCTGCGATTTTTCCTCCTGTACCTGTTGCTTATATTGATGATGTGGCAAGTACATGTAAGGATTGTTAGAATTCTTATTGTTATCATTACTCTTATTAACTTCGGAATGAAGAAATGAGCTCTGAGAGCGAGTAGTATTATTAGTACTTAAAGTTGTAAGCACGGAATCCTTAGTGGGGGAGGAGTTGGCGGACGGTGTAGTGATGACGGAGTGGAGGCGGTGATGTGGCGGCACGTAAAGTGCGCCGCGTGAATGAGACGGTGGCGACCGGTCCTTCATTTTGTATTGTAAGCGAGGTGGTGGAGAAATAGAGGAAGAATGCTTAGGGTTTGGGGGTAGAAATTGTAAGTGATGAATTGAGAGAAGGGTTCGTGCAACCGGAAATTGCACTGGTCTGTACAGGAGGGAAAAAATTTGTCGGATGAGACCCAAATTTTCCCGGCGGAGTCTGGGTGCTGTTATCCGGCGGCCGTCTTGAAGTGAAGTGAAAGGAACTGATGATATGGTGCAGGTATGGGGGCGTGGTGTTGACTGTTGAGGAAACGTACACGTCATATATTAGTGGGCTCCACTTTCTGTACGTTAAATGCAGAAGATGGTAAAAAAATGTAAAAATCCATTTTGCACATGTGAGTGGGTTGTAATGATACGAGGAAAATTAACCCGCGAAACGCATATGACATATTAAGAGTATGATTGGTAGAGATTAAAATTGAAAAATTAGTCGTTATTGTTAATTTTTATTAGACGGATGAGACCCAATAACGGTCATATTTTCAATTTTAATCCACTTTTTAGATCTCTCAAACATGCTCTAAGTCTATGTTTAGTGTACATTATTTTCAAAAGAATGCATTTTTTTTGTTAATGTGATAGGGAATATGTGGTTGAAACGAAGGAAAAGTTATTGACGTGATAGAAAACATTATTTTATTAAAAAATGTGTAGTTGAAAATGAGTAGAAGAATGATAATGAAAAAAATAATGTGGATCAAACAGGGGCTAAAATAAGGTAAAAATCTCCTCTCTTTTTTTTTGTCTTTTTATTGATTTAAAAGCAAGCGAAAAAAAGGGAAAAAATGTATCTTCTTTTTTCCATTTAAAAAATATTCTTTTTATTGTTTTTGTATTATAATAAATAATAATTACAGTACAAGTTATTAAGCCTCATTTTGAGTCATATTAAAATTTGTATTCTCATTCTTCTATTCACTTTTAATCACACATTTTTTAATAAAATAATATTTTTCATCACATCAATAACTTTTCATTCTTTTCCAATCACACATTCTCCATCAATCTACTATTCCAAAATAATGTGGCTCAAACGCACCCTAAAAGTTAACTATTTCATTTAAGTCATTTGTTGTAATTATCTCTATTTAGTTAAAATTAATTTTAAAAAATGAAGTTGTTCACTCCTATTTAAAAAGACTTAGTAGGTGTTTGGCCCCTATTTTTTAGGAAGAATTAGTTTTTGAATAGTGATTGATGGGAGAATGTGTGGTAAAAAAGTGATGAAAAATTTTAGATTTGTGTGTAATATTATTTTATCCGGAGAATATGTGGTTGAAAATAAGTACAGTAGAAAAATGAACGGAAAATAAAAAAAAATGTGGCTCAAACATGGGCAACATTTTTCACGAGATAACAAATTGAAAATCTACTTAAAAAATTTTATGTTTATCCAAACCAAACTAGGGCTTATATTTTTCGAGAAGTTATAGGCCCTGTTTGAGCCACCTTTTTTGAAAATGAGAATGAAAAATATAGCCGTTATTGGGGTCCACACAAGAGATAGAGAATTTGAATTTAAATGTTGATGTGATGGATAACGGTCATATTTTTCATTTTAGTGAGGAAAGAATATGGCTCAAACAGGGTCATATTTTGTAATTCACTTTACAATATATAAACAAAAAAATATAATTATACATTTTTTCATAGTGTCGATTCGACCCGGACACTGACCCAGACAATGCAACGGGTCCATGTGTTAGTAGTTCAATGGTGACTCGATGGTTCAACCGACGGGTCATTGTATAAAAACTTATAAAAAATATATATAAAGTACAAATTTTTTTTAGGGGCAAAATTAAAATTTTTAATTTATTTTTTACTAATTATTTAGGTCTATAAAATAAAGTAAAATGTTGGACCAAAGTTTTTTAAAAAAATATTTTTATAAAAGTTATAAATAATTCATTAATTAGATATAAGTTATTGTTCACAAGTAATATTAAAATATTTTGTGTTTAAGTGGTGATGAACCCATTATTTTTCTTAGAGGTCCAAGATTCATTCCCAAAAATTTTGTAAATGAATTTCAAAACTCAATCAAACCGGTCAACCGAACCGAGTAAATCACAGGTTAACTCAGTCAAAATCGAGATTTTGTAAATGAATTTCAAAACTCAATCAAACCGGTCAACTGAATCGAGTAAATCACAGGTTAACTCAGTCAAAACTCGATTTTGACCGAGTCAAGTACATTTCTATCAATTTAATCTATCCGACTCAGTCAAGGGTTCGGGCTACCGTTTGTTGGTCCAATCGGCTGTGACGATTTTTATAACTATGCCTTTTTAACCAGATGTGCATAGTTTATGATTTTACCATTTTTACTTCAGGCAAGTCCAAGTAAAAATGTATAGAAAATATTTTGTGAAATGAAGTTAAAAAAAAATAAAAATTGCACCAACTAGTCCCAATAAAGGAAATCGTTGAAGTCTTTCGTAATTGTCATGCGATCATCACATTACTGTGAAATTAGAATGGTAGAATGAGATATCTAACTAAAAGTAAAATAGAGAGATTTTAGTTACTGTTCACAAGTCATTGGCTCAGCTGAGCCGAGCCGGATGGATTTATGGCTCGGCTAAGCTACCTGAGTGTCTTTTTTTTTTTTTTTACACAGTTAATTCAATATTTTAGATTACAAATATGCATTTTAACCGATTTTAAATTTGTTGAAAATATTGAAGTGCAGTCATGATTAGTGATGGCAACGGGGCGGGTCACCCTCGCCCCGCCAATCCCCGCCCCGCCTTTGACGGGGCGGGGCGGGGACGGGAGCGGGGCGGGGCGGATTTTTGCCCCGTTTAATGCCCCATTTAGTTTTTTTTTAAAAAAAAAAAAATCAAAAATTTTCAAGTAAATACAATTCAAAATTTTATAATTCAAAGCAAATAATATTTAAAATAATTACATCAATATCCAAATCAAACAATGAAAACAAACAATGTCCAAAATTAAATAAACAACGTTCAAATTTTTTTTTTTTTTTTTTTTAACTAAACGGGGCGGGGCGGGGCACCCTCGCCCCGCCCCGCCCCGCGACCCGAGGCGGGGCGGGTTTTTTTCGCCCCATTCGGGGCGGGGCGGGTTTTTTTGCCATCCCTAGTCATGATAAATATATGATTGATAAATTTTAAATATCAAAAATAATTTTACATTAATTGTGAAACGTAAAGTCGTGATTGTTTATATTTCTTTTCAATTTCAATCACATTTCAATGTCCTTTTTTCGAATTTTATTTTTCATACAACGTTTGATTTGATATTTTGTGGTATAAATTTCCATTTAGATCGATTTAAATTTTTATAAAACAACTTACAATGTGATAACAATAAATATAGTATTGATTAAGTTTAAATATTATCTTAAATTATTAAACATAAAATCATAATCGTTAATTTTTCTTTTCTACCCATCCCCAACCCTAATACTCACACAAATTTCTCTCAATTTCATTTTTCTTTAGTTTTTATCTTAAATAAGGCCGATTTTTATGTTATTTTTTTTACGTTTGATTCAGTATTTTAAGTTACAAATATGCATTTTAAGCGATTTAAAATTTGTTGGAAATCTTGAAGTACGGTCATTATAAATATATAGTCGATAAATTTTGAATATCAAAAATAATTTTACATTAATTGTAAAACGTAAAGTCGTGATTGTTTATGTTTATTTTCAATCTCAACCACATTCCAATATCCTTTCTTTGAACTTTATTTTTCTTATAACGTTTGATTCGATATTTCACGATTTGAATATCCATTTGGATCGATTTAAAGTTTTTTTTAAAAAAAACTTAAAATATGATAATAATAAATATATTGTCGATTAAGTTTAAACATGCAAATTATCTTAAATTATTAAACGTAAAATTATAATCGTTAATTTTTCTTTTCTACTCACAGTCAACCCATATACTCACACTAATTTCTCTCAATTTCATTTTTTTCTTCAATTTTTATCTTAAATTATTAAACGTAAAATCATAATTGTTGATTTTTCTTTTCTACCCACCATCAATCCCCATACTCTTACCAATTTCTCTCAATTTCATTTTTCTTCAGTTTTTACGGTTAAAAATGGTAAATTTATAGCGTCAAAATGAATATTTAAAGAATTCAATGATTTTCAGAAGAATCATCTTACATCATGCAATACTGGTAGACAAACATCTTATATGAAGTGAATTATTTTGATTTTTTTTAAAAATGATTTAATGTACGGTATCATTAGAATATGTTGAAAATATATTCGACGAAATTTATGAAGTTAGGTAATCGTTTGTCATTCTTTTTGCCTATATGATGGAAGTTTTCGTTGTGTTGTGGTTTTAATATCGATAGAGACCCTTGATTTGTCATAAATTCTGCACTGTATTATTATTAATTAATTAGTCTTGACTACATATGTCTAGCATAGGGTCTTTGTAAAGAAAATAAATACCGGTGCAACTGATACATGTAATTGGAGATTCTATGAGCACGAGATGAATGAGACATAACGTCTTACCTCAATAGGTAGAAAAAGGAGAGTTATATTGAATTTCATTATCTCTTTAATAAGGCATGTATTGGAGCCAAAATACCTTCCAATCTAAATAGTTTATCATACACATTAATTTCGACACTAACATAACTTTCAAAAGTATCACAATCCGTGC
Organism: Fraxinus excelsior; assembly: GCA_019097785.1. Taxonomy (NCBI): domain Eukaryota; kingdom Viridiplantae; phylum Streptophyta; class Magnoliopsida; order Lamiales; family Oleaceae; genus Fraxinus; species Fraxinus excelsior. The sequence goes on from CM032640.1 coordinate 2,395,821, forward strand.
ATTGCACGGGCTTTTGACTAGTCATCTATAACAATCATTTAAAAATTTAACACAACATTAACCCTTGTATCTGTCGGTGTGATTATGCAAAATTATAATGAACATATTGAGCCCCTGTTTGAGATGCACTATAATTTTCATTCTTATTCTTCTACTCATTTAAATCACACATTTTTCAATAAAATAATATTTTCCGTCACATCAATAATTTTTCCTTCTTTTTCAATCACACATTCTTCATCATTCTACCATTCCAAACTGCATTCTTTGAAAAAAAAAATGTGGCTCAAATATGCCCTGAAAGTGAATTTGCTTCTTCTAAAGGACTTAACAGCTCGAAATACATCCTGATGACTAACAATTTTCTTGCAAGAAAAAATCTTGCAAATAAATGAAATATTGTCTATTATTGATTGAACACCAACAAAATGAAAAGAAAATAGTGTGCCAAACAAGTTCAATTGTCGAATCAAACCATTGCAAAAGGGCCAAAACCATACACTTATCTTACATATTGCTGAAAGTGCCTTGATATGGACTCAAATTCGGATAAAATCCTTCTCACATCTTATTATGATTTACGACGTGGAAAAGGAGTAACTAAGCACAATCAAGATTACACAACTACGTTGGGCTACAAGATGTGCCAGCACTCAGTATGTGTAGCCCTTAATGAACATTCCTTTATTGGCATCCTCCCCATCGCCTTTAGCTAAGCACTCTCCGAGTTGTGCCAAGGAGCTAGCCTTAGCATGAACTAAAAGTGCTTTTTGCGAAGCTTCTACATTCTCGAGGTGTCCTTGCCATGTTTTCAGCACATTGTTCTAGAGTGCTCATGCGTAGGAGAAAGAGACGTGCCATAGGTTGGGACTCTGGTTTAAGTAGAATCCCTTCAAAAACCACATTGTTTTCGGTTAAGTAGTAGAAGACCTGTGACCAAACTTCCTCCGCAACTTCTAATGTCCTCTAAATTGGGTGGTCTCTATCAAGAAGAATCTCTGGTTATACAATAGGCACAAGACCGTTGTCCTGCACAAGAAAGCACCCGTTTACCCCCTAATAATATCCCGCCCCCTATAGGAAATAAGAGGAAACTATTTTGGGTTGCTAAGAATGGGTGCCTAGAGAATGAAACAAAAGGCTTCATGAAGAGCATGTTTGGCTAAGCTTAAAATGTTCACTCATAAGTAAATAAATAAGTTTTCTGTTTCTGATCATACTTTTAAATAAGTTATTTGTTTAAGTAAAGTTAGAGTTACTATCAAAATAAACCAAAAATTAAATTGTTCAATTTGATGGATATGGCATTCAAGAAAATCAAACAATCCATAACTGCATACATTAATTAGTCCAAAACCAATTATAATTCAAACTTCCGAGAAAAGAGGAGAGCAAATGAAAAATAATCGAACATCCTTCCGTGCAAATAAATAAACCAAAATAGATTTCCGTGCATGCGAATATTAACCAACAAGATGTCATAACATTGGCATTGAACCACGATCTCGCCGCAACTTCACGGTATAATTACACATCTACACCCTGTTTGGCCCCCATTTTCTAATGTTCATTTTCAACCACACATTTCATGATTTTTTTTATTGAAATTTACTAAAATCTAATTATCTATACAAAATAAACACTTTTACTAGTACCAACACTTTTCTAGAACATCTTTAATCGCTCATATTGGTAATAGCCCTGAATTTTAGACCTTCTCAGAGGTTAAAATGCTAAATTAGATCCTTTTTACTTAAAGCTACAAAGAGAAAAACTAATCAAATCAAATACTACTTATAATTTAACACGTACCCAAAAAAAAAAACACAAATATCCAACATTGCATAAAAAATGTCTATAAGTAAACCATGAGAAAGAAAAAGAAAAATTTTATATATCCTTTATCCAATCTGGCGAACTCTCCTGGAATATACGTCCTCTGTAGGAAACACATATAGATAATGCATCCTTCAAACAGAGACATGTATGCAGCATTCAATCACAGATAAGTGTCTTCTACTTTTGTGATCAACCAAACACAAACAATTTCGAAATTTCCCAGATTTATAAAGTTATAGTCATCAGTGTAAAATATATCCAAGGTTCGCAAATGAAGCCACAAAACTCAAAAGTATACTTTTCAATTTAAGGAAGAAAGAGTAGAAGCACACATACTATGCATTTCAATTATATACACACACAGATGAATCATCAAGGGTTCAAAGCAAAGGCCCTTTTAACTTTTTGGCCCTTCCTTTCCATTTCTCGGGAGAACTGAATCTCTAGAATCTAGCTTAAGCTTATAGCGGTTTTGATGAGTTCATCAGTGTAAGATTCGCGGATGATGAAGACACGGTGGGAGGGCAAACAACAGGCCGTTCCAGACCGTTGATTAAAGGACTGCTGTCCAGCGATTCACTAAAATATTATTACAAGCAAATAAAAAAAAAATCATCATGTGGATCTACCAAAAATAAATAGTTGTACTTGCATCATATTTCTTGTTTTATGAACTTCGTGTTGACGACATCTAAATCAATCATTTCAAAAACAGTTTTTGAAATCAATGACCTATATCTTACAAACACTTAATTTGTAAACAAACTTTGTACAACTAGATTAATTGTAAGTTTTGCGTCTCACTTATTATGAGAATACCAAGAGTAATGTCGGGATTATAAGATACGTGTCTCACACGTTACGAGAATACTAAGAGTATGTTTGAGCTCCATTTTTTTACTCAAAATGCATTATGAAATAGTATTTTGATGAAAAATATATGGTTAAAAAATAAGAAAATTTTTAAATTTACAGGTAAGCCCCTGTTTGGTGCCAATTATTTCAAATTAAAGAGTTTTGAACAATATTTTTAGAAGAATATATATTTAAAAAGTATAGAAAAATTTTGGATTTACGTGCAAAATATTTTATGTAAATGTGTGGTTGAAAATGATCGTGTAGCAAAAGAGTTTTATAACAATGTGCACCAAATAGAGTTTAATATTATTTTATTGAAAAATATGTTGTTGAAATAAGAAGTACAAAATGTATTTTGAAAATAATATAGTCAAACAAGCATTTATTAGTTAGGAATGAGACGTCTCACTATAAAATAGTGTTGGTGCCAATTTTTAAAAGGATGACCATGTCATTGTTTGAGCTCCATTATTTGAAAAAAAAAAAAGTGATTTTGGAGTAATTTTTTTTCAAGAATGTGTCATGCGTGGATAAAAAAGTAAGAACATTTTTTGGGTTTATATGTAATATTATTTTATTGAGAAAATGTTCGATTGATTAGAGGATAGAGAAAAATGAATTAAAATTTAATTGTGGCCAAACATGGGCTATATAGCCATCACAAAAGTTTTTTTACATCACAAATTTAAGTACCTTTTTATTTACTAAATTGAACGTAAATTAAATTACATAAATAGCCATTTAAGTTTCGCTCTCTAATTTTTGTGTATATCACATGCTCCCACTTTTCATTATCTTCCTTTTCTTTTCCCCTTTTTCCCTTTTTCTCTCTCTTTTTCTTCCAAGTTCCTATTTTCTCTTGTTTTAATCATATTATTAATTTTTTATTTCAGTGTTCAGTATTGATTAACAAAAATGGACGAAAACACAAGAGTCATCCCTACAAAACACCCAGACCCGCGCGTTTTACACTTGTTGAGATATGTTGTCCATTCAATTATAAATCGACACTTCATGAAAAATAGAATTAATTTTAAGATGGGAAATTTTTAATTTTTCATTATGTGCCAATTGACAATTGAACGGACGGCAAAAATGAACAGCATATCTCAACTCTTTCAACCCCAGACCTCTACCCAAAACCACCATCCCACCACTAATCGGAATTTAAGAACAACTTGAGTTTTTTCATCGCTGAACATGTATTGGCCTTAATCTGCGGCAAGATGACGGAGTACAGGTAAAGAGTGTAAGGTGAAATGTAATTGACTATAGGTGGAGGTCGGGCATGCATCAACATTTCATTTCCATTTGCACGTTGTTGGTTTATCATACGTGCTGCTAATTGTTGCTGGTAATACTTTCCGACCATGTACTTGATATCGGGACCTTGAAAACCACCACCACTCATAGCGCTAGTAGAAAGCTCTTGGACAGCTACAAAATTATCCATTCGGCCATCCATTGGTGGGATTATCCATTGGTCGCATTTGGCTCACATACATATTCCCCATTTGGTCCATACTACCATCGGTATTCATAGCCATCATGTTGCCCATTCATCATATTATTCATCATCATCTTAGACATCTGACCATAAATGTGAGTTTTTGATTAAAAAAAATACACAATATATATATAAAAATAAATGAGCTACAAAAAGAGACGAGTCCCTGGAAAAATGTGTAGATGCCATTGTTTGAAGAGTTATTCCCCTTGTTCGGGGGAATAACCTACAGGGGCTGCACAAGTGCTACGTTTGCCGCACTCGTGTAGTTGAATTTATTTATTTATTTTTTGCCTATGTCCAATGTAATGTTGCCACATTCTCCATGTAATGACCAGGCAGCACTTTCGTTGTACACCAAGCAAGGTTTTTGTTTGAATGGTATGGAAAAAGCCATTACAGTTTATAATCTAATCTTTACCATTTCCTCTTTTTTTTCTTCCTTTTATTTTCAATTATTTTAGCATTTAATGGTATACTTGTAAAATAATTGTGGTGTATTATAAAAAATGTGTTTTAAATAGGATGTGTATAAAATGTGGTGTAAAACAAGAAAATTGTGGTGATAATATAATCATCATTTATAAAAACCTCTCCATTGTTGTGTAAATAGAGAAAAATATAATGGAGAATAAAATTCAATAGACTTGTGTGTATAATAATGAGAACAAAAGCTATATTTATAGGGTCGGATTAAGGATACAATGGTAATAATTTATAGGGTTATAGGAGTACAATTGTCATTCACTAATAAATTTAGCATTTACAACACTCCCCCTTGAATACCATATTACAAAATATCTATCTTATTAAAATCTTATTTGATACCTAGTGGGACAAAAAATCTAACGAAGGAAATTTTTTTGGAGAAATATGCTTCATCCAATCATTTTTGACATAACCTCATTTGAGTTGTACAATACAAGTAGTATTGTCTTCATACAAAATTGTTGGACTATCGTTCGTTTAAATTAATCCGCAAGATGCTTGGATATGATGTGTCATGTTCCTCAATCATACACATTCTTGGTATGCTTCATAGATTGCAATGATTTCAGAATGATTTGAGGATGTTGCTCCCAAATATTGCTTCACAGATCTCCATACTATAGTTGTTCCTCCATGTTTAAATATGTATTCTATTTGTGATTTAGTTTTATGCGAGTCAGATAAATAACATGCATCTGCATATCCTACTAAAGCAGATTCTGACTTTTGAGAATAAAATAATCTCAAATCACCCTTTAGGCAACGAAAAATATGTTTAACACCATTCCAATATCATTGTATTGGTGTAGAGTCATGTCTTGTAAGGAGATTTACTAAAAAAACTATGTCGATTGAGTACAATTTGCAAGATAAGTAAATGCTCTAATTGCGTTAAAATATGGTACTTCGGGACCAATAACTTTTTTCCATCTTCAAGTAGACAAAAATGATCATTTTCACGTCAAATGATCGAACAACCACATGTGATGTCAATGGATATGCATTATCCATATAAAAGCGTTTTAAGATTTTTTTTGTATATGTAGATTAATGAACAAATAATCCTTCTGAAAAATGTTCAATCTGCAACCAAAGACAGAATTTAGTTTTTCCCAAATCTTTCATCTCAAATTCATTTTTTAAATAATTTGCAATTTTGTTCAGCTCTTCAGAAGTTCCAATCAAATTTAAATTATCAACATAAACTGCCACAATTTGAAAATCGAATATTTATTTTCTTTATAAAGACACATGTGCAGACATCGTCCTTTTTATAATATTCCTTTAACGAATATTCATTGAAGCGATTATACAACATGCGTCTGACTTGTTTCAATTCATATAATGATCTTTACAATTTAATTGAGAACATGGTTCTCGAGCTTGTATCATTTATTTATCGCACTTTAAGTCTTTCATGAACTTTCATACATATGTCACTATCAATTGAATCATACAAATAGGCAGTCACTACATCCATAAGGCACGTATTGAACATTTGTGACACAATCAAACTAATTAAGTATCTAAAAGTGACGATGTCCATTACAGGAGAATATGTTTCCTTATAATCAATTCATGGTCTTCGTGAGAAACCTTGAGCTACGAGCCGAACATTCTATCTTGTAATTTCATTTCTCTTTTCGTATAAAAACTCATTTGTATCCAATAGAGATTATATTTTCAGGTGTTCGAATTACAAGTTCCAACACTTTCCATTTATCTAAGAAATTCAATTCCTCTCATATGACTTTTTCCACTTTGGCCAATCATTTCTATGTTGACAATCTTTAGCCGACTGTGGTTCAGAATCCTCATTTTACATAATATTAAAAATCACGTTAAATGCCAAAATATTTTCTATAACAATATTATTTCGTTCCTATTATTTATGAGATAACATATAATTTATTGAAATCTCATTTTTTTTCGGACACTTGTGGTTCTTCAAAAAGAATCATATTTTCAATATTTGATTGATAAATATTTTCTAATGAAGTTTTTGGTTGGTTTTCTTTTTACTTTTATTTTTCGAGGTACAAAATCTTTTGAACCATTCGGTCAACTACGTCTCTAATGTATTTGAGATTCATTTGCTATAACAAATTGTCATGTAGGGATATCAATTTTTGCTGTAATATTTTCTACTGGTATATATGACTTTGTCACTTTTCTTGTATCAACAAATAAATTTGATAATTGATTTGCAACTCTTTGTGAATGAATGATTTTTTCAACATCTTACTCACATTGATTGCTACAGAAATCAAAGTAAGATATAATTGTTTCATTTTAAGAAATTTTACCTTATTTATCAAGATGTAATTTTTTCCCTCCCAACGTTGGGAAAGTCATTTCATCAAAATGAAAATATGCAAAATGTGTAGTAAATAAATCACCTATTAAATGTTCAAGATATTTAATAATAGACGGTGAACCAAAACCCACATAAATTTCAAGTCTTCGTTGGGGATCCATTTTAGTCCATTGTGGGGTGAAATTGGGACTTGAATAGCACAATCAAAAATCCGCAAGAGAGAAATATTAGGTTCATGAACAAATACTAGTTGCAAATGTAAATATTGATAATATATAGTAGATCTGATACGAATCAATGACGGATTATATAATATGACATGACTTCAAATATAAGTTGTGAGTTTTGTTTTCATAAGTAATGGTTTAGCAATAAGTTGTAGACGTTTAATAAATGACTTCGCTAAACCATTTTGTGTATGGACATGAACAGCCGAATGTTCAACAACAATCCCAATTGACATACAATAATCATCGAATACTTGCAATCTAAATTCACTTGCACTGTCAAGACGAATAATCTTGATTGAGTAATTAGAGAATTGCGCTCGTAATTTTATGATTTGATCAAGTAGTCTAGCAAAAACTACATTCCTAGTGGAAAATGGGCAAATATGTGACCATCTAGTAAAATAATAAATCAATACCATAATATAACGAAATGGTCCACATGATGGGTGTATTAGCCCACATATATCTCCATGAATCATTTTCAAGAAAGTTGGAGATTCAATATTGACATTTGTAGCCGAATGTCTAATGACTAACTCGCCTTGCGAACAAGCTACAAATGGATAATCATTATATAAAAGAATATTCTGGTTCTTTAAAGGATGTCCATGTAAATTGTTTATTATTCGATGTATCATTATAGCTCCTGGATGTTCAGTCGATAATGTCAAAGTATAAATTTTTTTAGACCAATGAACTTCTAATCCGTGATAATATTTGACTCGACAATTTTTATAAATGTATAATACATGACAGATAGCGTACATTAAGTTTTTATTTTATATGTTTTTGGTCAGATACAAAAGAAGTTACGCAAAAATATTCAATATTATTTTTTTTCATTGTCTTAATGTGATATCCATTGCATCACATATATTTAAAAATAAGAAAATTTCTTCTAGATTTACTAGAATAAATTGCATCTTCAATATATAATTTTGTATTATTCGATAAAATAATACAAGCTCTTCCGAGGTTTTCAACAATATTCGATGCACTTGATATCATATTAAAATTATTTTCTACTAATATTAAGTCCAAAAAATATTTTTTGTCTTGAAGAATAAATGTGTAGTTGCACTATCAATCAAACAAGTATTTGTCAACCCATCGTAAATCTACAACAAAACATATATATTTAAAAAAACTGAATTTAAATTTAAAAGAGTAAACATAATTCAATATTATAAAATTAACGATACATAATAAAATTTTAATTTTTTCGAAAAGTAAGAATATATTTCAAATTGACTTTCTAAAATGAAAGAAAATACTAGAAAGTAAATTAATCTATGTCTTCCATCACACCACTCCCAAATCAAATGATCAATATTTTCCATTTAGATTAACAAAGAAATCAGAGACATCCAAATGAGTCACATCAATTGGATCATCATAATAAGCAAAATTTGTCTCAACTTTTCCCATTCCCTTGATTGATTTTTGGTAGAGATCCACAAGATGTTTTGTCGTACGACGGGTACGTACCCAATGCTTTTTCATTCCATATCTAAAGCAACCTTCTTCATACCCCTTTTTGGATGTGTTACTTTCGTTTGCTTTGTATTTTTTGAAATTATTGCCTTATTGCTGAAAATTTTGTTGATTATTTCGTCCATGATTTATTTCACGTGCGTGTCCGCGACCACGTCCAAATCCGTGTCCATGTCCACATTCACACCCTTGTCTTGATATTATATTTGCTTCAGACAATGGTACGATCCAGTTGGACGTAATCCATAATTTTTCATCAGCGGTTCATTATTTGCTCTGCCATAAACATGCAAAATATGAGTTCCAAGTACCTTTTGAAATCACGTTCACAATATTGCTGTTGTAGTAGCACATTCAAGGCGCGAAATGTGGAAAACGTTTTCTCCAACATATCTTCATCGGTTATTTTTTCCCCACACAAAGTCAATTTTGAACATATTCTAGATAGTTCATAATTGTACTCGCTAACAGTTTTGAAGTCTTGCAAACGAAGGTACATCCACTCATAGCGGACTTTGGGGAGAACTATAGTTCTCCGATGATCAAATCTTTCAATTAATTTTTTTCCAAAGAAACTGTGGATCTTTCTCAATGAGATATTTAATTTTCAATCCATCGTGAAGATGATGACGAAGAAAGATGAGTGATTTTGCACAATCATGCAATGATTCTTTGTTTCATTCTTTTATTGTCTCTCTAAAATCTTTTGAGATAGGATAAATATCGGTATCGAGTACCCATAACAAATAGTTTTTACCAGATATGTCAAGTGCAGTAAACTCAAGTTTTGTGATATATGACATTTGATTAATTACACAATAAAGCAAGAAGAAATATAATTAGTTTCGAAAAATATGATTAAACATTAAATAGTCAATATCAACATGAGATAAGTTACGTGTGTTTTCCTTCGGAGATAAACGCTAACTTAAAATAATATGTTTTTCGAAACATGCGCTACATCGAGAGCACATGGTATTTTACTATTACTTTTTCAAGAGCAATATGTTAATATCCTTCTAAAATATTGAAAATAATAATTTATTCTCTTTAGGAGTAAGTAATATTTTTCAAGAATATTAATTATAATGTTGTGCTGTTTCAGGAGCAACAACATGATATATTATCAATTTAAAGTTTATGAAGAAAAACATTAAAAATAATTTAATCGAATTAAAAATATTAATTACTATATAGACAATATAAGAATTTGTACACAAAGTTAATTATCAAACATGTATTAGGAAAAAAATTCTAACATGAATTGATTTCGACAAAAAAATTGATACAAGCCGCACAAATTGAAGGTGGCAGGATGATGATTACAAGCAAACAATTGAGATAATTTGAAGGTGGCAAATATAATTATTACAAACGTGATGATTGGCACAAATTAACACACACAAATTGATACCTACGCTTTTTATATACACTAGTCTTTATCCGTGCAAATGCACGGGCCGAGTTTTTTTGACAGTACTGTTAGTGTATTAAATGTGTTGGACTTTCGTGAATTATATACATAATGTTCGCCATGACTGCATTGTGATGAATTTTTTTTTTTCTGAATATATGAAAAGCCTTACTAAGTTATATTATTCTAGGATATGAAAAATATGTTCACAAGTGGTATAAGGACTATTAAATTACTAGAAAAAGAAGAAAAATAATATACGTTAAGTTCACATATTCCAAGTTAGTGAAACCTTGAACAAGCTTAAAGCACTAACAAACTTGTATATGGGGCATTCCCTTCTCCTTTGTGATGATAGAATGACTTTGACCCATCTGCATAAATAAATAAACAAAAAGTCATATACATGTAAGGAATATAAGTCAAAAATGCATTTCTATAATAGTTCAATAATTTAAGTAATCAGAATATCATCTGAACTATTTTATTGAAATAGAACAACACTCATTTTGCAGTCACGAGTTTAAAAGAGAAAATATCTTGAAGTTCTTCATGCATCGTTTTAGCCACCATACAGAAGTACATACTATTACATCAGAATTCCTTACACAATAGCCACTAATAGTGTTATTGGCGATTGAGAATGCGACTGTTGAAGTTAAAAACAAACCGCCTAACATCGTTAAATCATTAAATTATATCCAAGATCACCATATATGTAGATTATAAACAATAATAAAAAGCTAAATAAACAATTAACATGAAGGTGTCATCAACTCACACAGTAAAAATACAATAATAAACCTTCATATGACCTCAATACACATTGTTATATTGAAGCCCTAAAATAAGTAACAGTACCTCAATCAACAAATCAAGGAACCAGGAAGACTTTAATCTAGTAGAATATAAGTCAAAAATATGTTTCTATAATAGTTCAATAATTTAAGCAATCAGTATGTCAACTTAACTATTTTATTGACATCAGAAAAAGCCAAGACCAAAAACACATTTCGCAGCCATAAGTTTAAAACAGATATTTTGAAGTTCATATATCCAACGTTTCAACTTTAGCTATGCCTTTTTCTCATTTGGCTTGAATGGAGTTGAATACCTACTATTACTTTCCTTTTATTGACAATAGTGTTTTATTTCAATAAAATGATTATATTTCCAAATTCATTCTAGTCAAATAAAGGTAAGATCTATCCAAAGACGATAGGTTTGCTGAGAGTTAGTACTTTTATTGTCAAGGTGATATTTCAAATTAATCTATTATATGTTAATATCTCATAGTCAACTTCTGTGGAAAATAAAACATTAACAGTAACAACTAATATTGGAGCAACGTAAATAGTAACACAATAAATTATTCTTTAGAATTTTGTAAACATAAAGTACAATAGCTCGCCCCAGTATCAAAGATCTAGATTGACATCCAAAAAATCAGAGGCAATTAACTTGTTGCTTTTACAAATTCACAACAACTTTAGTGACATTATTACGAGCCCAAAAGACAAAAGTATATTCATGATTAGCAGCAAGAAGAAAGTCTAGTTTACATCATAAGTTAATTCCAAATATTAGGTATAAGTTGTGTACAGACCACAAAATCTATGGGTATAGTTGTTGCTCACCTAAAAAAAGAAGCATAATTTTAGGATACAGAAAATAAGAACCAACGGTGTATCGTCTTTAAAGAACCCTTTAGTCAATTACAAGCAAGCTTCTGGAACAGGCTTGGATTCATCAACACCATAAAGAATTAGCTTCATATGCCCCAATGAGGACATCTAATTTCGTCAATTGAAAGGAAAAGGCAATTTATAATTCCAGACACAACAATAAATCTAGTATTCATAAACAAGCAAAAATAACAAATGTTGATGACTATTGGCAACAAAAAAGTACCAGTAAACATGATTGCATTACAGTTTAGGTGCTTACCATAGTTGATATACCCAGTAAGATCAATTAAGAAACAAATTTACTACCTTAATTATAACACAGCAAGTTCAATAAAGAAACAAAAATAATGCATGTCTACGGATCTTTAGTGTTCATATGAGAATGATTATGAATTCTCAAACTCCTTTTACTATGCAGAACCGTCACGAGAACCTGACATCAAGCATGATTTAACATTGCTCAATTGAGAAAGACATTAACATAATGATGTGTAAAAAATTAAATATTTATGTAACAAACAAGGCTAATATTAACAAAATTTGAATATCCCAAAAACCAATGCATATAATTATGTCAAAAGTTTTATCTTTTTCTTCTTGCATTAGACATATTATCATGGAAACCAATAGAATACAATAAGTTCTTCAATTATAGTATTGTTCCCTTACCTTTTCGAAACATTCTGTCCTAAACAAATTAAATACGAAAAGAAAAATTGCAAGAAAAAAATAAACCAATCTTCAAAGAATGCATAAGATATTAACTGTTTCATCATGCTGAGGTCCCTCGGAGTCACCAGCAACATCTAGGCACAAAAGTATAGCCCTGGTTTCTCGTACAACATCGACAAAGGTCAAAGGTTTTTCGGGTTTGAATAGATTCTTCATTGAACTGCTCCTAACAACCTTCTTAACAAGGTTTTTTGAACTTTGAAGAAAAACCCAATATCTTTTATTTCACATCAACCTTCATCACCACAACAACCATCTCTTTCCCATTAATGGAATCAGGAGTCTGAGATTCCACAAGCATAATAGCTTTAGAAAAAAGATCACAAATTTTCCAAAATTCTCAATTATTGTTGCAATAAAATGGAATGGAAAAGAAACAACTTTTGTTGTTGTAGAAGAAAAATAAAGAGTTTACATATTCTTTTTATTGTGTTTGTCACCGAACTTTCATATGAAACAAAATTTTAAAAAGATTATAATACTAAAAACGAATAAATTAAGTCATAGCACTGGATACTGCAATGCACAATAACTTCATCCCCAGTCACCATACAAGTACCAAGTAAGGCCAAAGGCAGCAACATTTTGTACAACAATTTGTGCTTCTCCAATATTGATCTTAGACTCAATCCCAATCCAAAACAGTCATTAGGCGATGAAATTGCATCTCTTATATAGTAATACAATTCCTCATTAGCTGGTCATTGGAGTTTATGTCTCTAAATTTTTTCTACAATAAGTAAAATAATTTCGACTCAAAATTGAGTAACTGAGAGTTTCTTTTGGTGACTGGGAAATTCTTACCCAAAAAAATGAATACAAAACTAATAGGGGATCAACTTTAATTCTGGCCAACCATTTTTTCACAATCTTGATTCAGCAATTTCAACGACTCATCTAGCAATTTGAGAATGTGTTTAAGCACAATGTTGCGAATAGTCATAGAAGCACTGCACTTAACATCATAATTAAACTAAACATGATGAAGAGCTTAACACATTAGAAGAAAGAGATTGAAATTGTTCTAAGAACCATTTGGAAAACTTCAAAATATGTAGTAAATAAAGTTTTCTTATTAAAATCTATATGAGAAATGTATCAATCTTCAAATTTTATTGAGAACCCTCTATAGAGATGATTCTTATTACTCAATGTAAGAGAACTAACAAAAAAACCTTCAGCAATGAATAATGCGAGTCATGTGGTTTAAAGTGTGGAGATATTGTAAGTTAAAGCTCAATTCCAATTGCTTTTGTGAGCTTAATAAATATATTTTTTGCACTAACAGTCAGTAGATAATTGAGGTAAGGAATTTGGATTTGATATCGAGTGTAAAGCGTGGAGAAGAAGTTGTTGATTTTTGCCTTTTGGATTCCTTAAGGATAGGGTTGGGAAGTCAACAATTGTAGGTAAATCTATATCTATAGGAGAAATTAGATATTTAAAGGCAGTAGGGTAGAAATGGGGAAAAATGTAGATGTTTGAGTAGTTTTATTAATTAACGTTGTTATTATTATTATTATTGTGAATGTTATGTACTTTAAAAATTGTTGACAAATGTGTAGTGATTATTAATTAATAGGAAAATATATATTTGTAAAATTGTAAATGTAAAAAAATAAAAATTCTGAACATTCTGTGTGGGTGTATCGAGATGAAGGTGGGAGTGATTTATTTAGAGGCAATATAGTATAATTGAAAAAAGGGTAGGCATTGCGGGGGTTCGGGGGGGCAGCGCCCTCGACGGGGATCGACCTGCCCGGTCAGGTCGCGGGGGTCGAGGGGGCAACGCCCTCGATGGGGATCGACATGCCCGGTCAGGTCGCGGGGGTCGAGGGGACAGCGCCCCTCGTGGGGGTTTCGGGGCAACGCCCTTGACGGGGATCGACCTGCCCGGTCAAGCCGCGAGGGTCGAGAGGGCAGCGCCCCTCGTGGGGGCAACGCCCCCGAAAGGAATTTTGATTTTCATGTATGTATGGAATTGAATATTTTCTATTGTTTTTGTGAAATGTAAATAAGTAGAAGAAAAAAAAAAGGCGTGGGTGCGAAGACACAAAGAAATTCTAATTTTATGTAGGTATGTAATGATGAAAGAAACTTAAAAAAATGGAGAATGATATTATATTTAAAAAAAAAATCGAAGACACGGGAACGTGCGTGCACGCACGGAGAGCAGCATCACTCTCCGTGCGCGCACGGAGAGACACCCTCCGTGTGCGCACGGAGAGTGATGCTACTCTCAGTGCGCGCACGGAGTCACGGGACTCTCCGTGCGCGCACGGAGAGTAGCATCACTCTCCGTGCTCGCACGGAGAGTCCCGATGTGTCTCCGTGCGCGCACGGAGGATTTTTTTTTTTTTTTACAACTTTAAAATGAAATATTTTTTTCCACCATAATAAAATATCAAAATCATCCAAAAACACATATTGAAATAATTTTTTTTATTTAAAAAGAACATGCATTTAACCCTTTTTTTAGCAATTGGATAAACCTTTTTTTTTTTCCTATTTTTCATTACTTTTTGGACAGTCCAATATATTTTCCCAGTCATTCCATAACACGCAAACGGCTATACCATTGAAGTATAGTTTATAAGTTTTATTAATTCAATTCATTTCTCTTTTTACTTAGAAGATATACAGTTACTACAAATGAATACTTTTAGTTTCATTTTTCCGTTTCATGCATTTCGCTCAACATTTATCCAAGGTTTCCTTGTAAATTAATTGAGACTTTTGCTTAATCTGGTGCTCATTTTTATTGTGCAGATCTTCCTTCATCAATTCGATCTAATATGTGTGTGGTAAAATATATATCTGTACTAATTAGTATACTATTGTATGAGCAACAGACAAAATATAGAGAAAACATCCATTCCGCAGAGTGATAAAGCAAAAACATCTTCATTGTTATTTAACAGGGAAAAAAAACCACATCGTCAAATTTGAGAAGTTTAGGTGTCTCTCTATTTGCATCTTGAAACCACATAAATAATTCGTTCCTCATTTATTGCTTCTTTTTGGAAGGGAAAAAATGCTTTATGTGTGAAGCTTTCTTGGGCACCACTCCGAATAATACAGAGCTCGCGCACACTCTCCATATACGGAGTGGAGCTCATGTGATCCGAGAGCTCCGAATAATTCGGAGCTCGAGCTCGCTTTCCGAATTATTCGGGTAGATTACTGTAAAAATCATCTCATACTCTTGACTATTGAAATGAAAAAATAAAACTTTATGGTGAAAAGAATGATTAGAAAGCACAAGGAAGATTAATTGAACTTACTAATTTTTTGATGCTTCAACAATATCAGAGCCTGTTCTTTTTTATATAATTAGTTCTAATGTAGAAGTTTAATTAAAATATAAAACCAAAAACAAAAAATCATAAAACATATTTTTACCTCTTGAATTCTCTAGCTCCTTCAATATTTGCAGAAGAAGATAGTACTCTATTTTCTTTGGTCGAGAAGAAATAAGTTAATGAATAAGTGAGAGGAAAAGTGAAGATGCGAAAACCAGATATTTAGCAAGGTCGGTTTAGGAGGAAATCAATAGTCAACAATTGTGGCTATGAATACAAAAACCAGCTCAAATATCAATTAGAAAACTAGATAATGAACAGTTAACAACCAGTTTAATGTGAAATGGAGGGTGCACAAATGAATAGTGATTTGGATATCCTCTCTTTTAATATAGTAGGATATGCATTAATGAACACAAACTGATGAAAACAAATAAATTGCAACGACGACAGATACAAGAAACTGGTTATACGTATGATCGTACACGCAAATTGTGGCATAAAATTTAAATACACATAAATTATGTGTTATCTGCATAAAAGAAATTCACAAGTTAACAAATTAATTTTGGTACATATGATAGATGATTATCTTAAAAAAAATAAAATACTACATTCTCTAAACTTTGAAAACTTAAACTTTCGTGCAATAACAAGAGAGAAAAATAGAAGAGAGAATAAAAGTTAATAGATTTGTATGTATTATAATAAGAATCAAAATCCTATATTTATAGGGCAAGATTAGAGATACAATGGTAATAATTTCTAGGGTTGTAAGGGTACAATTGTCATTTAATAATAAGCTCACAATTTACAACATCCATATATATTTTTATTTTTTATTTTTAATTTAAATCGTATTTTAAAGAAAAATCATCATGTATAGTATCCATTAGGGAAATTCATTGTCGCTTCCTTCCTGGCATGCATCAATTCTCGAAAATTCTCGACGTGTCGAGATGGTAAACCATGTCCCACCCTATCCTGTTGTGATGCCTAATTGAGATTTCTACATAATGTGTGAATAAAAAATATGTTTGACTAACTTAAACTTTACCAATATACTCTATATCTAGAGATTTTTTTTTAAAAAAGTATTATTACTAGGGTAGTTATATTGACGCCACATTTTCTAATATGCATCACATTTTAATTGTATTAAAGGTTTGTGATATTTACTTATTATCATATTTATGTTCATGATTTTTTTAAATATATTCCTATCATTAATCTTCTATTAATTAGCATATAAAGGTGTTGGCGACGAATTTCGCCCAAAAAAATTCCGGTGGGCATGAAAATACTTATTTAACCCTCATATTTTTAAATAAGCAAAATATATAACAAATACAAAGTACTATTAAATGTTTTCCCCTTGTTTTAAAGCATGCAAACAAATTGTTTAAAAAACTGTCATGAGGAACCATATGTGCTAATTAATGAAAGTTCGATTATAAGAATTCAATGAAAAAAAAGTTGAATGTATAGTTGTGAAATATAAATATAAGTTGAGCAAATTACACAAAATCATACCTTTAAACTTTCAAATTCAAATATAAGGTATAAAACTATTTTTTTTCAAAAATCAAGTGAAAAACTAAATTTATAATAATTATAAAATTAAATTAATTATATACCTAACCCATCTATCCATCCACCACAATTTCAAATCCCTAATCTCTTTCTTCTCCTCGTCCCTTATCTTGTCTCTCTCTATCTCTCTCTCTCGCACCATCAACGGAAGACCGCCGCACGGTCCTCACCGCCAAGAGAGCTTCGTCGGGAGAAGAGCACCGCATTGTTCATGGCCATACCGCAGTGCGCAGCGTCGATGTAGGCAGCACTACTACGCACTGCGCTGACCGAAGTTCCTGCAGGCGATCGGTTTCTCGACAGCTTCAGATTCTCCAGTTTCTCGATCTCTTGATAATGGCAATGGATTGTGCGAGTGAAGGTTTGTTGTTGGTGGAGGGAATGGGCTGGGTGATGTTTGCGGATTGTGATGGATTGACAGTGATATTAGAGCAGTTGGTGATCGAAGGTAGAGTTGGGTTGTGATTGTTGTGTGAGGGCTGATATGAATTTTTTCTGAAACGAAGGAGGATGAATGTGGTGTTACTGGGTACCGTGCGTTTGGCATTCGATTTCAGTGACAGGGGTGACTAATCGAAAGCAGGGCGGTGTAGGGATTAAGATTATGTTGTGGTGGTGGATGTAGATGTGTGGTGGTTAGGAGTGATTATGGCTTGGCGGTGGCATTTCTCAGTATAGGTGGCGGTGGTGAGGTGTTGGTGTTGTGATGGTGAGATGGTAATGGCGATTGATTTGGTTATGGATCCGGATGTGGCAGTGGTTGTGGTGGTGTGGCGATGGCTGTAATAATTTTGAATTTGATTATTTAGTGATGTTTGGATGATGGTGGTAGTGTGATGTTGTTTGGTGTGGTGGTTGTGGGGTGGGTGCAATGATTGTGGTCGATTATGTTTGTGGTTGTGGACGGGTGATGGCGGCGATGTTTAGTTGTGGATGGTGTTACTATCAAGATGTGGTGGTGGAGGCGGCGATGTTGGGTGTATTGATTTTTAGGGAAAATGATGAAGATTGATTTTAGTGGCCTCACGTTCCCAACCTCGCTTTGTGGCAACACAGATGAATTGTGCAATGAGATTTCCACTTGACAGAATTTGAACTTCATATTGTTACTAACGTGATTTTTCTTCTTTTTTGTGTTTTGATAAAATAATAGTAGTTACTTTCTAGTGTTATACTATTGTTTTAACTTTTTGGATGAATCGATTGTATTCAGAAATTTGTAAACAATTTTCGTCACTTATTTCTGGTGTTGGTCCGTGGTGTAAGCAGATTTGTTTGTGGTGACCATTTGTGACCAAATATGTGTATACTGTGACTGGTTGTGACCAAATGTGACTTGAACATATTCAAGTCACATTCGATCACAATTAACACAAAATTGGTCACAAACAGTCACACTTAACACGAATTTGATCATAGTTAGTCACATTGAGTACACACTTGATCACAATTAGTAACAGAAAGGTACACTGCACAAATTTTTTTTCTGTAATTTTTTAGGAGGTGGAGGCAGGAGTGGGGGTGTGATTTCCAATTTTTTTATTTTCTAGAAATTTTTTAAGTCGTCGGAGTGGCGGTCGGAATGATCGTCGAAAAATTCGCCGGAGCAGTCATCGGACCAACGCCGGAGTGGTGCCGGAGTTGTCTGAGGATGGAGGGAAGATGGTGTAGTGAAGTGATGGGGGTGGGTGAGGTGTTTTGTTTGGGGTGTAAATAATTAATATAAATTGTATTATAATTTAATATTTAATAAATCTATTTAACACCTAATTTTTGAAATAATTAAACAAATTTGTTAGTTTTGAAAAGTAATTCTTATAACTAGGTTTTGTTTATTGTTCCCATATAAGTTAGGAACTTTTAATGAATTTAAAATATAGTGTATTTATAGAAAAAATAGTAGTATGAATTTAATTACTCTTTTCACTACGTGATAAAATAAATAGTGGCTTTACTTTAACCCCCATTTGGTTGTCATTATTTCCCCAAAAAGAGTTTCAAATAGTTTTTTTAAGAAGGATGCGTGGTTAGAAGTATGAAATTTTTTTGAGTTTATATGTAGAATATTCTATTGCATGAATATTTTGTAGAAAATAAGTACGTTGAAAAAATAATTATAAAGGTATGAGAATCAAATGGGGACTTAATTTGATTTTTTTTAAAAATGCTATATCTCCATTATTTCCAAATACACTTTTCTCTCTTATTTTTAATCACACATTTTTCAATAAAATAACATTATACACAAATCCAACACTTTTCCTATTTTTAATCACACATTATCCATCAAAATACTATTTTAAAATGCTTAGGAGGCAAAAAATGAGATTCAAACGGACTCTAAATGTTTTTTATCCACTATATCAATATACCTATGGTATGTGTAATTACCTACGCATCCAATATTTGTTAATTAAATCATATTTTAACATGTGTTTGAGCCCCCATTTTTTTTTTTTTTGTTGATAATGTATTTTATAATGTGGTTAAAAAGTATTAAAAAAATTAAGTTTACATGCAAAATATTTCATAGTAAGAATGTGTAATTAAAGACAAGTTTGAGAAAAAGTTGAATTTCAAGATAACGGGGATCAAACATGGATTAACATTCTCAATTAAGCTTAAATTTGCACTCATGTCATCAACCTTTTTCTTCGCATTCGTATCAATTTTAAAACAATCCTAAGATAACGCTAGACTTTTCTCCTAAATTGTATTTTATTTTGAATTTTTGTATTTTCACATGTATGCAGTAGTGATTGTTAGTCGACGATAAGGTTTAACGGGTTGATGTCGGACCTAGAGTGTATGTCGCTAAATGAGCCCACCAATTAATAAGTCATAAAATACTTTAGCTCCCGTTTGACAACTATTGAGATGAATTTTTTGGGAAAAATAAGTTTTAAAATAGTGATTTTTCGAATATTGTGTGGTTCAAAAGTATGAAAAAGTTTTCAGTTTAAGTGCAAAGTATTTCATTATGAATTTGTGAGAATGTGTTAAAAATGAATTTGAGAAAAAAAATTTGTTTAATGGTTGTCAAACAGAGGGCTCAATTACAACTTGTTTTCCTTGTTTTGATGAAAACAAAAACTTATCCCCCTAAAGAAAGTGTTTTTTCTCAAAACCAAGAAAAATTAAGCATATTTTCAAAGGTAGGAAAATATTTTCCATGAAAAAAATAGCAATCAAACATTCAAAAAAATAATAATTTTGGTAGAAAGATGCCATTTTTTTCGTGGAAAGTTTTTCAATCAGATACACTCCTACAAATTGATGATGTGTCAAAAAAAGGAGGATAGTTTATTTTTACTACTACTACTACTATTATTATGAGATTTTGAACCAATAAAACCTTGCCACGTCATCTATTAATACATAAATCTGTAAATTATGATGTACATATAGTACAACCGTTTTTAAATATATATTTTGATTGTATTACATGTACATCACCACCTATAGATTTGTCTATTAACAGATATTGTGACAAAATTTAATTGGGTCAAAATTTCATCAATAAAATAAAAAGAAAAAACTATCACACTTTCTTTTTTTACACCTATCAATCTGTAAAATATTATATAAATAATTATGTACCATAACCATTTTCCTACACATTTTATGGACCACAATTTTTGAGTTAAATGTTTGAATGACCACTTAACTTAGTACCATGTCATAGTTTACTCACAGAGCTATACCAAGCATGCCATTAGCCACTGAACTTCACTCTGTCCCACTCTATCACTCATCAGATGAAATCCATTTGAATTATCACCTACATGGATGATGATGACGAAAAAATAACATGGCAATTGAATCACTCCATATGTTAAATTCCACGCCAACTCACCACCACATCATCAATTACCAACAACTGCTAAACCCATTTGTAAAAAGGAAAACACGACATACATTTCCCCAAAATCACTCCTCTAGTGCAAGAAAAACACAAGACCCCAAAATCTTATCGAAAAGAATTTTTAATAAGTTGTTTGTTGGTACTTGAGACTGTGAATTGAGTTTATGATAGAGATGCAACTGAACTTGTCCTTTAAAGATGCAATTTCTTAGGGTCCGTTCTCTTTGCTATTTTTGGGCTATTTTCAATTTTCGAAAACACTGAAAACACGTTTATTTATCTATTTTAAAAAACGAGTTTAAAATTTACAAAGAAAACGGAAAACGCTAAAAAAAGTCGTTTTGGTTGTTTTCAGTTAAAATCAAGCCAAAATTTTATTTTTTATTTTTGAAAATAATTTTTCAAAATGATAAAAAGAACACATTTCAGCAATATCAAAATGGACACTCAAAACACAAAACCTAAAATGAATTCCAAACTAAAAACTGAAACACGAAGAGAACAACCTCTTAGTCTTTTACTCTCCTTTCTTTATTCTTCGGAATGAGACTGATGAAGTTGAGCATGCAAGATTTGTTTGAATTTGACTGATATATTATGCAACTGTAATTAATGTATTGTGTGATATAATAGTTTGGTAAAAATTAGTTTCATAAATAATTGGTGTTTTTTTTCCCTTCATTCTAAAAACACTAGTTGTGTAGCATGGACTTTGATTTTGTTGGTACAAATCTAATATGGAAGTGCACCTCAGTTAAATTCAAACAAATATTGCATACTCATCTTCATCATTAATTAGTCTTATTATGAAGAATTAAAAAACTAAAAAATTGCATCTTTGAAGGCAAGTTCAACTGCATCTCTATCATAAACTCAAATCCAGGTCTCTTCTTTGCAGTTTGTAATATTCCTGGATTTATCATATTTGTTGATTCGGTTCATACAAATCATATCAAAAAAACATTTCAACGCAATATTACGTTATGTGATATGAATTAAAAAATTTCTGAATTTCTAAAGTATGTATGATGAATATCACTGCATTGATCGCGATCTAAAGACATTTAGGATCCCCTTTTAAAGGTATCTATCACTGGATTATCATGTAAGAGTCAAAAATTATCGAAGAGATGAAATATTGAAGATATGAAAAAGTAACATTTAATCCTCAAACTATAGGATATGGATGACATTTACCTTTACTACACTTCAAATCACGGTGGCAAATACCGACAAACAACTGATTACAATTTATTTCCGATCGAATTTTGGGATCCTTGTGTTCTTCTTGCACCAGAAATCGTTTTGGGGATTTAGGGTCAGACGAGTGATTTAGGGGAGGTGTATGTTGTGTTTTCCTTTTTACAAATGGGTTTGGAAGTTGTTGGTAACTGATGATGTGGCAGTGAGTTGGAGTGGAATTTAATATATGGAGTGATTTATTCCTGTCATTTTTTTCGTCATCCACGTAGGCAACATTTCAAACGAATTTCATCCGATAAGTGATAGAGTGGGACGGAGTGAAGTTCCGTGACTAATGGGACGCTCGGTAAAGTTCACGAGTGTCCTGATATAGCACGAACTCCGGTGGCCATACATTAACTCACAATTTTTCTCCAACTTCTTTTACCACATTTATAATAAAGTCCTTGTTTGATGCACATTTTTGCTCCAAGAATATATTTTTTTGGTTGATATGATGGAAAAAGGTCTTGCTACATGTACACAACCGTGTACATAAGGGTGTCCATAATGGACACCCGACGGCCCCCACAGACACTCCATCCAATAGGGGGCCGCCGTGTGTCCATTATGGACACCCTTATGTACACGGTTGTGTATAAGAAGAATAATTCGATGGAAAATTTGTGGTTAAAAAAGATAGAAAAGTTATTAATGTGATGAAAAATATTTTTTTATCAAAGAATTTGTAATTAAAAATGACTAGAAGAACGAAAAAAATAACTTGGTTCGCCTAATAACAAAATCTACTGTCGCCATCGGTAGCACGTTCACTTTCGTGCAACCTCAAAAGTTAAACACCAGCGAAGCCCTAGTTCTCATCGTCTTCTTCATTCTCCCCAAAACCCTAATCCCATTTCTACTCCAAAATGCCCTTCTAACCCTAAACTATATCTCTGCACACTCTCGTTTTACACTTAAATCCCTATTTTTCTCTCAACGAATAATTCTCGCACTCCACAACAATGTCAAACGACGGCGCATCAGCACCACTTGATCGGCACGTAGACCCAACTCCACCCCCTCCATCTCAACCAGCACCTGGAAATGCGTCTGATGGGTTCGTATTACCTCACTCCAATGGAAACGGAACTGACGATAACGGTGGACAGCAAAATGGGGTCGTGGTGCCGTCCTATGTAACAAACAGGCTGAGGCTCAACCCCAACGCGGATCACAAGCCGGATAGCTATGAAAACCTGGATTTGGATTTTAGCCCGTTTCTCTTCAGCTCATTGGAGAGGTACCTTCCATCCAACCTCCTCCCCCTGTCGCGTGAGGTGAAGGTCACGTACATGCGTGATGTCCTCCTCCGATACTCCCCTGAAAGTGAACGCATCCGGGTCAGTACAGCTGTCTTAGACTTGCAATATGGTCTGTGAATGCATTGGATGTATTACCTGTCAATTGTTGAATTTGGATAAAAAGGCACGCTGCCTCATGCGAGTGGGTGTGAATTTATATATTACTATAGTACTTTATGTTCTTAGCGTCTATGAGTTAAGAATGTGGTGCATTGAAATATGAAAGTACATTGCTAAATGCACAAGGTACTGCATTGGTCTTGGAGGTTGACACTGCATGTCCCTAATTTAAGTATTTTAATTTACAATTACTCTATTTTAACAGTTCCAGAAGCATAGAGAATACAGGCAAAAGATTATATCCAACTATCAGGTACGTTTTATTTATGAAACCGTCAGACTGATGACAAGTATAACAATTCTAATTCAAATGAGTATTTTATTCATTTATTTAAGGAATCTCTCGAAACATTGATATTTTTGTAAATGAAGGACATTGCATAATGGTACTTCAAGGATAAAGGAACCTTTTAGTTCTTTATATGGTCACCACAACTTTTCTAGTGATTATTCTAAACCTGCTACAGCGAAAAAACTTATCCATGTAGAAAGAATTTTGAGTTTGCATGTTCTATATTTATATAAAAACTATGATGTGATATCTAGTACTCCTAGACAAAGCTTGGCCACTGCATTAGGGTAGAAACACCTTGAAATGGTTGGAGGATGTTCCTGTATATGTGGAAATGCTTAAAATACCAACTTTTTAACAAAAGATCAAAGAGGATAAATATGTAAAATCCTTATCTTCATCACATTACTCATTCTGTCGTTAGTTGAGCTTGGTGGACACCCGTGTGATTGTTTTGCAGAAAGGGTATTGCGTTAGCATGTAAGATGCCACTGTATCCTTTGACAACTGTATACTAATTTACCAGAACCCTCTCACCCTCTCTCTCTGCTTTACTGCCAATAATTTCTGATTAATTTCTAACAATTTATTGAACTTACCTTTGCCTTTTCAGCGCTTACATAGGGAGCTTTACACAATGCATGCTACAACCTTCTTTGTTCCCTCTTTTCTGAAGGCAATCAGTGAGAACACTGAACAGGGTTTTAGAAATATAATGTCTGAACCCACTCCAGGAATTTTTACATTTGAAATGCTCCAACCACGTTTCTGCGAAATGTTGTTGGCTGAGGTACTTTTTAACCTTCTCATCGTTATCCTGCATTCCAACTTAATTCTTCCTAGCAGTTTAGCTTTTATGTTTTCTTATCAGGTTCTGATTGCTTAGGTAGAAAATTTTGAGAAGTGGGTCCATGAGACGAAATTCAGAATCATGAGACCTAATACAATGAATAAGTATGGTGCCGTTCTTGACGATTTTGGTATGGAAACCATGCTTGATAAGTTCATGGAAGAATTCATACGCCCTATATCGAAAGGTATCGTTCTGCTTCAATCAATCAAGTATGATGAGTAGATATCGACCTCAATATAATCTTTTTGTGAAGAATATTATAAATTGTATATAATAAACTTGTTTCTATTACAAAGTAAAAGACCCTATTTATAGGGTTACAAATAACTGTAAAAGGAAATAAACATAAAAGGAAACTATACAATCTAAGGAAACTATACAATTTAGGAAACTTTAATTAAGCCTATAATTAAGCTAATTTGTATAACACTTTTGAATTGAAAATCTGTTGCAGTTTTCTTTCCTGAAGTTGGTGGGTCAACACTTGATGCTCATCAT
This sequence comes from Fraxinus excelsior, assembly GCA_019097785.1. Classification (NCBI taxonomy): domain Eukaryota; kingdom Viridiplantae; phylum Streptophyta; class Magnoliopsida; order Lamiales; family Oleaceae; genus Fraxinus; species Fraxinus excelsior. The sequence continues at coordinate 2,421,458 of CM032640.1, forward strand.
GGTTTTGTGGTTGAGTATGGAATGGATAGAGATTTGGATCTAGGTAGGTGACTACACCCTAGCTTTGGTTCCTCGACTCTTCTTTATATATGGTATCTGCTGCCTGTAAGTTTCTGAATACAGCTAAACCTTGTTTAAATTTTGACCTGTCATTTTACATTGGTTAGGAAATTACGTTAATGGTTCTAAAGGACTTAGTTGGCTACTTGGTCTTAAGTATTTTGTGCTAGTACGTTAGGCTTCAACAAGCTGTCAAGGCATGTGGTCTGGCCAGGGTCATTTTCATGGTATCAGAGTCACTTCTGTTGGATGAGTCTTGGGCCTCTTGGCTTGCCATCTTACCTGCTCATTGACCACGATGATACTGTTCAATTGAGTGGGGAGTTTCTAATGCTACATTACCTATCGATTGGATGGAACTTATGAGAAATTGAGAATTGTCTATCAAGATACTTGGAAAGTCGACCTTCAGTTGGGAGTTTGTACAGTTACTATGTTTTTTTTACTTATGAACTCCGTAAAAGTCCTTTTGTAGGAGTCTCAAGAGCTTCACTTTTGTAGGTTTCCATGTGGATGACTCAGAAGTCACCTTGAATGTCTGCTTAGGGAGGCAATTTTCTGGTGGTGAACTATTCTTCCGTGGTGTGCGGTGCGAGAAACATGTAAATACTGAAACTCAGTCGGAGGTAAGTGATTTCTCCTGCAGTTTTACTCTTTTTTTCATGTACTTTGGTGTCTTTAGGGACAATTATTTGTTTTCATTCATGGACTGGTATTACTGATATTGCATAAATTATAATTGAACTTTAACACTTAAAAAGTAATCCTGATTAGTGAAAATTGCACTTACCTCTTGCTATCCTGTTTTATTTAGCTTAGAAACTGCGATCGTGCAAAAAGAGCTACAAAATGAGTCTTTACATTCTGTCTTATTTCCAATCAGGTTGGACGTGCTCCAGGCTGGTTTTGCCTTGTGCTTTAATTGGACTTGGATAAACCTAAGAAGCACGGATACTTGTTTGGATACACTCCCATACGTACCGGATATTTTTTTTAGTTTTTATATTTTATATTTTTAAAATTTTCGATATGCATTTTTAATTATTTTATATTTTTAATTGTTTATGATACGTATCGGATATGTTGGGACACATGAAGAACTTTATTGGTGTTAAATTCTTTTAAAATTGAAATACACAGTATTAAATTAATTGACATCTAGAGATTTTATTGGAAATACACAATAGTATTAAATCTTTTAATATATGTAAAATCATGTTAATAGATGACAAATATATTTTTATTATTGAAAATAGATAATAGTTTAATACATGCAAAATCATGTTAATAAATTATACATTAATATAATCAAACTTCACTACATGTTTAATAAATTAATTTTTATTCATATCAATCTGTGTCTTTTATCAAGAAAATTAATTTTTTATTCAAAAGGAAAATCCACAATATGGGAACTCCTTTGATACTCTTCAAGATGTTGGGTTGGTTGAGGTTATTAATTTATCATTAGATGAGTCGGAGTTAGAGAGTGTCATTTTTATTGATAATGAAGGAGCTGATGTTGTCAATGATGAAGAAAATGAAATTGGGACAATTAAGGATTAAGATAAAATGTTTCAGTATTTTATTTATTTTTATCATCATACTTTTGTTTTAATTTGATTTGATATTATGCTGAATTATATATATCTATACACGTATCCGCGTTTTCTAATAAAAAAAAAAAGAGAGAAGAAGTTATATTGGCGTTCCCATATTGTATCAGATTCAGATAGGGGGAAACAGGTTGTTTGAACTGCAATTTCAATTGCTTTTTCAGTAAAGTGTCTTATAAATTACTCCTTGTGATACTTGGTGCCATGTGTTTCTGACCAGTTAACAGATTGGCATAGGAGTAGGAAAAGACCTTACAGAATTTAAAAAAAAATTTAAACGGATCAGTCAAACCAGTCTACAAATATATTCTAACGCTGCATTGATATGTAAAGAAAATTTAAATTACACAGCCTCAAATTTGAAGTAGAAAGTATCGTGCCACAAAGCCTATCAGATTCATATCGGTGTTTGACAACTCAATTGGAATTTGTAATTTTATTTCGTAGGAGATCTTCGACTATCCTCACCTCCCAGGACGGGCAGTTCTTCATCGCGGTCGCCATCGGCATGGTGCTAGAGCCACCACATCTGGAAATAGGATAAACTTACTGCTTTGGTGCAAGAGGTAAGTGACTGCCTACCCTTTGTTCTATTTTTCTGTCACTGTTTCAGTATCTAAGAACCTTGGGCATTTTTCCTGATAAAAGAAGAAAATTGACAAAAGGAATTATAATAATTTTTATAGCGTGGTTTCAAGAAAACAAATTGTATATGTGTTGTAAAGCAAAAGGAAATAATAAAGATTGTGACTCCCACTATTGTATCAGTGGCATCAGAACTAAATGATGTTAGGTCGTCTTTCACAAACAAAGCAACGGTAATTATGAGTGATGTGTCACGAAATTCTATGATGAAGTGGAGTCGTGGATGTAGACAATCTGCTTTGGTTTCGACCATAATTTATTGTATTTAACTATTTATGCCAGCATCATTTTAGCAATGTTTTATTCAATTTTGTTTTCAGATTATAAACCTTTACACCGAAAATTCAGCCATGGAGGGCCTCCTTTCTTTTTAATGAGTTAAGGCTTATGCATTATAGCTGGAAATGCCTTCTGTGTAAAGGATCTTATTTTTGATTCCCATGCAAGAAAAGCAGAATTTGCTCTACATCTTCAAATGCCTTTTTGAATCCTTTCACTTTGTATGCAGCTAAAGTTGGAAGTCTTCTTTCTTTATCTGTATTTGTTTTATGATTGTGTTGGTCTCCTTTCTCTCTTAGTTCCCATTTCATGCATCATGCATGTCTGATTAATATAAGTTGGAAAGAGAAATTAATAATATTATGCATAAATCTCCTATTCCATTCGGTTTACATAATTTTGTTGTTAGAAGCTTTGGGAATGCCATAAGGCCCATAACCTATGTGCAGAGAATAGATTCCCCCCCCCCCCCCCCCCCCCCCCCCCCCCTTCCCCTTCCTTCCTTCCTTCCTTCTCGTAGCCACCTCTCTGTACAAGGTCTTGATTACTTGATTTCCATTTACTGTTTAGCAATATCCGTCCAGGCTTTCCTCTAGTATATTTAAATTGTTTTGCTATTCCAGATGTAATCTTCACAAATTCTAATATCAATGTCTTCTTCCTGTAGTTCTGTATTCAGAGAGCTTAGGAAATATCAAAAAGAATTCACCAGCTGGTGTGCAGAGTGCCAACGCGAGAAGAAAGAAAGGCAGCACCAATTTGTTTCTGCTGCCAAACTGGTAAACCTACAATTTAGCGACCAATCTGTTGCTGCTTCCAAACTGGTAAACCTAAATTTTGGCAATCTCAAAAGGAAGCGTCGTTAGCACTCCCATGCACCAAATCTAAACAAACACCAATCATTAGCTTTACTGGATTAAATTATGCTGCTACTCTCTCTTCCCTATAAATTATTTTCTTTGGATGTGTTAAAGTTACCTGGTAAAAGTTTGTTTGCTATTGTGATTATGGTTTTTAATACATTCCGGCTGAAGATGGATCCATAGTGGCATTTAAAATCTAGGTTTGAGAGTAAATGTAGTGTACTAGTGTAGTGGTGGAGTGCATTGAAGAAGAAAATGAATAATCGATAAGAAAAAGGTTGATCCCACGAACGCCGGTTGAAATAGATAATATGAATTGGAATAACAATCCAAATGGAATAATATTCACTAAATTGCAGCAAAGTTTGAGTTCTGAAACATTCGAATGTGGAACTTAAATCAAGAAATTTGAAAAAGGAAATAAGCAAGATTAATGAAATGGAAAGGAGATAAATCAATCATCTTTGATCAGGCACTAACAGTCGGCTTCTTTAATTTAGCTGCAATGATTTAAGTCCATTTATTCAGCCCTTTAATTGATTCCGCCCTGTCAGCAATGATTCGCCAAAAGCAGTATTCAATTCATCGACGGATCCCTTAATTGGATTTTGTCGGCTTTATGTGTTACTACCAAGCAAATAATTCGCGTTCCACTTTGCTGATCGCATCATTCTCTCCCAGGTGGAAAATATTCGCCCTTGAATCCGGGTTAACGTCTTCCAATGAGCTATCCACGCCTCCCCTCAATAACGTACCAAATGTTTCCTATTAAAGACTCATGCCGTTTTGATCTGAATTGGTAGTTTGAGATGGTATGCTTCTAGGTTGATCATTTCCACTATTTCCTCCTGCTCAATTTTGTTTGTTGCTAACTTACCATATTCATCAGCGAAAAAGTGATCTTTTGCCTACATGGCTTAAATGAAACTCTCGGTTCAAACTCAACACGCCCTCCACTATCATCCTCCGTTGATTCGTTGTCAAACAATATGGTAATAATTCCGAACTTCTTCAATTTTCCTTCAAGACACCACCATGTCAATAAGAAACCATTCTCCTTAGATGGAGTGCGAGGCACCTCCGTCATATTTGCTAATTAAATCACTTTACTACCAAAAATGAAACCATAAGTATTCAAACCTTAATCACATACATTAACCCAATAGATTATTTTATGACCGACTACTTATCTACCACAACTTTTGTACCTTTTTTAACCAAGCTAAATTGTAAGGTCGAGGTTGTCTTTCAGTACAAAGATCCAACTTTGCACCACTTTTTCTAAGACATTCTTACTGCTCCACGAGTCCAAGATAAAACAACACACCTTCCCGTCCACATCATTGATTGGAAAATGGTGTTGCATTGGAAGTTGACGTTACTTTTAGGAGTGACAAAGAGTTGTCCAACATCACCGGACCCCCTCCCTATTATTCAGGTAGGATATCATCTCCCCTAACATAAAAAATATTAGTGCCCCTTAATTTTCTTCCTCATTTCTCTTCATCAGCAAATGATCCCGATTTCGAACTAGCCTTTGGACATCGTGTTTGTCTATTCACCAATTCACTACAAGCAAATAGTGAGGCCCACCTCATGTGTCGTGTCCTACCGAGTTGTGGTTGTGCCACCTAGGACCGATTAATTGTGTTGTGTAGTATTTGTAACAGCAGAAGGAGGCCTACAGTTGTTCCCATCATCTCCTATGGAAGCTAGTAGTCCTATTACTTGCCAAATGGTTTGCTTCTCTAGTTGTATGGTCTTTTGGTGTGCTTATGAAATGGCAAATGATGCGAACATGTTTAACACTACTTGTATTCAAGCCTCTTCATCCCAATGGGCATTGACTCTATTCTTCACTCTATAATGTCATTGTGGGCCCGTAGTTGGAAAAATTCTAACCAATATTTGCCAACAACTTGGCTTCGTGCCTTAAGTTTCGAAATAGCTAGCACAACGTGCAATTGAAATTGAATGAAAGGAAGGCATTTTTGAGATGTTTCTTCAGTTTCATTCGCAATTCTATCTTGGGTTTGCTGCTTCATGCACGGTTGGATAGACTTGTTGCCACCAAGCTGGCATCCATCCCCAAAAGCAAGTATCTTCCAAAGACACTCGTTTGTCATTGAACTCTTTAAAACCAAAAATCTCCTCCTCGACTTGGAGCTAGGTAAGGAAGTTATTTCCCGTGGAACTCCGGTGGGTCTAATTTTAGCCTCGAATCCAATCGTCTTTCATCATTGCGAGTGATGCTACCTCACTTTCCATTATTGCCTTTGGCAAATAGGTTTTCGTACACTTTCACTGCGCTTGTGTTTGGGTCGGAAGGAAATCCTTCCGAACCTTCGGTGTTGCGCCCTCATTATCTTGTAGTTGTGCCATCCACAACACCTCTAGCTTGCCAATAACCGTGCATGTACCCACTTGGTCGAACTATTCCCTGCGCTTGGCATACCCACCCAACGTGACCAAAGCTACATCTTGGGTTGCACGGAACGAGAAAGGAAATACGACAAGACACGTGGAATTATTATTTCTTAAAAAAGTAGGAAACTGCAATCATTAACTTTAAAAAACTATTTGATATTGTTTAATAATTAGAGTATTACAATCAATCTAATGTGAATAAAATAGATATACAATGTCATCTTAAAAAAATATTCATAAGGAAAAAAATAATCAAATTAAAAGTGTCATGAGTTCTCGAATTAATTTCGTATACTTAATTGCTATCAACATCCGTAACACCATTGTTAGTGAATAAAATGGCCTCCATTTTTTGATTGGAGCTCGTAATTTAGTTTTTTAGCGAATTTTTTTGAACATTTTGGATCCTAAGTTTCCAAAATAATAGGAAATATTTTTTAGTTTCCGAAGAGTTTCAATTTTCAGAACGTGTTTGAAATATATCCATCTATTGTCACATTTGAGTCATCTCTTCCCCGAGGTTGAACCTCAACATAGGTATCATGTAATTCTAGTCTTGCTGTTGGTGCCATCCCTTAAGAGTGAGCCACGCTTTGATACCAATATAGTGTAGGACAATGAATAAGATGTTCAACTATCAATAATGAAAATGTTGATTTCTACAAATCAATATTAAGAATTGGAATAGCAATCCGAAACAGTGATGTTTAATTAATTGCAGAAAAAACGGAGTTCTGATATGTTCGGATGTGGAATAGAGCAAGAAATTAATAACGGAAATAAGCAAGATTAGTGAAGTGGAAAGGAAATAAAGTAATCATCTTCGATCCCGGTCTAACGGTCAGCGTCTTTAATTTAGTCGTAATGGTTCGAGTCCATTCATCCAGTCCTTTAATAGATTCAATCCAGCAGGAATTATTCACTGATTGATTTAGTTCACCACCAACAGCATTCAATTCAGCAAAGGATCCCTTAATTGGCCCTTGTCGATTTTGGGTGTTCCCACCTAGCAAAGAATTCTCTTTCCGCTTTGCTGATCACATAATGTAGGCTTGGATTTTTAGGTTAGAAGGAATAATTAGTAAGTGGCAGTTGAATTAGAACGGTGATCCTTTGAAAGATTTTGAGCGAGGTTAATGTGGTGAATGCTGTACAGTGTGGGAATAGGCTAGTGTTTTTCACCCAAGAAAATGGAAAAATCCCCATATTAGACCATAGTTTCCTAATATTGACAGGTTTTGTTGCTCGAAAATTGCTGACCCCTTTTTTTGAACCCCCAATCCCCTCCTGCATATTGTAAGTTGACTTTCTCTTTCAAATGAACTGTGAGAAGAGAATTGAGAAGTTTTATAAAGTTTAGCTTGGTTTTCCAGGAACTGCTGAGAAGAGGAGAAACTGCTACTTGAGCTATTCAGTTTGTTTCTGCATTTCTTAAGCTGTAATATATCTCGACTCTCATCCTGGTCGACATGACCTTGTCCATTTTGCGTAGTATGTGAAGATTGAAGGCTGTTGACTGTTTCTTGTGTTTCACTATAGTGTACATCCAAATCGAGTAGGTGAAAAGTAGTCTGAATTGATCAGCTGACTTGAATGACGAGTTAAGATCCAGTAGTGGTGTAATCATTCAGTATAGATATTTGTCCAGTTCTTGTATAATGTTGCTCCTTGCAGAGAAAAACTGTTTTCTCATCTCTTTGTATAATGTTGCTCCTTGCAGAGAAAAACTGTTTTCTCATCTCTTTACTTGAGCCTTTATAGTTGGATGACTGAAGCAGTAGTTGCACAAATTTTGAATGATATTTTACTCTGAACTTCATTTCTTGATTATTTTTTCTTCATAACCTTTTGTCCAGCAAATGACAAGTGGCCAAGAAATTAAGGAACTTGTCATTAAATTTTTAGAACAGCATGAACTTTATTTTGATGGATATTTGCAGAACATGTTATCAGTTCAGTTTCCAAATAGAGGCCTGGAAAGGGAAAAATGTTATGGAAAATTCTGGGATAAAAAATTCTAGTGTTAAAAGGCACGACTTTGGAGATAAGTTATATTATCGAGTGTTTCATTTAAACTAAGAGTGTGTTTGGTTGGGTTATTTTTCATGGAAAGTATCCTTTCTCCAAGTTGTTAATTTTGGGGTGTTTGAGTGACATTTTTTTTATGGAAAATATTTTTTAAAAGTTGGTCACGTGATATGTTTTTCTCAAAACAAGGAAAACATTTTCGTTATTGGGAGTATGTTTTTAATTTTAGGCAATACACACTTTCCAGAAACTCAATTTTATTAAAAAATGCAATATTTTCTAAGTTAAAAATTAAGTTAATTAAATTCATTTAATTAACAATTTTCCTACAGATATGTCACTTATTTGCTTGTCATGCAATAACTATGCTTGCAATCAAATAAACTCTAATATGAGAAATGTGCAGGGAAAAGAAATTTACGTCAAATAAGAAAAAAGTGGGTAAAATAGAACTCGAGAGGTGAAACTATTTATTCAATCTTCTACTACCAAAAGAAGTCATCCATTCTTGTTCAATTTGAGGACTCATTTAGAAAGTCATGCCCCCTTTTTGGTTTATGGTTAGAAAAAATATAAAACTTTTGTAAATTGTGATAAAAGTTGATGAAATGTGTTTTTAAAAAGTTGATAAAAATGGTGGGTTTCATGAAACGTGATATTGAAAATGAATTTATGGAATTTGAGAAAATAGAGGCCAAATTGGGGCTAAATAGCATTAGAGAAGATGCAATGAAATTTAAGATACGTTTGATTGCCAATATTTTTCATGAAAAATGTTTTTTTTTTTTTAAATTCAAATTTTTATTTTTGTGCTATTTGATTGATATTTTTTTAAAGAAAAAGAATTTTCTAATTTTGGTCACGTGAGTATTTCCCTCGAAAACAAGGAAAATAATTTTTTTTCGGGAGAGTAAGATCTTATTTTCCAAGCAATTCACTATCTATCTATCTCCCCCCCTTCTCTCCCTCTCCTATTTACATACCAATAAAAGATGGACAAGTATAACAAGGTTAAAAATTAAATCAATCATTCACATTCAATTAATAATTTTCATGGAAATAAGTTCAAGGCAATTCAATTATTTAGAATGTTTTTCTTTCCATTCAAATTTAATGCTTGTAATCTTACACACCCTTGGTAATTTTCAATTCAATGTAACACACCAAACTTGTTGCGAGTTTCAGCCCTCGTTTGGTTTAGATAAAAATTAAATTTTTAGTAGATTTTAATAAATGTTATTGTCCTCCTGAAATGTATAGTAAAAAATGAATTTTAATAAATGAGGCCGAACAGGGGTTAGTGCTTCATCAATTTTCAACTTTTAAGATTTAAAATAGTTCTTACATTCAATTTCTTGGCTTATTAGCACAAAACGTTCCTACGTTTGACAGTTAGTGTGCAAAACGTCCAAACGTTTCATTTTTTGGCATTTTTGCCCCTATTTTAACGTTTCCGTGCGGAAAACGCCCTTCCTTCCATATACTGTGAGATTTTCCATTAAATGCTTACCTGAACTCATTTTAATTTGAAACGCCAATGGTAAAATGGTCAAGTCACTTCACAAATCTCTTCCTTCCCCATAACACGCACGGTAGACGAACCATCTTCCATTCCATTCCTCTCCACTGTTGACGTCCCTTCGAGCACCCACTTTCTTCAACATCTTCTCGAATCAACCCAAAATATCTCCTCCCGTCGGAGGATAGTATATGCGCGCAGTGAACGGCGAACTGAGAAAAGGTAAAGTTTACTGTTCGTGCGATATTTTTTTGATTTCTCAGTTCGAAATTTCTAAATTCGAGTAGTCAAGGCATATTTGCTGTTTTTGATGGAGTATATTCTTGTTTTTCACAGGAAATTTGTCGAATGAAAATGCTTCCTCCGTTTATCAGAGAACCCGACGACGGTACACCAAAATACGGTAAGAACGAAAATGCCTCCTCCGTTTGTCGAATGAAAATGCCTTCTTTGTATGATGTTCTTTGAAATTACACTTTGGAACTCCAATGAAATGGGATTTGGGGAAACACCTTCAACACTGTGAGGGTTATTTTTGGGGGTTTGTAGATATTCATCTGCAATTTGCATGACAGTGGTTGAGACTTGAAATTTAGGTGGGTTTGATTGGGTTTTGATCATTGTGTGAGGTGCATTCCATTATTTTCCGGATTTGATCAGTGTGCATTACGTTGTTTCCATATCACCTTTCACTGTTCATTCTCTCATCTCCAAATTTTTCTGCATGCAGGTGCAAATTATGGCTACTTCACTGTTGAATTGCATCATGGAGGCAATTTCTATGTCAAGCCAAACAATTTGACATACGAACATGGTTTAGTGATTTTCTTCGATTTCTTCCATGCATCACTGTTTACGAAATCTAACTTGATGAAGTTCTTAAATGCGGTTGGTCATGGTGTGAAGTTCGAGTTTTACTACAAAAAACGAAGATTGAGTTTAGGTCAGGGGTTGAGGAGATTGGAGAGTGAGAATGATATCAAAGAAATGCTTAAGGATAGAGATGGACATCCAGTAGTGCATATATATGTTGTAGCCCCATCACAATTGCATGCATTGCCATTGCATGCATTCCTCTCCGAGGTTGACACTTCGGCTAATGAACGGGAAACAGTTGAAGATTGTTACGTACCTTATGTGGAAGAGAACGAGGATGGAGAGCCTGTAATTGATTGGTCTGATGATTTTTTTTATATGGGTGGTGATATGGGTGTTGAAGGTGTGGGTGATATGGGTGTTGAAGGTGTGGGTGATATGGGTGGTGAAGATGATGAAGTTGAGGTTGAAGCTCATAATGATGAACAAAGTAGGGAAGATGAGGTTGAGGGGTTGGTAGAATCTGATTACGATGCTGAGGATCAGCCGGCGGGTAATGTTGAAATCGAGAATGAAAGGGTTAATTTTGATTTTGGATTCGGTGTGGCGGATGAGCATCAGGCTAGGGGTTCAGATACCGACTATGGCGACTCGGACGAGTTGCGAAGCATTGATGGTACAGATGAGGACGATACAACTTCACGAAGAAAGGCTTCGGCTAATGCATTCAATTCTTCGACTGATATGGAGGATCCAAAGTTCAGACGAGGTAAGTTCAACGCAATCTTTACCTTTCTATTAACCTTACATTAACAATTCAATTTAAGGACTAATATTCCATTTTCTAATTGTTAGGGTTGGTGTTTGATTCCAAAGCTTTGTTGAAGGCTGCCATAACTTCATATTCGGTTAGAAGCAATAGAGAGATTAAATTCAAGAAAGACGATAAGTGGAGGTTGAGAGCGAAGTGTAAGAGAGACTGTACCTGGGTGTTGTATGCCATCAAGGAGCACAAACAGACAAGTTGGGTGATCAAAACATATGTTGAAGAGCATACGTGCCCTATGGTGTACAAGAATTTTAGAGTAAACTCTACTTATTTAGCAGATAGATACTTATCTGATTGGAGGTCCGAACCAAATATGTCAGTGAGCACGTTCATGGAGAGAGTTAAAAGGGATGGTTTGGGTGATATATCACATTGGCAAGTGTATAGAACAAAGGAGAAAGCACTTGAAAAGATAAGGGGGACTGTGGTGGATCATTACAAAGTACTGTGGGATTATTGTGAGGAGTTAAAGCGGACAAATAGTGGGACAACTGCTGTAGTTGAGGGTGTTGCTGGAGAATTCAGACGTTTGTATATTTGCCTTGGAGCTTTGAAGGAGGGTTTTACTAGGGGGTGTAGAAGAGTGATTGGTTTAGACGGTTGTTTTCTGAAGACAGAGCAGGGTGGGCAGTTGTTATCTGCAGTCGGTGTGGATACTAATAATGGCATGTATCTAGTAGCATATGCAGTTGTTGAGGTTGAGAATGGAGAGAACTGGAGATGGTTTTTGGAGTTGTTGAAAGATGACTTGCATATACACAATGCCATGTATTGGACATTCATTTCAGATAAGCAAAAGGGGTTAGTTAATGCGATTGAAGCTTTGTTTGAGGGTTCAGAGCACAGAACATGTGTTAGACATTTGTACAATAATTTCAGTATGTTGTACAAGGGATTGGCTTTAAAGCATTGTCTCTGGGATACAGCCAGAGCCACTACTGTGCCACAGTGGCTTGAACATATGCATAAGATGTTGGATCTTGACCCGGCTGCATATGGTTGGCTTGAACCAAAACCAGCATCCCATTGGAGTAAATCCCACTTCTGAGAGTGGACTCAGTGTGACATGCTTTTAAACAATTTGTGTGAAACATTCAATAGCACAATTGTGAGTGCAAGAGAGAAGCCCATTCTGACCATGCTTGAGGAGATTAGGATATACTTGATGAAGAGAATTATAGCTCGTAGAGAGGCAGCTGATAAATAGACATCAGCAATAGGCCCTAGAATCCAAAAAATTCTTGATAAGCACAGTACACTGTCAAGGTTTGAGTGGGCTGAATATGCGGGGAATGAGAAGTTCCAGGTTCGGCACAATGCGGGCATTGTACATCAGGCTGTTGACCTCAGGGATAGGACATGTACATGTCGTGCTTGGCAATTATCAGGAATCCCTTGTTGTCATGTCATTGCCTCGGTGGTATCCAAAGGTCTCTGTGTAGTTGATTATGTACATGCCATCTACAAAAAGGATTCCTACTTGATGACATATACGCCTTCAATTTCACCCATCACAGGTCCGAACTCATGGCCTAGTCCAGGGCTTAACCAACTTAGACCACCTGTTTACACGAAGAAGGCTGGAAGGCCAAAAAAGAACAGAAGAAAAGAGCCGAATGAGGTGGAGTCTTCAAGTCAGGCAAAGAGGTCCAGAAAGTCTTCACAACAGGAAATCCCCTCTGAGACAACTTCAACAGGCATGTCCAGTGCAGGGAAGAGAGCAGGCCAAACTCAGACATGTCGAAAATGCGGTGAACCAGGGCACAATAGGAGAAGCTGTAAAGGGGTGCCACCACCAGTAGCAGACAATTAGGGACACATTTTCTGTGTTAATATGTTCTCTGTCCACAACTTTTTTTTTTTTTAGGATTTGGCAGTTTTTGCAACCTAAGGAAGTGGTTGAATGTAAATGCGTAATTCTGTTCAGTTTAGCCTAAACTGGTGCGGCTAAAGGCTGCCAATTGTATTGCACTTTTTGTTCAGTTTTTTTAGTTTGTTAAATTCTGTTTCTGCTTAAAAATTTTAGTTTTATCTGTTACAAACCAGTTTGCCATGGTTGATTAGTGTGGTTGATTGGTTCTGGAGTTGATGGGGTTATTGGTGTTTTGCTGCGATTGATTTCGGTGTATGCGTTGCTGTGAATGGGTAAAGCTTGTAGGATATAGCAGGGACTTTTTTCACAGATTCCCCAAACGTAGGGACGTTATTTACAAAACCGGTCTGAACATAGGGACGTTATGTGCACATATTTTTCAAACATAGGGACTTTGTGCGCAGAAAGTGTTTTAACGTTGGGATGTTTTACGCAAACTGTTTTGTAACCTAGGGACTTTTTCACACGTTCACGATTGGGTAAAAATAGCTTGACAGCTTCTTGTTCTAATGCACATTTTTGGGACTACAGACGAACAACGGTTTTAGCCGTTGCATAAAACGAAACGATTTTTTGTTTCCATTTTTAGAAGAACCTGTTTATTACTCCATATGCGTGAATTGCGTCCAAGAATATGTGGAACTGAGACAGAAGAGGAGGAGGAATTAGGTGAATTCTACTGTGGTGCGTTGAATTTGAGAAGATTCAAATTCAGATCAGTTGAAAAGACGGGAATTTGGTGAATCCTACTGGACGTGATAAGCTTGAAATTCAGATAATTTGACAACGCCTGGAATTTGGAAATGCAGTCCCCTTGCTGCTGTTGTTCCTAAGTATGCACGGCCAGTGTGTGGAATGATGGTGGGAAGAGATTTGTAAATTGACTTGACCATTTTACCCTTGGCGTTTCAAATTAAAATGAGTCCAGGTAAGCATTTAATGAAAATCTCACGGTATATGGACGGAAGGACGTTTTCCGCACGGAAACATTGAAATAGGGGCAAAAATGCCAAAAAATGAAACGTTGGGACGTTTTGCACACTAACTGTCAAACGTAGGGACGTTTTGTGCTAATAAGCCCAATTTCTTCTATTATGGTTTCCTACAACATAACATTAGAGTTTCAGGAAATTTTTAAACTTCTATCAATAAACCAAGTGCTAAATCATTAATTGACAATAATAGTATGATTTTATTATTTGAAAAGAAAAATGTCTTCCATAAAATTCGTACCCTTTCTTGGAAGTATTGATTATTTTGCTCAATATAAAATTATATTTCTAGGACTCTGAATTGAATAATTTGATTAAATAAAATTACAAATTATATCATAGTCTCTTTTTCAATCATCATCTCCAATCTCGTCCAGCAATACACCAAAAATACCTTCAATGTTGAGAATGGTCCAAACCACCTACTGGTAGGATTAAGTTAATGCAGATGCAAGCTCTTTTCCTTCATCAATTCAATGTGGTTATAAATCTCTTTATGGGCGTTGTTTCAAATATAATCTTAGAGCATCCCCCATTGTGGTGTAAAATATATCTAAATTGTAATTTAAGTCTTCAATAGAAAGATGCAAAGGAAATGCAAATTGCATTTTTTGACAGAATATATATAAAAAAAAATGTAAATTTACATCTTTTTTTTTTTATAAATCCAGAAAATGCAAAAAATAGATTTAGATATTTTCATTGAAGTAAAATCTGAATTTAGATCCACCGAGATGTAATGTAAAAGTGATTTTGAAGATACCAATTTATATCCAATTTCACATCACCATTGAAAATGATCTTAGAAGCTTGTGTATCTGTTTAACTAGCAGAGGCCCTAGCAATTCAACATGCTATTTTATATCGTTAGGCAGCCAATAATATTGCAGGTGCTGTTTATGGCTAGACTAAACATGCTTCTCGGATTTCTTCTAGTCTACCATACAATCCCATTTTTGTTCCAGCTTTGTTGTTCTGGATTCTTGTTCTCTCCTTTGGTTGCTTTCAGTCTTAAAATGGATTGTCTTGGAACTGCCAATAAAATCCCTGCACATCATTTAGAAAGGAGCCAATCCGTACACGACTACGATCTAATGCGCAAAAGTAAGGGCATACGATAAAGATGAAAATATATACCAATTTATAAGGGTGTGTGCTATTCATTTTAATAAGGTTGACCTTTTAAGATGAAACTCCAAATCTTAACATGGTATTAGAGCCCGTTAAGTTCCAACGAGCAATTCGATCTGATTAAGACTCAAAAAAATTGAGCAGACGGATTTCAAGATTGGTGAGATCGAACAAGCCACCATCTTGTGGGACATGTTAAGGGATAAAATCTCATATCGAATAAAGATGAAAACATTAAACATATACTAATTTATAAGGGTTTGAGCTACTCTTCTTAATAAGGTTGACCTTTTAAGATGAGACCTCAAATCTTAACACTTTGTATCTTATCCGAAATGCAACAAGAGGGAACAGCCCAATGGTTTTGTCACTTATACTGTTGAATAAACAATACAAGCTCAATG
The DNA here is from genome assembly GCA_019097785.1 of Fraxinus excelsior. NCBI lineage: Eukaryota > Viridiplantae > Streptophyta > Magnoliopsida > Lamiales > Oleaceae > Fraxinus > Fraxinus excelsior. The sequence goes on from CM032640.1 coordinate 2,436,940, forward strand.
TTTACTTTATAACCAATAACTTTATGGTTATATAATCACAATTACTTTGATTAACATGTTTATAAAACGTTCATCTCCAGAATTGTAGAATAAAAAAGGATCGAGGAAGAAGCTATCTCAAAATATTCAGTGTTCCCCTCAATCCAAAATGAGTCACGCTACTGCTGTTGCGGTGCATCTCCAAGAAATTTCACGTCTGGACTATTACCAAATACTATAAATATAGTAAGAAAAAATAGGTTATGGGATGGTAGAAACACCGTAATTTCTCCATGTACAGCATCCAATTTCCCCTACAATTCTCCTCTGTATGCTAATAAACGAGGCAAATGTGCATTACCATGACAACAGTGTTAAACAATTGAAAGAAAAGAAAAGGAAAAAGGGAGGCTAGGGTTTCATTAAATCTGCATAATGAAAAGTGAATACAAAACCTACATATAGAGAGATTATATATATTCTAAAGTAAGGAAAACTAAAAGGACTATTCTACCCTTAATAAACAATAAAATAAAATAATACTATATTTCTTAACATCTCCCCTCAAACTCACGATGCGGCAGTTATAAGCATCGAGAGTTTGCCAACTAGAAAACGAAAACGAGAAATAGAATGCGCATTAGTAAAGAAATCTGCAAGCTGCAAGAAGAAGGAACAAAAGGCAAAGTAATTGTGCCATGCTTGAGATGATGACGAGTAAGGTGACAATCGATCTCAATGTGCTTAGTCCGTTCATGAAAAAACGAGTTGTGGGCAATCTGAATAGAACTCTGGTTGTCGCAATACATAGGAGTAGGATGAGAAAGAAAAACTTTCATATCTTCAAGTAACCAACGTAGCCAAACAATCTATTTGGTAGTAGATGCCATAGCATGATATTCTGCTTCGGTTGAAGATTGAGAAACAATAGATTGTTTCTTGCTCTTCCAAGAAATAAGAGAATCACCCAAAAAAATACAGAAACCAGTAACAGACTTGCGATCTGTGGGATCACTGCCATGATCAGCATCAGAGTATTCACGCAACTCCAAGGAAGATGTGGATGGAAGTAAAAGACTCTGAAAGACTGTACCTCGAAGATATCGCAAAATACGAAGAACAGCTGCCCAATGAACTGTAGTAGGAGAAGCAACGAACTGACTAACAACATGAACAGCATATGCAATATCTGGACGAGTAATAGTGAGATATACCAAGCTCCCAACAATAGTACGATATAAAGTAGGATCCGACAAAGGTAGACCATCAGAAGAAGAATACTTTGCATTAACCTCAATGGGAGTATCAACAGTCTTATTATCAGTAAGTCTAGCCCGCTCAAGAATATCTGCAACATATTTTGACTGAGAAAGAAGATAACCTCTAGGTGAGCAGGCTACCTCAATACCCAAGAAATATCGTAGAGAACCCAAATCTTTCATTTCAAACTGTCTAGCTAACTCTGTTTTCAAAACTGAAATACCATCAATATCATCACCAGTAATAATCATGTCATCAACATATAAAGATAGAATGATAAGACCTGCATCAGTGCACTTAACAAAAAGAGCAGAATCATGACTACTAGAAGTAAATCCAAGGGAAGATATCACAACAGAAAATTTCTCAAACCAAGCACGAGGTGCTTGTTTGAGACCATATAACACTTTCTTTAGCTTGCAAACATACCCAGAATCATGTGAAACACCAGGAGGGGGTTGCCATATAAACTTCTTCTTGAAGATCTCCATTCAAGAAAGCATTTTTAACATCAAGTTGAGAGATACGCCACTGACGAACGGAAGCTACTGCAATAAGAGTACGAATAATAGTCATTTTTGCAACAGGAGCAAATGTTTCCTCATAATCCATACCATACTGTTGAGAGTACCCTTTCGCAACCAACCGAGCTTTGTATCGCTCAATTGATCCATCAGAATTAGTCTTGATCTTATACACCCAACGACAACCCACAACACTCTTACCAGGAGGTAGAGGAACCAAATCCCAAGTACCAGTCTTATGCAAAGCAGAAAGTTCCTCATCCATAGCTTGCTGCCAAAGAGGATCAAGAATTGCCTCTTTATAGGAAGATGACTCAGAGAGACAATGAATAGAAGCTAGAGGAATAACAAGAATAAGCAAAATCTGGTAACTTTGTAGACTTACGAATGCGTGTGGATTGACGTAGAGGTGGATCCACAATCTCAGACGGAGCTTGAGGGACCGTAGGAGAAGAGGGACCTCCAGGTGTACCGAAAAGTAAAGTGTCAGTACATGCAGAATGATCAATACGAGTTGGTTGTAAACATAACGTGGTAAGAACATGAGAAGATGTATTTGAGGTACTGGGAACCTGAGATGATAAACTATTAGAAGTCAGAAAATGGATCTATACGAATAAGATCGGATCTAGTCAAATTATGAGTAGTGGATGGAATAGAAAAGAAAGGTATATGCTCGAGAAAAACAACATGACGAGACACATAAAATTTCTGAGTTGTTGGATCAAAACAACGATATCCCTTTTTACCTTCACCATAACCAAGAAAGACACAAATAGCAGATCGAGATGACAACTTACTACGTTCTACATGAGGACGAAAAACGAAACAAGTACAACCAAAAACTCTAAAGAAAGAATAATCAGGGGCATACCCATACAACTTTTCGAAAGGGGAAAGACCTGAAATATGAGAAGATGAAATTTTATTAATCAGACCTACAGCAGTAAGAACAGCTTCACCCCAAAACACACTAGGAACAGAAGAAGACAACAAGAGAGAGCGAGCAGTTTCAACAATGTGTCTATGTTTTCTTTCAGCAACACCATTTTGCTCAGGATTATCAGTACACGAAGTTTGGTGAATGATTCCATCGAAGGCAAGAAACTCACAAAATCTATTAGAAGTGTATTCCCCACCTAAATCACACCTAAAACATTTGATAACAGCTGAATGTTGAGTTTTGACAAGAGAACGAAATGCTGAGTATATCTCAAAGAATTCAGAAGGATGTTTCATTAAATAAACCCAACAATAACGAGTATAATCATCAATAAAGGAAACATAATATCGAGACCCTCCTTTTGTGGTAACAGGAGAAGGTCCCCATACATCAGAATGAATCAAATCAAAAGGAGAAGAAGAAACAGAAATACTTCGATTAAAAGGTAAAGTTGAAAATTTTGCCAGTTTACATCCACTACAATCAGAAATATCACAAGGTTGCAAATTTCCTAACGCTCCAGTGGAAGATAAAAATCTTAAACGAGAAGACGAAACATGACCTAAACGAGAATGCCATAAATAAAAATTAGAAGAAGAAGGACTCAAACGAAAAGAAGACAAATCAACACTAGTAGTAGAAACAGCAACTGGCACTTTTAGCTTATCCAAAATATATAGTCCACCCTTCCTACGGCCTGTCCCAATCAGCTTCTGAGATTGCAGGTCCTGCACATAACAAGAAGAAGAGGAAAATGTGACTAAATTACCAGAATCACATAACTGACCAACAGAAGCAAGATTTAATGTGAGTTTCGAAATATGATAAACATTAGAGAGAGACAAGCGAGGTGTGACAACAGAACCAACACCTGCTAAAGGCATAGGAGTGCCATCAGCAGTTATGACAGGAATATAAGACGAAGGAGACACAGAAGCAAAAGATGAAGAATCTGGAGACATATGATGTGAAGCACCAGAATCCAAGACCCATACAGAATGTGACATACCTGAAGAACCATGAGGCAACTGACCTACGGAAGGAGAGGAAGCAGACATAACTTGTGGCTATAAGGAGAGAAACTTCTGAAATTGCTCAGCCAGAGTACTAGGATCGGTGAAGAGACCTGATGAAGCTGCTGCTGCAGTATTAGACTGTGGTGGTCTATAGCCATGGGGTGGTCTATGAGCATTTGATTGTGACTGGTTGTCAGGCTTCCAAGCTTGAAATTGTTGCTGCGATTGATTCTGCTGTCTCAACTTAGGACACTGAGCCCTCCAATGACCTTTATGCTTACAGAAAATGCACTCATCGGGGGCAACCCTTCCGTAAAACTTATTCTGATTATGAGAGAGTGACTTAGAAGGCATTGCTAACACGAAAGTATTAGAAGCAGAAATGATTCCCTTTTCAGAATAAGACTTGAGACTTATTTCTTCCGCCAATAGCTCACTAACAACTAAGTCAACAGAAGGAAGTGGAGAACGATGCAAAATTGAACCTCTAAGTCCCTCAAAATCACTGCGAAGTGCAGTTAAAAACTGTACCAACCGTTGCTGCTCTCTACGAGCAATATAGGGTACACATGCCTTTAATTTGTCTGATTCTGTAAGAGCCAATTGTCTGATTCTGTAAGAGCCAATTGATCCCAAAGATCTGTCATAGCAGAATAAAACTCCTGAATACTCATATTTTTCTACTGAAGAGCTCGTATGTGATTCTCCAATTGATACTGCTTCGCAAAATTTGACTGAGTGAATAACATTTGCAGATGATCCCAAACCTCCTTTACTGTATCATATTTCGCCAACGCTCTGCCTATGGAATGCTCAACAGAATTGTTAATCCAAGTAATGATTTTCGAATTATTTGATTCCCAAGTATCTACCAAACCAGCATAATCCTCATCGGTATTCTTAGGTTTCACAAAAGTTCCACTAATGTATCCCCACATCTTTTTACCCTTAAGGAAGTTTCTCATCACATAACTCCAATACGAATAATTCTTTCCATCCAAGCTTACACTCACAGACTGAAGCGAATCGTCTCTTTCAGTAGCCATAATCAAAGAATAAGGAAAAACAGATCTCAAAAGAAAGGAAAACGAAATACCAGATTGCAAAATGAAATACCAGTTGGATCCACGAAAGCTGTGTTTGAGATTAAACTTTGTCCCATGAAATTTTGCTCTGATACCATGTTAAACAATTGAAAGAAAAGAAAAGGAAAAAGGGAGGCTAGGGTTTCATTAAATCTGCATAATGAAAAGTGAATACAAAACCTACATATAGAGAGATTATATATATTCTAAAGTAAGGAAAACTAAAAGGATTATTCTACCCTTAATAAACAATAAAATAAAATAATACTATATTTCTTAACAAACACGTAACACGAACAATAGGAGCTAGTTTCTACTTGCATCAAGACAGAAGTGTTAGCTTTCTGGACAAAAGAAGATGGGAATCCTTTATCTTATAGGAACTAAGTATATTTAAATTAAAGTCTCTGAGCAAATAGAAAAGGAGTCTAGTTGGAAAGAACAGTATAAGAGGAGATTACAGGAGAATACACCAGACTCATCTTGATTCAAAAATTTAATAATCAGGAGAAATTTGTTGTTAGTTTTATATCAGGTTCCATTTTGCTGTACATGCCATATTCCTACCTCTACAATATGTGTAATAATGAAGTTTCACCATCTCTTATGTATTAGCTAAGCCAAATCAGCCTTTGTCAGTACGTGTTACAAGTGCAACCAGTTTTAGATACAGACATTTACCTTTGTCCAGTATGCATGGTCAATTTTAAAATATCTTCAAATGTGTGCAGGTAAACAAAGACAAAACCAGTTGAACTGGATTAGCTTGACCAGAATTCATTAATGGCGCAAGCAAGATCCAATCTCCATTTTAATCTTTATCTTCAGCATTTCCTCCTAAATAATACAACTGGGACATACAAATCTGATGAGCAGTCCATGTAAACAGCATGTGTACCTTGAGATTCGATGTTAATTTCAGATCCTGAAAGCATGGGTATAACAAAGACACTAACAAACTAAGGCCAAAGGGTAACAACAAAAATAGATGATCAAAACACTCACGCTGAACCTGGATGGACTGAACTAGTTATCTCTAAATAACAAAGCCTAAACTGATGAAGCAGTAGATGCAGTCATGCAGATGTATTCATTCTAATTTGAGTACATAGGAGATACCATGCTTAATGATACATATAATCCAAAATAGTACATGATTTTGCCATAATTATACTGAACTGCTGAACAAGAGAGAATAAGCTAATAGAAACTTTATTTTACTGAATTTGGTTCTCTTTTGTTTTGTGTGTGTGTCAGGATTGATAATTCCCACACACTGTCAAGTGACCAGTTGGAAAACACCAGAGGAGATTTAATGCCTACAAGAGACACCTAGGCATTCAAGAAACCCAAAGTTGAGGAATTTCACAGTGGTGCAATCTTGCATCCTAATTAGTGGTGGCAAACGAGCCGAGCTAGAGTGGCTCGGGCTCATCAAAAAGACGAGCCCGAGCCGAGCAGCCGGCTCGTTTTTGGCGAGCCACGAGCCGAGCCCACGGCTCGACTCGTAGGCTCGCCTGAATTTGTTTTCTCCCTCCTTAAAGGCTTATTACCTTTAAAAAAATAAAAAAATTTGGCGAACCGATGAGCCGAGCCGAGCCTCAGCTCGCCTTAGGCGAGCTCGGGCATGAGCCGAGCTCGCCCAAGGCCAACGAGCCGAGCTCGCCCGAGCTTGCTCGGCCCATTGACATCACTAATCCTAATTCATAAAAATATGGACATCTACTTCTTAGATCCACGTGTACATCATCGGCCCCTATTTCCTCCAGTGTTTTGGATCTGGAAAACGAATCGAAAATAATCCACACTTCACAATGCAAGAACCAAATATTTAAGAAAACTAGTCAGAGATGAACGTGTATTCATTATACCGAAAAACATCATAACCATATTATCAAAACACCCACTTCCATAATGTTTGTCAGAGTTCTGAAGATCCAGAAAGTGATTGGAGTTCTAATTGGAGAAGAACGAGTTTGTTCTTGCAAGAGATAGACGATTTCAGAGTTCTGGAGCAGGTGGTGGAGCGCAAAATCAAGGAGTTCCTGGTGATTACAGATTGAAGGTCTAGAGTACTAAGAGTTAGTCAAGTCTAGACCATAACGTAAGTCATATTGTTTACAGTGGATTTTACAGGCAGTGTGTCTGGAGTTTTTTTTTTTTAAATCCCGCAAGGTGTTTTTCTTCATCATCAATTCTTTGGTGTTATTTACTTTCTGCAAATTATAACATGCTTGACCGATTATCTAAGTTTAGATTTACATGTGAATTCATTTGAATGAATATTTACTTTGACTCGATGCATTAAATATTGGATAATTTAAATTTCGCATAAAACACTTATTCACCCCCTCTAGTTGGGTAGAACTTTGTTATTTCAAATGCATCTCTTCATAACTTTTTTACATTGAATTCAACATGTAAAACATTACAAAATATTCAAATTTAATTCACTACACATTACATAAACTGAGATACAATTTACATCAAACTCACTTCTGGTAAAATCACACATATTTACCCTACGATGAAGATATTGCAATTTATAGTAAATATACTACACATAGCAAAATTACTCTTGTAGAGTGGTAAATTCCATTAACTTAAATATTATTAAACTAACCCAACAATCCACATTAACAGTCAAACAAAAAAATACACAATAATTTTGATAATTGTAAAAAGAACAATAAAAAATGGGATTAAAAATCATTTTCGATAAATTTTGATAAAAATTAATAAAACATATAATTAAAAGGGTTAATTTCACAAATGGTCACTGAAATTACTTGAAAATTTCAAAACGATCACTTAAGTTTCAAAAATAGTCACTGAAGTTTGAAATTTCTTTCACAAACGGTCACTGAATTTTTATATTTTTTGAACAAGTTTGAGGCAATTTTTCGACAACTTCCGACCACCAAAACCGCCTATTTCGGATACCGTTGGAAAGCCCACGATGTCCTCTTCAATTACCACCAAAACTCCAAGTGATTTGGCCGGAATAAACCCACGAAGTCGGCAACCGAAAATTGTGAAAATCTACCCAAATTTTCAGATTTTTTTGGACGAGTTTGCGACATTTTTTCGGCAACTTCCGACTACCAAAACCGCCAATTTCGAATACCGTTGGAAAGTACACAATGTCCTCTTCAATTATCACCAAAAATCTCCCCATACTTCCAAGGGATTCGACCGGAATAAACCCACGAAATCAGCTACCAAAAAAGTCCGAAAATCTGCCCAGTTTGGGTAGCGACTTCGTGGGTTTATTCCGGTCGAATCACTTAGAGTTTTGGGGAGATTTTTTGTGGTAATTGAAGATGACATTGTGGGCTTTTCAACGGTATCCGAAATCGATGGTTTTGGTGGTCGGAAGTTGCCGAAAAATTGCCTCAAACTTGCTCAAAAAATCTGAAAATCTAGACAGATTTTCACAATTTTCGGTTCCTGACTTCGTGGGTTTATTCCGGTCGAATCACTTGGAGTTTTGAGGAGATTTTTGGTGGTAAATAAAGAGGACATCGTGGGCTTTCCAACGGTATCCGAAATCGACGGTTTTGGTGGTCGGAATTTGCCGAAAAATTCCCTCAAATTTGGCAAAAAAATCTGAAAATTCAGTGACCGTTTTAAAATTTTCAGGTTACTTCAGCGACCATTTGTGAAATTAACCCATAATTAAAATTATGTAATTAAAGTTAATTTTTAATTTTTACTAAATTTAGTACTTCAAATCAATTTTTATTTACACAAATTACAATTACTATATATATATATATATATATATGAATCTATTTGAATTTAACGAAAACATTTCAAGGGCCATAACACTGTAGAAGAACCAAAAGTAGTAATTGGTCAAATAGCCTATTTCATAATACACTTACAAGATTTTAACATTTGACCATAATAATATTTTTAAAATAAATATTTTAAATCATAATTTAATAGACTATAAACTTTTTGAAAAATAAGTATTGATATAGGTTATGGGAACAATACATAAATAAGGTATTTACTTTACATCATTTCAAAAATACAAAAAACAAGTTCCAAATTTCAAAAATCAGGGTTTTCAATTTTTATTTATGAAATAATGAATTATTAAATCAATTTATTATGAAATATTTAATTATAATATAATATAATTACCTCACACCACCTTCACCACCCATACCGCTTCGGGAACTATTTCGGCCACCATTCAGGTCACAACTCTTCTCCGACAACTGTTCCGACGACGTTCTGGCGACGCTCCAATTCTGACAAGTGGTTACAACTTAAATTTTTTAAGTCACAATTCAAAATTTTCGCGGGTCACAATTTGTTCATCAGTCACAACTTAAAAATTTAAAAGTCACAAATTATTAATCGGTTACAGATCACAAAATTAAGTTACATTACTTATTTTATGGTCACAAACATCACATTAACTAAATATAAATTATATTGAGGTCACAATTTATCAAATTAATGGTCACATATTAATAATTTTTAGGTCACACATCACATCATGCACTGGTCACATTTTATACCAAATTATTGGTCACAAATAATCAAATCATTTGTAACCACCACCAAAATCATTTGTGTCCATCTCTTCGCCACTACCTCCATCAGCGGCACCACCATCGTCGCGCCCAATAGCAACATCAACATCTCAAAATCGGCACCCAACCGTACCCAAACAGATTTGCACGTAACTGCGCCCAAATATATCTACACCTTCGCGATCGCCGCACCCACCCACACACACAACGGCATCCCACACATACACACCACTAAAAAACAGATCTGCACCTCCACCGCCGCATCCATACACACACACCCCAACCGCAACTGGCACATCACTAAAAAATAGATCTGCACCCACGCACACACACCCGACCACCACAACCGGTGCACCCACACACACAACTGCTACACGCACGCACAACACACCCGTTCGCGTCCACATACACCAGTCGCTACAATGCCGTTCACAGCAGCGTCCACCGCCCACACGAACACCACCATTGGATCTGCCTCCACACGCACTCACACACACTCCACCACCCTACACCGCCTTCCACGTGAGGACATAAGGGCACTGTCACGAGCACGGCTGTGCATGCTATTTCGTCGGATCGAAGATTGAGGTGCGAGAGAGAGACAAGAACGGTGAGGTAGAGACGGTTGGACGTTTCAACATCACAGAGTAGAGAGAGAGAAGTCGACACGGGAGGAAATGAATTTAGGAGTTGCCGGTGAGGGAGACGACGGGAGGAGAGAAGATGGAGATGGGAGGAGAGAAGAGAAGAGAAGAGAAGACGGCATGGAGGAAATGAATTTAGGTTTTTGATTTTGGGATGAAATTTATTATTTAGTATTTAATTAGATATAAAAATGTTTTTAAATTATTATTTAAAACCTGATTTTTGAAATGTTAAACTTATAATTTTATTTGTGAAATTGAAAATCTAATTTTAGGTGTAGGTGTAATTTCCTCGTATGTTATTTTATCAAATAATATGGTAGACTGAGCTTTTTAAACAAATTACTCGACAGGAAATTGGAGTCGGGTCCACCGACCCGAATACAGATAAAGACGCTCGTTCTCAGTGTTTCCCTTCTTCGTTGATCGTTCATCTTTCCTTCTCTTTTTCTTTCTTTATTGCCACAATTTTGTCCCAGTGGTGGCTTTCTTCATCTCTCAGTAGCCCACTCTCCATCAGTAAACCCTCTTTCTCTATAATCATATATGTCCGTGTATGGGTATGCATCTCAGGGTATTTTTGTATATTATTTTTAACTTTAGGTTTTGATTGATTCTTGGGGTTCCGATTGTTTACAGAAGACTCTACACCGTTCAAGAAATAAACGACGTTGTATGGCAATCCACAGAGAAAGATCGGGGCGTCGTTCAATGTATTTCTAGGTTTTGAATCTGGGAGAAGGAGAGAGCTTTGTTAAAATACTTGGAGGAAATTGGGGGTTTTATTTCCCGATTGTTTTTTGTTGTAATTTCGGCATATGTAGCCCCCTCTCGAATTGAATAAAAAATAAGAGTGAATCCTTTTTTTTTTTCCAGTTTATTGCATTATTAATCATTGGTTTTTTTTTGTTTATCGAGAGTTCATTGTTATTTTTGAATGAAATAAAGACCAGAGCTATCTTTTGTTTATTCATTTTTTACTTTTTCTTGGAATCTTGGTGAAAAAAATATATATTGACCTGTTGAGAAGAGGATACTTTATGGGTAGCCCTGGATTGAGTAATTCCGCCATTGCTACTCGCGTTGGATTATCTGAGCCAATTTCAACTGGTGGGCCCACTGAATCCGATGTGATTAAGACCCGGGAGTTGGAAAAGGTTGGTTCTTTATACATTTACTGACAAGCTTTATGCAAATTCTGTCGAACTTTTGTATGAAGTCGAGGTAGGTTTTGTTTGGAAAAAAATTTAGGGTATATCACAACTAGCTTGCAAAGGTAGAACAGGGATTTTGTTATCATATGCTTGTTTCCATGGGATCTCAGATTCAAATTGAAGTTGGAAAAATGGCCTTTAAAAATAGGACTTTAATTTTGGCTTGGTATTAAAAAAAAAAAAATAATCCTTAATTTCAATTTTGAAATTGGAATTAGATGTGAGCAACTGTGCACTTTAGTGGTACCATCTGTAAGAGATGGGGGAATGGCAAGTTATTCTTTCCAAGAGTAGAATGGACAATTGCCGTTTAGGAACTTTATATATCATAAATATATTTGAATTGCACAAATGACAACTGGACCATTCACATACGTTGAATCCAGTCCCATGGAATAAATTACTACAGTTTATTGAAGACAGTGATATAAAATTTCTTGAATGTTAGTTCTAGTTGTACGCTTATGTTTTATTATTATTATTATTAATTTTTTTGGTTACATTTCAAACGCTATATAAGTCTATAAGCATTTGGGTTCTGACTTCATATAGAGCCACAATGGTCTTGTTTTGGTGTACCATAGAAGGCAAGCTAAGAAAATTAGACTTGCTCTTCACTATTTTTGTTGAGAATTGGCAAAAGGCCAGTTTCTTCAATCAATTTTTTCCCTTTTAATGAAATAAATGCTAGTCTTTTTCACGTGGTTGAAAAGTTCAATCACATTCATTTGAGCTAAGCTGTGGGATTTGAAGAAAACTTTAATTTTTTGTTTTTCAATCTACCAAACTTCTGAATTAACTAGGTTCGAATAATTTATAATCAAGTAGTAGTGTTTGGTAATTGCTATCTCACTCACTTGTGATTGGGTTTTCAGTTCCTTGTGGACGCGGGACTGTATGAAAGTCATGAAGAAGCTATCAGAAGGGAGGAAGTGCTTGGGAGATTGGACCAGGTAACATCTTGTATTTTCAAACTTTGGGATTTCCTTTTTAAAGCAATTGATTTATACAGTATTAATTCTGAACAATTAACAGATTGTGAAGAAATGGGTGAAGAATATTAGCCGTGCTAGAGGTTTTAATGAGCAGCTAGTCCAAGAGGCAAATGCAAAGATTTTCACGTTTGGTTCATATCGTCTCGGTGTATGAATTCATCCAATTTACTTAAAATGGTTTTTTTCTAATATTTCTGTTACCTGTATGGGTCTTCATTCCTTCATAATATGGCCTTTGCATTATGTGGATAGTCAAGTGGCACGTGAATTCTTTATCTAAATCCTTGATGCTGTTACTTTTATCTTTTAAGATTATTTAATAGTATGTGCCTTTCCTATATAGGTTTTGTGTAATTCATAAGAAGTTTAACAGGAAATTACTGCCCTTAAATTTCCAACACCGCTGCATTTTGGTTATACCATGATTAACGTTCAATCAGGTGCAAAGGTGTTTTACCTATGTGAGACGAGGCGTAACCCTCAAGGCATGAACCTCAATTGAATATGAAAAAATAATTCAAAAAAATATAGAAATACAAAATTATGCATATAAACATATAAATTTCCAATAAACCATAAAACGCCTTAATATATCTTCAATTTAAATCTAAAAGTCTAACTTGCAAATATATATATATAGATCAATAAGGTAGCAAATGATGAGTTCTGAAATTAGTAATCCAATATTGAAAATATAATCTACACTACCAGTAGAATTAGAAACACCGAAAAGCCTCCTATATCATCACTGCTAGTAGGATATATAAGAAAATCATAAACATATTCGATTACGTTATCATTCTCATCATCCTTGACTTGCAATGGTGTCTTCTCGTTCTCATTTTCCATGGGTATAGGCAGAAAAGTTTAAATAAAAAAAGATACCTGTAAAACACTGTAAATTATAAAAAATAGCCCAAAATGTCAATGTTGGTAATAAATTTCCCTTGAAAGGCAAGAAAAATTGGCGAACACTTTAGTTGGCTTCGGGTTTGTAAGACACTGTAAATTATAAAAAATGGCACAAAATGTTAATGTTGGTAATGGGTGAACACCTTAGTTGGCTTCAGGTTTAGCCTTGAGATGCAAGCCTCAAAAATGGCACTCAAGATGCTTTGAGGTTTTCAATGAAAGCCTTACATGAGGCAGGATTCCTTGCGCTGAATGAAAGCCTTGCGCGAGGTAGGATTCAAGGTGTTGAATGAAAGCCTTAAGTGAGATGGGATTCGGGGTTTAATCCTCAAAAGGTTTTTTTACAACAATGATCAGAGTCTATTTGGATATGATCATGATATTCCTCCACAGATGACCGATTAGAGTTAGTTCATATTTAGTTTTAGATGCCTGATTGATTCTTATATGCACGTTTATGTTTAATTAGGACGTCTGTATGTTGAGTAACCAGCTTTTTTCTTCATTTCGTTTCAGCAATTTGTTGTGGAAAGCTTGCTGAATTTGATATTAACATTTTCATTCTCTGTTTATATGTTATTTGGGTCGAGCCATCATTTATTGCATGTCTTTGCCCTTTTCTTAATATGCAAAGCATGCTGTATCTTTGTTAGGCTCTAATGCCTTTCCGTATAGAACCATATAGTTAGACATCAGAAAATGTGATATTGGATATGAAAAAGACTAGAAAATGATTGTATTGGATTTATTTATTTTTTCAATACTAGAGAAGTATATGATGTGCAAGGGTTATGGAAAGGGAGATTTGAATTAGTTAGGTATTAACTAACATGTGGACACCTGAACATTTGATTAGTTATGGAGTCAGGAATTTTCATGACTGTTAATTGAACATCTTATTTGAGCAATTCTGTTTAGGAGTTTCTCAAAAGATTAGTTGAATTTAAAAAATTGTTAAAAAGATTGTAGAAACTCTTCTGACTAGAAATTGTAGCTCTATCAAATTGCAAAATTAAATTATGAGGAAAAAATGTCATTAATGAAAAAAAAAAAAACAGTGAATTGAGAAGCTATTTTATTACTTGCTCTTTTTTTTTTTGGGTTGGATATGTACCTTAATCTACAGAAAATTGGCTGTCCTATTACTAATTTAACGACCATGACCATGTAAATTTGAGATAAATTATCATTGGCCGGAGGGTTCCTTGTAGTCTTTAAATCTGAAATATCATGAAGGTAGAAGAATTTATCAACAACAAACGTTCAAGAAATGACATTTTTTTTCGATCACAGTTTACTTCACTCTTCATTTACTTTTTTTATAGACTTCATCTGTGTTCAGATAATTGGTGAAATGAGCTTGTGATTAAATAGGTAGGAAAAATAAAACTCAGCACTTTTTTCTTGAACTTGTTAAAAAGATTTTTCCTGGACGATCTTAGAAGATTTGCCCTTCAGTTTGCTCTTGTTGTAGACTCTGCTGACTGTTGCTTTCTTCAAGTCATATGATAAATTGGTTATAGTACATATAGTTTAAGATGGCGTTGAGTCCGTTTAAAAGCTGTTTTCATTTTCATGGTTTGATAGTTCAATATTCTTCTGGTAACCTCTTTAAAACCTGTGTTTAGCATGATACTAAACTAAACTAAAATATGTTTTCCACTTTATTTACAGTTATATGTAGTTGTATGATCGAAATCAAGTATTCAACGTGTTTGGTAATTTGTCAGCGTGAAATGGCAGCATACCAGGACTTTTGAGTTTAATTCACTTGAAGGACAATAATCATTCCTTTTAACATGATGGTCAATGGAGATGACTAGACATTGGTCTTAGTTCTGTACATATGAAATGGAATAAATATAGAGTATAGGAAGGAAATTTTAGAACTAAAACTATTTTGGGTTACAAATTTTGTCTTAGTATTGTGATTATAATCATTTCTGATTTTTTTTTTTCAAAGGTTGCTGATCTGCTGTTTTTGGAGACGATTATCTTCATAGACATGGTTGAGGACTCTTATCTTTGGTTGAATTTATATTTTTAATAGGTACATGGTCCTGGTGCAGATATTGATACCTTGTGCGTTGGACCAAAACATGCTAGTCGGAATGTAGGTTCACTTGCCTTTTATATCTTAGGAACTTTACCTTTTTGAATGTGATGGTTGATGGGTTGAAGAAAGTAACTTTAAGAATATCATATACAGGAAGATTTTTTCGGTGAACTTTACCGAATGCTGGCAGAGATGCCTGAAGTACAAGAGCTACATCCTGTGCCTGATGCTCATGTTCCGGTGATGAAGTTCAAGTTCAGCGGTGTTTCTATAGATCTTCTTTATGCGAATGTGGCTCTCTGGGTCATTCCTGAAGTATGAATCTCGTCTTGTGATTTTTCTTTTTCAACTTCAACTTTCCATGTTGGTGCCTCTCACTTCTAATTATACAATGTGTCTCACTCACTTCTTGTTGGCAGATGCTATGATTTAACAATGTTGCTTATAATATGATTAGGTTGTTGGGTTTTAGTCAGGTCTTTTTTGTTAGTTTGTGATACAGTTTTGACGAAGATTAATTGATATGCATATGTGTTCTAGAGGACTACTGAAATTTTTCTGGGGTCCTTTGTATTGTTTTTCACTGAAACCATATGTATTTCCCTCATTATTTGGTGCATTTTCTAGGTATATTATCCTTTCACTCTCAATAATCTATGTTCGTCACGTGATTGGGGCACATCTTATACATACTCTTGTGCCTCTATATACAACTTTTTGGCATTAGTGATATTTTTCATGAATCTGTGGATACTGGAATCAAGTATTCATTTTTTTCCTTCTTTTTTATTTTTTTAACATTTTCAGGACTTGGATGTTTCACAAGAATCTATACTGCAAAATGTGGATGAGCAAACTGTTCGCAGTCTCAATGGATGCAGAGTGACTGATCAAATTTTGCGTTTGGTACCAAATATCCAGGTTGTAAATGATACAATTATGTATCAATGCATCTGTTTAAAAACCTGATGCTAACTGTCTAGCTGTTCGGTTCTCTTGCAGACATTTCGGACTACTCTGAGATGTATGAGATTATGGGCAAAGCGTCGTGGAGTTTATTCAAACGTGAGGGAGATTTAACTCTCCTTACATCTCGATTGTGAATATGTGCAAATTTTGATGGAATGAAATCTTCTCTTTTTGACACTGAATTTTCTTTTTATGGCCAGGTTACTGGTTTCCTTGGTGGTATTAATTGGGCATTGCTTGTTGCACGCATTTGCCAGCTATACCCAAATGCTCTACCTAGCATGTTGGTTTCTCGGTTTTTTAGGGTCTATAATTTGTGGCGCTGGCCAAATCCTGTGATGTTATGTCCAATTCAAGAAGGATCTTTGGGGCTCCCTTTTTGGGATCCTAGAAGAAATTACAAGGACCGTTTGCACTTGATGCCCATAATAACTCCTGCTTATCCTTGCATGAACTCTAGCTACAATGTGTCAACAAGTACATTACGTGTCATGATGGAAGAATTCCAAAGGGGAAATGAAATTTGTGAGGTACTTTATTTATCAATCATTGTATCTTGGTAAATTTGAAGCTGGCTTTTGTGGAATGCTTCAATTTCAACACTTTGCAAAGTTGCTGTTTGGTTTTTCTCTAGCTTTAACAAGAGTTGGGCTAGTTTAAGTATTGGCGTGCTTTCTTACTTATATAGTTATATTCAGGTTTGGCTTTGCCTCATTTTGTGAATTTGTGCGTCCCTTTATATGGTTCAGTTTTTAAGATGAATAGCTATATCTTGTTCTCCTCCTCTCTTGCCCCTGAACCCAAAAGGAACCCAATCGGGTTGGGTGCATAATGCATTATATCACTGGGTATGAAAATGTGCAAGTCAATGTTTTTTGTTTTCAACTTGCATGCCCGAAGAGTTTGAAAAGGTAGTTGATTATTCTTTGGATCATAATAAAAATGTAATATTAGTAACATGAGAGGCTTGCTTTCTGGATTCATTGCTGGCTCCATGTAATCATGACCACCCATATGTGTTCTAATCTGGAGGTTGGCACTCTAGCAATTGGTAACCTTTTTGCTTTCTCCAGTTTAAACAATTTTTGAGGTAATCATAGTTCTCTAAGCATGAGATCTCAATTGCAATTTCCTGCCTCATTGTTTCCAATGCTAAGTATCCCTAGGGGTGACATGAATTGCAAGAGATGATCCTGATGTCACTTTTCTCTAAACTGCCTGTTGGATTTTTATATTTCTTTTGAGGATTGCTATTCTGGTTCCCTTGTTTTTGTCATAAAAATGTAATCCTCAAAAGGTAAGCTTTTATGGAGCAGTTCGACTGGAAACCAGAGCTAGAGGGCCTAGATTTTTCTACTATTAATGAGGATGATGCTAATTGGTTAGAGAGACCATTTGGGGATGATGAAATTAAGGAGGTGGTGTTCAGCATGAATGACAATAAGGCTTCAGGACCCGACAATCTCTCTCTCATTCTATAAGGCTTGTTGGGAAGTGGTGCGATCAGATATCGTGGATGTCCTTACGTAATTTTTCCATCGTGGAAGGTTCTTAAGAAGCGCAAATGCTACATTTATTGTGTTAATTCCTAAGAAATCGGGAGCGACGGATATTAAGGATTTTCGTCATATTAGCTTAGTGAGTGGGATATACAAGATTATTGCGAAGATTTTGGCTAATAAATTAAAGGAGTTGTTGGGGAAAATGGTGTCTAAGTTTCAAAATGCTTTCGTTAAAGAGCGCTAGATTTTGGATTCCGTATTTATTGCAAATGAATGCATTGACTCAAGACTGGGCTTACGGGTTCCAGGAATGTTATGTAAGCTTGACATTAAGAAGACTTATGATCACGTCAATTGGAGATTTGTTTTGTATATGCTCGGGCAATGTGGTTTCGGGGAGAAGTGGTGCCAGTGGATTCAGTTTTGTATCTCTACGGTCTCTTTCTCAGTTTTGGTGAATGACACTCCAGAGGATTATTTTCGTAGTAGGAGATGATTGAGGCAAGGGGATCCCCTGTCTCCATTGTTGTTTGTCATTGTCATGGAAGCCTTAAGTATGATACTTGAGAAGGCCGTGGGGGAAAGTTTATTTAGAGGCTTTTTTGTTGAGTAGTTGCATGTTTCTCATTTGCTATTTGCAAATATGTTAATTTTCCGTGACGCAGATGTTGAGCAGTTTAGGAATTTGCATCGTTTGCTCCCTTGGGAGAGGTCGATAATGTGGGGGAGTTGGCTGCGATTTTGGGTTGCAGGGTAACGCAACTACCTATGACATACCTCGGGCTTCCTCTAGGAGCACGGTTTAAAAGTACACATATTTGGAACAGTATTGTGGAAAGGGTTGAGAGAAGATTAGCGGGTTGGAAGCGTATGTACCTCTCTAAGGGAGGCCGTCTCACTTTCATAAAGTCCACGCTATCGAATCTCCCCACTTATTTCTTGTCATTGTTTCCATTTTTTGTTGCGGTGGCAAAAAGATTAGAAAGGATCCAGGGAGTTTCTTTGGGGAGGATTAGGGGAAGAGAGGAAATTACATTTGGTTAACTGGGGTGTAGTTTGTTCTCCCATAAAGTCGGGTGGTCTCGGACTGAGGAGTTTCGTACTGTTTAATAAGGCCTTGTTGAGTAAGCGGTTGTGGTGATTTGGAGGTGGAGGGGGAGGGGGAGAGGGGGGGGAGAGTTTTTGGAGAGAAATTATAGGGGCAAAATATTGTGAGGAGGGATGGTGCTCAGTTGAGAGTCGTGATTCTTATGGGGTGAGTTTGGGGCGATATATTCAGTGATGGTGGAGCGACTTTCGGGACAGATTGACCTTTGTAGTGGGGAACGGTAATACAATCAGTTTTTGGGATGATTGTTGGTGTGAAGATCAATCGTTTAAGGTGGTATTTCCTTCTTTGTATCGTATTACGTTGGTGCCATCGGTCGTGGTGAATGATGTCTTAGATGTTCATAATAGGAGTTATAATTGGAACATTGCTTTCGGCCGGAGTTTGCGCTATTTTTGACATCTCCGTACGAGGCACACATCAGGGCAAGAGATGGTGGTTGCAGCAGGTGGAGGTTGACACGAGATGATATTTTTTTCATTTCGCACGTATTTTAGATCTTTATTGGGTTTTGTGGAAAGTTCATTCATCTGGAAGATGGTTTGGAAATATAAACTGACTGCCTCCACGGGTGGCATTTCTATTATGGACAGTGGTCAGAGGACATGTATTATCGGTGGATAATCTTTGTACAAGGGGTTTGTATGTTACTGATTGGTGTTACATGTGCAAGAGGAATGAGGAGATGATTGATCACTTGTTCCTTCATTGTGATGCTGCTCATTTACTGTGGAATGATATTCTGGCTTCGCAACACATGGATTATGTGTTGTCGAGACGTATGGAAGACATGTTAAAGACATGGAGGAGAAATTTTCGAGATAAAGATAGCAAACTTGTATGAGACCTTATTCCGGGTTGCATCGTATGGTGTGTGTGGAGGGAAAGAAATAGCCATTGTTTTGAAGATTTAACACGCACAATAGAGCAGATTAGAGAATTGTTATATTTGACATTGTATACTTGGTTTAATGCTGCGGCTACTGGCATATAGACGGGCTGCCCAATTTCATGTTGTTACTTTCTGATTTAATGCGATAATACACTTCCTGTGTATTATGCATTGATTAATAAAATTTTGATTACTTTTTTTTAAAAAAAAAAGTTTCTCTTATGCGAAGGATTCACTCCTCACTGGTGTGATCTGGGGGTTTCTGCATGTTTTTGAAGCAAGTTCCTTGTCTTGGCTGTTATTCTTGATGAGCTTTAGTTTTGCCCTCCAGCTATTGAATGTGCTTGATCAGATGATTATACCCTGTATAAACACTTCTTTTCTGTCACTTCGATGCTTTGCCGCTGTTGTGCTTCTTTTGTTTGTTAGATTTACTCTTTTGTTCATGTCTCTTTATTAACTTTGGTTATTGTAAATTGTAGGCTATAGAAGCAAGCAAGAGTAACTGGGATAGTCTTTTTGAGCCTTTCGCTTTCTTTGAAGCATACAAAAATTATCTGCAGATGGACATAGCATCAGAGACTGAAGAAGACTCGAGGAATTGGAAAGGCTGGGTTGAATCCAGAATACGTCTGCTTACTTTGAAGGTAACCAAAAATGCTTTCATTGAACTGTTGATTTCAGCCTAAGTTGTTATTTTTAACATTTTTTAATTTCATTTCCTCAATAAATAAAACCAGATTGAAAGGGACACAAGTGGTGTACTTCAGTGCCATCCTCACCCTGGTGAATTTTCAGACAAATCTAAACCCTTTCACTATAGTTATTTTATGGGGTTACGGAAGAAACAAGGAACTAATCCTCGAGAAGGTTTACAATTTGATATAAGGTTGACAGTTGAGGATTTTAAACGTGACGTGTATGCATATTCATTCCGGAAACGCACAATGTGGATTCACATATCTCATGTGAGAAAAAAAGACATACCTAACTTCGTCTTCCCTGGTGGAGTCCGGCCATCACACTCTCCACAGGCTGTTATGAGCAGAAAGAAGAGAAAGCAAGATGAAATGAATACAGGGGTTAGCTTGACAGATTCCTCGACCGCCGCTGTGTCTGGCAGCGATGCAGGTGTGGTGGATGAAACAACAGCGAAAAGACAATTTGAAGCTGATGTTGTTGACACCTTAAGTAATGTGAGATGCCCTGAGAATCTTTCTGGGCATGATGTAGAACCAGAAGTTGCTGGAATTGTTAAATGCACTTCACCAGCAAGGCCGTCATCTGCTGCTTGTGGTTCATCATTAGGTATAACAACAATGGAGAAGCTTGTCATTGGACAATCTTTGCAACCAAACATTAGTCTTCAAGGTACTTTGGACTTGCTTGATGGGCTTGGAGGTGTCCAAATGAAGAGTGAAGGTCAAAACAATGACAAGGACCAAGAGATTAAACCATCAGAGTTCTTCACAACTGAGCAAACGCTAGGAGCATCAACAGAAGAGGAAGGGAGCAGTTCCTACTCCAGGATCCAACAAAGCTTGGACGTGGAAGAGCTTGAGGTCCTGCCAGCTTACTTTATGCAGCTGAGATGTTTTTTTCATTTTTGGTTTAGAATGTTGTGCTACTTGCTCATTTTACCTCAATTTTACAGTGTTATATGCTTAATTTTAGCAATGTTGTCTATAGTTTGTGCACGTAAGTCTCTCGTCGAGCCATAACATTGATTGGAATTGGGTAAGAACTTGTTAAGAGCTTCTCGTAATATGATACTGGTTTACATCCCAACAATTGCATCCATTGCATCATCTTCTAGTAAGTTTGCATGTATATACATATGCCCATGCATATTTTTGTTGTTACCAGTCTCATCAATAGATGACATGATTATGGTATAATATGGTTGCAAATCCCCAATATATGCAGTTAATGATTGTTATGACAATGTTATTGATTGATGGAATCGGGATGGAGTAACTGACTATTTCCTTCATTTTTTTCCCTTTTCCCCGAACAAAGCCTCTTGAGCTGACTGCATCGACTACTGTGGCATCTAGTTCAACACATGTGCCAGCACAGAAGCCTCTTATTAGGTATTTGTATGTACAAGTTGATGAATTGATAATATTTAATCTTCGAACTTTGTTGCCAATTATAGAAAATGCCCTGGATTGGCTGGTTTGTGATTTTTTCCTGGGTTGTTTGTAGGTTCAGTTTCACTTCTTTGGCAAAAGCAACCAGCAACAGCGCATCTTAGGATAACACTCTGAGGTGGCTGGAATAAATGATAAACTTTCAGAACTTCCGGGCTTGACAAGAAATGAGGATTTTCCAGGTCTCTGGGATTTTTCTCTGGCTGTGGTATTGTAGACATTGTAATCGTTGTGATTTTTATCCTTTTGCAGGCCGACTTGTGTACACAGATGCTATTGGTATAATAACTATACAATTATCCACCGGAGTTTAATTTCATAATCTGTATACGCACTTTTTTCGATGTTTTTGGTAATCCAAACTTAGGTTGCAAGCTGTTTCTGCAGTTTTTACTTTTGGAGCCTTTTTGCGTTCTTGATGATCTAACTTTCAGCGTTGCTTGTGAATAGTAATGGCAGAATTCTCACAACTATGTTTCACGCTATTCATCTATAGCTGAGTTGTTTTTCAGTAGCATGTATATGCGCAGGTTGGTCTAACGGACTTCGGTTTGCTTAGGAGTTTTCCATTATCAGCCTACGGCACTGATTACTTGTTTGTAAAAATTAATAAGAGCCTGTTTGGTACAACTTAAAATCCAATTAAAATTGAGAATATGGCCGTTATTGGGTCTCACCCGTCTAATAAAAGTCAACAATAACGGCTATATTTTCAATTTTAATTTAATTTTAATCTCTACCAAACACTCTCTAAATATAAATATGACAGTTAATTAACGGCGAAATATAGGGGTGGACGTTGGGTTGGGTTGGGTAAGGGTATTTCAAGAATCGAAACCTACCATAAGATTTCGTGAAATTTATAAATGGAACTATTCAGTTTCGTGTAATTATTGGAATCGAATAGGAATTGGCGGTTTCGATTTAGGACGTTCAATTCAGGTTAATACGCTCTATCTTGGCACTTATTTGATCCTCATTATTTCACATTATAACGAGAGGAATAGTAATTTGTTCGAGAATGTGTGGTTTGAAAAATAGAAAAAGTTTTTGAGTTTACGTGTGATATTATTTTATTGGACAATTTGTGGTTGATAAGAAGAGAAAAAAATAAATTATATTTAACGAGGAATAATGGTGGACCAAATGAGGGCTTAGTCGATCCTACAGAATGTACGAATAATAATAATATTTGACTAATTTATAAATACGAAAAAAGTAATACTGAACCTACAAAATACGAACTAACAATTTTTGATTGGTTGATTAAATTCTAAGGATTCAATCTCGAACCGTCTCTAATAAATTACTTCATGCGAACATCACACTTAATCCTTGTCAAGCAATAACACGAACATAAATTGATGGGCTGTTTTCGAAAAAAAAAAAAAAAACATTACTTATATTTTATTTTGGCTTGAATTGGACTTAGAATATGAGATTTATTAATTCAAAATTTCAGATTTAATTAGGTTAAGTTTTAGTGGACCACGAACTATATCGAGTAATGGTACGGGTGCCACACACTCTTTCTCGATTCTTCCAGTGTAGGCTTGAAATTCAAAGCCACATTTAAATAAATGTTAATTACTATAAGTTAATGGGATTTAGGTGTGGATTAATATGTATTCTAAATATGGTTCCACGACAGCTTCCAATTAATAACTTTCCACCACCCACATTTAGGTTTGGACATTGCTTTCTTAGTACAATTGTAGTACTCGGACGTGTTATATATTGAAATTTAGACGCGTAAACTAATCATTGTATCAATTTTTCAATAAAATGAGGTCAGCCTATCTCTCGAGCCGAGATGAGGACATTGAGGACACGTGTTGATTTTAATGTCGACATTGACTAGATACTAGTAAACAAGCCGAACGCTTCTCAAGACCTACCGACTAGAGTATTGTACCCTAACGTCGAATTTTGAGAAAATCTGAATGTGAAGGATTATGCAAACTTGTTTGGCATATGTTTATAAACTATTTACAAATATTTAAACTAACTTTTATTCACATATTTAGAGAAATTCATAAATACTAACCACTTATTCATCATTAATTTCTGTCTATTTATAATTTGAATTATTTATGAAAACTTCTCATATATTTGATTTAAACTACATACTTTGACTAACAAGATCGCTATAACAGATTTCATTGAGTTTGCCTTCGTAACTCTCAGAACTTCTTAGTAACACATATTTGGATAGACATCATCATCGGCTATCAAACGTGTTAATTAATAGAAGATTGAAGAAAATAATGCAACAAAAAAGTTTAAGAACATGAGTGTGACATTGATCAAAGGTTCAAGACAACTAAAAAAAATGAACTAAAAGAAAATTATGGTGATAATATAACATTTTGTAAATTATTATCCCAATATAATAAAATAATTATCATAGAAAAAGTAAAAATCTACACATATCTTTAAACGAACAATACCACAATTAGAACTCAAATAAAATGACAAAAACACATTTTTCAACCAAGAATTTGAATGAAAGAATAAGTCGTGCTGGCAGTTTGCGTGTAAGGTTGTTACTCAAAGGGCCTATTTTTTTTATAGACCAAGGTTGGTAATTGGAGGATATGGTGGACAATATTTTTTATTTTTCAATTCAATTATTAATAAAAATCTTCTCTTCTAATGGCCTATAATTACTTTCATTAATAATAATTTAGTCTTGCAAGTTGTTCGAAGATCATGGAAAATCTTTTTAGTCAAAATGGAATAATCCTCCACCGGCCTAAACTCTTAATTAATGTTGTTACATGATCACCACCTCTTTTCGGTTAACATTGTCAACTTTAGATATACGACATTCTCTAAAATGTGTAGTTGTATGTTACTCTTAGAAAATTTATCGTGGGTTTTTGGATGTTTGCTGGTTTATGTTGACGACTTAGCATTGACTTGAGCATCTCGTGGTTGATCCTTTCACGGCACGAGTTGAAGTCTTTTACCTCTTAATAGTCCCAACTTCGACAATTTTACAGATAATGTAACCTGGAACGTTTGTTTCGAACAAACTTGCTGAGGTGAAGCTCGTTCTTTTCAATGTACTAAACATAAAAGGTTGGCATTATTTATAGGTCTACTTGCCAAACTTTGATGTTAAAAACAAAAATAAATAAAATTGGCATGGAAAAGGGCCCAAATCAGGTCTTTACTTAAATAATATATAAAGATAGTGATTCTCTTTGTTTTTTATATTAGAAATATTTAATGCAACTATCTTACATGACACAATCAAACACAAAGTTAATGCTTGGAATTGTGTTGACAAAATTTTGTTACATAAAAAGGGACATACAAGTTGATGCAAAATAGTAAAAACATAAAGAAATCAGATTTCTATTTCATTTAATAGAAGTTTATAAATAATTTTATACATTCTCTTATCAAAAGATTTTATTTTGAATCACTTGCTATCGCTTAGGCTCTTGTTAAAAATGAAAAAAAGTTCTCATCCCAAAAAACGATTAATATGTATCAATAGATGTGCTAATGCTTCGAACTACAACCTACTTAGTACAAAGAGACCTTGACAAAGTTCATCGACAGAACTTTTTGGGAAGACGTGTCAGGGTCTGAGGTGGTATAGATGGGATTCATCTATTTGAACTAATCAAGAACGATCGATGAATCAGTTAACATAGACGAAGTCTAACCAAATATATCATTTAAGACAACAAAGTAAAACCCTATTCGACGATATTGTACAAATCAAAGTTAGTTCATACTGACATATTCATTGAAAACATATTTGGATGCACAATTACTGCGCATTACTAGAAAAATATGCTCGACTAAAAAAAAATCGAGCTCTATCAACAAGACGAGTACATGCCTCTAGTCGCGAAAGATTTTAGTTTCGTTTACTTTCTCAGCTCCTATTTGATTTAGATAAAAACAAGAATTTTAATAGATTCCAATAAAAATTGATAAAATATGTTGTTGAGAACTTGTGAATTCCATAAAATATATAGTTAAAATTCATTATTAAGCCCATGTTTTGTACACATTAAATTTTTCATTTTCATTCTTCTACTCATTTTCAACTGTACATTCTTCAATAAAATACTATTTTTTATCACATCAACAATTTCTTCTTCTTTTTCAACCACACATTCTCCATCAATCTACCATTCCAGAATACATTATTTCAAAATAATGTGGCTGGCTCAAAACTCTGATTTAAATTTTAATCAATTTTTTGGTTGAATCAAACAAGAACTTATTAAAGTACATTATTAACGATCTAGTCCAATACATCTAAGCCGTAAAAGAGGAAACCAATAAGAGTCGTGTTAAATCCAAAATTGTAACTAAGAGTTAGTATCCAAGTTCATATAGGAAATTGTGGTGTAAGCAAGTGTTGGGTGGGGGCTCCACGTTCTTCTTCCGCTGCGACTTTCGCCTCTTGTATATTTTGAGTTACAAAACAAATCAAACGCCTTCTATCTTTTGTCATCCCAAAATTTTGCTATTCCTAGAATTTTATTTTTCAAAATTAATTTATATAATTTACTTTTTAATATATTGAATATAACTCGAGAAATTTTAGTATTACTTGAAAATTCCATTTTTTTTTTCTGGCATTTACTTTTATTTTGATATCGAGATATTTAAATTTTTAAATATCACCCATATTTGAGTTCATAATAAGTTTATTTTTCGTTTTATAGTTCGTGAAAAGAAATATGCACTAGATGCAATTTATTCACGACATCCTCACACAAATGTAGAGGTGTCAAGATGGACGGGCCGGCCAGACCCGTAAAAATCGGCCCGGATTGACCCAGGACCGCGGGCCGACCCGGGACCCGAGCGGACGGTTCACAGGCCAAAGAGGTGTGACCCGCGGGTTTAGGCTTCACGGGCCGCGGTTAACCCACTGGCCCGTGAAAAAAAAAAAAAAAAAGTAGGTGTCATATAACACACATGATTGCGGTTAACAACTAGTTGTTATTTGTTTAAGTTAAATTTAACTTTGCAAAGTTATAAATAATTCATATAACATTAAATTTGAATTCTATGTAAAAATTTCTTGATATAATTATGAATTTATCATTTTGTTCAATTCTTAGTTTACATTTAACAAAAAAAAAAATATTTTTTGCTATAAATATGAAAATTTTTATATTTTTATAATTTTATTTATACAATCATACGGGTCAAACCGAAACGAATTGCGACCCGTGACTCGCATGGGCTCGACCCGGATAGGTCGGCGGGCGGGCCTGGGTTGTAGTCCAAAATTGTGGCCGACCCGTAACCCGCAGCGGGTGAGCTTTTTTTCAAGCGGGCCGTTACCGGGCTCACATGTTGGCTGGCCGATCCGGCCCGGACCACCCGGATTGACACCTCTACACAAATGGACAACATCATATCTTGCAACGAAGGAAAAGGAAATAAAACGATTTGTAAATCAAGGATCGTATCGAGGATATCAAAAGTTGTTTTCAATTTTTTTTTTTATTTCTTTTTTAGATGTAAGATTTGGAGGTAAAGTAATCAAGTGCCTCTCTCGTTTGTACTTCGACCAGGGAATTCAAATCCGTTCACCGAGTCTAGATGGAGGTCTAAAAATCATGCTTAAGCTTTGGTGGCATTTTACTTAAAAAGGAGAAAAAAAAGAATTAAAAAAATAAATAAAAGATATGCTCAATATGAGATTTATGATGTGCAAATTGAGTGCGCTAAGTGTGAGGATATGTATAGAATTAAATTTGTCTTTTATTTGTTTATGGCTTGACGACATATTTGTGATACGTTTGAAATTTTGTTTTTTGAACTATAATCTATGAACTATGATTCCAAATTTAGCATTTTGTTTTTTGTGTGGTTTTATTAGGAATAATTTAATCTGAAATGATGTTTGATGCAGGGGTGTACAAAAAACCCATCAACTAATTGAGAGGCTTTTCAAATTTGTACAGAAGAAAAAGAAACAGAAATTGGTCAGAATGGATTCAAAAAATGCCAGTGTATTTAAATATTGCAACAAATGGCGGACCTTACCTGCTTGTGTGTGATCTTGTGTATTTATGTGATGTACAATTTCTATACTGATTGAAATTGTAATCATAATTCTGATTGAAATTGTTAATTTGATTTCGTATGGTTTAAATTTTGACTGTTTCAAAATAGAATCAAATTGGTTGAAAATTGTTCCATTTAGGGTACCCAATTCCTATTGCAAAATTTACTTATTTTATTCCATATATATATTCGTTATTAGTCATTTTTCGAATCGATATGATCCATTCGTTTGTAGAACTGCTTCTTTTATAAATTGTCAAATATAATGTAAACAATGATGTAAGAGATCATATAAACGTAGCATTATTGATTTTAAAAATGGTAAATGGTCCCACATCTACCCACGTGAAACACCCCCACCCCAACACTTACACCAACACCAACACCCACACCCATACGCCACCCCAACAACAAAAACTATAATACCCTTCAGTTCCTGTATATCTATATACTACATAGCCAGAGTCCTCACCATTTTGCATGAAACCTTGAAGTTTTTTCAAGATATGGGTTTACAGAGCCAGCTCTCCGACCTGTCATCGGAATCAATCCCAATACTCCTCGTTGTGCTCATCGGAAAAGGCGTACGTTATCTCCATTCTCTCTTGTTCACTATATTGCACAACCTGAGGTTCATTGTACCCCGGTTCGACCCGGATCAGCTGTTCGAGAATTCTTCCTACGACGTCGTTGGGTCTGGTCTGGCCGGCCTTATTGTCCTCTGCGAGCAATTGAATCTGAACCGTGTGCTTTCGTATACAAATCAATCCAATGGCTCTGATAGTGCCGATTTGGATTGCGTGGTGTGCTTGAACCAGCTGGGTGAAGGAGAACACGTGCGAAAGTTAGCCTGTCGCCACGTCTTCCACAAGGAATGTTAGGATAGATGGCTCGACCACCTCAACTTCAACTGTCCTCTCTGCCGGACGCCGCTGGTTTCCGATGAACGCGTGTGTCTCACGCACCGGCGTGTGACCGGCGATATCCTGTCGTGGTTTCCACTCCAATGACTCCCTGCTGCATAGCGCGTGACGAGGACGAGTTTATGAACAGCAGCCTTTTTTGCTTTAATTTGGACCTTCGGTTTGGTGGCAGTTTTGACCTTTCATTTTTTTTTTAATCTCTTTTTGGTAGTAGTTTTTGGAGGGGTTTCCCTTCTCAGCTTTTGAAGAGGGCCAAAAAAAGGGCTCTTTTCCACTCCTACTGTAATTTGTAATGCTTTTGTTAATTCCTATTTTACCCCTCAGTAATAAAAAAAAAGTAGCTCTGTACTATGACTCGTTGGATCTGATGTCTATATGCGTTACGAGTCGCTAAGAAGCCATATTGTGCCATTAGTTGAGTTTCATTTCAATTAGAGTTCATTTTCAATATATTCTCTCAATAAAATAATTTAGCAAGTAAATTTAAAACTTCTACCTATTTTTAACTGTATAATTTTCAAAAAATCACTATTACATAATCTATTCTTCTAAAAAATGGAGCCCAAACAAACCCTAAACAAGGAATTGACTTGTCATTTACTATTTGAGACCATGAAACGAAATCTGTGAAAAGCAATAAAAAGAGTTCAATAAATTAATTTTACTTGTACATCTGTTTTTATATTTTACCATGAGAATTGAGAATAGCTTTTGAGTGAAGAACTTGTTACACTTTTACCTACGTGACTGGAAGTCAAGTAAAATTTCATGCAAGCACTCTTTTATCGAGACGAGTAGCAATTTGTGAATCTCCTCTCCCATCTTTGTGTTTGAGGCGATGATATAACGTGCTATCTTCTCGCTCAACTTCTCATCCGAGGTGATGAGATCACACCACTGCCTCGTCCACCTTCACATATGTGACGATAAGAACAAAGCTCAACACCTCGTCGAAAATAACCTTTGAGGTGGCATAACTCAATAGTCAATATAGACTTGCTACATCATAGGGGTGTAAGCGGTCCGATTTTTGACAAATTTTCAAACCAAACCGTTTAAACCGGTTTGAGAAAATCCTAAACCTAAACCAAACCATTTTGAACGGTTTGAAAAAAACTCAAATCTAAACCTAACGGTTTGGTCCGATTTTAAACCGCCGGTTTCACCGTATATTTTTTTGTCTGTCTACTTTTATGACATTAATTCATTGAATTCAATATATATTTATATTTTACTAGCGATAAATCTAAAACAAACTAAATATATTTATTACAAATTTAAATATCAACTAAATCAAAGTGAAATCACAATAAACTAAAATATAGTTTTTTATTTGCCATTTTTGTCTAAGACGTTACGATAACGTTACAATACAAGTCTACTAAACTAAATATAAAGCCCAAAAAATATAATGATGTTCAACAAGATCTCTTGATCATCATATCTGAAAAATAAAACTACTGATTAGACAGAGAGAATAACCAACCATAATAATAAATCAATTGTTTATAATATCTAAATATAACAATTACACAAGCTTACCGTTGTATTTTATTACGAATTCAGTTTCTCACATATACGCAAACACCAATTGTTGTCACGCATGATTCATAGTCTCTATTGTCAAACAAATGCATTTGTTGTATTATCATAGTATTAGATACTAGATAGATAAGAGAATCTTTAAAATATGGTAATAGAAAATATAAATCACCTGCCACAATTTTCATTGAATCATCAAATGTTTCCACTTCATCTAAATATTGGTACAGTAGTATAGGTTCATTTTTAATTTGCAACCAATTCTTTCCGCATATACAAGTTTCAACCATCATTGCACCTAATAAACTCCTAAATGAATCAAGTATTTGACCTCCATTTGAGAATGCAGACTCAGAAACAACTGTAGAAATTTGAATTCTAAAGAGGAAAAATGATTTTGATAAATTATGTTAGTCTTGAGATTATTAGATATAAATTAAGATTATTTGGTAATAATAATATACATGTAATAGAAAATTATAAATTGACAAAAATACATACAAATGACAAAACTATTGAATTTTGCATATTTGGATAAATTTTCAAAAAAAAAAATTTATTATTTATATTTTTTTTACTGGTCCGATTTGGTTTTAAACTGCAATTAAAATTCTCAAATAAACCAAACCGTTTTTGACCAGTTTGGTTTGGTTCAAAACCATTTCGTTGTCGGATCCACGTGGCACCAAACCGACGGTTTCCAAAATGCGGTTTCGATTCGATTTTTCGGTTTGGCGATTTTTGCTTACAGCCCTAGTACATCCTTCTTCGAGGCAATCAGAGAAGATACAACCCTTTGCCACACCGATAGGTCCCCTAATTCCAAGAATATTGATGTCAGAGTCATATGATGTGCAAGCTATAACCTAATAACGAAACCCATTGGAAGGGGCAGTGCAAGAGAAATCATAGAGAAATGATCGAATCTTCGGACGCCCCAAAAATACTATGAGGTGCTCGGAAATGGTCGAAGTAGTTGAATAGGAGGATCACTATGACTATAGCCCTTGGTAAATTTACCAAAGACGAAAATGATTTATTTGATATTATGGATGACTGGTTACGGAGGGACCGTTTCGCTTCTTCGAGGCAATCAGAGAAGATACAACCCTTTGCCACACCGATAGGTCTCCTAATTCCAAGAATATTGATGTCAGAGTCATATGATGTGCAAGCTATAACCTAATACCACTACAACAAGTTGTACATTTTATAACATTTAAATATAACATTTTATTGGAAATGCTATAAAATAAAAATAATTTTGGGGGTACTTGTACAAGTACTCTGTATTTTGGGATAACTTTGAAAAAAAATGATAAACTTTGATTAAATTGCAAATAGTTAAAATTGGACGTATATTTTACGCTCAAACATAACGCACGACAGTTTGTCAAAAATCTGCTCACCAATCTCAAAAAATCAAATGAAAATTGAAAGGAAAAGAGGAAAACTTCCACAAATCAAGCACAAACAAGACCAATATCGCTTCAATTTCCATTCTTCAAAGTTCTCTTTCCCAAATCCACAAATATCCAAACAAAAATGACATGTTTTTGATGTTTTGGATTTTTCTTTAATTAGTTCCCCAATTTGTCATTTTAAAATTGTTTAACGCTCTCTTTACATAGATTTTGAAAGCAACAGCCGTAATTATCAATTTCGAGTTGAATAAACTCCCACTTATAAATTCTAATCATCTTATTGCATTGTCTATATCATTTTTCTTTGAATTTCGTGATTGGTTTAGTGTGAATCATAGAATGTAAATAATTGGCTTCTATGAAGTTTCTTTTTTGATGGTTTTGCTATTGTAATTGAAAAAATATTTGGAAATAACATTGTCGATCTTGAGAGGAAATGGATTGTGTTAAAGCATATGCAAAATAAATTTTTGAATCAATTAAATTGATGCATGCAAGATGTTTGAGAAAAAGTGAATGTGAAGTAAGAAATAAAATAAGAAGTTACAGTATTTCATTGAAACGATTAACTAGATACAATACATGCTTATTTTTGAAAATTTAAATATACAGATTCAAACTTTATTTTACATTAATACATATAAAAAAATAATCTTCAATCAATTCAATAGATGCATAGAATGTGTTTGCGAAAAGAATGTGGAAACGTAACATTTTCTCTAAAAAAGTCACATCACCTTATTAGAGCAATTTATTAGATGCATATGTATGCATTTTTGGAAATTTAAATAAACGAATCCAAACCTTATTTTATGTTAATACATATGAAAATTTAATTTTGAGTCATTTTAATAGATGTGTGAAAGGTGGTTGCTAAAAGGAGAATGGGAAGGTGACATTTTATTACTTTTCTATATATAAAAAAAAAAGAGTTGCATTATGTCAATTTTCTCTGAAAAAAATCACCGACATTAATACATATGAAAATTAACTTTGAATCAATTCAATATATGCATGCAAGGTGTTTGTGAAAAGGAAAATGTGTATGAAAAAGTCGCAGTATCTTATTAAAGCAATTAACTAGATGCATTTTTGTGTGTTTTTGAAAATCTTACTAATTGAAATCTTGTTTTAATCTTGCATTAAATTCATATTTATTTGAATCAATTAAATCGATACATCCAAGGTGTTGTGAAAATGAGAGTGAAAAATGATATATTGTCACGTCTCTATGAAACAATCGCAGTATCTCATTGAAATAATTAACTAGATATATACAAGTGTGTTTTTGGAAATTAAAATATACAAATTCAAACCTCATTCTAATCTTGTATTCAATTTATATTTTTTTTGAATCAATTCAATTGATGCATTCAAATATTTGCGATAATGAAAATGTAAAAAAGTGACATTTTCAGAAAAAATTGTAGTATCTCAGTGGAGCAATTAACTAGATGCTTACGTGTGTTTTTGAAAATTTAAATATATGTATTCAAACTTTATTTTAAGCTTACATTTAATTCATATTTGTTTGATCCAATTTAATTGATAGATCCAAGGTTTTAACGAAAAAGTGACATAAATAGATTTTTTTTCTTTTAGTTTTTGTTTTGGCCATGCTAGTTTTGGCCTATTTACAGGCTATCAAGTGAGGTTTTTGTTATCGTTTCGAAGTATTTATGACAAACTTTGAAATACATCTTTCGAATTTAAAAATCGATAAATGATGAGTTCATAATAACAAGTCAAAAATGCAACACTAAATGGAGTTAATAATTACAGTTTATTTTGCATTCAATAATTCATGCAAAATAGTTTTTCACATTTAAACTTTGGCCACAACATATTATCGTGACCACATTGCAAGCTTTCTAACAGATTTTAAATCGCTCAAAAAAGATAACTGTAACAGAAAATATCGTATCAAACGAAAACTTTTTATTGATAAAAAAATTCAAAAAGTGAAAAATATCATATGGGG
Source organism: Fraxinus excelsior (assembly GCA_019097785.1). Lineage (NCBI taxonomy): Eukaryota > Viridiplantae > Streptophyta > Magnoliopsida > Lamiales > Oleaceae > Fraxinus > Fraxinus excelsior. Next base: position 2,470,666 of record CM032640.1, read on the forward strand.
GGAGTGCAGTCGTTTATCTTTGGAATGATTTTGCCGATTTTCAAGTGTTTTATATTTTTAGTGGACGTAATTAATACAATTATTAAAATTTTAATCTAATTCAAGTGTATTAATCAATTTCTTATTTTTTTAAAGTACTGTGTCTAATCCCCTTAATAATTTTTTTTCTGACTATAATATGCCTATATTTGACACCTATTTTAATCTCATTCTCATTTTTTTTCTCTTTCTTCATTTCAATCACACATTCTTCAAATAAAATAATATTAAACACGAATTTAAAACTTTTTATCACTTTTTCACCACACATTCTCCCATCAATCACTATTCCAAAAATTCAATTCTGACTTTAATGAGATTCAAACACACACTATAATAGCATCATTAGGAGCCCATTAATTTAAAAGGCTCACTAAAAATGCTTCCCACCATATCCTTAACAATATAAAAGAGTCACTTTTTTCGTACACGTGTCAGAATTTCCTATCGTCAACTATTACGGCGTCGTTTTAGATTTTTCGTTTCTTTTTATTTGCCCGTTTTCATTTCATTCTCCAAATCCTCAAGTTTCCTTCTCAAAATCTAGCAATCAAACCGTCAAACCGAAGAAGGCCCCCGAAATCTTTGAGTTTCCATTTCGCTTCTCCTCCAGCCATCTTGGAGATTTGAGTTCCCAAAATCGTAGCAATACAACCGCCGAGAAATCGCAGGAAAAATAGCAGCAATGGAGATGCAAGAAGTAAAAGAACAATAAGACATCTGAAATATCAGCCACTGGTGGAGATGACAGCGACATTGTTGCCAATGATGGAGGTTTTTTTTTTTACTATACTCTGTGTGTGCGCGCGCGCGTGTCGGGTGTAGGAGCTTTGTAATGCAGTTTTGTAATGCAGTGCCCATGTATATTTGAATATGTAATTTCAGATTTTTGAGCTTTTAGTATAGTATATTTTTACTTGTGATTTACAGATTTAGTATTGTGATATGTGAATTGCTATGAATGAATAATGAAATTAATGATGAATTTTTAAGGAGTTGTTGGGAATTTTATGAATTTGAATCGGAATGGATTGTATGGAAACCGTTGGTTTAAGTTGGTTTTGACTCAAAATGTTAAAAAAAAAAAGGGCCGTGTCTCTATTAAGCACGGAGATACGACATGTCTCCGTGCAGTACAAAGACAATTTTTTTATACATTAAGATACATAATACATATTTTTTATTAGCCTAAAATTTGTCTCGAAATGAGAGAAAATTTAAATAAGTTGGGTAAATTTAAAAAGATGTCTACACTCTTTTTTTATTCAATTATAACTGTAAATTTGTTGCAATGTGCTAATTGATAACTATATTGTAATAATATGTATGTAAAATTATTTTACAATTTTTCATTACTACAATATAAAGGGGATAAAACACTTTGTACCACGTGTTGCGATTTCCGAAATTATTATTGAATTATTACCGTCAGGGACGTTGCCCCATCAACCGCAACCCCGATGTTTTTCCCGCTGCCCATGTGTGTTTTAATGTCGTTGTACTAACGACATCTTTCCTATTAACATATTCATTGTTGAGCTGATATTCATTTCTTTTGATTTATATTGGTTGTTTATATGAATAATTTCCCTTTTTGTTTCTAACTTTTATTTGTGTATTTTTTCGTTGAAACTTTCGAGTTTTTTATTGAAGAAGTTTTGCTAAATAAGATTTACATGGTATTTGGTGAAGATTAAAATTAGATTTTTAGTGGATTGTAATGGAAGTTTTTGAAATATGTGACTAAAAAGTTGTGGGATACATGAAAGATATGGTTAATATTGATTATTTGACTTTAACTTAAATTAAAATCATATTTTAATATGCACCGATGACCGAACAATGCCTTAACGAGTGACGTCTCCAAAAATCAATCAATACTATTGCGTAGCCAACTCTGCTAAGGTAAGCTTCTAGCTGGTGTTAACTGTTATCCAAGTAACCCACCTTTTGAACCCCATTTTCTTTCCCGCCTCTTTCCTATGGATTCATTTTTGTTTGTTCAACAAATCGCTGCATCTCTTCCCTGTCCTCATATCACTCGGTTGCCTGCTTTATCAACGCTCTGCATCTGTGATTGCCACCCAATAGATTTCAAGGTCAGTAGAATTTAAATCCATTGAATTTACTCTGTACCGTGTTAAGTGGATATGTTATTTATAGGCGATTATGGGTATTGGTTTTGATTAACGTGAAAATGAATGCTATGGGGAAGTGGGTTTATTGTTTTGATTCGTTTTGTTCTGTATATGTTTGTAATCTATTTGTCCGTTGCTTGATCAATCAATTGAATGGGTAGACTAAGGTGATTTTTTTTTATTTTATAATTCTGTTCTGTATATGTTTATGATTTGGTTTTTGTGATAATTATTTTGTTCAAGCAAGGTGATTTTTGGTCTAATTTTTTTTTTTTTTTTTTTTGATAAATAATAAGGGAGTTTCATTAATAAAAAAGAATACACATGGAGTGTATTATCATTTTAAACAAGAAAGAAAAAATATGAAATTAGACAGCCACTCTATAGGATTCTTAGTCTCTGCGTTAAACCAAGTATACAAAGTCAGAAAAAATAATTCTCTAAGTTGTTCTGTGGCACGTATTTGATCTTCAAAATATCGATTGTTCCTTTCCCTCCTTACACACCAAACAATGCATTTCGGGATAAGATTCCAAACTAGCTTGCTATCCTTCTCTCGGAATTTTCTTCTCCATGCCCGCAACACATCCTACATATGTCTAGGCAGCATCCAATCTATATGTTGAGAAGCCAGAATACTATTCCACAACCAACGGACTCCGTTACAGTGAATGAACAAGTGATCATGCGTCTCACCATCGCTCCTACACATATAACACCACTCGGTAACATAAAAGCTTTTTTTATGGAGATTATCCATCGTTGATGCATGTCCCCTCACTACCGTCCACAGTAAAAATGCCACTCGTGGGGGTGATTTGCAATGCCACACTATCCTCCAAGGGAATGAACTCTCCATAGAACCAGCGAAAGATCTAAAATAAGAGCGGACTGAAAAAATATCATTCTGTGCCATCCACCATCGGCTACAATCATCCTCTTCTGCCCGAATTTGCACTTCATACAAACCCACTAGAAACAATGCATAGTCATCCATTTCTCAATCCTGCAAACCCATCTGAAAAGTGATATTCCAACTGTCGCTCTCATTGTGGATGGCTGCAACTTCATTAACCATAGCAGAAGGCCTCAAAGTAATGCGGTGCAAGGAAGGAAACCTCAACTTTAACGGTAGATCTCCACACCAACAATCATCCCAAAATATGATATTAGTACCATTTCCCACCCCAAAAGTCAAGCATTTCCTAAAATCATTCCAGCCTCGTCGAATATACTTCCAAAGACTTACCCCGTAAGACCCTCACCCAAACACCATCCTCCCTCCATCACGTCATACTTCGCCCCAATGATTTCTTTCTAGAAACTCTCCCTCTCCACACCAAATCGTCACAGCCATTTGCCCAGTAGGGCCCTATTAAACAAAGTAAGCCTCTTCAAACCGAGACCCCCCATCCTCATAGGAGAGCAAACAACTCACCATTTCACCAAATGAAGTTTTCTCTCCTCTCCCAAACTTGCCCAAAGAGATTCCCTCTGAATCCTCTCTAATCTGTTAGCCACTGCTGCAGGAATAGGAAACAGTAACATAAAATAAGTAGGGATGTTAGATAGCGTAGATTTAATAAGAGTCAGATTGCTATCCTTTGAGAGATACATACGCTTTCACCCCGCTAACCTCCTTTCCATTTTCTCCACAATGGCATTCCAAATATGAGTACTTTTAAACCGCGCTCCTAGGGGGAGTCCGAGATATGTCATAGGTAGCTGCGCGACCCTACAACCCAATATAATAGCAAGTTCCTCCACATTAGTGACCTCCCCTACTAGAATAACCTCAGATTTCTCAAGATTAACCTTCAATCCTAACACAGCTTCAAAACATAATCTACGTAATTTTCATACAACTGAAATGTATATTTTCCTGTTAATTTCAAAGTGAAATTAATTTTTGATCTATATAGTTCATCTGTTGCGACTATGGAAGCTGAAGCTGCAAAAAAAAAAAAAAAAAAAATAGTAACTTAGTGTATAAAATATGAGAAGAACAATATTCTAGAGTTTTTGTTGCGTGACTTTTTTACCTTAGGATGTGAATGAAAAGATTTGTGGAAGCTAAGTGTTGCCCATGCTAGTAAATGAATGTGTTAAATAGGGAATTAAAAGTGCCACAGGGATTGCAATTGGATCAATAACAGTCTCTTACTTTTGTTGTCCTCCAATATTTGGTTTACATGGCCTTTATATGTAAAGAAATTAGCGAAGAGCTGTTGTGTGGTTTTTGAGATTTGTATGAATTCCTTTCGATACTACTCTACTCTGGTTTTCACAAACATGTTTTTGATGTTTGGCGTTGATTGGAAAACGCTTAGTTTAAATTATGAACTACTTGTCACTTCTTGAAAAAGTAGAACAATTAGTTAAGGACCTTAAGTTATTCACTCAACAAGTTTGAATATGGGAAACATCATACTTTCTGGTGAAATAATCATTTGAAGTTCATAAAGGCACGTGCACTTAATCACAAAATTTTTTAAGCTACTCGTGATGTACTTGAAGTTTTATATGGTTATGTTCTTTCATATCATTTTCTATTAAATATCTCAAGTCACGAGTTCTTTTCGATCTCAGCAGTATTAAGCTGCTTACATTTGTTTCAGTTCACCTGGCTGCCTCATTGAATTCCTGCAATGATTTAGAAGCAAATGAAACTGTTTAGAAAAAGAATTTAAAATTACTGAAATGATATATCTGAAAGTTACTGAAACTTGCATATGAATTTAAAATTCAGAATTTCATGATTTATGACAGGTTTGATGTTGCTGGTGCTGGAGCATGTTTAAAACAGTATGCTGGTCCTTCATCCTTTAAAGTAGAAGCACTGTCCTATGGCATGACAAGCACACACGTTCAGAGAAAAAAGAGAACCTGCCAAACGAAGGTAATTCTTTGGCTATTGCAGCTTTCAGCACCAAGCATAACCAGGTTTTTATATTAGCCTCTATTTCAAGTCCAGATTTTCTTAATCTGTAATGTCTTTTCTTTTGGTAATATGGATTTGGGCAGTTTACTAAATAGAATTTCATATTATCATTAACTTTATGCCTGCAATACCTGAATGGTGGAAAATGAAATGATTTGGCCCTTATTTGTAACTTGAATTCATAGGGAACCACCAGTTAGAACTTATAACTGTTAAGATTTGGGGTTCCATCTTAAAAGGTCAACCTTATTAAGAGGAGTAGCTCAAACTCTTATAAATTGGTCTATGTTTTCATCTTTGTTCGATGTAGGATTCTATCCCTTAACATGCTCCCGTAAGATGGTGGCTCATTTGAGCAGACGAATCTTGAAATCTGTGTGCTCAATTTTTTGAGTCTTAGTCCGATCGAATCATTCGTTGGAGCTTAACGGGCTCTAATACCATATTAAATTTGATGTTCCATCTTAAAAAGTCAACCTTGTTAAGAGGAGTAGCTCAACCCAGTTTCCTGGTGTGCAAAGAAGTCTCGCTGCACCACAGAGGCAGAATACCGCACCATGGTTCACACTGCTACTGAAATTACATGGTTGACATTCCTTCTTAAAGACCTTGACGTTCCTCAATCTCACCCTCCAGTGCTATTTTGTGATAACCTCAGTGCACTTCATATGACAATCAATCCTATCTTCCACTCTCGTAGCAAACACATTGAGTTATATTATCACTTTGTTCGTGAACGAGTTGCGCTCGGTCGTCTTGTCACTCGACATATCTCCACTACACATTAGGTTGCAGACATCTCCACTAAACTCATATCTAAAGCCACAGTTGTTTTTCTCTGTCTCAAACTTCGCCACCAGCCCCCGATTTCACGGGTTACCTTTCTTCTTAACACATAAAGGGACATCGTGCGGCAGTAGTTTGTTCCGCTATACTACCTTCCGCCTTTACTCGGTCGTGTCGGGACGAAAGTAAATTTGATCACAATTTAAAGAAAGTTTACAACACGAAATTGAAATGCATTGAAATAAACTTGATCATTCATTGATTGAGAGCTGAACATTACAATAGACGAAAACATGAAATTACAATGGCTAGTGCAGGGGGCGAACACTAGAAAACTTGAAAATGTTTGAAAGACTAATACCTCCTATAATAGACTTCGGAACAAAAATTCAACTGACGGGAGTAGACGTCTTTATGCTGAAGAATCATACTAAAATTTTCTAATTTCTATCTATTTAAATAAATTATTTACAATGTGCGGTCGAAGTTGGGCAAACTACGATTTTGATAGGATCACGGGGCTTAAGAAAAGCTGCGGCCCGTGACACCCGGCCAAGTTTGCGGGTGGATATTAACACAAATCAGCCAGCTACAGCAGAATCTTCATAACTAGTGATAGAATCCTCATTATCAGCATCAATTTTGTGGACAGAATCCTCAATTTCTAGAGATGATCACTGTGTGAAGATACTTGCATAAAATCAAGACAATATACTCAATTCTATCCTTTTATACCTTAGTCAGAAAAGGGGAATTCTGATATAGTTGCCATAAATCAATGTCTTTCCTTTTGTAGCATTTCTAACCGTTGAACAACTTCCCTTCTTTGTATATATATGGCCTGTAATTCTCTCTTGTTGCTCACGTTGGTGAAAATATAATAAAAGCATTATCATCTGATACAATTCAAAATTTCTTCTATAACCAGGAAATGAGGATGCTACGTATTGTATGTAAACCTATCCCGCTTTTTTATTTGACAAACTGTTTTTTCTTTCTTTCTTCATTTTGAAGTATTTTCATGAGAACAGCCATCAGTTTTCTCATACTCTCTGTATAACTTCCCAAGTTGTCCATTTATTTTCTCCCGTGTTCATGAGTGTTTCTTGTTTACATTATTTTTACAAGAATTATGCTAAGTATACGTTACGTGGGTTACATCTTGGTTGACAGTGTGGAAATTCAAAAAGTGTTGGACGAGAAAGTGTGTTGTTTTTTAAAACTATTCAATTATGTATCGATATGTAACACGGTATAAAAAATGATGTCAAACAAGATATACACGTAACGTGAGGGAATATAATTATGTATCGGCATTTTGTTTATTGCATTTTCAAGCATATATTGCTATTAGTATTTGATGTGAGATGGAATATAATTAGACTTTTCTATTGAACAGCTACACCTGCGTATTTTTATAAAATAATATTGATGCATGTTTTGGAATTTATTATTAACATGGTTGTTGTTCATGTTTTTAATCTAAAAAATAAGGTTATTGAATAATTATATTTGACATTTAAGGAAGTAGGAATGTTATTTAGCCCATATTTAGTACACATTAAAATTTTCATTTTCATTTTTCTATTTATTTTCAATCACACATTCTTCAATAAAATAATATTTTCTATTATATCAATAACTTTTCCTTCTTTTTAAACCTCACATTCTCCATCAATTTATTATTTCAAAATATATTCTTCCAAAATAATATAGTTCAAATATACCCTTAATATGTATACATTATAATGAAAATGATATTAAAAATGGTACATTATATTCAATAAATGTTATAAATAATTAAATATTATAATAAAAAAAGATTGATATTGAAGATGTAATCATAATGATTAAAAAATGTTATTAAAGTTAAAATTATAACCAAAAAATTGCTATCAAATTTAAAAAAATATTGCACAAAAAGAGTGCTATAAATACTAAAACATAACGATAATAAAATGTAAAATAAATTTTTTATTATAGCACATCTTAATAGCATTCAAAAAACGTTTTAATAAAGGCAAGACTTTTTGTAACCCCAACACAATAGCATTTCGAAAAATACTATAGACTATAATAGATAACATTCTTCGCTAGTTATGAATGAGTTGATATTTTGTAGTGTACAATATGTCACATGCACTTTAATTGACGAGTCGACATCTGCAAGGGAGCTTGGAAGTTAAATCTGTTGGAAAAAAACTGGAAATGGGCTGACTTTGGCACTAGTTTTGAGTGGGACCCGCTTGGCTATTTTGAAAGATGAAAGTTGATTTGTGTTCTCCTCCGTGAGTACATCGAAATCATATACTTACTTGTCAAAAATGATGCTCGGGTGAATGAGAAATTGAAGCTCAAAGTATGCCATGTGAAAGGAGTTTATGTTGGTGGGAAAGCAAAAATTTAAGCTTTGTCCCACATAGGAAGTGGATGAAAATTAAAACCACTTTATAAAGGATTGTACTTTAGAATGGTGTAATCATGTGTAGCATAGAGGCTCTCTCCACGTGCGCGCGCAGGGGGGGTGCAAATCTTGGACCGAAATTGGCTTCAGACCTTGAACTTGTATGCGAGCGCGACCTGCGTACACGAATGTCGGACCGAAATGAGCAAAATTGGCCCCTTAGGAGTGTCCACGTTTTGCTACATTTTTTAATTTTTTCAATAGACTTTTGGTTTTCCAAAACTGTTGAAACTCCTAAAACTCCAATGTTAATTGCTATGAAGTTATTGAGCAATTATTCTATAGTTGTCTATATAGTCATCTCGTTTTTCAGTCTGCAGTACACGAATTCATCTGCATATTCATCTGCCTGCAGTTTCTGTTTCTCCTACATACAGTCTCCGTTTTTGCATTTTTTTTTCCCGGTTTTGTTCGAGTCCGGTGGTGATATAATTCAGGCACATAGTCAGTTCGCCGGAGTAGTCTCTGTTGTGCTCAGAAACTACTGGTTCTACCGTTGTATCCTGGGAAGCAGACGTTCATATCAATCCTCAAGCACGTACGGTGAGGGGGCGAATCTGTTTTAAGGAAACTGTGTTTGACACAGGCCTCGGGTTAAAAGTGTTATACGGTTTTAACAGATTCTGGTTGTTCGATTTTGTTCTGCAATTGTTTTTGATTGTTTACTACAATCATCAAAATTGGTATCAAGTTGTAAATCCGGTATTTGAAGTTGAAACAATTTTCCTACAAAATCACCTCTTTCATGCATATAACGGTGTACAAGAGGTAACAAGTCTATTGTCACTAAAATATGATGTCACTGTGCTTGACTCTGAGTTGTTGAGATAAGATCATGTGTCAAGCATCCTGAGAGTCTTAATTACTTTCTTTGGCCTATAAGTACTTATATTTGGTGTCATTTGAAGGTAATTGACAAATTGGTAAATATCAATCTAGAAATGTGAACCTGACTCCCGCATTTCTTCTGTTTTCGTATTTCTCCCACACTAAATCGTTGTCCCTTTATTTAATTGAGCATCGGAATGTGTAGGAGATCGATCTCCCCGCCTCGCTTGTGCAAATATGTAGATAACATGCACATGGATGAGAGATGATAAGGGATCATCTGCTGATGTGTTGGTCCAAACCAAATTCGGAAGTCAGTAGAAATTATAATTCAATATACACACAAAATTATAGATTTAGAAAGAAAAAAAAGAATATTAAAAAGACAACTTGCAAGAACATTGACGGTGTCGAGTTGGTTAAAGTGAAAGCATATTTTTTGATGATCTGTATTTGGTCTGGTCTCCCACCAAAAATGGCCCTTCAATTGCTCCAATATCTTGTGAAATCAAATTTTTGTGGTTGCCAGCCACACTTTCATTCACTGATTCACAATATTACAAATTCAGATTAATTTCATTCATAAAAGATTTAGAAAAAAATGTTTAATTGAAATTATTCATATATATATATATATATATGGTACGTAATTATTTATGTCGTGAAATGTATGCATGACAATAAAGTAATAAAATGATCGGAAAAAGTTGAACATACGGTTCATTTTAAAAGCATCGAGACAAATTATATACACATCAAGAATAATACGATGAAGAGACGTGATATTTAACTTGTGGACATAAATGGTTGATTAAGTTTGCTATGTGCCCGATCATAAATTCATAATGTAGCCTTTAATATTATTTTAATTATTCTAATATAATTAAATAAATAAATAATATATCGTGAAAGTTTAAATCTATGTAATCTATGTCAGTCATCAGTAATTTGTTCCATCTCTCTTTTTAAAGAACGAAAATAAGGTTCAACTAGTAAAAATACTAGAGGGACCTCAAAAAAAAAAAAAAAAAAGAAGAAGAAGGAAGGTTTTCCACAAACACAGAGGTGAAAAGAAAACAAATTTTAGCTTTAAACATATTTACCACGCACAAGAAAATGAAAATTCTTCATAAATTTTATTTTTCGAGTGAGCGTTCATGTGTCTCTCCCAATCTTTATTTCTTCTGCTTTAATACACTTCTTGTCGAGGCCTCACCCAATGAATTTATCTTTCTTTGCTTATGATTCACATTATGATTGATTGTCACTAGAGAGCGCACGAGGATAAGGGTAAAATGAAGAGTAAGGGTGATAGGAGGAAAAAGATGTACTAGTACTTGAAAGTTTTGATCAATTGAAATTTACTTAAAAAAGTTAAAAAATGACTAGAAATAAATTTTTTTAAAAAATTTCAATGACCTTTCACGTACTTGATTATTCGAAGATAATTATATTTACATCACAAATTTATTAGCTTAAACCACATTTTAATTGCTCTCGAGATCTTCAATATTCGCTTATTATAGTCTTTGTCTCCAAATTTTTTTCGAAGCATTCTTATTCTCAAACTTTTCATTAATCGATATATCTCATCTCTCGTAATAGTTTTCATCCAAAAAGTTCATTGAGAGGCGTAAAACGGTTTATTTACTAGTGCCAAAATATTTTTCCCTAAATTTAAAGCATGTAAGTGGAATATCTTGCAGACGCCATCATTAAGGATGATATGTGCTAACTAATGGAATGTTGAAGATAAGAATTCAACGAAAAGAAATTAAGTACATAACGTTATATGCAAAAAGGTTGATGACCTTAATACAATTAAAAAATGGTGTAATATGTAATAATATTTTGAATAAATGAAAATCGGAGTTTAATTTTCTATTACAAAGTTTTTAAATTTAATATCGACATCAAACCTAAATACTTTATCGATATTGGAAGATCCAATAGTTTCTTCCAATATTATATCATTTCTAGATCCAATGGAATTCATAGGTATAGGAAGAAGAGATTTTTCTGATTTATTGTCCAGTAGATCCTCCTTATCATTCTTGTTATGAAGGAAACGCAGTAGATCCTAAAAATACCAGAAATCTTGGAAAATAAAGATTCATATCAACTCTCATTCCAGAGAAAGGAACTTTTATTATGAAATTGTTTGAGCCCAATTCTTAGAGAAAAATGTATTTTTGAATAGTGACTTTTTAAAAAAATGTATGGTTAAAAAATTAAAGACGAGTTTCAACTATTTTATTGAAAAATGTGTGATTGAAAATGAGTTTTAAGAAAATGCATTCTTGAAAAAATGGGAACCAAACATCAGCTTAAACAAAGGAACGCACTATTCATTTACATCAAATTTGAGAATTTTCAATAACCCCAATTTGTCATTCTTTCCACTTTATAACAAATATTTATTCCATCTATATCCCATTTTATATATTAGAATTAATATATTTTAATTGATTTATAATTGTTTCAATGTGATGATTATTTCCATTTAACATATATTTTAAAATTCGAATCAATTAATAAGTAATAATTATTTCAACAATAAATTAAAATTGTTCATTAGAAGGTCTAAATTACAAATTTGATAATTAATAAATTAGCACTTCAATAACATAAATACATTAAAAATAGAAATTAAAGTACAATACAACATTAAACTAAAACATTAAGTGACAAAAAGAGTTGTCATTTTCATTATATGTAATTTCCTAGTGCGTTCAAAGTAATTTTTTTAATTGCGGTATTATGTTTAATGTTTGTGGTCGATTTATTAATAAATACAATATCTTAGTTCATTACATATAATTTTTAATTTAACGCTTTTTGATAATATAATTTATAATTAAATAATTCAAAATAAAATTATCTTCAATGGTCTACAATTACACCAAATTTGATATTCCTCATTGGAATGGGTCCAAGACATTTGTTCAAAAACATGCATATGAAGGTAAAGAAACTATTTGAAGACTCACGTCTTATGAGAAAAATAAGAGTAATGTTATTTAACATGACTGTAGTTTTATGTGACAACATTTGTAGCATTAAATTATGAGTTCAATGAAATATATAGATTCATGATCTATTCAATGGAACTTCTCATATACTGATACCTATATTGGTGTTCAATACCGTTGGTATTGAATAGTTATTTAAAAAAAAGTATTTATAGAAGTTTGGGCTTAAATTGCAAAGCGATAGATGACTAATTTACAAACAATATGCATCTTAGATATCAATATCTCAAAAAAAAAAAAAAAAGAGCTTTTACTTCTGCAAACACTCTCAATGAATATATGAGAGAAAAATAATTTTAAATTTGAAGTTAAAAAAAATTATGATTGTTGTTGACCCAAAAAAATGGTCCAACCGAAAAGTCTTGTTCCAAGTGTTTCTTTAGTAGTAGTGTGATTATCTCTATGATAAAAGGGAGGTCAATCCGAGAAATAAATCTTCTTAATAGAGGGAGCGCCAAAGCTTTTCTCGTGTGTATAAATTTGCATTACCTTTTTCAATGTTAAGTGTGTGCTTTTATAGTAAAATACAATGGTGGAGAGCCGCTAGATGATGGAACACGTGGCCTCATCCGCATAGCCGAGACCTCTTATCGTAACCGTCAATCAATCATTCATAGGTCTTTTCGTATTTAATGTTTTGGAGGCTTGGCAGCCCTAGACCTGATATGTAAGACTAGACTAGACTTGTTTTACTAAGTGAAGCTACATGTATAGTGAGTTGTCACATCACCCACTTGATACAAGATCTAGTATGAGATCTTCTCCAATACGCCTCTACATGTTTTACGTTATCCATTGAGGCTCAGCTCTTTATAAGGATTCGGACAAAAGAGGTTCGACGACAAGATAGGGGTTCGGCCAATAGTGGCTCGACCAAATCTCCATACGGGCAGAATGATGTGGGACGAATCTAGGTTCGCTTGCTGTGTGGTCTGATACTCGGTTATGTTTAGGACTTCGCTAGACTTTGTCCGCTTGCCACGTGCATTCGGCACAGTAACGATTTTTATGAGTAACATCAGTCCCCCAAGTCCGAGTCGTATATCCATGTCTGTTACTATAGAGTTGGAAGTTAAATCACCTCTTTCGTGCATATAACAGTGTACGGGAGGTCACAAGCCTATTGTCACTAAAATATGATGTCACAGAGCGTGACTTGTGAGTTGTTGAGATAAGATCATGTGTCAAGCATCCAGAAAGTCTTAATTACTTTCTTTGGCCTATAAGTACTTATATTTGGTGTCATTTGAAGGTAATTGACAAATTGGTAAATATCAATCTAGAAATGTGAACCTGACTCCCGCATTTCTTCTGTTTTCGTATTTCTCCCACACTAAATCGTTGTCCCTTTATTTAATTGAGCATCGGAATATGTAGGAGATCGATCTCCCCGCCTCGCTTGTGCAAATATGTAGATAACATGCACATGGATGAGAGATGATAAGGGATCTGCTGATGTGTTGGTCCAAACCAAATTCGGAAGTCAGTAGAAATTATAATTCAATATACACACAAAATTATAGATTAAAAATAAAATAAAATATTAAAAAGACAACTTGCAAGAACATTGACGGTGTCGAGTTGGTTAAAGTGAAAGCATATTTTTTGATGATCTGTATTTGGTCTGGTCTCCCACCAAAAATGGCCCTTCAATTGCTCCAATATCTTGTGAAATCAAATTTTTGTGGTTGCCAGCCACACTTTCACTCACTGATTCACAATATTACAAATTCAGATTAATTTCATTCATAAAAGAGTTAGAAAAAAATGTTTAATTGAAATTATTCATATATGGTACGTAATTATTTATGTCGTGAAATGTATGCATGATAATAAAGTAATAAAATGATCGGAAAAAGTTGAACATACGGTTCATTTTAAAAGCATCGAGACAAATTATATACACATCAAGAATAATACGATGAAGAGATGTGATATTTAACTTGTGGACATAAATGGTTGATTAAGTTTGCTATGTGCCCGATCATAAATGCATAATGTATTCTTTAATATTATTTTAATTATTCTAATATAATTAAATAAATAAATAATATATCGTGAAAGTTTAAATCTATGTAATCTATGTCAGTCATCAGATAGCTCCCGTTTGACACCATTTAATTTCTCTTTTTCTTTTTCATTCTCATTTTTCATTTCAACCACACATTTTTCAAATAAAATAATATTACACACAAATCAAAAACTTTTCATCACTTTTCCACCACACATTCTCACAACAATCACTATTCCAAAATTTCTATTCATCTAAAAATGGGTTTCAAACAGGGGAATTTGTTCCATCTCTCTTTTCAAAGAATGAAAATAAGGTTCAACTAGTAAAAATACTAGAGGGACCTCAAAAAAAAAAAAAATAAAAATAAAAATAAAAAAAGAGAGGGTTTTCCACAAACACAGAGGTGAAAAGAAAACAAATTTTAGCTTTTAACATATTTACCACGCACAAGAAAATGAAAATTCTTCATAAATTTTATTTTTCGTGTGAGCGTTCATGTGTCTCTCCCAATCTTTATTTCTTCTGCTTTAATACACTTCTTGTCGAGGCCTCACCCAATGAATTTATCTTTCTTTGCTTATGATTCACTGTATTATTGATTGTCACAAGAGAGCGCACGAGGATAAGGGTAAAATGATGAGTACGGGTGATAGGAGGAAAAAGATGTACTAGTACTTGAAAGTTTTGATCAATTGAAATTTACTTAAAAGTTAAAAAAGAACTAGAAATAAATTTTGTTTTAAATTTCAATGACCTTTCACGTACTTGATTATTCGAAGATAATTATATTTACATCACAAATTTATTAGCTTAAACCACATTTTAATTGCTCTCGAGATCTTCAATATTCGCTCATTATAGTCTTTGTCTCCAGTTTTTTTCGAAGCAATATTCTTATCCTCAACTTTTCATTAATCGATATATCTCATCTCTCGTAATAGTTTTCATCAAAAAAAGTTCATTGAGAGGCGTAAAACGGTTTATTTACTAGTGCCAAAATATTTTTCCCTAAATTTAAAGCATGTAAGTGGAATATCTTGCAGACGCCATCATTAAGGATGATATGTGCTAACTAATGGAATGTTGAAGATAATAATTCAACGAAAAGAAATTAAGTACATAACGTTATATGCAAAAAGGTTGATGACCTTAATACAATTAAAAAGTGGTGTAACAAATAAACATTGCGATGCAATAATAATTTGAATAAATGAAAATCAGAGTTTAATTTTCTATTACAAAGTTTTTAAATTTAATATCGACATCAAACCTAAATACTATACAATAGTGATTTTTTTTAAAAATGTATGGTTAAAAATTAAAGACGAGTTTTCAATTTACTCATTTAAACTATTTTATTGAACAATATGTGATTGAAAATGAATTTTGAGAAAATGAATTCTTGAAAAATTGGGAACCAAACATCAGCTTAAACAAAGGAACGCACTATTCATTTACATCAAATTTGAGAATTCTCAATAACCCCAATTTGTCATTCTTTCCACACTATAACAAATATTTATTCCATCGATATCCCATTTTATATATTAGAATTAATATATTTTAATTGATTTATAATTGTTTCAATGTGTTGATTATTTTCATTTAACCAATATTTTAAAATTCTAATCAATTAATAAGTAATAATTATTTCAACAATAAATGAAAATTGTTCATTAGAAGGTCTAAATTACAAATTTGATAATTAATAAATTAGCACTACAATAACGTGAATATATTAAAAATATAAATTAAAGTACAATACAACATTAAACTAAAACAAGAAGTGACAAAAAGTGTTGTCATTTTCATTATATGTAATTTTCCTAGTGCGTTCAATGTAATTTTTTCAATTGCGGTATTATGTTTAATGTTTGTTGTCAATTTATTAATAAATACAATATCTTAGTTCATTACATATAATTTTTAATTTAACACTTTTTAATAATATAGTTTATAATTAAATAATTCAAAATAAAATTATCTTCAATGGTCTACAATTACACCAAATTTGATATTCCTCACTGGAATGGGTCTAAGACATTTGTTCAAAAACAAGCATACGAAGGTAAAGAAACTATTTGAAGACTCACGTCTTACGAGAAAAATAAGAGTTTTATGTGACAACATTTGTAGCATTAAATTATGAGTTCAATGAAATATATAGATTCATGATTCAATGGAACTTCTCATATACTGATACCTATATTGGTGTTCAATACCGTTGGTATTGAATAGTTATTTTAAAAAAAAGTATTTATAGAAGCTTGGGCTTAAATTGCAAAGCGATAGATGACTAATTTACAAACAATATGCATCTTATTTATCAATATTTCAAAAAAAAAATAAAAAAATGAGCTTTTACTTCTGCGAACACACTCTCAATGCATATATGAGAGAAATAATTTTAAATTTGAAGTTAAAAAAAATTATGATTGTAACATCCAAATTTTGTCCAATCATATCTCAAGAATAGGCTAAGAAAGAGACCAATATCCCTGTAGGATAAACCTCAATCGTAGAAAAAGATGAACATAAGGCTACGACATTCAAATGGAAATAGTAACAAAGGAAAGTCTTTCGAGATTGAACTCATATCCTTGTGAAATTATTTTTAGAAATCAACAAATTATTCATTTTTCTTGAGATGTTACCGAGAATAAATAAGTGGCTTTTATACCACAATCTCAACCCACAAAAAAACCCAAAACTGAGCTTTTCCTTTTCGGTTGAGAAATAAAACGAATCAAGATAATATATATGACGAAAATATGAAGTATATGATCACACACAAATAACAAGATAAAAGGAAGAAAATTAATTGGCAGATGAACGGAATATTTTATTCAATTCACTTATACAAAGAAAACATATACAATAATTTTATCTACACAGTTATTCTATATTTCAGTAATACAAAACTTTTAAAAATAGTATAGTATTTATAAAGATGGATGTCAAGCCCTAAAAATACTACAAAGATGGAAACAAGATCAAAAAAAAATCATGTGGAATAAAAGAAATAATATTTTTCCAATAAAAATTATGTACAAAGAATATTTTTCAGGGTGTTTGAACCACATTATTTTGAAATAATGTTTTTGGAATAGTAGATTGATGGAGAATGTGTGGTTGAAAAGGAAGGAAAAATTATTGATGTGATGAAAAATATTATTTTATTGAAGAATGTGTGGTTAAAAATGAGTAAAAAATGATAATAAAAATTTTAATGTGTATCAAACGAGTGGCTCAGAGTCAAAAAAAATCCAACACAAACCACTCTTAGTGCATGCAGTTAAAAAAAAAAAAAAAAAATTGATCCTAAAATTCTCGTGAAAATTAAGTGATTATGTTTGGAGAAGTAAAAATAAGCGAAAGGAAAAAACAGAAAGGTTTATTAAGAAAGGAGGTGAAGGCTGAAGGTGATGACAGAATCATAGAGAGCACAAAGGAGTGAGATACAAACTGCGTGCATTTCATCATCTGTGCTCTCTATCTTCTGTCAACGTAATATCACCGATGCCTCTTCTCCTCACTTTTACTTCCTACCCTTAATTTTTCGGACTCCAATCCCAATAATTTGCGTTCAAGCACGAATGAGATCTCAAAACTCAAAAGGCAATTGCCACAAGAGTTCTCAATGAAGGATTTAGGGACGTCTGCTAACCAGATCCTTAGTATGAGAACAAACATAGTTCGAGTAACACATGAAACTAATATTATCGCAAGCTGAATATATTGACAAGGTGCTCAAGAAATAAAAAATGAGAGATTGTAAACCTGTAAGAACTTCTTTATCAAGGATCGTTTTAAGCTTTCAAAGAAAGAATGTACAGAAACTATGATCCGTTGCTCAATCTGGAAAGAAACAATGGGATGCAGTCAAATAGATATTCCGTTATCTCAGAGGGACAACAAGTCTTGCTTAATTTATATCATGGAGAATCTCAAATTTGTTTACTAGGCTATGTCGATGCAAAGTGGAAGAAGCACCGCAGGTTATATCTTTACCTCAAGTAGTGAAACAAATAGATATAAATCAGTTTGTGTTCGATAAAATTTAAACCAATCTGAATCACGCAGATATGCCGACGAGGGGTGTTTACAATTGAGAAGCTGAAGTTTTGTTAAACTTCTCTTAGCCTTGGAACTTAGTAGGTAGGGGGAAAAGATTCAACCATGTCTTGGTAAAATTTGGAGATGGCAGTTTTCTGATATGCTATTGGATCAGCCGTAGATTGTTTGTTACAAAACCCTAATTGTTTAGAAAGGAAGAAAGAAGAAGAACCCTAAACGAGAGAAGATTTTAGAAAACTTGCGCATGTACTGTGTATCTGTTCCAACTTTCGCCTGACTGAAATGAGGACAGAAGTTTCAAGAACCTCATCATCCAGCATTCCAGACTGCCACATGTCACCACGCCAGTTAAAGTGCATATTTGACCAGCACGATTTTAACAACAAAAATGATATGTGGGGACCGGGTCTTGGGTCCATCACAGATTGGACCATACACTTGTTGCACAGGATCAAATGGTCAGCGTACCCAACACAAACGTCTTATCATCTTTTGCTTAAATAATCCACCTTGCGCCAACTGACCTCCTACTTTTTACCATGATGCCGTACAATTTAAGGGGCGATGGAAGTCTTGCAAATAATTTCTAGAAACCTTTTATTAAAAAACGGATGCCATTTTTTGTTCTTTCTTAGGAAAGAAGGGAGAAACAATAGATACTGAACTCCCATTGAATCAAGACCTTGTGAATCTTCCTTTGTCAGGAGTCACTGATGGCGAACAACCAGTTCAAATATTCACAACCAAGAAGGATATGCCATGAAAGGAGGAGGGGGGGCTGGAATGCCAAATATGAGACTATAGAAATGCATTCAATCGTCAAAAAGAGAATTTAATTGAATATCGAGGATAACCAGAGATGGATTTAAGGGGGACTAGATCGGGCTATTCTTGAAAAAAAAAATTTACGTGTAAATTTATTTATTAGATCCTAAATCTGTCTTTGATCATAACGTTTCATGGTCCTCAACAGGGGTGGACCTAGCACCCAACGAGTCCTCGCAGCCGCCCATGCTGATTCGTCGGGATTTTTTTTTTTTTTTTTACAATAGATAAATTTTTTAGCTTATATAATTGTTATTTGAGTCATGCTAGCAGTATATCGGGGTGTACACCCCCCTAACATGGGTAGGGGGCCCACTAGAATAAAATATTCGAGTGAGCCCCTTCATGTGAGGGGGTGTAGACCTTAATGTACACTTTTTTTATGTACATCTAACATTTTTCTTGTTATTTCATTTCATTTTCAAACACTTCCTTCAATTGAATTTGTTAGAGCTTGAAATTCTTACGAGATGTTTTTGGTTCGATTTCCTAGCTTGCAATTCATATATTTTAATTTTTCAATTTTTACCATTTTACAATTTTTACTAAAATTAATGGTAATAGGGAGATGAGAATCGAACCCTTAACTATCCTTGACTATTACTGGAATCCTTACCATTAGGGCACTTGTTGAGTTTGATATTATTGTTAACATAATAATATATATTAAGTTTTAAATATTAATAAACGACATAGTCCTTACGATTGCTGATTGTCGACGTTGACCGATCAATGCCCGCTCAGGCTGAACATCAATGCTGGTCCGCCCCTGGTCCTCGAGCAACTTATGGCAAGAAAAAAAGAAACACCCTTCTGGAAAAAAGTATAGCTTTATAGAGAAAAACAGGCAAACTTTTTAAACAAATTTGAAAACTGAAAATAAAATCGTGTGTTCATACTCACAGTTCAGAGTCCTATCCTTTAAATCACAGGGATACATATCCAGGAAAAAAAAAAAAAAACCAGATTTATTTGTTCAATGAAGTAAAATGTTTGATGACAGGATTCTGTTTAATTAATTAGTTGTCTACTGAAAAGGTTTGCTATTAGAAGCTCTACATGGTCGCTGGCCTGCAGAATAAGGAGATTCGACTGCTAGTCCCATCAGTTCAGTATGTCAGTGCAAAGCCCCCAATTCCGTCGCTTCTCTTCTATCATTCAATGCCAGCCGCTTAATGGACACAAGGTATGAACTGATTAATTATTTTTTCTTTGCTTTTTCTGAGAATAAGTAATTATCCACATTTTCTTAGCCGAGGACTCACATTTTTAACTGCAAATCATGTAAAATTCTTCATCTTCGCATTTGAGTATTGATATATTGATCGAGAAAAAAAAAAATGATATGTAGGAGTTAGATTATGATGGATGATGAATTTGAACTCATTCGAAAAGAAAAAATATTGAAAATAATATTAAATCATATACATTTTAATTTATATAATAATTTAAGGTTTTAGATCAAATGATTTAATAAAATAAAATTCATCACGAAGAATCCTAAACGTCCTCACGTAAGTGATTATGTACTACACAGTTTGGGTAGATCTCGAAGTTTCACCGGTTGTCTATCAGTTATATTTTTTTGATCTTATCTCAATTCTTGATTTACTCTCAAATAAAATACTTGGTACTTATTTATAAATGGTAAAATTTCATTTTTAACCGCATATTCACTTATTTTCTATTTATTTATAAATTTTACCAAACGGGGGCATAATCAACTAGATTTTTTTTATTTTTATTTTTTTTTATTTTTCATTTCGTATTGTCTCGTACTATTCAATTCTCAAACACACTCAAATTACATTGACTTTACAACACAATAAAGCAAAGGCAGAAGAGATAAGGTAGTAAAAAGCAAGATTAGAACTTTTTTTTATATCTAATTAATTCAGGACAAAGCAAATACATATAGGTGTAAGGGATGCATGCCTAGCAGCAGCAAAACAAGACATTTCCATAAATGCCCAAACCTTTGACAAATATTCCAAACCCAAACCGTAAACTAAACCCCCAAACAAACAACTGCTCAAGTCTCCATGATATGAAGCTACTTGGTATGCATCTCTTACATCCCATCTTTTATCTGATTAATAACGGCAAAGCAAACCCAAGGACAAATAAGTAAAAACAGAACCAATCTAAGGTTAAAAAGGTAAATTCGGACCGCTACCCTCAATTCCCCGCAATGCAATAATTCTCGCCTAGTTTTGCACTTTAAGGAGAGCAAAATTGCAAGGCCTTTTGTTCGTTGTTGGCTTTCTGACTTATTTATATTTCTACCTTCCTCCGCCTCCGCCGCGGCTGCCACCACCATACTTCTTGTCCTCCTCCTCCTCCACCGCCACCAAAGGAGCAGCAACCAACCATAGTGCTATCCAGAAAAAGTGAGACTATAGAAAGAAAAGTGAATGCAGGTATGAGAGGAGGGGGCATATGTGTCCCTTATAAAGGCAAGAGTGTAGCTTTTTTGTTGAATATGAAACCCTTTTGATAGAGAGAGAGAGTAGTGTTAAAATTGTATAAGCTGTTAACGGCGTGTTTGTGGGGAAAGTAGAAATCTCCACTAGCTCGAATTCCAAGACTCTTGAAATTTTCACATTACTGCCATAAACGAGAAGAAAAGTGGGACTTAGTGGTGAATTTGTCTGTGTATGAATGTGAACATGCATTCATTTTCACCCTTGCACATGTATGTTGGCTGTGTCTTTAATCCATCACTTTCACCTCAGACAAAACTCTCATGACCGTCTCATTTTTATTGCCCTAAAGTGACTTTTTTGTGAACGATTTGTTGCATGTACTCCTCACTTCATATTCTGATTTATTGAATTTACACTTGACACAATTTTACACCATCCTTCATATCTCACATATTTAATTCAATCATTATAAAACTGTCACATCATTTATCTGTAGATCAAGTGGTAAAGGTAGACGTGTAGTTTATCCTCTTGCGAATTGCTCATGACCATGAAATTATGTCACCTAAGAAATTAGGAAACAAGACAATTTGAAATAAAGAGAAAAAAGTACCACTTGATGATAATTATTAAGTTAAATTCGTAAATGATAATGTCGAATCATGTCTAATATTTCATTTCAAACATAAACAAGAAAGTACCGTAGGATTGTGTCGTGCGGATATTTGAGCTTTACTTATAGCTAAAGGTGTAATTATGGCGTATTTGATAGTTGTAACTTTTTTCCCAACATTGATATGCTGGATCAAATACATAATTGATGAAATTCGTTACATGTCTCATTTTAGTATTCTTATTGACTCCAATTCAGTCTAGTTCAACGTAACAAATTTGTCTATATTATTTGTCTGACACTATTTTTTTCCATATAAATAATACAAGAACTTGTATTTTGAATGAATTTAAGGCCATTAACCCCGAGGTGGTTAGGATTTGAAATTAAAATTATTCCAATTTAAAGAAATATTGAGTCCATAATCATTGAGCGCATACTTGGCTTTTTGCATAGTAAATAAAAAATTATGTAATTGTAATGAGTACCGAATGAAAGAAAATGATTGATAATTTTCATGGAAGCTTCTAATGATTATTGTAGTTTTATTAAGTTCTCAATCATTTAATTGAAATGATTGTTTCAAAAAATACGCACGTACGTGTGTTTGTTTTCTTTAAAAAGGTAAAATTAAGATATTATGATTGAAATAACAACAATTTTTTTTTTTTTTTTTCATTTCCCCCTTTTTGTGACAGAAAAATATTAAATTAAGTCGAGACTATATCGGAGCGACATGCTTTCCAACGCATAATGTGTATACATGTCAGATACTATCGAACAAATTATAGTAGATAAAATTTTAATTTCTTTTTTTTTTTTTCGTCTTGAATATTTTAATTTGGAAATTACTCCATGTTATCGTATAAGTCAAATGTGTATTAAATATTGGGACCACTACGAACAAAAGAAGTCGTGGAATTGTACAAATAATTTTGTGACAGCAACAATGTAGTTGAAAATTGAATAGAGAAAGTTGGATCGACTAGAGGGAAATTATTTGTTTGTTGGGTAGGGTAAATGTATTGTTTCCAGCACTAAATGCATTTAGTTGAGCTGTTTGCACGAATGAGATTAAAACTGATGGATATAACTATTTCAACAAATAGTGGCCACCTTTTGGCTTAACCATATATATAAAAAAAAAAAAATACACGAACCAATGGAGTATTGTATGGGTCGAATGTTTCTTCCTACGAGAAATAAGTAGATCTCTTCTCTTATTTTGGGAAAGTTCATGGGTGTGTTCAGGTCCAGTTTGGGGCCGAGGCAAATAAGGTCGGTGCCTCGGGCACAATTTAAATGGGGGCCTCAAATTATTATTTTTTAATTAAATGGAAAAATCAGATTTAATGGTCAATTCATTCCTTCCCGTCTACCTTCCATGAGTGCATGTGAGCGAGGGAGAGAAACCCAAAATCCACTATACCTCGGCTCGTCAAAGTGGCTGAGCAGCCTGCAACCGTCTGCCACTGTCTGCTCTCTCTCTCCCCCCGCCGTTATGTAATGTGATTTCTATATTTCTATGTATATATTTATGTTTCGAAATGACTTAATACTTATATATGATTAAAAGTTTGTAGATGCATTTGAAATTTTTATACAAGTTCATCAATCCATCGGCTATATCATTGTAAAGAGCTCAGAAGAAGCGAAATTAATTTAGGGATTCCTCATTCTTGTAATTAAATGTGTTTTCTAATTTAGAGATTTATCTAATACCTAATGGTTGGTGTGGTTAATTCTGATTTAGAGATTTATGATTTATGTAATGGTTGCTGACTGATCTTGTGAACTATGATGAGCTACTTTTTTATTTATTTTTTTGAGTAAAAATTGGTTTTTGAAGATAAGAAAGTCACATGTCCTAGTTTGGCTATTTGGGTTTTCTTGGAAGTGGGTGAAAGGTGGTCTTTTGTTATCTTTGATTGATTTTCTAATACAACGTTGGCTTGATTTAACTGATTCTGGGATTTAGGAGGGAATAGGAGTGGGAGTGAGTGACTATTTGACAAAGTTCTATAGGAGGACTTGGTTGTGATAGCTTGAAGGCAGAATCTTGGGATGTTGCGAAATTAAAGGGGAGGAGGAAGAAGAAAAATGGTGCATAGATTAGCAACTTATACCTGTGTTAAAATTTGAACTTTTGACTCTGGCATAGATTAGCATTAGAATAGATCTTCTCACGTGGTTTGGCTAAAGTATTGGAGGGACCAATTTTGGGAGTTCGCCTGGGTGTGTTCAAGAAAAGTTAAGCGCGGAGAGTTTCTTGACATTCAATCCATTACTATAACCGTTGTCTACATATTTTCATACTTTGTGAAACTTGTTATATAATTACATCATTATCAGTATTGTCAATGCATCGTTTTCAATATACACAATTAGACTATCATTCAACTATCAATTTGCAATCTTATAGTGTGGTACAAATTGTGGATTTAGGACTTGGAGGTGTTTGGCATTAAGGTGGAGAAAAACGCTTGCCCATTTACCAACATCGATGTTGATTAACTAAGTAGAAAAAAGACAATTATACGATGACAATTGCAAACCTATGTATTATGAGAAAAATAGGATTAGGGGCTTGCAAAAACTAGAGATACTGAAAGCGAAGTTGAATATATATATATATATATATATATATATATATATATATATATATATATATATATATTTTATATATATTTAGGTTTAAGCAACGTGCAATGCACGTTTGCTTAGTTTTTATATAATTTTTTTGGTTCATTAAATAATTAATGATGTAATATTTATGTAATTGATAAATAATTACACATTGTGATATATTAATTTTAACTTGAATAGTGTTAAATTCTAAATTAAAATGTATAAGTTTGTGTTTCGTACTATTATATTATTTTGTATTTAATCATGAACTTTTATACATAATAAAATAATAGATAACATTATAATACAAAACTAAATAAATAAATATTTTTTCTTCATTGAGTTTAATGTACCTTACCAAATAAACTATTAGCATTTTTAAATTGATAATATCCACATCCATTTTTTTTTAGTTTCATTTTTTCCTAGTGACTAAAATGTAGTAGTACAATTTTTTTTGCATTTTTCATTCATTTATTAATAATGTTCTAAAAGGCGTAATGCGTTGCGAGATGTCGATGTTGAGAATCAAGAATCACAAGTTTAGGCGTGTCAATACGAAGGATAAGCGTCATAATACGTTTCGTATTTTTAATATTATTTTAATTATTTTTAAGACATTAAATATATTTTTATTTTAAAAAATATTTTTTTACTATATTATAAAAAAAAAAAGATTTTTTACTATATCATAAAATCATCTAATATTTAAAAATAATACTTACTAAACATTTAATATAATACTATAATATTGCCAAATAGTGTTAGGAGAATTTTAATTTTTTTTTATTAATTAAGGAATTAAATATGAGCATTAATCATAGGATTTATACGAAAAGTTTGCGGATTTGATAATTCCGATATCTGAAAATGGAGATGAAGGATTTTGATTCACAATCGAGAATGATTCCGACATGAAGTTTGTGGAAATTCAACTGCGGTCAAACCGAATGCAATAAATACATAAAAATAATTTAAAGTAAATCTATTTTTACTAATTAGATTCATTATATACCCTACAATTAGTCCCAACACTAAAAATTAAAAATAAATATGTTAAAATAGTTTACTTTGTTAAATTAAAATATTTTAAACTTATAGAAAATAATATCTAACATTAATATATTAATAATCAAGTGAAATTTAAATTAAATTTGAAAATTAAATAAATGAAAGAATGAAAGTGAATATTACAATTTAATTAGTTGTAATTCAAAATCAAATTAATCAATTAGACATACATTTGAAAATGATTTTGATGAGCATTTTAACATTTTTTTTGTCACTATCCCACATTGAAAATTTATAAAACTACTGGAGTTAAGAGTATATATAAAATGCACAATCCCACATTGGAAGTTTATGAAACCTTTAGAGAGAAGTGTATCTATAAAATGAGCATGACATCCAATACTTCTACATGGGCTTTAGAATTGTAAATTTTGAAGCCCAATTATGGAGTTAAATGATTTTTAAATTAAAAAAATTCCGTTAGTTTTTCCGTTAAATCAAGAAATTCCGTTAGTTTTTCCGTTAAACCAACAAATTCCGTTAAATACACACTTTTTATATATAGAAGATATATAAAATAAGAACAAAGTGGGCATTTGAAGGGGTGAATACTGGTTGTAGTCCGATCGAATCCGTGCTTGTATCCAACCCTGGACATGATCACAATACGATCAAATTATCAATGAATCGTCAAAATTAATTTATTTCTACATCGTTGTTTCAAGGAAATAAAAACTAAAAAAATTCTTATTTGTGACTAGAAAATTGACTTTTGGAGATGCACAATGTTGCTAGTTGTTAATTCTAAAAATTTACTTTCCTCAATGTCGGCCCTTGTCACGTTCGTGGCCCCATTTTAAACGCAATGCAGTTTGTGCAACACAGTGTATATTTAGTCAAACAATGAGAAGTTTTTTTTTTTTTTTTTTAATTTTTACTTTCTTTTTTTAGATTTGGCCTCAATTTGCTTAGTTAAAATTCAGATTTTTAGTAAATTTCGATAAGAATTCAATAAAATGTGTTGTTGAAAAATTACGAATCCTATGAAAGTTAAGATCTGCTGTCCAATTTTATTGTCCAAATCACTGTCCATCCAATGAAGTATCGACACATCATCAATAATTAAAATATCATCTCAAATTTATCCACATTAACTTTAACACTGGGGGTAAATTTGAGATGATATCTCAAATTAATCTACTCATGAAATGCATGATTAAAATTAATTTTTGATTTTGTTTTAAGATTTTACTTAAATTCTTATCATGATTTTAAGTTATACCAAACAAAGACTTGATCGTGGATGGTAGAAGAAAAAACAATGCAATACCAAAATGGGTTGTTAAATCACCTTTTCAAAAGTGGATTTGTCCATCAAATGAAAAGGCAAAGGTGAAATCAATTCAGAAGTCAGCTCGACTCTCTCTCTCTCTCTCATTATTCTTCCTTTACATGGACAATACTGTGCTCGTTGTGAGTTGTGACCATTGAAAAGTTGGTGCGTTGCCTTATCACTTCCCTGTTTATCTAACATTAATTAATTGCGTTTTTATATGTACTGAATAGAATTCGATAGTTCGACCCCTTAATTAAGAGAGTTAACCTATTTTCTAAATTATAATTATTTAAGATAATTCGCTTTTTTAAATTAGAAAAATGAATAAGGGTAAGTGAAAGAAAAGTTTGATCACGTTAAGATTGATTAATATGTGTAAGTTGACTCTTGTATTTGATTGATCGCGTTAAGTGGGACCCATTAGTTGAATATTGAAACAAGTCTAAAATGTCAAATACTTTATTTGATGTGATTGAATCTCGACCGTCCATTGAGTACAACGTATACGGGAAAAAAGATATATTTTGACGCGGTTTATGACATCACCGTCGGTGCGGCAATAATGCATCATTAAATGTGTCATTTTATGTTTGTTAAACTTTTGATAAATTGTCGAATTTATGATTTGAGATACTTAAAATCAATATACATATTATAGTTTCATATTTAAATAGTATAGCCCATGTGCGGTTTGGTTAAAAACTAGTTTTATAATAGATTTTGATAAAAATTAATGAAATGTGTAATTGGAAATGATTTTTTTTAATGGAGACCGAATAATTGCTGCAGAGTGTGGTTCACAGAACCAACAAAATAATGGGGTACTTACAAAAATACCCTTAAAATTAGGGATGTTTTGAAAAATCGTATTAAAGGTTTTTATAAAGTAAAAAATACATGTAAAATGAAAAAGTGACACAATGTCACTTTTTCATTTTATAAAAATTGTCACTTTTTTACTTATTTTAAAAAAGTGATACAAACTCAAAAAATTGACAAAACTAAAAAAAGTGACTCTCAAAAAGTGATGTAAACTCAAAAAAGTGACAAACTTAAAAAAATGATAAATACTAAAATAGCAGCATCCATTTGTGCAACACCAAAAATCATGTTCTTAAAATAATCAGCACGTCCAAGCCAATCTACATGCTGATTATATTAGGAAAATATGACATATTATTTCTTTTTTTTTTTATCTTCTTAAAAAGTGACAAAAACTTAAAAGGTGACAAAAAACTAAAAAAAAAAAAAAAAAAGTGACAAAATTTAAAAAAAAAAAAAATTGATGAGCAATTTTGGCAATTTTGACATCCCTATATGGTAATCCATAAAATTAAATAAGTGACAGTGTGACACAATCTCACTTTTATAAAAAAAAAAAAAGTAATTTTCTTAGTAAAAAAAAAGTAATAAAAAATAGTGACAAACACTATAAACAGTGATCGAAACTCAAAAAAGTGACATAACTTTAAAAAAAAAATAGATAGTTAGCAATCAAGAACACGAGGCGGAAAATGGAAAACAAATATTTCCCCCTTTAGATCCATAACATTAATTATGCGGAAAATGAAAAACAAGTTGTGAAGAATATAATTCATAACCAAAAAAATCCTACAAAGCATCAGTAGTTCTACAAGTAGTCACATTGGTGGTGCAAATCAATCCTTGATGTCGTCGATGACTTGGAGAACAACTAGGACAAGTTCTGATATCCCAAGATTTGGATCTGCTATGCACCCATTGTTTGTTGGTCAAAGGTCAGTTCATGGTGAACCATCATTGCTTGAACCCTTCCCTTTGATAAAATCAGGGCAAATATTTCCCCCTTTAGATCCATAACATTAAATGGATTGGTTTCTCTAGCAATTGGAGTTGCATCAAATCTCTCGATTGAGAAGGACCGGATGGTAAAAATCGAGGAGGTAATGAGTGAATTATGTCAAAGCATTCAGTTGAGGCTTCACTTTCAATACCAACACGAACAATGTTATAGAATCCAAAAAAAGTGACACTCATGTGGCGCTAAAAAAAGTGACAAAATACCAATTAAGATATTGAAATCAATTCAATAAAGTGACAAAAGAAAAGATACAACCACCATCCCTCCTTTCTCATTCACCATAATTATTTTTTAAGTCAGTTCACCGACAAAACACCAATCAAAATCATGGAGGTCAGTTTGGTAAGCATTTGATAATCAATGTGACGTCTTCGCAACATGTGGCCTCCATGGTATTTGTGCCCTTAATGAATCTGGTTCTTAGGTTTGCAGATGTCCATTTTGAACTATTTGGTTCCATATGGACAAAGTTGTGAATCAGGTGGATCTTTCATTACATATGACCATACATTGTTGTATGGAATTTACTCAGCGAATGAAACAGTTGCACAAACAAGTCTACAAAGATGTCAAAACTTGAGCAACGAAGACAAAAATGGCATTGTTGTGTCCTCCATGAATGATAAAAACCCACCGTGCCACATTCTGAAAACACAATGTATTAGTGGCAAGTCTGTTGCCTCTCTAAGTTAGATATCTTTAGTTAAGACTTGTTCAGATTTAACTGCTGTTTTTCCTACATTCCACAAGTCCACTCCACTTCTCCTGGAAAACATTCGGCATAATTCATAATCTCCAATTTGTATTCATCATCATGAAAATATAACTAAAACATTCAGGGATCATTTTGTGATTTTCGAATTTCCACTCCTAAGCTATTTGTACCAAATAGTTTATTTCAACCCATGATGTCATGATCTCAATCTATTTTTCCCCGAATGTGTCACAAAACATTCACAATTTTTTAAGTACTTCTTTGAATGCAAAGAATGTGTTAGTTCATGGTGAACCCATCACTGCTTGAACCCTTCCCTTCGATAAAATCAGGGCAAATCTACAAGTTCAGTTTATAGGTGGACATGTGAGTGTTTATGTGTGTGTATTCTATGTATCGTACAAAAATCATGGCATAATTCACACAAAAATGCATTTGGAGCAATTAATCAAACACTTGATATGCACAATAATTGAAAGGAGTAAAATTTTCTCATGATTCTATGTTAAATCCAAATATTCCACAACCAATCCACAAAACCAACATCAACTATCCCTATACTCCTAACAAAACTCAAAAAATTCCAATCTTGAGCAAGAATTTAAGACAAAGAAGAAAAATTTTGAAACTCATAAAGTTGAGCCAATTTACCTTTGATTTCTTGAAATTTTTATGGATAGAAGTGTGAATTCGTGGATGAATGATGTTGGAATATAATAAATCTTCAAAGCCCACCCGAAATTTGGAGAAAAACGGGATGATGTTGATGAAAATTTTGAAAAAAATTGTGAGGGAAGCCGGCTCTCTGTGTCAGTGTGTGTATGTAATTGAATGAGGTTGGTTTTGGGAAGTATAAATTACGGTGATTAGATATTTAAATTTATGTTAACTGCATTAATCTAATTAGTTTCTTTTTGTTAGTAGGGAGCCTAATTTCCCCCGAAATAATTGGTCCCGGCGAATGGATTTGGTGAAAACTAGCCCAATATTAAATGGCTCAAGGTCATTTTGGTTGTTCACTTAGATAAGGCTAAACTTTGGATCCAGTCTTAGCTCATTATAGTTGGAAAGACTAACTGAATTGACATGAATGGCACCATTAGTCTTTGTTTGGAATAAGTTAGAAATCTATCTTCTATATATAAAAAGTGTGTATTTAACGGAATTTGTTGGTTTAACGGAAAAACTAACGGAATTTCTTGATTTAACGGAAAAACTAACGGAATTTTTTTAATTTAAAAATCATTTAACTCCATAATTGGGCTTCAAAATTTACAATTCTAAAACCCGTGTAGAAGTATTGGATGTCATGCTCATTTTATAGATACACTTCTCTCCAAATGTTTCATAAACTTTCAATGTGGAATTGTGCATTTTATATATGCTCTTAACTCCAATAGTTTTATAAATTTCCAATGTGGGATAGTGACAAAAAAAATGTTAAAATACTCATCAAAATCATTTTAAAATGTATGTCTAATTGACTAATTTGATTTTGAATTACAACTAATTAAATTGTAATATTCACTTTCATTCTTTCATTTATTTAATTTTCAAATTTAATTTAAATTGCACTTGATTATTAATATATTAACTTTAGATATTATTTTCTATAAGTTTAAAATATTTTAATTTAACAAAGTAAACTATTTTAACATATTTATTTTTAATTTTTAGTGTTGGGACTAATTGTAGGATATATAATGAATCCAATTAATAAAGATAGATTTACTTTAAATTATTTTTATGTATTTATTGCATTCGGTTCGACCGCAGTTGAATTTCCACAAACTTCATGTCTGAATCATTCTCGATTGTGAATCAAAATCCTTCATCTCCATTTTCAGATATCGAAATGATCAAATCCGCAAACTTTTCGTTTAAATCATATGATTAATGCTCATGTTTAGTTCCTTAATTAATAAAAAAAATTAAAATTCTCCTAACACTATTTGGCAATATTATAGTATTATATTAAATGTTTAGTAAGTATTATTTTTAAATATTAGATGATTTTATGATATAGTAAAAAATCTATTTTTTTTATAATATAGAAAAAAACTATTTTTTAAAATAAAAATATATTTAATGTCTTAAAAATAATTAAAATAATATTAAAAATACGAAACGTATTATGACGCTTATCCTTCGTATTGACACGCCTAAACTTGTGATTCTTGATTCTCAACATCGACATCTCAAAACGCATTACGCCTTTTAGAACATTATTAATAAATGAATGGAAAATGCAAAAAACTTTGTACTACTACATTTTAGTCACTAGGAAAAAATGAAACTAAAAAAAATGGATGTGGATATTATCAATTTAAAAATGCTAATAATTTATTTGGTAAGGTACATTGAACTCAATGAAGAAAAAATATTTATTTATTTAGTTTTGTATTATAATGTTTTTTATTATTTTATTATGTATAAAAAGTCCATGATTAAATACAAAATTTAATATAATATAATAGTACGAAACACAAACTTATACATTTTAATTTAGAATTTAACACTATTCAAGTTAAAATTAATATATCACAATGTGTAATTATTTATCAATTACATAAACATTACATCATTAATTATTTAATGAACCAAAAAAATTATATATAAATAAGCAAACGTGCATTGCACGTTGCTTAAACCTAATAATATATTAAATATCAATGAGAATCATTTTTTTGCCGATCTATCCTTATTATAATCGATTATTTTAGTAGTACCTTATTTTTCGTTTTTCATTAATACCATACTTTTCATTTTTCAACATGTATTTAATTTATTAATCATTTGAACAATATTATCATTAATTATTTTGTCAACCTATTTAATTATGATGAATGTACATTTGACACATTCATTACTTTATTTTTTGTTTTTCAATATATATTTAATTTATTTAACCATATTTGATAAATTCATTACATTTTCCTTTTTTAATATGTATTTGGTTTATTTAATCATTTGCATAATATTATTATTAATTATTTTGTCAATTATTTAGTTACGATCACTGTACATTTGACAGATTCATTCCAATTGATTGGATAGTAAATTAAATTTATTAAAAAAAATTGGAACAAAAAATGAATATTTTAAGAGTTTTCTTCCAATTGATTTATTTAGTGAATGTTAAGATATATAGAAAGTAAATGTGGGACATAATGCGTACCTATAATAAATAATTTAAATTGATATATTCAATGCATATTAAGAAGAAATGATGATATTCATTGGATGTTCAGTTCAGATTAAGATGATAAATGGAGCGACTGTTCTAATTGACTTGCTCGTGCATTTAAATTATTTTCACAAGCTGGTTTTTATTTCATTTGAACCAATAATTCATTTCACATAAACAATTTTATTAATTATTTTTTATACTCTCATATCTTAAAATATTATTTTTTATAGCACATATAAAATATTTCAGAATAACGTGCAAAGCACGTTCAACCATGACTAGTTTTTTTTTTTTTTTTTAAAATGAGATTAAAATCTACTAATCACAAATTTGATCAACCTAGGGGTGGATCGAGAAATTTAGGATGCAGGAGCTGAAATTTAAGAACTAGAAAAGTTAAAGTTGTTCTATTAGTTAGTTCTGCACTCGTGTGAGTGAATATGTCAACATCCATCGAAATGTGTTACGGAGTTCAAATAACACTCTATTTGAGCGAGAACATATAAATGATTGCTATAACATCCATCAAAATGTATGTAACGATATTCAAATTAAGTGCATTACAAACTTTTGTTTCATATTGATCAGTTGATAGAAAGACGAAGAATTATGGCAAAGCTGATGTGATTACACCCATCTATTAGATATCTAGAGCCTTTTCGGTACGGCTTAAAATTCAATTAAAATTGAAAATATAGTCGTTATTGGGTCCCACTCGTCTAATAAAAATCAACCATAACGACTAATTTCAATTTTAATCCGATTTTAATCTATAACGAACACACCCCTAATTTCCATTATCAAAATTCAGAGCAGCTGCAGAAGTTGTGGCATTTTAAAACCACAACTTGTCAGATACATTGAAAGGACAAGTCTCAATTGCAAGAAATTACATATTGAACAACGAGATAAAATTTAATACAATTATTAATAAATTTCAGATTTATTGCTTACATAAAATCAACTACATATACACAAAAAGAAGGCAGATAAATCATAAATGCCAGATTTGTTGCTTAAATAAATCTACTACGCAAACTGATAAACATAACAAGAAGGCAGACCAATGGAGAGAGGGATATACGAAATAAAATCGACAAAGAAGAAAACTTAATTTTGAGAAGAACATGAGGAGGGCTAGGAGGCCTTGCTGCTTAGAGATGGAGAGAGACGAATGGGACTATGGAACAAAAATTAGAGACGTGGAGAAAGGGATGGAGATGTTTGGTTTGGGTAATCGAATTGGGATGGGTTGTTTTGGGCTTAGATTCAAGGAACACAGGTTGGTTTGAATTTACACGGGCTGAAATAAAAAATAGTGGAAATTACATGGAACCAAAATTTTCAAGCTAACATTTCAAAAATCAAATTTAAAATTTATTTGGTGGTGGTGGTTTGGGGGGGGGGGGGGGGGGGGTTGTTAGTTGTGCAAGTAAAGGTGCTGGCGGTGATGGTGGATTTGACTGCAGTGAGCGTGGTAGATTTGGCGTCGATGAGCGTGGCAATAAGTTGTTGAGGTTTTTGTTGGTGGTGCAAGTGGAGGTCGTGGCAGTGGTGGTGGTGGTGGTAGACGATGGTGATGGTGGCGGCAATGACGAGTGGTTGAGTGCGATGGTGGTGACGGTGGTTAGGTATGGTGCTGTAGTGGTGGTGTGCGAGTGCGATGGTTAGGTGCGCTGATGCGTGTCCAATAATTTTAGATTTGATTTTTTGGTGGTGGTTGGGTGATTGTAGTGGTGACTAATGACGTTGGTTGTAATGCTGGTGAGTTGGTGGTGGTGGTCGGAGATGATGGTGTGATGTTGGTGGCGATGAGTCTGTCGAGGTGGTGGTGGATCTGTCGCAACGATGTGTTGGTGTTTTTTTGCGATGTATTGATTTGTTTGAGATGGTGTTGCTGTCGGGTGGTGGTTGTGGTGGTGGCAGCGACGACGACGATGGCGATGGTGCTACAGGAGAGAGTGGTAAGGTGATCACAAGTGTTTGTTGTTGTCACAAATTATTTGATTGATTGTGACCATTAAATTAGTTAACCTGACACCAATAAAAAATATGTGAGTAATGAAAAAGATAAATTGTGACCACAAAATAATGTGTTGACCTATAAAATTATTAATTTGTGATCGATAATTCAAAAATTTTATACGTCACAATTTAATTCATTGGTCACAGGTCAAAAAAATATATATCACAGTTTATTGATAGGTCACATGTTTCCAAATTTCTTGATCACAAATTATCGAAATTTAAGGTCACGGATTAATAATGAGTCACAATGAACAAAAATGTCGGTCATATACACCAAACACCCCATCCCGTCCCAATCCTCCACCAATATTTGGTCACAAACCAACCAAATAATTGGTCACAAATACTACTCCAACCCCGCCCTTGCCACAACACCATCCAAACAACCATCGTCGCCCCCGTCACAAGACCACCACAACCACCGCCACAATAACAACAAAAAACAACAACACCAATGGCAGTCTGCATCGCAACACCAAAAAAATCACCACCACTATCGTTCAACCCGTCCAACACCGCCACAACCACGCCACAATAACAATGCCGCCTGCACCGCAACTACACCTCACCGAGATTATCACCAGATATACCACCAAAAACATAGCTAACACTCTACAACCACAGTAACCTCGCAATCACCATCGTCGACATAACCACCACCACCAACTTTTCCAACAACAACAAACCTGATCCGCCACAATCACTGCTCCAACACCAACAAACCAGATCCACCGCCATCAACGTGGCCAGCATCAATGCAACCACCAGACCCGCTACCATCACCGCCATCAATGCGACCGCCGATTCGCCAACATCACCGCGACCACCAGATCTGCCACCACTACGACCTCACCGTAACCACCATCTTGCTTGTTGCTATAGCGACACCTCAAGTCCTCACTGCGACCAAACTACGATAGCGACAACCGACGGTGAATGTGAAGAGAGAAGGGAGGCGAGGGATGGTTTGGTTGAATGAAGGGTAGGGATGGTTTGTTTGTAATTTAATTTTAGGGTTTGGCTGTATTAATTTATAATATTTAAATATGAATTATTAATTGTTAATTAAAAGTTGATTTCTGTATTATTAAACTTGATTATTGATTTATGAAAATGGAGATTTAAAATCTTGTCTAGCAGTAATTTCCTCTTTTTTTAATCGAAACCTTGATCAAACACTCCCTCAATAGTGAGACTATACGTAAAAATAAAAGGAAAAAAAGCTAAGTATTTTAGTTAAGAGTAATGTTATTGGTAGTCGTTTATTTCATGTAGGACGATTTCGATCGTGAACGACCGTAAATATCATTACTCTCAACTAAAATATCAGCTAAGTACTATGTTAATTCTAATTAATAACTTCTCTAATTGTTTTTTGGCTAAGGACAAACTTTTACTTTCTAATTTTTATTCATTGTATTTTAATTAATGAGTTAAAAATATTAGGCCAATTTTCTCTACACATATATAGACCAAATTTTATTAATTATAAATGTAAATAAAAATAACAAACTAAACACATCTTCCAGTAACGCTATTTAGCCCTTGTTTGACAACAATTATTTTCAAAAAACAAAATTTTGAATTGTGATATTTAGAAAGTCAAAACTCTATTTAGAACAATGTGATTAAAATGTAGTAAAAAATTTGAGTTTATGTGCACTATATTTTATTGTGTGAATACGTTGTGAAAATATATATATATTAAAAAAAAGACCTTTCAAATAAGAGTTATCAAACGTGGATTTAGTATCACGACAAGATAAAACATCAATTAACACTGTGATATTAAACCCCTATTTAGTGGAAATTAAAATTTAATTTTTAACAAATTTTGACAAAAATCAATAAAACATGCAGTTAAAAAGTTATGAATCCAATAAAATTTTAAGTTAAAATTAACAAAATAGAAAGTAAAAATGAATCACTTAATTTCATTTAATTCTATCTTTTTTTAAACCTATCGCATACACCACTGATATATTATAGCATCGATGTTGCTAATTTTTAACATATCATATTACTAAGCGAGTTTTTAGGTGCAAAATCCGAATCTAAAAATAATATAAAAAAGAAATTTCTTGCATAATTATTTTTGCTTGGGATTGCATATTATATTATAATCTATAAATAAAGGCTTGGCGAAAATTTTTCGTTTACAATCATAGTTCAAAAACTAACATGCCGTGAAGCACGGACACGCTGTTAGCAACAATGTATCGGTGTCCGACACATATTAGACATCGGTACGCCTTGGGCACGTCGCCTTGGACACGCGATGGAGATTGACGACGCTGAATAAGATAGCTAAATCGGACGAGGATGCTCATCAATTGGTAGAAAGTGAAGAACTTGATCAGAAGAATAAAAAACTATGTTAGCATTGGCTGATTGCACAATGCACGCCGAGGAAGCACTTGAAATATCCTGTCATAAAGAAGGAAAATGATTCATGACTGATCTACTTGGCCAAAAGAGCAAGAACCATGTATATCGATTCAGATATTTTCTGCCAACTTTGTTAGCATTGGCTGATTGCAAAATGTGGCTTGCACTTCGTGACCAATTTTTGACTCATTCTGTCCAACATTCGTGTACGCAGGTCGCGCCCGCACACAAGTTCAAGGCTCGAAGGCCAAGTCGGTCCAAGATTTGCACCCCCCTGCGAGCGCGTAGGCCATGGAGGAATCTCTATGCAACAAATGGTTACACCGTACAAATTGTTAATCATATATAAATTGGTCCAAAAACGTATTCTTATCTTATGTGGGATAACTATTTAAGTTTTCCCACTTGCTACTTTCTTTTTCCTTTTTCCATTGTGGGATGGTACTATTTATAGTCCCCATATATTCTCACTTTTCCATTTCTAACCAATGTAGGATTGCTAATCTCTTTTAAGGCTCCTCTTCAAATACCAACTTTTAATCAATGTGGGGTTATTAAATTCACATACACAAGTGAAAATTCATTTGCCAAATAATATATTTTTCAACACTATTTTGGTCCAAAAACTACAAATAGTGAAAAAATGGAACAACCATATAATAACAAGACACTAAAGAAAGGTACAACCAATAGACATGTCTTATTAGAAAATGACAATACGCCAATTTCCAAGTGCAACGTGACTGATCCAAGTTGTGTGTCAGTGTGTGTGAGAAAATGAGATAATGATCTACAATTTAAAATAACAACAATTATTTATTCAAGTTGTCCTAGCATCCTTAAGTTATTGTCAAATATATTATGAATAAATGCACCTGATTGAAAGAATTTAATTTACGTTGTCATGTCCAACAATAGTACAATACCGAGCAATTAAAATTTCATCAAATGAAAACTCAGCCACATTGACCACGCATGTGCAGTTAGCAAACAAACGAACAATAATAGATCATTTGATTTTTAGTTCCCATACGAAAATGTCTAATTAAATAAAACATGTTCCAGTCTTAAATAAGATATCCACAACAATGAAGCAAAAGCATGTTTGTGGCTGCCGTGGGGCGCTATTGTTGTGGCGGTGAGCTGGCGGTTTCTGTGGTATTGGTGTTGGTGTGGGCGGCGGGGGTGGTTTCTGTGGTGTTAGTGTTCGCGGCGGGTGGTGGTTTCTGTGGTATTGGTGTTGGCAGCGGTGGTTTCTGTTGTGTTGATGGTGGTTACAAATGTTTTGTTAATTGTGACCAATAAATTGGTTGGTACGTGACCAATAAAGAATAAATTGTGATCAATAAATACTGTCTGACCTATAAATTTATTAATTTGTGACCATAAAATAAATTATGACTTATAAATTTTGTGATTTGTGTCAGACGAACAAATTGTGACTTTTAAATTTTTAATTTGTGACCGATGAACGAACTGTGATCTATAAAAAAATTTAATTGCTACTTTAAATTTTTTGAATTGTGACTAAAATGTATAAATCTGTGACATTTATTTATTTATTAATAAAATATATAATTAATTCATAAATAAATTTTAATGAAAACCTAATTTTTGAAACTTAAAACCTAAAATCTTAATTTTGAAATGGTGATACATAAAAACCTGATTTATGTATTGTTCTCAATAAAAATAGTGAAAATTACATGGAACCAAATTCTTCGAGCTAACATTTCAAAAATCAGATCATAATTAAACACTTGAACATTATTAGTAATATTTAAATCTAAATTAATCTATATATCCACATCTATCTACCCAAACTATAATTATTTTACTCTCTCCCTCCTCTCTACACCTCTCTTTTTTTCTTTTAAAATATCGAATCATCGTCGAAGACAACGCAGCACCAGCACGACTACAACACGACATCACAGTGATAAGAGCGACGACGGCGGCAACGACAACAATGTCACCCCATGTAAGAAGATCTGAGAGCGGCGGGTGGTTTTCATACTGCAGTGGTTTTCAACAGTGGCGATGTCGACTCAGGCTCTGATCAGATCTGCTTACAGTGGTTCGTGGCGATGATGAGGTGCTGTTAGAGGTGTCAATTCAGGTGGTCCGGGTCGAGTAGGCCCGCCAACATATGAGTCCGGTAACGGCCTACGTAAAAAAAGCCCGCCAGATACAAGTTCCGGTTGGTTTCGGTCAGCCCATAATTTTGGACTACAACCCAGGCTCGCCCGCTGACCCATCCGGGTCGAGCCCATGCGAGTCATGGGTAGCGGTTTGTTCCAGTTTGGCTGGTATGATTATACAAATAAAATTATAAAATATAGAGTTTTTCATATTTATAGCAAAAAAAAAATTTTTTTTATTAAAGGTAAACTAAGAATTGAACAAAATGATAAATTCATATTTATACCAAAAAATGTTTACATAGAATTCAAATTCAATGTAACATGAATTATTTATAACTTTGCAAAGTTAAACTTAAATTAAACAAATAGCAACTAAATGCATTTCTAATTACTATTATCAAATATTTATAGCATAAGTACATCTCAACGAGGTTGATACTTACTTTTATTATAATTTATAGTTTAAGTACATTCCAATTAGGTTGACACCTACTTAACTATAATATTTAATTTTTTTTTCACGGGTCGCGATTAACCGTGGCCCATGCAGGTGAAACCCGCAAAACTCGTGGGTCACACCTCCTTGACCCGTGAACCAACCGCTCGGGGTCACGGGTCAGCCCGCGATCCTGGTCGATCTGGGTCGATTCTCACGGGTCTGACCAGCCCATCCGTCTTGACACCTCTAGGTGCTGTGGTGGTAAGATTCTGGCAATGATTGTGAATGTGCTTAAGGGTGTGGTGGTGGTGTTGATGTCGTTTGTAGTGGTGGTGGTGGTTTGGGGTGGTTTTGGTGTTGTTGTTGGGGAGGGAGGGGGGGAGAGGTTGTTGGTTGTGCAAGTAAAGGTGCTGGAGGTGATGGTGGATCTGATGTCGGTGAGCGTGGCAATGAGTTATTGAGGTTTTTGTTGGTAGTGCAAATAGAGGTCGTGGTAGTGGCGGCGACAGTGTCCAGTGGTTAACTGCGGTCACAAGTGTTGGTTGTGGTCACAAATTATTTGGTTGATTATGACCATTAAATTGGTTAATCCGTGACCAATAAAAAATGTGAGTAACGAAAAAGATAAATTGTGACCACGAAATAATGTGTGACCTATAAAATTATTAATTTGTGATCGATAATTCAAAAATTTGTGACTATCTGATAAGTTGTGAATTATAATATTTGTGATTTATGATTGATAAATAAATTGCGACGTATAAATTTTTGATTTGTGACCGATGTACATATCGCGACCTATAAAATTTTTGAATTGTGATTATACGATAATTTATGAAATAAAATTTTTGATTGAAAATTTGTGACTGTCTGATAAGTTGTGACTTATAATATTTGTGAATTGTGACTGATAAATAAATTGTGACGTATAAATTTTTGATTTATGACCGATGAACAAATTGTGACATGTAAAATTTTTGAATTGTGAAAATAAAATAATGTGTTACATAAAAAATTTTATTTGTGACCGAAAAATAACGTGACTAATTAAATCGTTAAATTGTGACCAAATTGTATAAATGACCTTAATACTTAATTAATAAAAAATATATAATTAATTAATTAATAAATAAATAAATTTTAATTTGTATCTAATTTTTGTAATTTGTAACATTTGTTCTTAGTTTTGAAATAGGTAAAACCTAACCTCTTAATTATGAAATTTTCCTTAAGAAGTAGAACGAAAAACTAGACTTAACTTGGATCTCACCTAGGGCTAGCACGAGATGTAGCCTGGTCTAGTTCAGGCCCAAATCCGTTCAACCTTTATCTCGATATTTTAATTTTTTCTAATCGAAAGCTTGATCAAACACTCCCTCAATAGTGAGACTATACTTAAAACAAAAAGGCCAAAAAAAGCTAAGTATTTTAGCTAAGAGTAATGTTATTGGTAGTCGTTTATTTCACGTAGGACGATTTCGATCGTGAACAACTATAAGTATCATTACTCTCAACTAAAATATGCGCTAACTACTATGTTAATTCTAAATAATAACTTCCTTAATTGTTTTGTGGCTAAGGACAAACTTTTACTTTCTAATTTTTAATCATTGTATTTTAATTAATGAGTAAAAAATATTTGGCCAATTTGCTCTAACAAATATAGAGCAAATTTTATTAGTTATAAATGTAAATAAAAGTAACAAAACTAAACACATCTTCCAGCAATGCTATTTAGCCCTGTTTGACAATTATTATTTTGAAAAAAACAAAATTTTGAATTGTGATATTTAGAACAATGTGTGATTAAAATGTAGTAAAAATTTTGAATTTATGTGCACAATATTTTATTGTGTGAATATGTTGTTGAAAATAAATATATTTAAAAAAATACCTTTCAAATAATAGTTGTCAAACGTGAACAAGATAAAACATCAATTAACACTGTGATATTAAACCCCTATTTAGTAGAAATTAAAATTTAATTTTTAACAAATTTTGACAAAAAACAATAAAACATTCAGTTAAGAAGTTATGAATTGATGTTGCTAATTTTTAACATATCATATTACTAAGCGAGTTTTTAGGTGCAAAATCCGAATCTAAAAATAATATAAAAAAGAAATTTCTTGCATAATTATTTTTGCTTGGGAATGCATATTATATTATAATCTATAAATAAAGGCTTGGCGAAAATTTTTCGTTTACAATCATAGTTCAAAAACTAACATGCCGTGAAGCACGGACACGCTGTTAGCAACAATGTATCGGTGTCCGACACATATTAGACATCGGTACGCCTTGGGCACGTCGCCGTGTCCGAGTTCCTTGAGGCGTGTCGAAGGCGAGAAAATGCAGATAACTTGAAGAAATCAGTAAAAAAAATAGATGGAAGGGAAGAAGTGCTAGCTTGAACGGTAATACCTGGGAAGCCGTCGACTATTTTGGGCAAGGGAAGAGGAAAAAAGAAAGGGGAAAGGAAAAAGAAGAAATGCGTTTGGTGAAGGAAGGGAGAGGAGACGTGGGGGAGAGAAGAAAAAATAGAGAGCAAACATGTGAAAGGAAAGAAAAGTGAGAAACGACAAGAAGATAACTCTTTAGGAAATGAAAGGTTACTAGGCCGACCATTGTATTTTTTTTTTTCTAGAAACGTTTTTCATATGAAATGATTATCGTTCTATCTGTATTATTTGACAAAAAAAAAAAAAAAAAATTGGTAAAATTTTATTTAAATCAATTTTTCACCATTTTACTCTTCAAAATCTATTTATCATTATTTTACACTATTAAATTAAAATAAACTAAAAATAATAATATTTTAAGTCGAAACTTTTCAACTTATTCGTGTGAATGCTTCTTGAAAAAGAGGTTTCATCCCCCGGCCAGGCTTCATACGAAATACCATCCCATGGTATGTTATTTACAGGTTGATCAATTAGTTGAACACCAAAACATAGATTTCAGGTGCAAAGAATATAGTTGATTTCGCACAATTTGTGCAAATTAGCAAATGAAAAGACAAGCATAAATCTCACTGAAATAGCAATCAAAAAGCATCTTCAAGGGGATTGATTCAATTTAATTTACTTCGATCAACAGCAACATCTTTACTCCCTCCCTTTGATTTGATTTACCGCTAGATCTAAGAACGTATGATCACTATAATAAAATAAAAGAGATACTATCCACCCTAGAACACAAAATCATAATAATACCAAAAACAGATCTGAAATCGAAACTCGGAGAAGATAGGGAAAGAAAGGAATCCAGAGGAAATTGTTGGAATGGGAGGACTCGGAAAGAAACACGAGGAAATTCCTGGAAATTCCTTCCTTCCGCAGAACTCCATTCCAATAACTTCATCTACACCCATTTCCTTTCCCCCTTCTCCGCCAAACCAAACCTTCTTCTCTCCATATGGCTCTGTGCATCGAGTGAACGCTTACAAGGGATTATATATAGAGCAACAGAAAACGCGTTAGAGAGTTTACTAGGGTTTACATAACTTTTCGATATTGCGTTACTACTTCCTCACTTTTCAATTTCTTTCCATTTCAGTCTTTTTAAGATAATAATACCCTTAATTAATTGTGACCACATGGCAGACAGAAAACGCGTTAGATAAAGTTGACTGAACTTTTTAATATTCTTTTCACTTTAGTCCTTGTTGACCCCAATTTCAAAACTCATTTTTAACTGCATATTTCATCGAACTCACACCTTTTTATTCATAGATTTTGTCAAATTTTATCAAGATCTGTTAAAAATCTAATTTTTATTCTGATCATACATAACATAAATAATAGTAACATTTTTTTACTAGAGACGAGGCGGCGTCAAAATAATAATTCTTAAAAAAATTATGAGCATGTTTGGTGGAGCTAAAAAGTCGATTAAAATTGAAAATATGACCGTTATTGATTTTCACTCGTCTAATAAAAGTCAACAATAACGATTAATTTTTCAATTTTAATCCAATTTTAATTTCTATCAAACACACTCTATATCTTATTCACAAGAAATAAAAAATAAAATGTAACTTCTTCGTGGGGTGGGACTTCGCCCAAGGATAGTTGGCCAATCAGTCAAAGAAAGCTTAATCCCAAATGTCCATTAAAACATTTTTTTTTCCCTTTTCGACTATACATATTCACAATAAAATATTTTGCGTATAAATTAAAAAAAAAAATCTTCATTTCAGTCATACATTATCCAAAAAATCATTATTTCAAATCTCATTTAAATGGTGGAAATTGCAAATCACATATGTAATGTGTATTTCGACCTACGGACTCATTAGTTTCCAACCTCACAAATTTCAATTCTAAATTAAATGGTCAAAAATTAGTGAGATAGAGTCGAGGCATACCACTGAGCTTTTTTCAGGATTAGATGAATAGCCTAAAAGTATTCGTTTCATTAGCTTTAGGAAAAAGTTTGTCGCCGTTGTATTCATAACTACTTCTTTCATCAGAGATCCTTGCGATGGAGAATGACGATGCTGAATAGGATAGCTAAATCGGACGAGGATGCTCATCAATTGGTAGAAAGTGAAGAACTTGATCAGAAGAATCAAAAACTTTGTTAGCATTGGCTGATTGCACAATGCACGCCGAGGAAGCACCTGAAATATCCTGTCATAAAGAAGGAAAACGATTCATGACTGATCTGCTTGGCCAAAAGAGCAAGAACCATGTATATCGATTCAGATATTTTCTGCCAACTATCCTTGGTTTTT
Organism: Fraxinus excelsior; assembly: GCA_019097785.1. Taxonomy (NCBI): domain Eukaryota; kingdom Viridiplantae; phylum Streptophyta; class Magnoliopsida; order Lamiales; family Oleaceae; genus Fraxinus; species Fraxinus excelsior. The sequence continues at coordinate 2,515,306 of CM032640.1, forward strand.
CTTAACATTTTGTTTTCGTACTTTATTGTTAGTTTGAACAAATTGAGAATGGCAGAGTAATTTTAATGGAATTGATTATTTCAATTATTTGGAACGAAGGATGATCACCACCATTTATAGATGGGTTTCACCAGTACAACAAACTCAAAATAAGGCTAACAAATTTAACAGATAAAACGTAGGAAATGTGAGCTAACCAAAAACGTTAAAAGCTAACACACGCTTTCCTTTTATTCTTTAAACGGGCTAGAGGAACAACTAAAACAATTTATATAAACGGGCTTGTTATATTGGGCTGGAACAACTCCTTCAAGCTGGCCCAGCAACACCCGAAGCCCATCAACTCATGTATTCTCTTCATCCCCCCCTCAAGGTGGAGGTTGGTGTAAATCACCCAACCCCAACTTGGAAAGAAGACGAGAAAAGTGGGGTGCAGCAAGAGGCTTTGTAAAAATGTCTGCAAGCTGAGATATGGACGGAATATACTGAGGAAGAACGAAACCGGATTTATACAGATTCCGAACTAAGTGACAGTCAATCTCCAAATGCTTTGTGCGCTCGTGGAAGACCGGGTTAGCAGTGATATGCAGAGAAGCTTTGTTATCACACCACAGCGAAATGGGAAGAGTGAATGGGATGTGTAGATCAGATAAAATATAGGTAATCCATTGTAATTCACAGACTGTACTACCCATGCTTCGATACTCGGCCTCTGCTGAAGAACGCGAAACTGTAGTCTGTTTCTTAGTCTTCCAAGAGATAAGAGAGGACCCCAAAAAGACACAGTAACCAGTTAGGGATTTCCTTGAATCCGGGCAAGAAGCCCAATCAGCATCAACATATGCTTGTAAATCAAGTGAGTTTCGCGCAGGAAAGTAAAGACCTTTCGAGGGACACCCCTTTAGATATTTTAGTAAATGCATAGCAGCTTCCCAGTGAGATTCGGATGGGGAATGAACAAATTGACTAAGCTGCTGAACCCCATATGTAATATCTGGTCGCGTTAAATTCAGATAGAGAAGCCTCCCAACCAACCTTCGATATTTCTCTGGATCTGGGAGTAATGAGTCTGTGTGAATAATTAGTTTAGTTCCCTTTGGTATTGGCACCTGAGTTGGTTTAGCTCCTGTCAATCCTGCTTCATGAATTAAATCAAGAACATACTTTCTTTGATTAACATGCATGCCCTCTTCACTGCGTGCAATTTCAAGACCCAAGAAATATTTTGCATATCCCATATCCTTGATAGTAAAGGCTTTATGCAGGTAATGCTTGACAGCAACAATATCATCCTCATGTGAGCCAGTGATAAGAACATCATTGACGTAAACTAAAAGAACTAGGATCCTCTGAGACTGGTGTTTGATAAACAAGCAATGATCATGTTCAGATTGGTGAAAACCAAAATTGTTAAGTTTCAAACAAAGTTCAGCGTTCCATTGCCGTGATGCCTGCTTCAGGCCATATAGGCTACGCTTTAATTTGCAAACTTGTCCTGGTAATGCTTTGTGAAAACCATCTGGAGGCAGCATATACACTTCTTCATCCAAGAAACCATGAAGAAAAGCGTTGTTAATGTCTAGTTGATGTAAAGGCCATCCTTTATCAGCAACCATAGTGAAGAGTATTCGCACGGAAACCATCTTTGCCACTGGTGAGAAGCTATCAAAATAGTCGATCCCTTGCAACTGATGATATCCTTTGGCAACAAGTCTTGCCTTCAGCCTGTCAATTGAACCATCTGGGTTTAATTTCACCTTATAAACCCATTTAGACCCAATGGCATGCTTCCCGGAAGGTAGGGTAGTCAATTCCCAAGTATGATTACTTTCGAGTGCAGCAAGCTCCTTTTCCATAGCCTGAATCCAATCCTTGCTCTGACTAGCCTGACTGTAAGAATGTGGTTCCTGAACAATTGACAAGGTAGCTAGAAAAGCAGTATGTGATGAACTAATGTGTGGTAAAACTTGGTAGGGAAAAGTAGAAGGGGAGTACCCTGTTGAAACAGGTGGAATTTTCCTGCAAAATGAAATCATATTAGCAGTTGGCAGAACCTCTGTGCTATCAACATTGGTAACAAAATCCTGCAACCAAGGTGGTTTGGATTTAAATCTGGTACTCTGTCTAAGAATAGGAGCAGATGTAGATGGTGGAGCACTATGGGAAAGGGTAGAATTTTCATCAGACTGTGTGTCAAGAAAAGGGACAGGTATTAAGGGAATTAAATCAGTAACTGTACGTGGAGAATCTATAAGATCTTGTTGCACCTCTATTTCGGATGACTTATTTGATGAAGGTGTGGTGATATCTTCATCCAATTCAGATCCTAGAGTAAAGGGTAAAGGTGGAGACAAATCTTCTGAAGCTGAATTTTTGAAAGGAAAAATGGATTCAAAAAATTTTATATCTCTTGACACTTGAATTTGCTTCGTGTTCATATTGAAAGTTTTGAATCCCTTTTGACCAGGATTGTAACCCAGGAAGATACACTTATATCCTCTCTCCTCAAACTTGTCTTTATGAGGTTTGGTATTCGCAATATAGCAAAGAGACCCAAAAGTTCTAAGCTGTGAGTAATTTGGTTTCTTTCCATACAGCCTCTCGAAAGGAGTAAGCCATCGAAGGATTTTTGTAGGAAGCCTATTTATGATGTGAGTTGCCATCAGTATAGAGTAGGGCCAAAAATTTTTTGGTAAACTTGCTTGAAACATTAATGACCTGGCAATCTGAAGTAAATGCTTATGTTTGCGTTCAACCACACCGTTTTGTTGAGGTGTATAGACGCAAGACCGATGATGTATGATCCCAGAATTTTGAAGTAAAAATTGGCACTCAGCATTCAAAAACTCAGTCCCATTGTCTGTTCTTAGGCATTTGACCCTTTTATTAAATTGATTTTCAACCATTTTGAAGAAACAATCAAGGGTCTTGGTAACTTGTGTTTTATGATGGAGTAAGAAGGTCCAAGTTGCCCTGCTAAAATCATCAACCACAGTTAGAAAATATGGAGTTCCAGTCAAGGAGAATTGTCTGTAAGGTCCCCAAAGATCAACATGTAATGTTTCAAATACACCATCAGTATGAATAGAACTAACAGGAAAATGTGTTCTCTGCTGCTTTGCCTTGTGACAAATTTCACAATGTTGTAAGGTTTCAAGCTCTTTTGAGGAGTGTTTCATAAATTCTAAGTATTGCAGAGTATGAAAAGAGGTATGTCCAAGTCTACTATGCCATTTTAGGAGTGAATCAGTAGTAGAAGAAATAGAATTCTTATTGACATCAGATATTTGATTACAGAATGGAAAGGAATTAGAATTTTCAGACTCGACAATGGACTGACCAGAGTTTCCTTTATTATTAAAACAGAAACTAAATTCATCTAACAGGTACAATCTTCCTATAAGCCTGCCAACCGCTAAGACTCTTTCACTCTGCAGGTCCTGCAACAGGCAGAAATTGGGGTAAAATGTCAGTTTTAAACGAGCATTTTGGGTGAGTTTTGGTACAGATAGGAGATTGAATTTGAAGCTAGGGATATATAGTGAATCAGTGAGACATAATTGCGAATTCAATGTCACATTTCCTATTTTGTTAACTGGTTTAGTAGTCCCATCAGGTAAACAAACATGTATAGGCTGTGTTGTGGTTTTTAAATTTGTCATCAATTTAATATCACCACAAATATGATTAAAAAGGAATGATAGAAACTCATACCTGCGTATTCCTTAACATGAGTAAAGTTCACCTTATTCTCCAGATCCATTAATGTCTTTTCTCTTAAGGCTCTCCGTACTTCTGTCTTCACCATGTCTGCTACACTTATTTCATCACTTTTCCTGGTCTCACTCATCTGATCCTCACCAATGTCAAATGGTGTCTCTGCCATGTTTGCCAAAAATCTTCCATTATTAAAACCTCTTGATCTCTGCTCTTTCAGATCTCTATACCAATCCGGGATTCCATTTAGTTTAAAACAGATATCCCTTGTATGGCCATTCATGTTACAATGGTCACAATGTGAGTTCTCCTTTTCTGTGATTCCATACCTCCTTATGTTTCCCCTTGCTGAGTTATAATTTCCTCTATTGAAACGTCCCCTGCCTAATCCTCTGTAGTTGTTACCTCTACCTCCATTATCTCTCCTATATTCAGTAGTTCTGACAAGCATAGCTGTGTTATCATTTGTTTCTGGATAGATGATATGCACTTCCCTTTGTTTCTCAACTCTAAGCACCATTGAATAAGCTTTGTTAACTGAAGGCAGAGGATCCATTACCAAAATTTGGTTCCTTATATGATCAAAAGTATCGTTTAGTCCCATCAAAAATTGCATCAAACGATTAAAACCTGTTAGATCTGATACTTCCTTGGAAGCTGCACAGGTGCAAACTGGAACTGGCATCAAACATGCCAATTCATCCCAAAGTTTTTTTAATTTTGTGTAGTACTTTTCTGCTGTCAATATCCCTTGTGATATACTTCCAATTTCCCTCTGCAATTGATACAATAGGGGTCCATTACATTCACCGTATCTCTCCTTCAACTCTTCCCACAGATCCTTCGCAGATGCAGTGTATATAAAAGCCTCAACAATTTCTTTCGAAATCGAATTTAGTAGCCACGATCTGACCATACAATCAACTCGTACCCATTGCTCAAATTTAGCCGAATTCTCAGCTGGTTGTTCACAACTTCCATCTATAAAGACCAATTTCAATTTTGCCCCCAAAGCTATCTTAATAGATCTGCTCCAGCTAAGATAATTCTGTCCTGTCAAGTGTGAGGTAACCAGCTGCATTCCTGGATGATCCGAGCTCTGTAAATCTAATGGATCTCCATTAGAGTATGCCTTCTCTGTTACTTGCCTCTCTGTAACTCCACCATCTTCAGATCCAAGTCGAGGTGGAATCTCGAGTCCCGCCATTTAGAACTTCAGTAATAAATTTCTAAAAGAAATGAACCATGCTCTGATACCATGAACAAATTGAGAATGGCAGAGTAATTTTAATGGAATTGATTATTTCAATTATTTGGAACGAAGGATGATCACCACCATTTATAGATGGGTTTCACCAGTACAACAAACTCAAAATAAGGCTAACAAATTTAACAGATAAAACGTAGGAAATGTGAGCTAACCAAAAACGTTAAAAGCTAACACACGCTTTCCTTTTATTCTTTAAACGGGCTAGAGGAACAACTAAAACAATTTATATAAACGGGCTTGTTATATTGGGCTGGAACAACTCCTTCAAGCTGGCCCAGCAACACCCGAAGCCCATCAACTCCTGTATTCTCTTCATAGTTGCTAAATCCTGTTCATTTATCACTAGTTTTGTCCAATTTTTTTGGCATTCCATTATTGATACCAACACACTTTTATGTCCTAGGTCCAATCAACTTCGGATATAAGCACTTTTAATGTATATATATAACCGATACATATTTATGGCAATATCTATTATTTAATTGAATTAATTAAATAATATAATCCGTAGATTCAAGTCTTGGTGATTTGTTAATCACAAAGAGTTGTGATTGTGAGATACAAATTACATATGATTGAATCTTAAATAGTTCATGGTCGTATATAATAACGAGATGCGGTTATCGTTATTACGGATAGACCATCACATGTGGCATTTCTTACTTATGAAGTAAATAGTTGATCTCACAAGTTAAAGTGTGGTGACACTTGAATGAATGCGTGAATGTTTTGTTATAGAACAAAACATTGGAGACCCGTTGAGAGATTCCACATGGAAAACTATCTACGTGTTAGTGGTTAATTTTTAACGTTCAGTAGTGGAATTTGTCATTTGACTTGAGGTCATCATAGTGCCTTATATGAGGACAGTCACGCTTTGGTGATGTCGAATGTTGCTCTGTCAAGGGTCGCTAATACGACATCATTCGGATATGTCAAGAATCATATGAAGGTTGTGAATGATTAATAGAGGATTCGTCACTCTTAGATAGTAAGAGATTATGATCTACATTTCATCCAGTTAAGTTGATAATGAAATCCTTGGTCAAGGTGAACTCATAAGTCGAAAAAGAGTTTTCGACTTACATTGACTTAATAGTAGGATAAAAGATATGATCGATAATTGAGATTGACACATATCCATATCTCGTAATTGATCGGATCATATTGACGAATGGATTATAGTTTCACGGTAAACGAATAAGTTTGATTTTGTCATGTCACGTGATATTTTCCGTCACATGTATTGCCCGACGCATTGCTAGATGTCAATCTGGGACAACGAATGTGAATTGATGATAAATTAAAATGGATATTTTAATTTATCAATTTTGATTATATCAAAATAATAATTCATGTCGTTAGGTATCATGATCGGGAATCTAATGGTCACACACAAAAGAGAACCAGAAGAATGAAATTTACCAATTAGTTAATTGACAAGCGTTGGATAATTAATTAATTGTGTTGCCTATTAATAGGCTTGAATTAATTAATTTGACTAATTAATTCATGGACTAGATTTAATTAATTTGATTAATTAAATGTTGGATCGGGTTAAGTTAAGAGATGAGACAAACCCGTTTGGACTTATATTAATAGACTGTTAGGGTTTGAAAAATGGCAGAGAATGGGATTTTCATTATTCTTGCTAGCACAAGAAAAGAAAACTCTAGCCACCATTCTTGTTCTCTGTGTAGATCACCATTGAATGCTGGACAATTGGACAGCTTGGATTGTAGATCGTGATCATTCCATTTCGAGAATCAGCAAAGGAGTTTGCAGAATTCATCAAAGGTATTATTTCTATCACAGTTTCTATCTAAATATAAAGCATATCCTTGTTTGGGAATCGAAATTGCTTTACTTCCGCTGTTGTAGGTTCCCAACATTTTCAAGAGTCCTTGAAACTTCCTGAAATACCTCAACAGTAAAGAGCAGGAAGGGATATCAAACCTCAAATAGTTTTTTTCACGGACAATTTCTGGTTTCCTGAATGATGAATGTTTTCTCTTAAACATGCCATATACTCTTCATCAACCAAAACTCTGGTTTTGTTTTGTTCACCTCCAAAGAGTTCTTCAAAGTTGTGGAATGTCAAATCAACATTGAGTATTGTTGCATTTTTTATATCGCAATGGTACGATATCGTAACAAGCAGTATAGTGGACCTTTGAGTATGAATATCGTTCCAACGAAAACTATACTTTAGGACTTAATCAAAATTTTCTAACTCTTATTTGATAAAAGCAAGTAAATAATTACAATGGTTGTGATTATTTTTCTTAACTACTTTTAACCAATTGAAAATATAAAAAGATTACAAACAACGGATGATTGGAGGTTCAAATATGTGATGAATATTAGGGCATAACAATTTCATCTATTGATCACCTTAATTCTTAATTCAAGATTTATAATATAATATAATGTTCGATCGAATTCTTCTATTGTATTTAATTTATCTATCTCGAGTTCTCATTAAACATATTTAACTAATTAAATTACATATCTCTATGTGAATCAATCTTAGTTAGATGAAACATTAGTTATAAGAATTCATATTATGATCGTAATAATTAGTATGTGTGTCTCTACACGTTATACTAATTTATCGAATTTTACAATATGATCTAAATCTCAAACTCACCTCTCAATTTGTAAGAGACTCGTATAATCATCAAATTAGTTATCAATTAACTCAATGCATTAAATTTATAGTAAAACCAACACATATAAGAATAAATCACATGAATTTTGAATAAAAAAATAAAGAATCACAAATCGATCCCATTATTTTTCCTAATATGAAAATTAGTTACTCTGCACAAATTCACAAGCCGCCTTTTTTTTTTTTTTTTTTTTTTGTTCTCTTTTTCCTCCCCAAATATCTCTGCCACTGTATATGTATTCTCCTAGCCGCCGTTGTTGACTTGAAAAATAAACTCTAATTTCCTCCCCTTTTATCTCTTGCTTCCTGCCTCTTTTTTTTTCTCCTTATTTTCTTGTTTCTTCCCAGCAGCCGTCCATTTTTTCCTTCTCCTCTATTCGCCGGCATATATGTATATAATATATAGCATATTTTCAACCACATTGAGGTCCAATTAAAATTTTCAATGCAAATTCATTGATGGAGTTAAATCATTTAATATATTATTTCTTTCCAAGGAATTCATCTTTGGATTTTGCAATTTTTCACCACTTTTGCATTCTTTTCTCTAATTCTCCATTATACATAAAGTTTTACTACAAAATACGATTTTAGGGTAGAAACTACACTTATCAGGTTGCATATTTTGAGGCCAAAACTGCAAGGTTCAGGTGATTGATAACCAATATTTATTGCTACAAATCTATATACTATGAAAAAAAAAGTGGGACTTTTGCACTTCCAAATCGTGTTTCCGTGCAAATGATTTTCAGTGCTTATCAAATGTCCTAGCAGTGACAGAAATGATTCCTCAGGCATCTCCTCATGAGGACTACCTATATATTGAAGTTCATTATGTTGGAATTTGGTTTAAAGTTGGTTGAATTTGATTAAATAAAAACATGAAAATGTCATTTTGTGTCAATTTCGGACAAATACTCAGACGTAATCCGATAGTCAAATTACGAAAGTAAATAAACTAACTTGTTCTAGTTGTCAAGTAGATGATCATGGTATATTTGAAATTTCAAAATCAACAGATTTGGGCGCTCAAGCATCACGCCAGAGCCAGGCAAGCGACAGGAAAGGCTGCAACCTTTCATGAAAGATGCTGAATTTTGGAACATGTCTCTCCGGTCCGGCCACACCCCCTCATCCTCTATAAATTGGACCCTCTTATTGCTTTAAATCATTCAAAATCATTATTCTTGATTGCATTACATCAAAACTCTTGAGAATTCATAGTTTTCTTGCATAAAAAATCATGTTCTTGGTTGAGAGGAAACCGTTAGTATTGATGTAGGGCAACTTCGTTTTAAGGAGAAAATGTCAAACACTTGCCTTGACCAATTCTAACACCTGTATTTCTATTTCTGATTTCTTTTAAATTTGTGTTTTGATTTTAGAAATACTAATTTTCTTTTGTTTAAATTTGAAGGGTTTTAATTGAAGGGGTTTAAGCATTCAGAATTCGTATTTTGTACTGTTCTTGAAATTCTTGTGCAGAATGGTATGATGTCATCTGCTTATTGGGTGGCCGAGAGGGCCATCAGCGTGAATTTGCACTGCGTTGCTGATGTTTTGAATGATGGATACTTGAAATATGATGTCTCGGTCAAGTTACTTGATTTGTTATTGTGGTTGTACTAAAAAAAAATCTGATGTTAAGCATTGTTTAGTTGTTTTTTATAAGATGGCGAGGAGCAGGTTTTTTCCGGATGTGAAGAATTGTAACAGAATTCCTAGGATACTTAGGGATAGAAATTTGGTTGCAAAAGCTAGAGAAGTGTATGGGATGATGGAGGATATTGTGATCGAGCCTACTATTGTAACCTATAACACGATGTTGGATTTTAATTTGTAAAAAAAGGTGAAGTGCAGCAGACACTTGACCTTTTGCTATAGATGCAGAGGAGGGATTTCCATCCGAATGACGTTACATATAATGTGCTGATCAATGGATTGTCAAAGAAAGGTGAGTTTGATCATGACAAGATGATTGGGGAGATGTTGAATAAAGGTTTGGAGGTTTCATCCTATACGTATAACCCTCTTATATGTGGTTATTGTCAGAAGGGAATGCCTATTGAGGCACTGGGGCTTGGGGAAGAGATGGAAGTTGAAGGAGCCTTGCCTTCTATATTGACTTACAATGCATTTATGCATGACTTCTGCTAGTTAGGGAGAGTGAGTGACGCCAGGCAATGGATTCCCATGATGCTGAAGAAGAACCTGGTGCCTGATGTTGTTACATACAACACTCTGATATATGGACACTGTCAGTTGGGGGATATTACTGAGGCTTTGTTCTTGTTGTTTGAGATGAGGAGAAGGAATGTGGACCCTACTTTGGTAACCTATAATACAATGACGGATGGATTGTGCAAACACGGGGATTTAGATTGTGCTATGTGGCTGAAAGATGAAACGATCAATTATGCCATTTTTCCTTATGCTTTTAGCTATACAATTCTCATATATGGTTCTTATAAGGCATGAAACTTATTGATGGCAAAGAAAGTATTTGATGAGATGGTGAGCAAAGGGATGGAGCCTGACCGGTTTGCATACACAACTTGCATTACGAGTGAACTTAAGCTTGGTGAGTGATAGTTCTACGCCATTCTTGTTACAAGAAGGAATGCTACTAATGTATAAAATTTCTGTGGATGGGATCTGTAATTTAGATCGTTTAGAAGAAGCTTGAGAATTTTATTGAAGATGGTCCGTGATGGAGCTAGCGTTTCAATATTTATAAGATGTGGAGCAGAAGGGACTTTGCAAATGTGATTGCATATAATGATCTGATAAATGGTCACTGTAAAATCAGAAGAACGTATAAGGCTTACAGATATATTTCAGAGACGCAATTGAATGACTGTCCATAAATAAATACCTACTTCATTTTGATGAATGAGAATCTGATCTAGAGATCCAATGGAGGTTTTGAGATTGTATGAAAATATGCTTGATGGTGTAATCCAATCTGATTCTTAAGTATTGATACGGGAGGAGATGAAGAGACTGGGTTTAAGAAGGACCTGTGGTATTAGTGACTCTATCACAGTATTTGCTTCAAGTAATATCATTAATAATGGTGGGTCATTTAGGTGAACTCTCTCTTTCCAGCACCGCCATAGCCATTTCTCTCTGTGGTGTCACTGATTTCAGCTTTCTTTTAACTTGTACGCATAACTAAGTTTTGATTTGCTTTGTTTTGTCTCCATTTAGTTAGTTAATGCATTTATTAATGGTGAATGCTGTGATTTCTTGTATATATATGCAGTAAATTTGAACTTTATTAGTTGAATTGGTAGTTACATGTTGGATTGAGTATGATTAATAATGGGAGAGTTAATTTTCATAAAATTTGATAGTTGTCTTGTTTTGTCAACTTTACTTTCGATTGCCTTGCCATTCTTCTTGTATTATACTGAGGGAAGTAGTAGGAATGCTAACTTAGAGCCTGAAAGTGACTTTTAAGCTTGGACATAGTCAATTTTTAGTAACCTTTTACTTATTTTACCTTGTAGGCTTGGCCAAACATGCTCTAAATACGCATGAGAGGTGCTGCTGCTTCCTGCAACTCTCAACTTATGATTGGGTTGGTATCAGCAGGCAGCAAAACATCCTAGGCAAAGTATGTTTATTTGCAACATTTTCTTTCTGTTCTTTAATTTACTGGCTATGTCAAATAGTGTTTTCAGTCTTGGGTTTTAGATTACAAAAGAGCTATAACTTATATTGGGCCCCAATAAGATGAATGGTCTGTACAAACCGGGCCCTTATTGCGTCTTTTTCCTGTTTCAGGTCAAGAGAACACGGGGACAATTTACACCTGCACGTTGGGACAAAGATTAGATGGATGGCATCCTCGTCTTGGTCCATTGTGATTTATTCAAGTTCTCATCCTTTGTTTTGTTTTCTTGACTGTGGAACTTAATACGATCTTCCTGAATTTTTGTCTCTGGATTCCTCCTCGAAATCCCATCATAATATATAGGTTAATTTTTTGATGGCTTATTGTAAACCAACCATTTGCGAATACAATTCTTACCTACAAGACAGGTATCTTTTGAGTTTCAATACTCCATACGTTATGCAAGATATTGATATTCTCATGAGGTGATCTTCTCATTTTTTCTTGTTTTTGCTTGATTGCTGCTTTCGATTTTCAGAAAACCAGCTTTTGCTTGCTATCTGTGTTTTCGAACTCCTTATTTGTATCAAGTTTGGACATGGTGTGCTTTCTTGCTTTTTTCACAGTATGTTCACATATTAAATCAACGTTTAGGAACTCATTTAATTGATTGTTTCCTAATTCCATGCACAAAGTGTTGGGATTGGAATTGTGATATTCTTGGCTACATGGTCATGGCAATTGCACAGATCAACGAGGAGGAAGCGCCAATAAGTTCGTATTTCTACCTTTGGTGTTCTTCCGATTCCTCCATATTTTCTGGTTACCCAACCTTGTTGTAAAATGCCCACCAAAGTTTTAACTGTAAATGTTTTGCTCTTTTAGGTTAGATGTTACAAATTGATTCATGTAGAGAGATTGCCAGTTTTTTTTTTTTTTTTTTCCTTTCGTTAGACGCGATACAGATGCAATTTAGATGAAATTTTTCTGGAGCCTGGCTTGTTGAAAGCATTATCAGCAGTTGCTTCTTACTTAAATATATTTTTTGCTTCAACGTTTAAAGTCATGGCTTACTGTTGATCGAATATCTGATGTGTTGTGTTCTGTAAACAACATGCTTTAATCGTTTATGATTATGATGATCATTGAAAACAAGTCTACATATTAAAGATCTATCTTTTTGAGGATGTTGTCGTGTTTTTGCAAAGCATTGAAAAAGAAAAAAACTATCTTTAGTCATTTTCTCTCATTGAAGATATGATGGTGACATACCTCATATATTTCAATTGTATCGAAGAAAAGAAATAAGAAAAAGAAAAATTGGTACATTAACTGAAAAAATTACAGGACAAAATTGAAGTGCAACCACTGCACAAAACTTGAATAACTTAAATGGCTCGTGAGACTTGCGGAAAATTTCTTCTTGTTAACAACATTTTCTTTTCTTGTTATTGCTTTGCATTAGCATGAGACTTAGATAAATTCTTGACGCCGAGTATAAATTCTTCAACCCAATTTTAGTTTAATTATTTATAATTAGAAAGGTTCAAAGTTTTACATGTTCTTGAAATTCTAGAGAAGAGTAGCGTGAAGAGAAGTAATTCTTCTCTTCTTCTAAATTGAAAGTGAAAGTCAGCCTACCAAATTGTGCTAATTTCCCACAGGAAGTATCGACAATACCATAAAATGAAACTAGTCTGCATACAAGTCGAGTTAATACAAGACAGATGTAGGTATGATGATCAAGAACACAATACTATTTCTAATCTACCTTTTACCAGACTCCATGGCATCATATGTTAAGCTCAAAATCTGATCATCTACATTGCTGTTTGGTTGATTCACACCTCGCACTGCCATGCCAACAACATTTACAGGCTGCGAGTTGGAACTATTGATTTGCTCCAGCGCTCGGAAATATGCATAAGGACCCCATCCTGCCATCAAACACTTAACCAATTAAGCACCTGAACGACTTGACGAATCTGTCTCGCTTTAACTGAGTTTCTTTTAATGCCTACAAGGTGACATACGTACACCGCAACAGGAGGCTTTGCAAATCTAACCGAGTCCCTCAGTATAGGGAAGTCTGCTGGTAGGAATTCTTCTTAAAGAACAAACTTAAAGCGATGGAATAAGGAGAGAGGTGCTGAAACAGCAGTCTCGTGAAAGAACAAACTCAATATGGTTAAACACACACTGCAAAATATTCATTTTATGTTTTTGCAAGCAGTGAGGTAAAGCGTTGAGAACTGGCTCTGATTTAGAAATGACGCCAGCATTTTCATTTATGTATATATATGCAAATGAAACGACGTATAAAAGAAAATTAATGCAAATGAATATACTCCTACCTTCAGTGTGGTATGGAGGTGGGAAAAACTGCAGGTAGCAAAATGTAGCCACCACGAGACCTGAAAGTGTATTCAGATGTAACTCGCATGAAAACACGAGTTTTAACCTGGACAATTATTAACCATCAGCACAGGATAGGAGGAGATCACACACCTAGAAGACCACCGGCAAACACGTCTTGCCAATGATGCCAATAATCATCCACACGAGAAACACCAACTAGACATGCAGAAAGAATAGGAAAGAAAACAATGCATAATTTTGCAACATGCCCCCTGCGGTCAAATGCTTTAATTTTTCCTGATAAGTACAGTGACAGAAACCCAAGGCCTGCAAATGACCCTGCAAAACATCCTAAATATTGTTAGATGAAGAATGTTCACAAACATTGGTGACAACCTAAAATAAAGGAAATAGGTTTATATTCTTATATTGTAGATGGATTTACTTTATGTTATTTTTCGAGAAAAAAATGTTAGATGAATCATACATGAAAAGTTCATGATGTGCACAACAACATCGAAGATTAGATGTAGAATTATCGATCTACTTAGACATTATAGACTCATACTTCATAAATATATGAATAGTTTATCGCTCGAAAAGGCAAAGATAATCTTTGCAATTATGAACATTTTTTTCACACTTTGTAAATATTTAGAAAGTAGATGTAGAATTATCATTATACTTAGACATTACAGACTCATACTTTGTAAATATATGAATAGTTTGTTGCTCGAAAAGGGAAAGATAATCTTTGCAATTATGAACATTTTTCTCACATTTTGTACATCTAGCAAAAGTGAAAGTTCAAGCATAAAGCAAGAAGTACTACTTACATGAAGTATGACCACTAGGAAAACTCTTATGTCCTTCCTTTATATCACTCTCTTTCCCGTGGCATACCACATTGCCCCAACGATCATACTCCTAATGAAGTAAATGGGATGATAAGAAGATTGGTTGATTAACTACATTATGACCGATTTTGTGTTCATTGTTATGTAATACAGAGACTTGTTTTGTCATATGTTTCGAACAAAATACAATTGCATAGCATATGATCTTCTGATTATAGAGGCATTTGAAACACTAGTGAATAAAGATTGAATATAATTTAGAAATATAGATAACATACATCTTTCCCATCAGGAAAGCAACGCCAGAAAAAGTCAGGCCGAGGTCGGCCAACTGCATCTTTTATTGCATCTGTGAGGACCGCAGTAATCAGCACAGCAAATAAAAGTCCTGCATTTCAATTAGCGGAAGTGATGATCCAATCTGACCACTTGATTGCTAAAGTAAAAAAAACAGAAATCCTAATTTTAGTTTATTAAATATAGGTACCAGCAAGAGGGATCTCAAAAAATTTACAGATGGCAGGGAAATGATATTACCTAGTATACTATGGTGCAGATCATAGACATCTTTTCTCCGAACGTAGAAGAGAAGAAAAATGGTAATTGGTAGCAAAACTGCATACAGCTGATCGAAAGAGAATAGTGTTATTTCCACTTTGTGACAAACAGCATACCCTCAACAATAATGATATACATGTAAAAGGCTGGAATCTTTGATTACTTTTAGCAATATGCTTCATACCACCTATTAATAATAGACTACTTGAATTAATATTGTAAAATATAACAAGACATCGAATACATAATTGCTAAAATCTTGCCGTAATTCACAATTTGAAAATGAGCAGTTAATTTAATTTTCAGAAAGTATTTAAAATCTCAAAAGAATAAAGCATGTTTTGCAGACATCGGGACTCACTGGAACAGCCCACACCGGCACAGTATTGTCTTTCATGGGATATTTAAGATCAGTCATCATGTCCACTCCAACAAAACGGTGAAATGGGTGAATTATATAGAGAATGATCTCTATCACAACAAGCAGTAACAGTATAAGCCAGTCATGCTTGTGAATCCTTGCAAGTTCGGCTCCATGAGACTTAATGGTGTGTCCGCATCCAAGCTTGGCCCCATCTCGTCTACCCTGTTTGATAGAACATGCAGTGTGCCGATATTATTTGAGTTGCAATTCAAGTTGAGAATGCAAATTGAAATGAAATTCGACTCAAGCAAATAACGATGCTTGGAAGAGAAAGAAAACCAATGCATCTTCCGTTTCAAAAATCAAATATCACAAATTTGCCTCCTGAACAAGTCCATTGAGAATTAAAGAAACAAATAGCCAGAAATTACTCAGTTTAATGCAGGTGTGAACCAACTAATGAAAGCAAAACATCTTTCTGCAGAATTTATCGTAATTATTTTCATATTTTAACATTTTTGAAAAACATAAAATCTCATGCCAATCTAGCTACTATTTTAAAACGTGCCATTAGCAAGAAAACTTGGATTAAAATGACGCATTCAGGATCAGAACTAGTTAATAGCAGTGAAATCAGATATCCTTCCTGGGAAATACAAATTACTACTATAACATTTACGGCTTATTTGGTAAGGTGGACGGTATGAATAATCTTAGTAAAGGAAAAGAAGTTAAAATCTTGTAAGTTATTCCGTCCAGTCTTAATCAATACTAGTACCAAACCTACCCTTAATTTGTGGAAAGGACACACAACTTTATATCCAAAAACTATTTGGCAGTTAAAGCTAAAAGATATGAAAGCCCTCAAACCAAAAAGTAAAACTATTAAAGCGAAATCTGAAGCAAATTGTTATGTTTTTAATTTACACAGATAGCAAAAGAAACTACGACAATTCACACGATTAGTGGCTCTCTCTTTATGGACACGAAACCGTTAATTAATTAAAGAACAATGGCTTAACCACAAGATTTTTCATATTAGTCAGTATGCTAATTGCTAACCATTAATATTTCATACAACTTGAAAAACTATCACCTGATTATTCAAGACAAATGTTCTACAGCCTCCCTAAAATCAGTTCGAGCTTCAAAATAAATCGAATTAAAATATCTTCATCAAATTTCCAATCTGATGCAGATCAGAGCTGCTTGTTAGTATATGGTTGAAATAATAAAAACATTAAACTTTCAAAATGAAAAGAGATCCACTTGCATTGACCACCTAAAATCCTACCATCAAAGGCAAACCATAGAGTCATGTGGTGCAGTCAATTTTCTGACCAACCCAATTCACCCATAAATTTGGACGTTAATGGATAAATCCCACATAGGCTAAAGAACCAACAAATAAGATGGATCCCATGACTCAATATTACAAACCACCAGATTATATTCGTTTCCTAATAAAAAGGCAAGCAACTTCAAGATTTGGTACAACGGGATTACAAAAAATTAGAAAAATTGTTTATAATTGAATAAACCAAACAAAACAAATTGCACCACAATGATCCAAGCCACTGTAAGCATGAAATACACTTTAAAAACTCAAATTCCCAAACGTACAAAACAAAAATACTAAAAGAAATAGATATATAACAAACCTGGAACATATTCCAGAAATTCGTAGTAGGACAGAAAGAGATCATATCCCTCCAGCCCATTTTGAATGCTTTAATCCACTGATTCCCAGATTCAAGAACAGATAAAAATGGTGAAACAGTGAAGAGTAAAAAAAAAAAATATCTATAACCGTCGAAACAACCAAGTGAGGTTCTGCGAAATGACAAAATATTTTGAAATATTTTTCTTGGAAGTAATAGTATCAACAACTGTGAAAATGGGACCCCAAATTAATGGTACCAACCCCATACATTTGTTGCTTAATGAAATGATTATTGCAAACTTAGAAGTTCAATAATGGCAACTGAATTCTTCAAGGGAAAAATAATCAGAGAAGATAGAAGTTCGGATTGGGAAAAAATGGGGTCCTCCAAATAAGTAACGGCTAACTATCGGCAACGCAGACCTCGATCGTTGGATGCATTGATTAGCTGGTGCGATTAGCATTACTTTCAAAGAAGACATTCTTTTTAGATAGCATCGCTTTGTATTTTTTATTCTCATTCTTCTATTCATTTTTAACAATATATTTTTTAATAAAATAATAATTTTTTTACATCAATAAATTTTCCTTCTTTTTCAACCATTTATTTACCATCACATCATCTAAAAAATACACTCTTTCCATTTTAACGTGCATCAGACGGGGGCTAATTCTCATATTTACTTCTAGTCATATATTTACGTAATAAAATATTTTATACATAAATTCAAAAGAAAATTCTTACTTTTTAACCGCACATTCTCCAAAAAATCACTATTTAAAACTCAATTTTCTCAAATAATGACCATCAAACAAAGGCTAATCTTATGTTTAGCCTCTATTTTTTTAAAAATACTTATTTTGAAATACATATTCTTTAATAAAATATTTTTACATGTAAATCGAAATTTTTTATTTATTTTTTAATTACACATTCACTAAAGAAAAATCACTATTCAAAAAAACATTTTCTTACAAAAATGGGGCACAAACATGAGGAGAAATTTTTTATATACTCCAATAATAAATTTTTTCTTTTTTTTTAAGATCATTTATTATTTTACCCTCATTTTTCAATTATATATATTTTCTTAGATGTCAGATAGCAAAAATATTTAAAATAATATGAATATTTAAGTAGTGCAACATGATACTTGAGGGTGAGTTGGGTTCTCCAAACTCTTTATTTAAAAAATAAAAAAGTTTAAATAAATAGTTTACTGAAGCTTAGCCCTTGTTTGAGCCTCGTTTTTAGTCATATTTTTTCAAAATTCATTTTTAATTACATATTTTTCAATAAAATAATTTTACACGTAAATAATAAAAATCTTATTTTTTTTAATCATATATTTTCCAAAAAATTAATATTTTGAACTACATTTTCCCAAAAATGAGCTCAAACAAGAGCTGAATTTCAAAATTTGACTCTTTAAGATAATGAGATTGTAATCTTTAAACTTTCTCAAGCGAATGAATAATCTATCATAAAACTACTATCCACCTAATATTATTTACTCTAAGGCCCCATTTGATACACAACATTTTTCATTTTCTAATTTTAATAGTGTTTGATAGGAAAAAATTTCCTCAAAATTCGTTTTCCATCTCCTATCACGCGCCTGTTTTCTTGGTTTTCAAAGAATTCATTTTCTTTTGGTTTTGGTGGTAATTGATTTTCTAGCATTTTTTTTTTTTTGTAATTGGAAAAAATTCTAGACACATTGGTAAAAAAAAAATTATCACTTTTATTGACAATTTCATACAAAATAAAGCCAAACGAATGGTATTCGATGTGTTTTTATTTTTTTACAATTGGAACAAATTCTAAACCTAATGGTAAAAAAATTATCACTTTAATAGACAATTTTCATGAAAAATAAAATCAAACGGACACCAAATTTTTAATATTTTTCATGTGAGAAATTATACTAATCAAACATAATTAATTACAATTCTTAGTAAAACAAATTATAGGTAATTCAATTCTTTGTAATTCATTTTATTTCCACATAAATTTCACAATTGCACTCAAACGGACCCTAATTTTAATCTTCAACTCATATGGTAAATTCAAGGGCACCAAACACACCCTGAAGATGTTGAACTGGAAAGAATCTAAATCACGTAATAAAATACATTAGTTTTTTTTTTCTTTCTAAAATTCACAAATTTCCATGTATCGAGCATGGTCACGTTCGTCATCCATCATAAATGGATGTGATATTTAGACTTTTAATTGTTTTATTGATTGGTTAAATGTGAAACTAAGATCAAAAGTTACATCCATGCCCATTTGATCGGACGCGTGCTTTTTTAAACAAAAATTATTCGTTGAGTCAATAGAGGCAGTTGCCATTCAATTGTCAAGGTGAATTCGTAATGAAAGAGAGTTCAATTCTTGCATCCGTCGTGTTAGGTTTTAGATGTGTCAAAGAGTAATGTACAAATAGTTGAAAATATGGTTATTAGGTCTAGGGTTCGAGAATGGCAAAAGGAGAATAAACGGCAAAGATTTTCGCTAGATTGTCGTCAAGATTTGGCTTGAGCTACAAAAGTAGAGATATCGTTGCTAGACTGTTGTCCCTCCTTCGCTCGAGCGAGGCTGAGCCCTCACTCGAGCGACGTGGTTATCCAGAAAAATTTTATTTCGCGATTTAAAGACTTTTTACTCGGTCCATTCTTTTCTTGACCTACCTATACATACCAAAACATAGATTCATCCATATTTTTATCCTTCAACCTTCATCCGATATTGATTATTTTGGTGAGAAAAACATCGTTCTTACAATCCAAATACCAAACTGCATTTCCTCTATATCGGATAAGAGTTCTGATGATCGAGGGAAGTTGACTGGAGTTCCACTCTGTGAAGAACATGTGTTCTTCGTTGATCCACGTGAGATAGACGATTCCACAAGGTTATGAGTACTGCAGGGTGGCAGATTCCACTGAGAGCTTTGACAACAACAACTAAAGATTGGTGTAGGAGAACACGGGATCCAGTGAGAGCTATAAAGAGTGCAATTGGGAGATTAGATAGTACAGATCGTCTAGTCCGATAGACTGTAAGTTGTTTGAATCGTTTATAGTGGATTGCCTGACAAAGTACCCGGAGTTTTTTCCAATTGGGTTTCTCCGTGATCATCTTGGTGTTAATTTACTGTTTTCGTTATTGTTTATTGATTGATCATATAAATTGCGGTATTCAATTTTTTTGCTCATTGAATAGATTTTTGTTTTCTATTGGGTTGGCTCAGATTGGTATCATAAAGAAAGGGGAATGACTCGGCTATCCCACTTAGCCAAGCCAGAAAAAATAGATTAGATATAAATGAGTTTTAAAAAAAAGACATGATCGCTTGCCAGTGGAAGGTTTTCCGCGTTCAGTCAATGTACGCAGATTGAATCGGTCCCTAAGGAACCCCCGAAAGGGCTGCAAATTTAAGATTAAAATGACTTGCATGTTTAATCATCTAAAAAAAAAAAAATTAAAAAGTGACTTGTTGCTATTTAATTTGCAAAATATTTTAATTCCGCATTATACGCCTATTCACCCTATTTGGGTGATGTTAGGGTCGAACTTCGCGTTTTTCAATTGATATCAGGGTTTTAAATCGATTCCTGGCCCTAATTTTATAATTATAGATAAGTCAGTCATTGTCCGTGCCTCCGTTCTTTGACGGAAGCAATTATGCCTACTGGAAAGTTCGAACGAGAATTTTTCTTAAGATCTTGAATGAACGTATTTGAGTAAGCATTCAAAATGGGTGGGCGTGGCAACAACTATTGTTGGTGTAGTTACACCCATTGATATCTCATTGTAGACTAAAACTAATTTAGATGAGTGCAATGGAATAGTAAGGGCCTTCATGCCTTGTTTTATGGTTGTATCTGCTGAGGAATTTAGGAGAGTCTCGATGTGTGAAACTATTAAAGAGGTTTGTGATATCTTAGAAACCACACACGAGGGAATTAAAACTGATAAAAATTCGAAATTGCAGATGTTAATTACTAAGTTTGAAGAGATTAGAATGAAGGACAATGAATCGTTCGATGAATTCTATGCGAGTTGAATCATATAGTTAACTCTATCTTTAACTTAGGTGAAAAGATCCCGAGTTTAAAATTGTTAGAAAAGTCCTAAGATCACTATTCAAGAGGCTTAGACGCAAAGTCACTGTGATAGAAGAAAGTAAGAACTTAGATATTGTTAAGATTGAAAAACTCATAGGATCACTTCAAACTAAAACACGATTCAAGATTATGTATGTTATTCATAGATGGGTGGCATATGTAAGCCATGTGCTATTTGACAAACAAACATTTCTTGCACGACTAAGGTTTATTTTCTTTTGTCAAGGACTTGATATGATTCACTTTTCATGGTCTTTGATAATGGATCCAATCTACTTAGCTATACTCAATTAAATTAACCACAAAATAGTTCCTTAACTTTGTATTTATTGCATTTAGGCTCAATCTCGAGTTTAAACTCTTGCAACCCACTCATGTCATTATACAAAATGATTAAAAAAGTTGCACCATTTTGTTTAAAATGCAAAGTTAATGTTATCTTATATAAGAAACATGCTATGTAATGTATACAATATATTAGATTTTTTGCGAAAATCGTTGACTCGAATAATCGGCAATTACACTGGATCCAAAACCAATGATATTTAATAGACATTATTGCATAATTTTTTAATATCATATTATATTTTATTTTCCTCGCCAGCTAAGAAACTCCCCAATTGTCTCATCTACTTCTCTCTTACGTGCTTGAAATGAAAGTTTAGTACGAAAGTTTGTTCTCCGTGACAAAGATTATGCCACATTTAATCTAATTCTTTCTTTATATAAGTAACCTAACAAAACAAGTGCCAAGTATAACAAATGGTAAGCAAATGATTTATTTTAATTGGCAACCAAGCCTATACAAATAATAATAATAATAACTTCTAGTATTATGTAATACAGAAAGGAATATATAGGTGTGTTCTTTCCTTTCAAGTAATTTTTTTTTCTAGTTTTATCGATATTATTCAATACATATACACTGACTTTCGATATTCTTCATCGACTATGTGTCATTGACTCTCTTACTCTAAGAGGTCGGTGAGGAATCAATCATCGCCGACTTTAAGTAATACTCACCGACATGAAGGAATCAGTGAGAATTGAATCAATATCTCACCGACTTTAAGGGTTAGATGGGGATACATTCATTTTCATGTCCCAATGACAAACCAATTACTATATACGTAAGTTTCAAGTATACAAATTTTAACTTTATATTATATTTACCTCGTTCCTAAGAAATTAACAAGTTTTCCCAAATGTCTCTTCTACCTGTCTTTTACATTGAAGAACCCGTTTGATATAAGAGTTTGGGATAAATCTAATGTCATGTTCATGCTTTTTCTATTCCTCAGCCTAGAAATGAAAATTTATTCTGCGTGATGAGGATTAGGGCACAATTTATCAGATTCTTACTTTTATTAGCAATCTAACAAATCAAGTGACAAATGGTAATGTTTTCATGGATATTGCCAATATAATTTTAAGAATGTGTTGAAATGTATAAAAAAAATTATTTTAGATTACCGATGCTTTTTTTTTTTTTAAATTCTCAATTAGAAAAGTTAATGGACTAAAGCATTGGAATTGATCACGAACCATTAACTTGTGATAAAGTTATCATAGATTTTTAGCATTTCACGATCACGCTGTCAGGAGAAGTTGTTCAACGAATTTTACATTAATGCTAGTCGCTACAACTAAAATGCATTATGATGTCGATGAAAACATTAAGATTAATACAAAAATGATTCTAGAAAGACGTCAATTCTAAAAATGTCCTAGACTATAGGGTTATATTTTGTTATTAAAATATTATTTTATTTAAATATGTGCTTAGCAATGACTTATGGTTCAACTACTAACCACTGAATCGAGGACCCGGTACTTGATCGGATCGATGCCTTATTCGGGTTGAAAACGGCTTAAAACACAGGTTGGGCTACCCAGCCGTGGCCCAAAGTTGACTCATCAAATCTTCTGTCAGTGAGATCAATAAGCAGTCGCCTGAGCCTCGCCCAAGCTCATAAAACTGTAGAACTGCACAGTCTCCTGCAAATCACACACCAAAATCTTGTTGCATTTCGGAGTAATCCATGGACTCAACCGTTAGGTCCTTCAATCCCAGCAAAAATCTCAAAGAACAGTATGCGCTAACAAAATCTGCATATTTATTCCTTTTTTTTTTAAAGGTTGCTTCTTTTCTGATTTATTATGTTTTATTGATGGAAAACAAAACGTGATTTCAGATTTGTGAGCAACTTAACAGGATCTTCCAAGCTCGAAATCTCCCTTCTACTCACGATTTTCTCTGTGAGTACTAAACTGTATTCTTTTTTCTTTTTGGGTTTTAATTTTTGGTTTCTGTACTCTTAATCGTTAATTCTGGGCTGCTACTGTTTGTTCGTAAAATCAGGTTCTGATTCTTATACGGCGTTGCATCGGCTTCAATTATGACACTACCGGTAATAAATTTAAATAAAAATCTATAAATGTTTATTACTAGAGTTCAATGTAATTTTGATGGATTATTACCATGATACTATTGAATTAAAAGTGACATTATACTGTCCCAGTTTTCATGCTATTGTAAAATCAATTCTGGCTCGTCAGAGTTTTTGAGTCAAGTTTATCGTGCTGTTTTGTTTTATCAGGCCACATTAAGAAAAATGATGCTGCCGCCGACTGTAATAAGAATTTGAGAGCGTACATTGCAGCACTGGTTGTTGATTCTACCTGCATTGTTGTTCCATACATCTTATTTTTGACTGTAAGTATTCTCAATTTGCACAAAATCTTTTCAGTCAAGTACAGAGCTTAATCTGTTTAGGAAGAGGAATGAGGCCCCTTTTTGGAATTATGCCTGCTATGAGCATAGAATTTTGAGTGAGGAGTTTCATGCTTTTTGCCTTCACATTTTTGCAAAATGAAGTATCGAGGGGTGTGTGTCTCATTTTATTTTATTTTATTATTATTATTATTATTATTAGTATTATTTTTGGTGTGTGTGGGGTTGGGGGAGCGGGGTTGCATTGGTCATAGAGATAGTAATGGGATATTGTGTGGAGAACTATTTCTAGAAAGACTTATAAAGACAGAAGTGGAAGATTCGCTGGATCAGTATTTTTAAGTGGAAGGTGAAGGTTAGGCTAGGAGAAAGATCCAAGCAATAGGTGCAAGCCTTTCATGTATTATTGCTTTTGTTTTTGTTTTATAACTATAGATATCTCTACAACTGCCGGTCCTTGTAAGAATCTGATAGAGTTCTGTAGGGTTGAAAATGTTCACAGGTATATGATAGAAAGAAAATGGCGAAGTAAATGGCATTCTTTTATTGTGCACTGAAAAATAGCCTTACTTTAATTTTTAGTTTAAAAGGCCTTGATACTGTATAAAATACTTTAGATGATTTCATTTTAGTGAACAGTCGTCAAATCAATCCCCATCCTGGTCAAAAATGGCCCTCGATCTGGTCAAATGGACTCCAATTCAGGTCTAATAAATGGCCTTGAGTTGGGTTCAATTGATCTGCGATTGGTGAACATGAACAAGTTATTTTACAAATACATACAATGGTATACTAAAATTACCAATTAACCAGACCACTTAACCAAATGTTAAGTAGGACCTTTTTTTCTTTCTTTCTCTGCTAACCACAAAATTTCTTCCAAAAAAAAAAAAAAAAAAGTTCAGCATGTGGAAGGCCGTGAATAAGCAATGGCTGTCCAAAAAGATAAGAATTAGTAAATAGAAATAGTGTTTAGAGAAGGAAAATAATTTACCAAAATCTAGACCTAAAGTCAGGGTGGGGGCTGGTGGTATTACATACACAAAAACTCGAACTGCTAATATGTTAGTAAAAAGAAATCCTTTCTTTCCTAGCTTTAGTCAATTTTTTTGTAAAACATATGGCTCAATGATAGTGCATTTAAACTATCTCCAGGTGATCCTTGAGGCATAGCCTCGTCATGTAGGTCGTATGCCTAAGAAGACAAATGGTTCTCTTTATTGTCTCGAGGTGATCTTAGAGTCAAGTCTCATAAATTGCTTTTCAAAACATGGTTGAGAATAATGCATAAATTATATGATTAAGGAAAGCATATTCGTATACTTGGATACTGTCACTTTCCAAAACGGGTTTTTTAATTCTATTATGCCCCCGTTTGATTCACATTATTTTTTTCATTCTCATTCTTCTACTTATTTTCAACCATACATTCTTCAATAAAATAATATTTTTCATCACATCAATAACTTTTTATTCTTTTTCAACCACATATTACTCATCACATCAACCAAAAAAATACATTCTTTTGGAAATAATGTGCACCATACGGGGGCTATATGTGGGAATCTGTACCGTGCATTGGCAGGGTAAAGATTGCTTCTTACACGACCAAGAATATTACTAAGTTGCATAGTTTACTGATTGCTTTTCAACTTACAACACAATATCAAGTATCTAAAATTGAATGTAGTGGATATAATTTGATTATTCAATGACAGGTTCTGGCAGAATGGACATATATAACTGCAATTTCGATGATTTTGCTTTTCCTTTTCATGATAGCAGTTAAAAGGTAGATTTTCAGATAATTTTTCGTTTTTATTTTTATTTTTCCTTCTTTGAATTAGAAATCTAAAAAAAGTGAATTTAGTAATGCATATAACTGGAATTAATATAGTCTTCCAAACAGAAATGGATCTTCTTTTCTTCAGGAACACAACATGGACTCAATTAGGGCAAATATCTCCTCGTACAGAGTTTCTATGGTATGTGGTCAGATGTGCGCTCAGTACATGATATTTCTTGTTTGGATTATATGTTCCTTGAATTTTTTTATTTTGGCTATAAGGACAATTGCTGCAGATGCTTGTTACATGCTTTTGTATTCTGGCTGTTGATTTCAAGATATTTCCTAGAAGATATGCTAAAACAGAGACCTATGGCACTGGTTTGGTAAGAGTCTAGATGCTGATTTAATAAAGCCTATATCTTCTTCTTCATGTATTTATGGATATGTTTATATTTGTTCTTTCATTTTTGGCATAAGTAGGAGTTCACTCTATTATCGATCTCTAATTTTGCTTGGGACACTTTTGGATGGTCTCAGAGGTGGTGCCACCTCGAGAGAAATATGTTTTACCAAGCTTATACACAATTCATTGAAATCAAAGACTGTGTTGCCAGCCTGTCTAGGTTATTACATGGATTAGTTTCTAAAAATGGTAGTGATCATCATTTTTGTTAGGGCGACAAGAGCATGACTTCTTGAATAGTGGAGATATTAGTATGTGCTGTTCAACAATATTTAATGGATGTAGAAGTCAAAACCATTTATCAACGAGCAAGTCTTTTGATTTTTGTAAACTTAAACAAACGAACAAACTATTCCTCAAAGACAAGATCAGAAATAATGTTTGATTATGAGTCGGCGGCAACTATTGAGCATTAAAGAATCAGAGATAATGGTTGATTATGAGTTTGTCATATCGACAACAAACTAAGCTTTGTTCCAAATAGAGTTGGGTTGGCTACGTAAGTCCTTCTCTCACCACTTCGTTCAGTTCATTGTTTTCTAAAACTACTAATTTTTAGCAACTCAAGAGACCTACAGATTCCAAAGTACCATTCCAATTTCTAATTTATGATTAAACCCTTCTTAATCTTATCTCTAAAACTAGATCATTAGTAATTAACACACCCCAGATGGACCTCATCTTGAATATATCCTGTAAGTCAGCTCCTCCATGATTATTGTGAAAATATAAGGGCTTAAAGCAAAACTTTTGTATAAGCCTACAATGATAGGGAGATCTCGATCCACTACATCTCACACTTATGAGTACTACATCATACATTCCTTTAATAATCTTGATACGCCTAATAGAAATTTCTTTTGTTTCTACCTAGTTCCATTTCTTGGATAGCACGTCTTGCTTCCTTCTTCCCCTCCACCCCAAAAAGAATAAATTCTTATACTCTAAATTTTCTCGTTGTGTGCTTTTTGGATTTTTCAAAAATATTCTACAATATTTGTAGTAGTAATTTTTGTTTGTAAATTGCGCTAAACTTTTCCATGTGATTCTTGGACTCTATTTACATAAAGTACTTTCATCCAACTGCTGGTTCAATTCTTGTTCAATTGGACATGGTTACTTTGATATGGTTCTGCTAAATTAATTAAAAACTGATGAATCTAGAAGGTACTAGTGTTGGATTATTGATTGCAAAATATCCGTATGCACTAATTACCTCTGTCCTTTGCCTTGTGATCACATCAGATGGATCTTGGGGTAGGTTCATTTGTACTGGTGAATTCCTTGGTTTCACGTCAGGCACGTGGCATCTCAAATATGTAAGTGGTTCTATGCATTTTGTCTTTTCATTTGACCCATTTCTCAAGAATATGACAGATGGCTCAGCCTCTTATGATAGGCAGTGCTATGTGGCTCTCCTCATGCTTCTTGTCTACATGTACACTTGTACATTAAAGTGGAATTTGAATCTATAGAGGCTCTTGGTTCATAAATGTCTCAATAATATGTGGCTTCATGGCTTCAAAGAAAAATCTTTGAGGTCATGCATATTAGTTGTGACCAAAAGCAGATAAGAAATGTTTATTGCCCTTTATAATTATTTGTTTCTTGGTGAATTGTCACAATTTGCAAGATTTCAATAACAAGCTATAATTTTCTCTTGGTGCTAACCAACTTCTGTTCTTTGATTCTGAATCAAATGATATAAGTTGTCCGAAGCCAGTCCATCTCCTTGTACATGGTTCCTGAAAGGGAAAAAAAAAATTGTGAGGTCTATGTAAATTTTTATGTCTACGGTAGGATATATATTTCATATTTATCCCTGCTTTTATTTTAGTAACTTGTATTGGTTTCCATTCATTTATTCCCTTGTTCATTTTTGTGACTTTTAAATGAGCATGTGTTTTAATTGTACATATATGAGAAAAGTATTCATTCTCCCCTTCTCTCCTCTGGGTGACAATATTTTTCTCATTCTTCCTTACCTTTGTGCCTGCTTGTGAGCGATATCGATGTTATACTTATTGTTGCAAGCTTCTATTGGTAAATCTTGTAGCATCTTGGGCTATCCCACTTAGCCAAGCCAGAAAAAATAGATTAGATATAAATGAGTTAAAAAAAAAAAAAAGGGAATACTTTTTAAGTATAACCTGATCCCAAAAATGGGTCTGGATCTCCTGCGGGAATGATTTGGAAGATCCAAAACCAAAAAGATTTCATGTAACAGGAGGAAGATTTTCCATTCCTTAGCCGGAAAGATATGTGGCCACGAAAGAGAAAGAGGGATTAAGTATAGAATTGACTTGGGATATTGAAAATTATACATGTCATAAAAGCATTGAACTCCTTCGAAGTAAATTTTTTGACAACATGCTTATGAAAGATTCTTCACAATTCAAGACTCTGTTTGGATTGTTAGAATTAGAGAGTACCCCACTCTACGAACTGCACGAATTACATGTATATTGGATACTTGATACTCAGACAAGGGAATGCATTACTTGTATTCTAATGTGATCATAAATCTAAAAAGTATCTCAAAGATGTTTAATTTATTCAATTTCTTAAAGAAGTTGAATACTCATTTTGAGCTATTTTAATTATTATAATAGATATAATTTTACCATTAAGGTTGAAAGATAAAATATATCGTAGCCATTGTGTCTAAAATTTGGATGTTTAATGAACCAGATATTTAATTCACGTACCCATTCCGAAACATTTTGATTTTGCCTTTTTATCCACCTAAAATCAACTATAAAAGTTTCTTGAATATAGTTGAAATTGTGAAAATGAAATAAATGTATATATTGACTTTTACAAGTATGTATGTGCGGTTTTTCTCTGGAATCAAGCAACCGCAAAAGGTCTTTTTATTAATAGTTTTTTTCTCTGGAATCCAGGATCCAAATGGATTATAATAGTTTGAAGTCATCGAATTTCTTTCAACTCTAAGCTAATTAGTTTTTTTTAGGATTGCTGCCTATGTTCTTGCCTCACTCCGTGGCATTGATTTCTGGAAGAATTGGACCCATGTTGTTTGCAGATGATTCCAGTTTGTTAATTACCATATCATCTAGCCTTTTTTGGCACCTATTTTATTTATAAACAAAATTGGTCAAATGTACTTTTTATTCACACATTCATTGAGACCACAAGCACTACTCACTTATCCACCATTCGTTTCTTTCCATTTGTAATTTAAACTGATTATGATCTATTCCCAAACAAGTGCTTAGTCTATCAGATGATTCCAGTGTGTTGTTTACCACTTTATACAGTATAAATGTGGAACTAGTTGCTTGCTGATATAAATAACCATTTACAGTCAGATGATCGTGTTAATTGCTGTTACACACTATGGTCTCACTTCATTTATCTTTTGAAGTAGTTTTAAATTCTTGTTTGTCCATATTATCCAGGACATTGAGAAATGCACTCTGTTCGACAAGTCCTTTAATTTTTTTAGGATTTGCTCGACTTATTTCTACAAGAAGCGTGGATTATCAGGTAGGATATGAGTATCTTAATCTTCTTTTTGTATAACATATATTAGCTCTATGATTCTACATTTGTGTACTGGCAATCATAGGACACTGTTAATGCATGCATGCCAAATTTAAAAGTATTATTTTAATACCCTGTTTGATCCACATTCTTTCAAACTTCATTCTTTCAAAACTCATTTTCAACCAAACATTCTTCAATAAAATAATATTTTCCATCACATCACTATTTAAAATACATTATTCCCTCTATAATGTGCATCAAACACTCCCTAAATTGACAATATTTAAATATATACTTAGAAAAGTTGAAAAGCTGTTAAACTAACTGAGAATTAAGGGATTAATAGAAAAAGGAACTGTTAACAATAATATAAATAAAAATGAACGCTTGTTTTTTTACCATCTTTCATGCGAAAGTTGACAAACTTCTTGATCAATTGTTTTTGTTCACAATCTCTTTAAATTGACTTCTTTCCATTTATCCTGCCCTTTTTTCAGTTGAGCGCCAAACAATGCCGGTGCTGACCGGGATGCTTAATTTTAAAATTTTACTTCTCTTTCTTGAAAGTAAATGGTGTTAGGTTAAAGAAGAAAAGAATGAAGTAATAATGAAATTGCATGTAATTCCTTTTTAGATGAGTAAAGGAATGAAGTAACGAAATTGTAGGCATATGTTTTACAGGAAAGTAGTTAAATTTAATACTTGCTGGTTTCAATTTAGTTAATCAAGGGAATTAAGGTTTTTGGACAGCTATAAAGAGCCGGTTAAGTTAAACATGGTCCGTCTGTGCTTGATGGCAGTTTCTAGTGAGAGTCCAATATAACCTATGCAACTTTACCTATGCTTTATTAGTTTCAAGGGGAAAAAGGATGTTCCTTATAGATTTGTTCCTTTCTGCATTTTCCTGTCATATCTTCTCATTCTTATTTATTGGCCATGATCTTTGCTCTTCATCTCATGCTTCTGCAAGGGATTATATTACCCTGCTATTCTTATTCTTAAAATATTTAGGTTCTTCATCTTTTATTCTCATAGGTTCACATTGGTGAATATGGAGTCCATTGGAATTTCTTTTTCACTCTTGCTGCGGTGTCTATTCTGACATCCATAGTTAGTGTTGCTCCAAATCATTGTGGAATTCTAGGTTCCCTTATCCTCATAGGTAAGCAATACAATTTTCCTTTTTCAGTTCCTAATTGCATATATTGCTTGGATTTCTTAGTTGTTAATGTTTGAACTCTTATTTCATATATTAGGATATCAACTTTTCCTGTCACGTGGGTTGAACAAGTATCTGCTTTCTGAGAAAAGGGGAACAGACATGATAAACCAAAATAAGGAAGGAATATTTAGCATATTCGGTGAGGATCTCCCTGTAATATATTGAATGAAAATTCTTATTATCATTTTCTCTTTGTTCTTTATTGTTTTTTCCCCTCCTGGAGAGTGTGGGAGGTGGGGGGGGAGGGCTGCTGAACTAGAAAACAGTACCTTTTTAGTTGATGTACTTCATTACACATTCATGATATTCGCGTTTGTCTTAGGGTAATACAGTTTGCTAGAATGCATTACTAAATATGTGATTCCGAAAGTCAAGTTTCTAGTGATTTTAAAACTTTATTTTTTATATTGTGATGCTTTTTGGATCATCCATATTTTTGGGGGAAGTTCAGGAAGAAATTGCATTAAAATGATGAATACAAGCTAGAGAATATTATGAGCTCCTAGATCTATGTACTCCTAAAACTAACCAAAATAGTTCTAATATCAAATACAAGAAAATGAATTAATTAATGAAGGATGTCTGGGAACGACGAGGAAAAGTAAATAATTAACACACAAACCAATTTGGATAACCCAAAAACAAAATTATTTCTAAAATCACTAGGATTCTTGAACAACTTTCTGCCTGCACTAAGCAAGACAGGACAATGTGTTCTTTAGCTTCCAACATTATCATTTCATTTCACTTCTGTTTAGTGTTGTCTGAGGCTATTATAATATTTTTATCACCAAAAGCCACTCACTCCGTTAGGACACTGAGCCTTAGGCGAACGAAAGTTTGCTTCAGGCCGGATCTAAGTGTTGACTATGTAAATGTCCTGTAATAAGAAGAGCAGTTAGATCCCTGTGACTAAGTTCTTTGCAGATGTAGCACTGTACCTCTGGGAGTTTTTGGTGCTTTGGTTTGTTTGCCATTGTAAAGGAATGACATGGACAGTTCTTGTTTTAGGGACTATTTTACGGCCTTCAATGACTTGTTCATAACTACAACCAAATGAAAAACTTTCTCATCAGTTGCTATTTGTGAATAGAAGTTTCGTGGAAGATACAAGGCAACTGAACCTAATATTATGTTATTTTCCAAGGGCAGCTACATTGATCCTCCTCTTACTCTGCAGTGTCCAAGTCCCTCTTCAAAGTTAAAATCATATTTGCTCAAATTTTTAATCGCTTCATTCCACTTGAATTTTGACCTATCTATTTGTCCAAGTTTACAATTAATATTAGTTGCATTTCTTTTCAAATTAGTGATTTTAGTAGCCTTCGCTGAATATGGTCAATCTATTTCAATCGGTACTTTATGCTCAATGGACATGTCCTTGACTACCTCTCCTCTATATTCTCATTTCTTATTCTATCTCATTTTTTTATTTATTTTTTAACCACAAATTTGTCTCAGCATTCTCATCTTAGATATACTTCATTACTTTGTACATGTAAATGTCTCCAACTCTCAGCCCACATAACATCGCTGGTTTTGAAGAAATCATATAGTATAATATTATAGCAGGTAACACAGATTGCAAGAATATGCTTCTCTTGCCGACTAAGCAAAATACAACTAAAAGCAGGCCATTAACATATCAGACATTGCAAGACATGATAAGCTACCATGGAAATAAATTTGATTTCGGTGTAATGAGCAGGAACAGATTATCTCAACATTTTGTTTTCCCTGAGTCGAAATGTAAACTTACAACCTTGAGTTAGAACAAAACTAGAATGGTGTCACCTTGATTTACTTGATTAAAAAATTGCAAGTAGTTCATCAGTTAATCCACGCACGACAATGATTAGTTAAATTTACAAGGTGTATCCGTAAACGGTGCTTTTAATTCTTCATTTTAATCTTTCACTGATTTTTCATGCCTCAGGGTATTGGGGTTTGTATCTTGTTGGTGTTCGGATTGGAAGCTATCTTTTCTTTGATGACAATGTTGATGCTATGTTGAGAAACAATAAATGGACAAGAACTAAAGTTTGGTCCCTTTGCCTCTTTTTCTGGTATGAAGCATTATTAACACAGCATGTGCCGCTTTATCAACGAATTACTTTGATTGGTCGAGAATTTGATTTCCATTGTGCTGTCACAGGTTAACAACTTTGTTTCTGGATTGGCAAGTCGAAAGAGTCTCCC
The DNA here is from genome assembly GCA_019097785.1 of Fraxinus excelsior. Classification (NCBI taxonomy): domain Eukaryota; kingdom Viridiplantae; phylum Streptophyta; class Magnoliopsida; order Lamiales; family Oleaceae; genus Fraxinus; species Fraxinus excelsior. The sequence goes on from CM032640.1 coordinate 2,548,434, forward strand.
GCAGAACGGTAAAATGCCCAATTCTGCCACATATCACTCCTTTTTAGTAACCATGCTTTTCCAATTCCTCTTCTTTTCTTTCTTGGAAGGAGGAAAATAACTACTTAAAATAGAAGTCCCTCAACAGGAAATAACCTAAAACTTCTCCACAGTGCAACTTGGCGTATGTTTCGCTGGTTTTGGCTATAAACCTTCAGGTAAATCTCATTCTTGTCTAATTAACGGGTCTATTTTCTGTGCAAATTAAGGTTTTGCTGAATATTAATAACAACTTGACTATAGCTGTGAAAATAATAAGGCCCCAAATACTAAGTAACAACAATAATAATCACAGTGGTTATGAATGATCCTCAATGCTATAATACCAACAATAACCACAATTACAAATAAAAATTCAAAAATTAACCTTCATGTGATTAAAAGCACACTACATTCTGTGCCATTTTTGTGGTAGATGATGAGGATTCTTTCTAATAACCTGTGAGAATATTTGTTAAAGATAATATATATTTGTTCAACATAATATCTCGGTACCTATTGCTATCTAACTAACACGTGAACCAAAGAAATACTATAATTTACATGCAAACACGACTATGTGCCAACTTGGTCTTATTTTTTAAAGATGAGACAATTTGTCGTCCGTTTAAACCTAACATGGTCTTCCTTTGTAACTTCTATTGATAGTTAAGCTTGTATGACATACATGTCACGACAAGAAAGAGTACCATATGCATATCTGTCATTTTATTTAACTTTTATTCTTACAGGTGGCAACTAGGTATGCAAAATTTAACATTTTTAATAGGGAAGATTCATACGTGAAGATTAATAATATTTGACCAGTATTTCAACTATTTGATTTTTTTTAGAAAATAGAAATAAAAGCGTGGAGGCACTGACTATTATTATTATTATTTTTCCATAAAAATCAAAAAAATAATATATGGCCAAGTTGAAGTTTCCCAAATATCCTGTAATATAACTGGGCATGTTCTGGTTGTAAACGTATTCTGTTGCAAGCCTTTATCTGGGTGTAATCTAACAGTGAAACAATGCTTCATATAATCCGGATTAATCTTTTGAACTTTACTCGTTTCAAAATTAAATCATGCCTCTTTTTCACTCCCCCCACCCCTTGATCCTTGCCCTTTCTAATATTTCTGGTGCTTTCCTTCGTACTGCTGTTTTGTATTATTCCAATTCTGTCAATGATATATCACTTCAAAGGTATGCACATTGTTTGCAAGTTTTTCTTTCGATCAAGAAAAAAGTTTAGTTTAATCTTTGGCAGTGTGTTCTTGCAATTATTATCTTGGAAATATTTTCATCTTAATTTGGCATCTTCAATGCTCTTCCATACTTGTTTAGTTGTGCAATTATATAAATTTAATTTTCAGGTGCTAGCCATTCTGATGCTATCCGATTATGTGCCTGGAGGTAAAGTTTCAGCTATTGAAGAAGCATTTAATCGAAATTTACTCGGATCTTTTCTTCTGGTGAGACAAAGTTTCCTTAATCTCATTGACCGTCGATATCTTGCTCTGGTTCACTCAAGAGTCTTGCTCTATCTGCAGGCCAACATCCTCACGGGACTGGTGAATTTGTCTATTGATACCTTGCTTGTTCCACCAATCTCTGCTCTAGCAATCTTGTTTGCCTATGGATTCATTTTATCTTTTGCTGTTGGATTTGCAGATTTTCTTGGCATTAAGTTGAAGTTTTGGTAGCCTAGCATAGGCTTATTATTTATTTTGGCCTTGTAAAGCACTTCTTTTTATAAATCCTTCAGGAGAGATTTGAATAGGGAACAGAATCAAACACGTGTCCAGAATGCAGAAAATGTCTGAAATACCCTTCACTCACTGGCGGACCTACCGTGGGGCTTAGTGGGGCACGTGCCCCACTAGGTTTTGATTTTTTGTTTTTTTTTGTTTAAGTTCATGTTTGGTATCGATTGAAATCTAAATTTTAATCTAAATCAAAGTTAACAATAAATTTTAATAATATATTTCATAGAATCCATAATTGTTTTAACTTTTATCAAAATTTACTACAAATTTGATTTTAATTTCTACCAAACAAGGGCAAAATCACAATAAATTTGAATTTCGATAACATGCTAATTTTAAAAATTCACTGACGATTGTACGCTAATCAAATCTACAAATTGTTTATGTAATCTCAAAGCTTATTTCGATAACTACATTATGGGTATATCGAATAGTTCAAATAGATATCGAAAATAGTTAAAAATACGTTAAACGTGAGTCTTAAAGAAAAACGTCTAACTCGCATTTTTAAAAAAAAAAATCAATTATTTCATTAACATTTACTATTTTTGTGATACACCTCAGTGTAATTTTCATCATTTTATTAGGAAACTTTATATGGAATATGACATCAAAAAATTTCGAAATTTTACATCCGAAAAACTCATATCCCATGTAAATTTTCGAATGCAAAATTACATGGGATATGATTTTTTTTTTACGTAAATTTTCGAGTGTAAAATTTATCCCAACTTCTTTGCAAGTTCGAGTGTGCCCCCCTAACTTTTATCTTCTACGTCCGCCCCTGCCTTCACTCTATTTCTCCTATACATGCACGTCAAAGCTACGTTACATTTACATGTCCTATACCAATTGCTCTACATTTTTCTCTTTCGACAATTGATTTGACTATCGTGCAAACGGCCGCCAGGCCTCCATTTAGAACGATTGTCGTCGCAAGCAGACCTTGTAAAAAGTAAAGCAAGAGGGGATATGCAAGTAACAAGTAATCTTTTGACAACTTAGTCCAATCAAAATTTGAAGTTAACATGTAGTTACTTATCCCGACGTTAGAAATAAATGAAAGTATCGTGTTTTTAAGTACTTATAAAATATGGATTTTATGAAATGTCTAGCTAATATAAGTATACAAGATGTGAGTCAATGATCGATGTGCTTAAGTTTACCCTTCCGGGGGTGGTCAAGTTAGTGGAACAGGTGAATGCGGAGATCGAATGTCACGAGTTCAAATCTCCTGTCAACACTTCTTCGATCGAGTCTATCGCATTGGGCTTGCCTAGTGCTGTTTACATCTCCTGTATGGTTTGCGGATTACTACACATGGAGTGAGATTTACTCCGTGTGAACTCACGGGTAGCGATTGCAGGTTCCTACATCAACAAAAAAAAAAAAAGGGGGGGCTTAAGTTGTAAATTATAAGCTTTGACAAACATGGTGCAGTACCCTTTGAGGTTGACGTTAAGATCCATTGAGAGTGATGAGTCACCTGACAAATAAGCCAGAACATGTCGGGGCCCACACCACCCAACTCTAGCTGTCAATCCACGTGAATTTTCCACACTCTCCCACAGTTTCAAAACCCAAGGTCTTGTCTTCAATTTTGAATTTTAATTCTCATTTGCCTCCTCAATTAATCCTTCCTTATATAACAAAAAATTATCCCATTATGAGAACGTGGATTGGTTTATTATAATACAACACGTCATCTTTACTCGATAAAAATTTCACGATTAGATTCATGACTACGCCAACTTTTTCTTCTCGGCAATAATTTGATAACCTACTTTTTCAATGTGAATTTAATCGTATTTTATATTTATTTTTTAATTCTTTCAAAGATTTTTTTTTTCCCTATATCTATTGTAATCATAGTCAAAAAAACATTCAAATCCTCTATCAACACTTCTTCGGTCGAATTCATTGTATCCGACTTGTCTAGTGCGGTTTACATCTTATGTGTGGTTTGCGTGCTACTGCACATGGAGCTCGGTTTATCTACTACGCACTCACGGATAGTGGAAAAAAAAAAGTATATGGAAGTGCAATATCCGAAATTCTCAACTATTCATAAATTATGAGTCCTCGTATGGCCTTTTTAAAAACTCATTTTTTCTAAATTTAATTTTTTATTAATTTTTTAATCACATATTTATCAATTTTAATCAAAATAAACCTAATAGGAGCTTAGTATCAAAATTCCATTATATTATAAATATTTGTAACTTTACTTACTATTAATAAATATTTAATTAGCTAATATAGAAAATAAATAATTAAATTAGTAGAAATTTGCAACGAAAGTTGCCAAACCTTGATGCTTGGAGCACATGGGGTCCTAATTCTTATTTAACGGCAATTGCATACCAGAAGTTTTATAATTGATGCACTTGCTTCATTGGTGGATGTAAATTGCTAGGTTTGCCGCCGAGTATCCGTTTTACATGAACATAAACATTTTCAAAATAAAACAATTTCATGAAATTCTAATATTGTTATTATACATTAATTTATTCAAATGTGCTATTTTGGTTTTCAAGATTATTAAATATTGCTGACTGTAATCTTTTTGTTCCATTGTATCAAGGAAATCTTTGAATAATTTATTATCCTATCGAAATCCCTTGAACAAAAATAAAGTTTGGTTCTAATGCGATCAGATTTGGGGAGTTTAGAGCCTGTTTGGTGGCAATTTTTATCCACATTTTAATGAAATATTGGATTATTAGCTGTTGTAATTGTAACTTCCTTCACACTACAAGCCAGATATGAAATTCATTAACGGTATAAAAATGGATTTTAGATTTGCAAATAGTGGAGCCATACAGGGGCTTGATCTTTTAAGAACCATTGTTCATCTTTCAATCCCAAATCCTATTTTAATATCACGTTTCGAACAAAAATCATTTAATAATTAAAAGTGAATTCCGTTCTTCCTCTATATTAAAGGAGGAAGTGAACTTAAGAAAGGTCAAAAAATGGCAGGATGTGATCACCAGGGGGCAGGGACACAAATAAGAGGATCCAAATGCTCTATGTCGAAACGCTTAAGGACCTTGAGTATAAAGTTCTCTAAATTAGTTGGAAAGCAGCTGGAGGCTGCAGGATCTATATAATCATCCTCTACCCTGACCACGACATTTCGCTTCACCTTTTGTCCAACTCCGACCCCATGGAGTCCCCACCACCACACTCCACAGTTCAGCCCACCACCACCACCGCTCAACCACCGCAGCAACCCCAACCAAATTCTGTAGACTCTTCAACCCACTCTCGACAAACAAACTCCTGGGAAGACCCACCGCCAACATCGCCCCAACTTCCAAAGCTCCGCCTTATGTGCAGCTATGGCGGCCACATAGTCCCCCGCCCCCATGACAAGTCACTTTGCTACATCGGCGGCACCACCCGTATCATCGTCATCGACCGGAACGATTCCTTTTCCGACATCCACCACCGGCTCTCCAAAACCCTACTCAACAACGAGCCTTTCACTATCAGATACCAGCTCCCCAACGAAGACCTGGACTCGTTAATTTCTGTTACTACGGATGAAGATTTCGAGAACATGGTTGAAGAATACGACCGGCTAAATTTTGGGAGTGGGTCGAAACCTGGTCGCCTCCGCCTGTTTTTGTTTCCTAAGAGTTCGAGTATTGAACAGCTTCTTGTTGAGACATCATCGACTAAATCGGAGGACTGGTTTCTAGATGCGTTGAATGGGAAAGCTAGTAATATTTCTGGTGGGGTTAGTGATCGTGGGTTTTCTGAATCTTCTTCGGTTAATTGTCTTCTTGGGTTGGAAGATGAATTTGCGGGTAAGGCGGCTGTGGGAGAGAAGGATGTGGAAGCCCAAATTGAGGCGTCGAAGAATGGTGAAAGTGGAAATGGGAATGGGACTTCCCTTAATCATGATGTGCATTCTATCCCGGATTCCTCTATGCTAGAAACTACCTCGTCATTTGGGTCTACCTCGAGTTCTCCGTCCACGGCGAACCTTCCACCGGAAAAATTACATGTCGAGGAGAACCAGAAAGTGGGAGGGTTGGGAATTGAGGAGCAATTTCAGCAGATAAATTTTGGGGCTGTAGGTGTTGGTGGAAATGTTAATTTACCGCGGAAGCAGGAGGAGGTTGGGGGTTTTGTAGCCGCTGGTGTGGCGGCTAGGGCGGTGGTTTCAAGGGTTCCGATGGTGGTTGGTGGGGAGTATGCCAATCCTGTTTTCTATGATGATCGCGGTGGGAATATGAAACCAGAACAAGTGCAGCAACAACAGGTACAATTACAACAACAACAGATTCCTCAATCTCAACAGAAACAAACTGGACCCGTTGATTTGCTTTCCCCAGAATCAGTATCAAGGTACCCCCAATTACTTATAAGTAGAATTTCCCTTATTATTATTATTATTTTTTTTTAATTTTTTATTTTGTTCAGCATTTATGTGTGTAATTATGAGTATAATGAATTCAAATTGATCTGAATTGGGATTTTGATGGTTTAACCGAACAGTGATGGAAGTGTAGCAAACCCATTCTTTAGGCAGGGACAAATTATTTATCAAGAACCTACTGTAAAAATTAGATCTGGAAATAGTAATGTTTCTGCCGATCCAGTTGATCTGAAGACTGAGAATCAAAACTATACCAGGGTTCAGATGCATCCTCAAGTTCAGGAATCCTACTATGTATTACCAGGCCAATTTGACCAAAATAATCCTCAAATGCATCAGCCACAACAGTTTGTTCATTCCAGTACCCCTTATATCTCAGCTGGGCCAGTGCCAATTGGGTCGTGTTACCCTACATACTCTTCCCAGCTACAATATCATCCACAACACTCTGCACTTGAGCAGCAGTACCCAGTTTATTTCTTGCCTTCTAGACCAGCCCAAACTTATAATTTACCAATGCAGCAACCAAGTTATGGTGAATTAGTGTCGCCTGCCCCTTCTAGCCACCCCCAAAAACCTCCTTTGGCTGCAATGCCTCCATCTGCAGCTTATATTCAGACCAGAAACGATCCTGTTTCCAAACCCGATACGGCCATTGGTGTACACAGAACAGCAGCGGCAGCATCTTCGCCATTAGCCGAGGTTCCTTCCAGTCAGCACCAAGCCCAGTATGTTGGTTACACTCAAATTTATCCTCCTCAATCAATGGCTCCCCCTTCTGCTGCCAATTCTAATTATGCTTATGCATATGCTGATCCTAGACATGCTGAAATATATTCCCAGCTTCTGTCACCTCAGTTGGCTGCTCAGTACCAGACCATGTCATCAGCCCCTACAATGATATTACCTGATGCATCAACTGCAGCGTCCAGAGAACATCAAGCATCTTAAAACTTACCATGACAGGGAAGTTTTGTGCTGGATAAACAATTTTGCAGCAATGGATTGATTTGTCAATGTAGTTTATACTACAGAGTCTCTTTTTATTCTCATTGGTTTGTGATTTGTATTAAGAAATTCTAGTCCCCTCTTGTTTTTTTCCTTCTCGAGTGTATGTCATATTTGCTGTTATTGGTAAAAGTTGATGTGGTTTGATATCCTGCTGTAGAAGCTCAAACTCTTGTGTTACATTGTCAATCTACACCGGTTACTGAATAAATGTAAAATATAGTATACAAAGCTTTAGATCAGATTTGTAGTGTATATGATAGTTACTTCCAGTTCATGCTTTATTGGATATCAGTGGATGCATCGCCGGCATTTAGTGCCGATGATATGTATATCTTTCTCTGCTATTCTTCTTTTCTTTTTCTTGATCCTTGTACTGCAAAATTTGAATGGATTAAAAACTTAGCATTGATTGGAACTTCTGCCTTTTTGTTACAATGTCTGATGATAGATTGACGAGACTCAAGTTGACAATATTATTCACTGGTGGGATTGTGCTATTGTTTGACATCTTTTTGTTCTTCAACACTTGTCATTCTGTTTATCCTGTGTACCTGTTGCTTCTTGTATCCACACAAGTTTAGTTGCACATTGTTTCATCATTACTTTATATATGGTGCACACATTCTGTGAATTTATCAAATTCACTTTTTCACAGAGGCTTCTTTTAATTCCAGCTAGATACTTGGGGTGATAAAATATAGCATTCTCATATATTATTGTGCATAAAAATGTATCGGTCCCCCTCTCACTTTACCTTTAGTCAACCTAATTGTTTTATTCTTATGCAATAATTGCAATTGAATTAAGTTCAATAATGTGGTATATTCGTGAACTTCAAGCTGCCAATAATTTCACAAAAATGTTTCTTAATTATGAGAGTATTTTACACTATGGGGATGTGACCATTACATGTATACATTACCTATATCGTCATGGATTATTAAGATGGAACTATTTTTATACATGCATATTTATCTGAATACAATTTTAGTGATTGAATACTATGGTTTATCTCAATCTTTATTGGTTCTTTCTCACTGATTCAGTGATTCTTTATGCAGCACGATACCTTCTCCATCCCATAATTGGTAGTTAATGTGAAACTGTCAACCTTTATATTTAACTTGAAACAAAAGTTATGGCATTGCTTTACTCTCTATCCATGTGGTGCTTTACTGCTCATTTTCTCTTTCTCCTGCAAGCCTTACTTTATTCTAAATAGTTGGTTAAAAGGGGAAAACTAGACTCCTACACGTCCAACTATGATTAATGAGAATTATGTAAAGTGAAAGTCTTCATTTGCTAATGCAAATTCTTTGTACATCGGTTCGTGCCCATCAAATATGAATATTTCATTTTCCTATCCTGCGTCTTTCTTCCCATTCATAGGCCTGACTTGATTTTGTTGATCCTAAGATCACTTTCTGCACAAAAATTTGTCACATTTTCCCCATGTAATTTGCATTTGCGCACGAGAGCTTATACATCTGCTTTTATACACACACCTACTCGCGTAAAAGAATCTGAGTTTTTATTAGGACTAGTTTTTAACCGTGCATGTATTTTTAAGGCGATATTAGCGTTTTATGTTAGTATGTTGTGAATAAAATAGAAAGATTTGTGTTTCTTTTGTTAATTTAATTTTTGTTAGTGTCTTTAACTTTGGAATTCAATGAAAATAAATCAGGGAACTTGCGCGTCTAATATAAAACAATTATCCTTTAAACTAATATGCAGTTGACCGCTATAAACTCTTAATTGGTATCTACATGCTTTTGTCTAGCCTTGAGTCATGAACGCCACGACTTGTAGATGAGTAATGCTATTCATCCTCAGTGTATTTACGAACACAGTTTAGGTGGCTTTAAATAATAAGTTGAATGAAAGGTGAAATTAAGAGCCGCCTAGACTGTGTTTGTAAACACATTGGGGATGAATATCATTACTCTTTGTAAATTGGTTTGGAGTGGGCCTAAATGATATACTAAATAGACACTGACAGTGTGCTCACTGCTTATTGCAGGAATTGGATATCGCATTTTGTTTAACATTGAAGAAACTACATCAATAGCTTTCCTATAGCTAAAAAATGGCTACATTCTTCATTTTATCATGTTAAATCAAGCCGTGAAATAAACCATATTTAGTTTCAAAGAATTATTTGAAAACTTTACATTTATTTCTCATTACAAAACCTATTTGCTGCATACATTTCAAAGACAAAACAGGCTTTGAAGAAACTACAAAGATGTGTCACATGAAGCTTTGCCTATAGCTAAAATAATGGCTACATTCTTCGAAAATTTTAGTTCATGAATTATAATTATCATCTTAGCCGTGAAATAAACCATATTTAGTTTCAAAGAATTATTTGAAAACTTTACATTTATTTCTCATTACAAAACCTATTTGCTGCATACATTTCAAAGGCAAACTGTGGGGGGGTTAGTTAAATGAAAGTCAAGATGACTCACGATCTCGTCCACAAGTTGTGACGTGGCATCAACAAACCGTTCATGAAGCTCACGAGTCCAATGAAGCTAATGCTTAGAAGCCAGATTAGGAATGTTATTAGCGTTGTTTAATTAGCTGACGGGATCCATTGAGGTATCACCATAGTTTATGGCTGAATTCGAATTAATGAAGTATTATGAACTAACGTTCAGGTCGGAATACTCTTTGATTGATACATATTTCATTACCATATAGTTAGGGCTAGAAGTCATAAGATATATAGTATCTTGTAAATTTGGAAATTCATAAAAAAAATTGTGAAGGATCAATAAAAATAAAACCTTAAGCATAAGAGATAGGTGGCATCCAACCACATAGTAAGAATCGATTGGGCGGTTATGATGAATAGACACTACATAAAATCATTGTTTTGATTAATTAATGATGTATATGGTGATGGTGCACGATCGGAACTCTATTTAGTCTGGATGTTATTTGATATTATCTACATCTAGTCTTTTGTATAAAAATGAAATGCAAAAGAATTACTTTCTTAAAGCAAAAATGACATCCCACATTATGCATTAAATGTGCACAAAATCGTAAATGGTAAGAATACAAGTCATCCAAATAACCATCTTACACAACAATTTGCTAAATTTCAAGCGACACAATGTAATAAAAGCAGCCAAGTGTACTCATCAGCAAGAAGCCTCAGCAAAAACAATAAGGGATATTTGATGTGTTATGTATTGAAATGTAGAAATTTATTTTATTAGCCATTACCTACAAACCAACAAAAGAAATCAATCTGTAGCAAAAATTTGGTGGACTGAAGGAATTGATGATTGCAGCATCTAAATTTTTCGAACTCAAAAACAGAGACCTCTTTTTCTCAGTAAAATAAGTAGGTATCTCTATAGATAAAAGTCATATATAACTGTTTTAGAATTATAAGATTTGGTTTTCTCCATTTCGACAACAATTTGTAGCAAAAATCATGAAAGCATATCAAAAGCCTCCTAAAATATAGACACGTACTTCAACGTTTTTGAATAACATTGGATGTTTTTGCAAAATTAGTTTCTCTTAAAAAATAAATTTGTTGTGCAAACACCACAGGGAAAAAACAGATGAGATAATATAGTAGCAATTAAAATGTAAGAAATAAATTCCACACTTCAATAAGAATGTGAAATATGGTCATTTATCAAAGATGAAAAAAAAAACTGAAATCTATAAAAATGGATATGACTCAAACTCCACATGGATGCCATATATTCTATTAAGTATTGCACTGCGTCTGGAAAATGCAATCAGATGATTGGGACAGTATAAGTAAGCAATGTGTGGTAAAGTCACATCACGAGAGGAAACATGGCATGGATTTCTATTATTGTTGTGTAATCTTGACCAAATAGAGAGCATGCACAAAATATAAGCTTATCAAGAGGATGATCTAATTTTACTCACATATTTAGGATCGACCAAATTGATTTGTATTCGTTCTCTAACCAAAAAAATAGGAACAAACATGTATATAGAGAATGTTAAAATGAGAAACTTGATGCCTGAATTTTTGAATTTAACTTGTCATTTGGCTCAGCTCTCCTTTATCTGACGAGACTAAGCCGAAAAAGTTAAGGAAATCCTGAAGGATTACATGAAGGAAATGGAATCGCAAAGGCTAAAAAAATTGCGCAAAATTTCTGCTATTTCTTCTATTCACAACAAAATTTCTGCTATTTCTTCAACAAGTTTTGAAATTTAACATTCTACTTTTTCAATGATGGTTGAACAGCATTAATTAGATATATGATTAAGTATGTGTGCAAGAGAAAGTACTCAATAGTTTCTTCATTATTTTGTTTTATGATTCCTTATTTACTGCATTCTAAGCATGTTTTTTATTTTAACTTTCCAGGCGCATATGGATGATATCCCTAATCTATTGCGTATGTATTGAAGATTTGCTCTACAAGGTTTGTTTCTGTATTTGTTGGATTTTTCTTTCTACCGAAAAAGATTGAACCCTTCTGGTATTTTATTAAAAGTAGATTTATATTGCAACTTGTTGCAGTTTAAGGATTAAATATTTATGCAACAATTACTTATTGGATATGGGGATGTCATAATGCTATAATTGTGGTGAACTATCACTCTACATTTCTCATGCTTGTTAATTTTCTCTATGATTTATTGTTTCATACCATATCAGTAACATTCCCTTGGCAATCTCTGCTCCAGCTTTTGTGACAAGGTTAGTTCAAAGAGAAGACATCTCATTGGAGAATATTAATACCTCCCAAAAACCTAAAGATGTGGAAATCATGAAATTATCAGATAACAACATCGAAATTGAAGCGCACCAAGATATTTATGTTGTCGACGTGAATTCTTGAGGTATTATGCCATGCAAATTCCTCATTTGTTCATCAAATCTCAATAAGATGCACTTATATACAAATGATCATTGTCAACTTTCCATAATATTGACCAATATTTGCTTTGACATATTTTATTGATTGTTGTTCTCAAGATTTGGTCATATTACATCTATTTGGATTGGAAGCACTTTATGTAACAATTCAAATGTTGTTTAGGATTTATATATACGAAATCTGTTTTCACTTAGTGAAAAGACTTCAGCATGGTTTTGAATTTATAAATACAGTAATGATTACTGTAATTTTAAATAACTTTAACTTGAAAAATGAGAGAACTCTTCAACACTTTTACTTCTGGAATTGAATTTCACGAACACGTAAAATCATATGAATAATTCTGGTGGCTATAACTACTTTATGGTTCTTAAATTTACAAAAACAAGAACTCATTTCACTGAACAAATTTTTCTTTTACATTTATGAGACAATAAAGTGTATAACTGAAAGTTGTGTAGCATATGGAGAAAGAGAAGTTAAATAAGCTCATGTAAAAGCCTTAGAGCAATGAAATACATTTCCAACCTGATAATACATAATTACTATTTATAGACTCTATATATGTTTACTTATAAAAAAACTTTACTAAGAATAATAAGATATTTTCTACCACAATAAAAAAATAAATAGATAAAATAAAATAAAATATTTGACCCATTGGCTCACTTTGTCATTTTATTTTGTCTAGAAGAAAAGATGGACCAACTTTCATGAATTTGCAAGTTAGTGTGCAAATGTTTGAGTATCTATCAGAAAATAACTTCATGTGTTTTTCCTATATACTGGTTTTGTTTTTAAGACAACATTCAGTTCTACTTCCATACTCTTCACTATATCTTAGTACCAATTTTTGTACTCTTCAACATCATCCGGTGTAGCATCAATAAAGAAAGTGCTATTTACTTTGGTAGAAAGAGTGATACCTATATGGCATGATGAAATTCGTAAAAATTTCTATATTTTGATTGTTTAAAATAACAATAAGAATATTAATATATAAATGTATTAGCGTTAATATAATGTACTTATCATTGAATGAAGAAACCTTGAGATTTGTAGCCCATATTATAGGTCTATTTGCTAGATTGTTAAGTATTGTAAGGCTTTTTTCTTCAACAAAACTATCACATGGGGTTAGTATTACAATTCGGAATTTCTTGTCAATCAAGATAACATCTTTTAGAGAGGCTTCCGTACCAAATTTAGTTTGAACGACTTGTTTATGTCGTACGTCTACATCTACACCTATCACGTCTATAAAAAAAATGTTATATGTTTTGGATTTATGTAATAAAGAAATAAAATATTATATTAATATAAGAAAAAGTAATTTGAAGTAGAAAACTTACTTATGTTCGTATTTTTGTAAACCTAATTATAACATTCTTAAAATACGGATTAAGATTGGAATCTAAACATAATAACATTCCTTCTAATATTGCATCATTCTAGACCCACCTATAAATAATATTTTCGAGAGGGGGCTCGGGGCCGGGATCGACCTAGTAAGTCAGGTCGCGGGGGCGGGGCGGGGCAGCGCCTCTCGTGGAGGTTCGAGGGCAACGCCCCCGACGGGGATCGACCTGACTGGTCTCTTCATTGTGCGGAGACACAACTCCGTGTCTTCGCACAGTGCGGAAACACAGTCTATTTTTTTTTTTTCATTTTATGTTAAACTCAAATTCATTAGCTTTTTACTACTCATTGCGGACACCCTCTATATCGAGGTTAAACTTCTTGCTCTCCTAATTAGTTTTAACAAAATGCAAATAATTAAAATACACAGTACAAGTTTTGGACGAGAAATAGAGATATTGCTTTCCTATAGAAGCTCGTAGTCATCCTCGTCAAGCATATATATGAATAAAAACCCTTTTCATCCTCGTCAGATTCAATCTTTAATTATTTCACAGCAAACATAAATGCGAAGAAAAAAATGACAATAAAAAACATTTTCTTCATTTTCTGCATATCCTCACCACTGTGAAGAACAATTATGAGAATGATGTTGCAGCAATCTTAACTTGTATATTAGGAAATAACCAACAGAGGGGTGATGAGAAAATTCAGGTTTAAAGGAGAGAGACAAATCTTCTGGGTTTTTGGGTTTCCTTTGTAGAGTAGAAACCATGTTTGCTTCTTCAATAGGGTGCATCGAAATGGAGAAGATATTTAGAAAATATACATGGATGGCTGTGGAAGATATATAACAATTAGTCAACAAAGATGGCTACAGGGAAATATCAAATGCAATACATACTGTTGCAAAACCAAATATAAACAGTATTAATGTGAAAACTCGTGTGACAAGAATAAATAGTGAACTTTTAATAGAGGAGTGAGATCAATGGACACATTTTGCAGTGCAATGTAGATATTTTTCGCCCTGTGGGATTGTGGTTTGTACACGTCTTTCTTTTTCTTTGTTTGGTGGAGCAAATAGTAAAATATTATATTGCAATGTTTTCTGGTGAACTGAATAAACTTGTTGCTAGGAACTTGGAAGTATGACTTTGATAACTGATTCTCATGTTATTGTACAGTAATTAATTTATAACAGTTATTGACCATTAATTATAGGGTTCAAACACACTCGACTTTGAAGGCATATTTCATTTTAGTCACCCCAAATTCATTTTTCAATCGAAATAGGTCGCCTAACTAGGTTTTCATATCCACTTCATGACTTCGTCAGGAGAAGTGAGGTGGTCATCGGGCAAATTGGTTTTTATTTTTATTTTTTGTCAATGTATCTGTCAAACTGCATGTACGAAACAGCACAATTCCAGCAAATATAGTGGTTGAAGAGGCTGTTATGTTTCTTCTTCTTAATAATGCTATGAATCGTGGGGTCCACTATCATTTAAATTGATGCTACATAGCATTATTATTGGATTAATAGAAAAAAATTCCTCTAAAACGTTTTCATTTGCAATATATTCCCTACCTATTGGAAATTGCAAAAAATCTCCATATTTGAAACATTTTCTACGTAAAACCCCTACCGTCAAATTTGCCATTAGAAAGAGTAAAAATGTCAAAATTTAAAAGTAATAATTGCAATTTTAGTATCCAAACTTTTTATTCTTTTACAAATTTTACTAATTTTTTTTTATATACCATCCAGAATCTCAAACCTTTAAAACTTTATTTTCTACCCAATTTACTTTATTTTCTTCTTCAAAGCTTTATTATTTTATTTAATATCTTCCAAAATCCTCACTTCTTCTTTTTATTCCCAAGATTAGAAATATTCTGATGTGATTTAGGATACAAGAATAAGTTCGGGTAAGGATCCATTGGTTGTTGAGCCAATGACGAGGTCGTGGACAAAGAAGATCAAAGAGGCTATATGATCGTTTGGTCAAGTTACGGTGGACGAAACATTGATTACAATTAGAAAATGAACAAGTTTCATGTTGGGTTTGGAGGAAGAAACAAGATGGATCAAATGGTTCAAGTAGTGGACGAGAAAGTTTGAATAAGTAACTATGCGAGTTACCCTGGGCATGCGACCGCATGTCTCTATACCGAGAATTAGAGTGGTCTTTTTGGGTGAACTATGCGACCACAAAGTACAAGTTCGGCACCAAATTTCTTAATTTTTGGAAAGAATCTTATTTTATTTTAAAACTCAAGTTTTATGGTAATTCATGATAGTTTGAATATTAATTCCATTTGTAAAGTAGGTTTCTTATGAGTTCCTTATAAATATGACTCATTCTATTCATTGTAAAAATACATAATTTGAGAGATAATATTACAAGGCATATTGCTGTTTGGGATTGTGGGTGGTACGTAAAAAAAATTGGGTATAATTTGTAAAAGAATAAAAAGTTTGAATACTAAAACTGCAATTATTACTTTTAAATTTTGATATTTTACCATTTTGAACGGCAAATTTGACGGTAGAAGGGTTTTTCGTACAAAATATTGTAAATAGGGGATTTTCTACGATTTTCAATAGACATGAGAGTATATCACAAATGAAAATATTTTTATGAGAGTTTTCTGCTATTCATCACATTATTATTCTATGTAGAGGTCCGTCTTTTTTGACGATTGCAAAATCTCGCTAGTAACGCTACATTGATATTTCTCGAGGATGAATGGATGGTGCTTTCTAACTTATATTCTCATGCAAAACGTTAGTTTTCATTTTCCCATGAAATATATTTGGAGGAAAGGCGTGTTATAGCAACATTTCCCGTGTAGTAATTTTGAAAGGATTCTTGTCCAAAAAAAGTTAAATCCAACTTAACTTTCAATTCATTCACGACATCCACCTCGATCTAGTATTTTATAGACCTCAGGAAATTTTGGAATAATTATGAAAAGTTAAAAAATTCTAAAATATTTTTTCTATAATAAAATAAATAGTAATTATAATGTTTAATTATGACAAGCACTTTTCTAAGTTAAGTGACTACAATGTCACTTTTACTTAAAAAAAAAAAAAAAGGATGATGTTTGTTACTCAAAAAAGTTACAAACATTTAAAAAAATGATAAACACAAATTAAAACATTTGAATAAATTCAATAAATTGATAGAAATTTTTTTAAAGAAAAAAAGTGACAGCCATTGTCCTCCTCTTTCTCCGTTTAATGCCAAACATCTTTAATTCAATTCACCGACAAAATGCCGATTAAAACACTAAACATCTTTAAGTCAATTCACCGCCACTGTCATCTATCAACTCTGCCAACATATTAACCTCCACAAGAATAACTACTATCACAACATTGACGAGCGCATAATAACACGAATTAAAAAAAAAAAACTCTAGAGAGGATTTTAACCTAGGAAAGAGTGTCCTATCATTCTCAAGAGGCAACTTCCAAGGATGAACAACAAATCAGCTACTGTCAATCCAAATGAATTGTAGTCATTCTTGATTACTGCAGTAACAATAATGGAGATAATTTAATAACAAAGGAAATAACAAAGACGTTAAGGACACCATAAACCGAGTTGCAAACATGAAAAGCACATAATCCACACCTCTGCTTCTTCACCTTCTGCCTTTACAGACCCATTTGCCGATAAAAAAAGCAATACAAATTAATAAAGCTAATAATGATAAAAGCAATCAGCAAATTTGTAAAGCCCAATCTTGGCAAAATCCCTTGAATTATGAAACGAAGACACCAAATAAGGTGGTTGAAGTAGCAAGAATTTAGGAATTGTGGGTGAGAATTTCTCGAAAGGGAATCGTCGGAGACAACAGTGAGGAGAAGCGGACTCTTCTGCGAGGCGAAAAACAACAGAGAACTTCATCAACGCCAACTTGTCAAAGATCAAAAGTCAAATCGGAAGTTAATTCAATGGATAAAATATATCCACACATGTAGACAAGCAATCAGTTAACGATTTGCTAACATTTTGAGCTTCAACTCATGGAACCGATTCACAAACGCGATTACTTTCAGTCGTGGATCTCGAGCGGCGCTGTTGCAGTCAATGATTCATCAACTACAATCATCACAATGCTCAATATTCCATTGCTCGAATTTGAAATCACAAAGGTCTCAGAACTGCAGCTCTTATTCTCTCTTCTGAAGAAACTCAAATAAACAAATACAGTAGCGAAAATCAATCAACTTTGATAAAAACACAATTGAGAATGATTTGGATGAATTTTCTGCTTTGATTGATTTTACTTTGAGGGTTTTGGTAGTTTTAGAACATATTAATTACGTTCTTAAATGATTTAGGTCATGTTCGGTAGAGATTAAAATTCAATTAAAATTGAAAATATGGTCATTATTGGATTTCATTTATGTAAGGCCCGTTCGGTAAGGATTAAAATCAGATTAAAATTGAAAAATTAGCCGTTATTGATGACTTTTATTAGACGTGTGGCTCAAGGAATCAATTACTAAAAAAATATATTAGGAAGTTAGGTCCAAGGCTATTATTTTGAAAAGTCGAATTATTGGAAATTAATTAATTAGAATAATATTTTGTTTTGTTTTGTTTTTTATATTAAAAGAATAAGAGAAAAACAAAAGTAAAATGTAATTTTATTAAAACGATGAATATATATGGTCCAATGAATTACAAATCAATCGAAATACAAAATTCTAGAGTAAGAGTTACCTAAGTATCATGACAAATTATAGAAATAGTCATAAGTAAGTTTTTTATAATTTTACAATACTTTCATTTGATGATTATTTGAAACAATAACTTCCTCGTCAAACATCAAGTTTGATAAAATATGCATTATAAAATATAGACATACAAAGCACCGGATCCTATGTAGAGACATGAAAAAAATTATGTATGATCGAGTGCAATTTACAAGATAATTAATGATTTATTTGCACTTAAAACACTTCAAGAGCAAGAACCTTTTCTCCATCTTTATATGGGTGAAATGGATCTTTTTTCGACGTCTCAAGTGATCAAACAAGTATGAATGATGCTAATGGATGTTCTTAATCCATATAAAATGCCTTAACACTTTTGATGAATAATACCCTTCTTGAAAATGTTCAATTTGCAATCTAAGATGGAATTTGGTTTTTTTTCCCCCATTTCCTTTTTTTTTTAATCTCAAATTCGTTTTTTCAAGTAATTTACAGTTTGTTGAGCTATTCATGAATTCTTATTAGATTTAAATTATAAACATAAGCCGTTACAATTGCAAATATATGAAAACACGAGCATATATCATTTTTATAACCATTTTTCAAAAAATATTCGTTAATGCAATTGTATCACATACAATAACAATTCATTAGGCTATTATATTCAAATAAAAATTCGTTCTTCTACATAAAAAATAATATTTATACAAAAATAATAATTAATCAATTTCTACAATAACAATTTTTTTTGGTACAAAGGTATAAAAT
Source organism: Fraxinus excelsior (assembly GCA_019097785.1). Classification (NCBI taxonomy): domain Eukaryota; kingdom Viridiplantae; phylum Streptophyta; class Magnoliopsida; order Lamiales; family Oleaceae; genus Fraxinus; species Fraxinus excelsior. The sequence goes on from CM032640.1 coordinate 2,567,388, forward strand.
CTGCAAATTTCAATATGCATTATAAAATATTACTTTTTAACAATTCTAGTACATGAATGGAATATGCATCCAAACAATATCTTCATGAAGCTCCCTTTGGTGTGGCTTAAAATGCTGTTCAAAGTCTAAGTCAAAGGTAACTAGTAATTTTAAAAGCCAAAAAATCTTAACACGTGTCATCAATTTTATCAAAATCTTATCTACTAAAAATAATTTATAGCTGAAGAAATTAGGGGCTCGTTTGATCCGCCAAAAAAATATGGATAAATTTATATGTACATAATCATTGTACATAATGGATTACATAAGCCCATGTGGAGGAAATCTGACCGTGAATGTGAAGTGTGGAAAAGTCAAAAATTGTAGACTGTCGATGGATGTGCGCCACATGTCCATTATGTAATGTATTATGTAAGTGATTATATACTTGTAGCATGACCAAAAAATATAGACATACAAAGCACGGGATCATATGTAGCATGGAAGGGGTTCATGGGATTTTCCTTGGCGCTAATGAATGTGCCTTTAGCTATTGTTCGACTAACTGTACTACATATCTCCACTTCCTAATTACAAGACACATTGCAAAATTCTAAAGCAAAATATCACTTTTCACGAGATTTTTTTAAATTATGATGTGATTTTTTAGTGCCCTGCTGTGACCTTATACAAATCATACACCCACACCCACACCCACACCCACATTATAAGTGATTGTGACTTTTTTCTTATTCTTGCAATATTTTTAGTGCCTTGATGTGACATTATCGTGCATTCAACTCTTTTTTTATCGATAAGTATAAATTCTATTGATCAAAATTCATGTACAAGTACACCGAACATATCCGAGCAAAACAAAGATAAAAAGATGTACAAACGACAAAGATCTATCAACCTAACACTAGAGACTCAAAATGAACCAAAATATTATGATACAAAGAAAATATGACTTTGTATATATGTGTTTTAATCTGTCTCACTGTGCTGTGACCTTATGTAAATCATGAACTCACCCATCTATGTAAGTGATTATGACCTATTCTGAGTAGCTGTGATCTTAAAGAATCATGCTTACGATTGAATCGAGAAATTTATATTTGCTTCGAATTGACACTCTGATGGAGAAGCATTTTCGACTTTGGTCACATGATTATGAAGAAACTTTTGTACTAAAAATGGAAGAAGCAAATGGTGCAAATTGGGAGGCTCAAATCGCGAAAGATATCAAATTGCAGATATTGTCAAAATAGTGAATAACAAATGGTTAGTAAAGTAGATTGGTTACACAAAAATTAGTTAATAAATATATGTGTTATATTCAAATTTCCAAAACCTTAATAATTTCTCCATGTCACATTCAAGGCGGATACATAACCACTTTTTCATAATTATAATCTTTTAAGAGAATAAATAAAATTATCCATCTTAATGAGAAAATTCTTTTAGTTGGGAGAGTAAGGCAGAAGCTCAAGATTTCATTTATCTCAATTTCTTCTAGAGTTCTAGTATCTTGTCAAAGAGCAAAGGAATAATCTAAATTTTTCAGAGGAACAATTTTTCAGAAAGTTTGTGTGCTCACAACGTAAGCAAGTTCCAAGAGATGATAGAATCTACCAAAGGCATCTCGATAGCATTATATGGAGTAGAAATTGCTGGTATCTTCTGAAAACGTGGTTTGCCAAAGTATCTTCTCTTACGATCGAAGCACAACCCACTCAGGTTGCTAATATCAAACACTGAACCGATAACTCGACATAACTAGAGATTTGGTTTTCTTGGATGGGTCCAAAAGCTTATATATATAAGGGTGTTTGATGGAGATTAAAATTAGATTTTTAGTCAAGATTGTGATAGAAGTTTTTGAAACGTGTGATTGAAAAGCTGTGGGACTCATGAAAAATGTGGTTAATATTGATTATTTGACTTTGACTTAGATTAAAATCTGATTTTAATCTGTACCAATCGGCTCAACCTATTTGGGCTCTATTTTTCTAAATTATAATGAGATGAATAATAATTTTTTGGAGAACATGCAGTTAAAAAAGGTACGTGGTTAAACTTCAACCAAATCCCAACTACATGAATTCTTTTCATAACTCTATTGTGAATTCATCAACAATCCACTAATCCAAGAATGCCCATTTCTTGATGGAATATGAATATGAATATATTCTATCTTAATTCTTTACGTTGGCATAATAGAATATGTACTCTAATGAAAATACTAATCCTACCAAATATTCTCATCCAAAATCCATATCTTTTTTTCAAACTAGGAGACAAGTGGAAATATACCCAGCATATTGTTCATACCGTTTATGTTAAATTATGAATAAATTATTCTGCACCCAAATAAGAACACTAGTCAAAAGTGGAGCCGGTGGCCAACACGTATTGCATCACACATGATTAATTTAAATGGAGAATAAGTTCCATATCATTTAGAAAATATAGGGGTTTAGACCACATTTACATAATAATCTAATCTTTTTTAAATGAAATTTAAAGACTCAATATATCAATATTCAAAAAGTCAAAACGAGGAGTTGGATTAATATTTTCAAATGAGTCATCATCTCAGAAAAGAAAAACAATATTAAGAGTTTGAGTTACTCTTCTTAATTAACGTCAGATAATACTTTTAAAAATGGTTATAACACAACACATAATTATGTAATTTAAAGTGAGAATCTTTCTCACACTTCACTCAATAAAAAAATACCTCGAACATTTTTTTCTTCCTCGTGTTATGTCATGATACGTGTGAGTTAGGTTGAACTATAAAGACAGCAACTAAATAATAGGAACATAACACTTTTTTGGTCGAGCCCGTCGCACCGAGCTTGCCTAGTGCGGTTTATCTCTCTTGTGTGGTTTGCGGGCTACTGCACATGGAGCGAGATTTACTCAGTGCGCAAAAATGGTTGGCGGCTGTAGGTTGTTACGTCAACCAAAAATAATAATAATAATAGGAACGTAAGAGACACTGGCTTAATTGGGCATAACCCGCGATTTACCTCCGCCCAGAGTTGAGACACTGGTGATGGGCGGTCCAGGAAATAGTCTAGTGTTAGCTGGGATACCTGGGTATCAAAAAAAAAAAATAATAATAATAATAGGAACGTAAGAAATTCTCCCACAAAGTGGAAAAACAAATGTCCACACTGTCAGCAGTTACATGGTATAATTGTCTTCCATAATTATTCCCATCTACGCACTTTCAATTAGTATAAATAGCCCCTCAATGGCTCATTATCAATGTATTCAAAACAGTCTATCTTCAGCCTTTTATAAGGTAATTATAATCATGTTTTAACTTATTTTAGCCATCTCTATGTATTTTATTACATTTTCAAAGTTTCTTCATATGTATTATTCCAAAGTTTAATGCATAGATTTAATCATGGAAATTGGCATATCCATAGAAATCCGAGGTTAAGAAAAAAGGTGTATTCTAAGTCGAGTTCGATAATTTGTCGATTAGCTATTGAACAAAATTATCAGAACTTGGAAATATCATTAATTAAATTTTAAGTATACTTTCTTAGATCTTATTTTTGTTTCCTTTATGTTGTACTCACTTTAGTTTAAAAGAAGAAGAAGAAGAAGAAGATTTTGGTTTCTTCAACTGAAAATGGAAGCTGTTGGAAGGTCCAGTGGAGCCATGTATGAGTGCTTACTCTTTGGTATGTTATTCTTCCTTCTTTTATTATTCTAATTACAATAATGCTGCTTGGCCGACCTCCCTCCAATAGGGGGGGCGACAAATGGTGCCCCTGGTTTAACCTGGGATTTAATCTCGAGCCAAGTAGCATATCTCTTCTAATTAAATTATAGTGTTTGAAATAGTTCAAAAAATAAATAAACAAATAAAACATTTAAGGTTTGAATTTTAATGTAATATTGAGTTTGTTTTTCTCTCAGATATGGATGATACATTGTACCCCTTGAGCTTAGGTATCAACCTGTCTTGTCGCAGGAATATAGAAGGTAACAACTCTTGTCAATGATTGTACCTAGTAATTTGATGGAACTTCTTATGTTATTTTGTTGATTATCACATTTTGTTTTTTTAGAATTTATGTTGCATCACTTGCATATTGAAGAAAGTGAAGTCCCAAGAATGTGCTTGGAGTTGTATAGAGAACATGGGACGACAATGGCTGGTCTTAAGGTAAGATTAACATCGTTTTCTACGTCATTATGGTTAAATAATTCTCTAATTGGATAAGTCTAAGCGGATTCCACTTAACTTGGTGCTAAATATCATAGGTGTTAGATAGCATTATTTCATGCTAAAAGTAGTATTGGCGCTAAACGTTACAAATGCTAGATAACATTATTCCGCTAAGAGTAGTCTCGACTAAAGTACGATGGACGATTAAACAAAATTTTTGAAGTTACGAATAAGTTTTAGAATTAATATTTTGGTATACACAAGTGTGCTACAGTGTTTTTTGCAGAATATAGGCTACTGTGAATAGAATTTTCTTGAAATTGAAAATATATGAAATAGAATTATATACGTGTGGTTCACGATTCTCTATAGGATAATGACATTTGCATTGTTGTCAACAAATAATTGGATGAAAAAACTGTTATCTTTTAAACTATCCTATTAGATAATGTCACGTGTCAAAGTGTAAACAATGATATATGATGTACACCAAGAATGATTCTTCTCTATATCTTTAGCGTACACCTACTCCGCGTACTAAAGTTAAGTCTTTAATACTAATACCAATTTGTGTCACTTCTTGCAGGCACTTGGCTATGAATTTGACAACGACGAGTTTCATGCTTTTGTCCATGGAAGATTGCCATATGAGTCGCTAAAACCTGATCCAGTACTGCGCAATCTCCTACTTTCCATGCCCCAACAAAAAATAGTACGTCAAAAGCATAGACGAGTTATATTTCAGAAACTATTATAACAATTGTTATTCTCAATGTGTCCTTTTTTGTGAATTTAGATCTTCACTAATGGTGATGAAGCACATGCAGCTCAAGTTTTGAGTAGGTTGGGTTTGGAAGATTGTTTTCATGGTGTAATATGCTTTGAAACACTTAACCCTCCTATGGGACTGGGATCTTTTTCAAGCATAGATGGAATGGATGAAGGACAGACTGAGAATGTTGAAACACAAATTCTGTGTAAACCTTCTGTACAAGCAATGGAAGCTGCCATTGCCATTGCAAATGTTGATCCCAAAAAAACAGTAATTGCTGAAAACTAATCTACTAAATGAACTGAGTATTTTCTTATTGTCGTGGCGGCATGTTTAGAATGGTGGACGGGATAATATCACATAATATCAAGGATAAACTGAGCATGCTTGGCTAAGCTTATAAAGCCCATGTTTGGTGTAGATTAAAATCAAATTTCCAGTATATTTTGATAAAAGTAAATGAAATATGTTGGTGAAAAATTGTGAGTCCCATAAGACGTATAGCTAAAAGTAATTGTTAATTTTGACTCGAGATTATAATTTACACCAAACATGGGCAAAAAGTAAAAGTTGCACAATTTGAAAAATAAGTTTTTGAACAAGTCTCAAAATGATTTTTCTAACAAAGAAAGCTCAAACATGTTAGCCAACACGATCAAAATCTTAAACAATGTATTGTTTGGTATTGCGTGTGAAACATGTCGTTATGGTAAATGAAAGTTCATTCATTTTTTTCCTCTCTCTTTCAGCTTTTCTTTGATGACAGTGTTCGCAACATTGCCAGTGGAAAAGCCGCTGGACTTCACACGGTCATTGTGAGTCCATGAATTTCCTAATGTCAAATCAACCATTTTTTCTCTGACCTATTCTAATGCAATATAGTATGAAATGCAGGTGGGGAGAGAAACTCTGGTGCCAGGAGCAGATTATGCTCTAAGTAGCATCCATAATATTAGAGAAGCACTGCCTGAGATATGGGAAGAAGAGCATTTGGAGCCAATTATCCAACCTGCTGCAGTAGAAACTGTAGTCCGAGCATAGACCAGACCACATCTGCTTAAAGAGTCATAGTTTACGGAAGAAGGTTTCATTTGATATGTACGAGTAGGTTTATGGAAGAAGTCGACCACTTGCAAAGAATCGGGAAGTACTGTAAAGGGTCGGTCGTACTTGATAATTATAATAAAGCAAAAATAAGATTTCAGTAAGGTATTTCTCTCACATTTGCAACAAACTTTTAGAATGTTTGACTGAAACTTAGACCAGCAACAGTTAGCAAAAAACAGGAAGAATCAAAATGTTAGCATGTTGCATACCTGAAACTAAGATGTCTAGAAAGAAAGGATACCATAATAACATTGTGATACTGTATAACAACAAGAGTAAAAATAGCTAGAATTTTGACATCAACTGAAGAAAAGCTTTCAAATTCATCCTTCTAACCCCGAGGAGGGGATGGAAAAATCAGTAAGTTACATTTCATCAATCATCAGTCCCATAGTAAAAACAGAAACGGGAAAGATATGTTTTCTTGATCAGGGATGTAAACAGGTGGATAAATAATCCAGAGTATAGTGGAATCCCCAGGGAAATTTAACTTCAGTAATGGGATTTGATTCCAGCAAAATGCCTAAATATGGTTTGTAGAATTCCGACTTGGGGAAGGGAATCGAAAAAGTTAAATGGAAAGAGCATCTCTCTCTAAGGCATCAAAGCCATTACAAGATGAATGTATGTTCTTCCCTTGAATGCCAACATGAATCAGGATTATTCCAATCGCACTTGCAATCAGTTGTAATCAAATGAATAAAAAACTACATTCGTTCGATAGGTAAGTGACTCGAAAAATTACAGTTCAACATAATGAGAAACTGTGTGTTGGCATAATCTTTTACATTCAATGCTTCTGCATTAAGCACTTCATTCTCTGTAAGTGCAAACCAGCTTTACAGTTAGCCTTTAACAATTTAGATGGTCTAATTTCAACATATTCATTATTCCTATATTCAAAAGGAGAATGCGAAAGTCACTGACAGCGAAGGTTTCAAACCTAAATCCTACGGCCAAAATATTTTTGACTTTTAGATCCATAACAGCAGGATAAATCATTTCCATTTGACAGAAATAAAAGAAAACAAACTCATCACAGATATACAGTCTACAAAATCCAATTAATAGAAATGCTATTTTCGCAAGGATCAACCAGTGAGTTGCTGAAAACAGTCTTATCCAAGCATGGGACCTGCACAGATTTCAGTTCCCGCTGACATGAAAAGGTGCATTGTGTTTATTGTACCAAAATTTATCAACTTAAATCAGTCCATTTGTGTTCCTCTTCTTTGTAACTAGTACTGAAACTTACCTTCAGCTTCCACCATGAATATTCTGAAATAGGTATTTAGCATTCTGCAGAAGAGTATCAATCTCTTCATTTGCCGCATCAAGCAAGCGCACTTCTTGGATTTCCTCCTGCAATTTTTCCATCTGCTCCTTGTGTATTCTGCCAATTGTTAAGTGTCACAATGTTTATCAAAACCTCATCCTTGGTGATTATAAGGGCAGTTACTTCTTTTAAATCACTCACAAAATCACCCGCTCTTCAAATTCATTGCTCAATTCCTTCAGCATTGCCTTCCCTGATTCTAGCAACTCGGACACCTTCATGAAATTACAATAAGATTCAAGCATACAGGGAAATATATTGCAGAAACATTACTTCCTAATAGAATTTAGAACATTTGAGCAGGATATTTTCTCTACTCTGAAAGCAGAGGTCTCTCTTATATGAATTCATGACAAGACAATGAGTCCCAGTATTAAGGACTTTTACCATCTGAGTAAAGCGATCAATCTTCTCCAGAATTTGAGCAATCTCCATCTCTATCTGTTCGGAATGCAAAGTGCCCGGCTCACTTTCTTCTCCTGAAACCTTTACAGGAGTTCCATCTTCCATTCCTGTTTCCTTCTCTTCAACCTAATAATTGAAGTTTAGGTCATTAGAGAACTGAAAGTGAATTTATATTCTCTAATTTAATTCTTAATGCTTTGAAACAGAGAAAGTGGAGAAACATACAGAAGGTTTCAAGCGTTTTGTCATGCCAGTGGTCCCCATTGTTTCCATTTAGGATGATATTTGTGAAACTGGAGCAAGGTAGTAGATATATGAAATCTCAGAATTCACAAATTTGAAGCCCCAAAAATAATACTTAAGTGTGGACTGCTGCTAAATATTTGAGCATCTTATTGGTATTCAAATGTTAGCAATTTCTACCATTGGATTTGATGAGCATTGTGTCACGACCCACATTATAAGTGAATCCTCAGACTTCTTATTTTGTCCTTAAACAGCCAATAAGAGTACCAGGAATTATCTTTTCTTACTAAAACAAACATTAAATTGTAATTGCTGTCTCAAAGAGATTTCTAGGGCGAATAAAAATATAAGACTACTGGAAAGAAATTAAGGAATAGTTGAACTTGTATATTTGTAATTGGTATGTTCCCTATTGCCAATCAGAAAACTATTTACAGTAAGTGTTGGTTATATTTACATTACACTATAAAATTGCAGCATATTAACTCCTGTACACTATGATACTATCACTATGCAATGCGAAATTAAAAACAACCATGTAGGAATAAACAACGTCAACCTGCAAAAGAAGATAACAAAATATTGTCAAGTTACATCCCGCAAGCATGTCTTCAATCTACCGTATGCTCCTTTGTCACAGTCAAGTGTCAAAACTATTGGCATTTATTAGAAGGCCTTTTAAACTGTTCAACGCTTCTCTCTAATCCATAATGACCAATCTAAACAGTAACCAGCACAATACAACGACGTGAAGAAACTAAGCCTTATTTCCAATAACTTAACCAATACGATAAATGCCGTAGATCACTAATCACCTCTATCTGACACTACTAATGTTATAAATACACTGCAGATGATTGTAACATAAAAAGGAGAATCAATTTACACAAGCGAAGCAATGTTACAGTGAGAGATATAAAAGGTTAAACACTTGTATCAGTCAATATGAAGCTGCCCTTTTATATTAGTGTGGCGAATGGTAGAAGTACTTTCACGAACAAAAAAAGAATCATCCTCTCCTCACACACAGTTAGCTAATAGCAATTAATGATTAATCTACTCAATGTAGACATTAGTTGAAAAATGTCATATAGCACTCAATTAGAATGATGTTATTCATAAATTAGTAAATTACCATATGAAAAACACCTACAAAATAAGAATTAATCAGAGGCGGAGCCACCACTTCTTAAAGCAAGGGGAAAACCATAAACAGCCATATAAAAAATTCCGGAGAGATATTGCTGAGAAAATCGCTGTTTCGTAATGAAGATTACCATCCATAAACAATAATTTTGAAAAAAATCTAAGGACTAGAAGATGAGAATCTTAGATCGAGGGTGTGTTGTCATTCGCAAAACTGTTTTTTCACAGGTAAGTCTGATATTACCTTCCTTCCAAGTTTGGCGATGAAGAAGTAGAAATCACGATAAATTGGCGCCAAGTGAAAACCTTTTAACCGATTGATTGTCCCCTCCTACTGCTAACTTAAGCAGGCCTGGGTTATATAGTTTGGATATGAGAAGATGGGCTTTTAATGGGCCTTTATATAGAATTTTAGGATAGGAACATTACATTTATAAGATGTTTACTTTACACCTTTTCAAAAGTACAAAAACAAATTCCAAATTTCACAAATCAGGTTTTTTAATTTTTTATCTATGAATTAATGAATTATTAAATCAATATATTATTAAATATTTAATTCTAATATAATATAATTACCCCACCCCACCTCTCCCACCCCTACCGCTCCGGAGACTATTCCGACTACTGTTCCGGTCTCCGGCGACGATTCCGGTGACCGTTCCGCCGCCACTTATTCCGACGACTGCTCCGATCCCGGCAAGTGTTCCAACTCCGGCGAAAATTTTTAGGTCACAATTCAAATTTTTCACAGGTCACACTTTGTTTATCAGTCACAACTTAAAAATTTAAAAGTCACAATTTTTTCATCGGTTACAAATTACAAAATTTATAAGTCACAATACTTATTTACGGTCACAAACATCCTATTAATTGAACATACATTATATTTAGGTCACAATTTATCAAATTATTGAACGCAAATTAATAATTTCTAGGTCACAAAGCATTTATTGGTCACTGTTTATTTAATTCATTGGTCACATATTGTTTACTGGTCACAAACTAACCAAATTCTTGGTCACAAACAACCTAATCATTTGTGACCACCCTCGAATCATTTGTTACCACCCTTTCGCCACAACCACCACCACAGCCAACACGACCAAAGCACATCACACCACAATCGTACTGCCGCCTCACGCACCTGGCACCCAACCACCGCACCCACAAACACACACCCAAACCGCACACCCAATAGATCTGCAACCACCACAACCATCTGATAAATCAAACTCGAAAACAAAAAAAAAACAGAAATTACAGATCCGCAATACCCCGATCCAACACCCACACCACGGCACCGTTCACACTTCGCATCGAAGCAGCCACCACCGTCCCAACGAAATCACGGCGATGCAAAAACTGACCATGAAAGCAAAACTCACCCAACCATCTCCACTGTACCATACCACCACTGGACTAGATCGCAACAGCACCCCACACTCCATTCGCCATCGCATCGCACCACTAAAAAAAACAACAGATCTGACCGTTCTCAGACCATGGACCGCGTAAGGCGCCTTGGCTGCTCCTGCTATTTTGCCGGATCGAAGAAAGAAGTGCGTGACAGAGAGGGGAGTGGAAACGGTGATGGTTGGAGAGAGTGGAGAGACGACGATGGGTGGAGATGGGTGAGAAACTGTCGGTTTCTTCCTATTATATTAGGGTTTGAGAAGCGCCGGAGCGAAGTGAGAAACGCACAGCTTCGACTGGGTAGAGAGAGAGAGAGAAAACGATGAGGGAGAGGGTAGAGAGAGAGAGAGAGAGAGAAAGAAACGGAGTGATGAAAAATGATTAAATTGAATTTGTAAATAATTATTAATAATAAATTTTTTAATCATAACCTGATTTTTGAAAAGTCAAACATGTGATATGAGATATGAAAATGGTAATTTGAAAGTAGGGCTGGCTGTAATTTCCTCTTTTAGGATCTGTACCTTTTTTTTTTCTTTTACTTTTGAATTTTAATACGTATCAACTATTTATTCAAGGAGAGATGCTACACGTACATCATAAGGGTGTATATCTAGGTTTATGCCCTTAATTGTGCATAGGTCCCCTTCCATGTGAGCGCCTGAGGGGGTGTAAACTAGGGTGTACACCCCGAGTTGTATAAGTATCATTTTCATCATTGAAGGGTACGAATCTTACAACATGTACATAAATATTTATATAATAGCTTATATTATGCCACATGGCACTCTACTATTTGTCAGTTTAAAATACAATCAACTTTTTCCTCCACGTCATATTATGTAATCCATTATATATATTTTTTTATGTACAAGTAGCAAAATCCTTATCTTCATCGCTACCTTCAAATTTAATATTTATTGAAGCTTTGAGGTTACGCACCAGTTGTTCATTCTATGCGTGACAGATCCATATTATTGCATTTTGTTATTTAAAGTTTGTGAATATTACTATTTATTGATAACCTAAAAATTAATATTCATGCAGTGAATTCTAGATACTTAATAATTTTTAGATCAATGAAGCTCGTTAATTATTATAAAAATAAAAAATAAAAAAAATTCTTTACACTTCCCATACAATCTCTTTTAATAAGGTGAATTATATAATTTTAATTATTTTTGATAATTAATGTGTGGCTTGAAGAAAAGAAATGGATATGAAGTACACAAATATTTATAGCTTGACAGCCATGAATATGATGCTCAATTACAGGCGTAAAATGAACCAGGCCGAGTCTCTTTTGGGCCACCAAAGGCCTGGGTAGCCCGGCCCAATTTCTGACTCCTTTGGCCCTTTATCGTTTAACACAGGATCAAAAACAAATGATGCTGATTTCTACCAGAGTTGGAATTAATGTGCACTAATCATTATCCACTTGCAGTTTGATGACAATTTCAGGACCAAATATTCACCAAAAAAAAAAGGAGCTCCTCTCCTCTTGGAACCTCAATCCGGACGATGGAAACTTCAAGGGATAGTCCATTGATTCGATTAATTTTGCAGGTATCAGTGCTTGTTGACGAAGGTAACAACGATGTGGTGCACGAAGAAGAAAGTAATAACCCTTATTCCGACCCCAATAATATAGCAAATAATTCCATCAAAGGTACGGTTGAGAAAAAGGGTGGATATGACAAAAACATTACTAACTTGCCTATAATTCTATGTAAAGATACAACTGAATGTCTAAAGTTAGGATTAAGAACATTTAACCTCAAATACTCTCACACAATGATCAGACCCGCAGGATGCAAGCTGCACAGCTGAAGAATCTTCACTCTTGTCTGAGTTTTTCCATCTTAACCGGTTAACTGTAGACACGTGGCATATAAGGGGATCAAACTGGACAACAAGAGCTGCATTCAGCACTGGGATGTTTCCATCTTCAGCTTTTGCATTGGAAAGACTAAACATTTCGATGAGTCCATTTTCCATCCCAACTGCAAGAAGCCCTTCGTTTCTCTGTCGATCAACGCCCAGCCAAGATAGGGCTGTGACACTACTTTTGAACGTTGGTAGAGTCGTAAGTAGCTTAACTGACGATCCATTTACAACTGCCCAGATCTTAACAGTCTTGTCCCTTGAACCTGTTGCAAATTCATGACCAAAAGGGTTCCAAGAACATGCCCATATTATTCTTTTATGTGCTTCCTGCCTGATTACAAGCTGATGACTAATTTCATCCGATCCTGGTTCATTAATAAGAAGTCAAAGATGTAATATATGACCGTATAATAAGTTAGTACTCGTTTCACCACTGGGATGTAACAGCACGCAGTTTATTTAAGCACTAGCAAACTAATCAGAAAACTAAAGAATAAGTCAACTATACCTGTCTCCTTGATTTCAAAAATAGAAAAATGACGATCTCTTGAGACCGTCAAAAGAAAATTATCATCGTGAGAGAACTCCATTTGTGTCACTGTTAGAGTGTGAGAATGCAAACGGCCAACAGACTTCCAAGAGCCAACTTGCCAAAGCCATATTTCTGCAACAGATGCTGACTGAGCCTGCAAGATTCTACAACAGTGAATTTGGATTGCCAGTATAATTGTCAGCATAGCACAAATTATCCTTGTTCAAAAGAAAAAGTAAAATGTCTAAGAAAATCCATCCCAATTCACAGGCACTCTTAATATTTTTCAGGGTCACTATAGGTACAGTAAAGAAAAATTTTCAGATGGTATAATGCATAAACTCCATGGAATTGATAATTTTGATGGGCTTTCAAATATCAAAAGCATCAGGTGCACATATTTGCAATCTACCGTATGAATCCGACTAACATAAGCATCATGATTCCAGCTTTAGATAATTTAAATACCTACTTTAGATTACCAACTTTCAGAATTACACACAGGAATCGTGTTTTCAATTCTAATTAAACAAAAATAGTCACACTTTTTACAATGAGGAAAATGATAAGATGTACTGAGCACAGAATTTTTATGAAAGACAGTGTGAATCAGCCTAGAGCCACTTGTCCTTGATTACTTGAAGCACAATAATAAATGCTTTATTGAGAAAAAGAAGAATTATCATGTCGTGATAGCTAACTGGTAAGGTTTCGATGTTGTAGTTCCCTTCACTTTAACAAGTAACTACGACTACTACATGTAAGGACTATGGACAATATCTCCACATTGGTATGATATTGTCCACTTTGGCCTAAGCCTTCATGGATTTGCTTTTGGGCTTTACCCCAAAAGACCTCATACCAATGGAGATATTGTCGATACTTATAAACTCATACCAATGGAGATATTGTCGATACTTATAAACTCATGATCCTCCCCACTTCTAGCCAATGTGGGACTTTGGTCGCCCACCCAACACTACATTAGGACAATCTTGAAAACTAAAATTGGCAGAAAGGAGGTCTTGGAAAATGAGAAGCATGCAACAGCACTTGGTTGAAATGCTGCAGATAAAGGCCATGAAAGAATAACAATTTAGTCAGCCATAATTTCAGCTTCCAATATCTCCATACGGGGTTCATTATTACGAGATTGACTTGAGAATATGAAAACAGATTATGCAACAAGATTTAGTCTGTTAAGAGGGCATTTTTTTTTAATTATTCTTGGCTATCTTTCTAGTAATTCTGAGTGAATAGAGAAGGTGGTAACATTTTCTTCAAAATTATTTTCTGTGAATCACAATGATTTTACACTTTTCAATATTCAATGAAAGTCTGTATCACTAAATGAACAAACATTCGCATGCGGCTTCTCAGAAGCAGATCTTTTTTATTTATTAACCATTCCTCTATCATTTTAACATAGTCAAGGCCGTCATCCATAAGAATGACTTACAAAATTAACCACACAATGAATTGGCTCAGAATGTGGAAGTCGGTGAGGGGAAGAGCAAGCAACAACCCGCAAAATTGCAAATAGTTAAAATGTTTTCACAAAAAAAACAGCAACATCAATAAAATGCAGCATGTACATCTCAAAAGTCATTCCGTGAGAACCTGATTTCAGTTGAAAGTTGAGCAAATACATCCATATATAATACTGTATGACAAGTTTTATCACAGAATGAAGGACCAGAATGTGGTATACCTTGCAGGATGAAGCAACAAGCTTGCCACCATGGTCACAACACAAAGAAAAAAGTTCATTACCATGACCGTAAAGCTTGTGGGACTCTGGCCATAGTGTATGCCATGCAAGTTGTTCTTCAATGGGTGGTTCTGTCAGCACAACTGGAACCGCTGCTGGAATCGTTTCGAGGGTATCAATGCCTTCATTGCTATTTCTGTCAACTGACGCAGATGGAGCTGCAGAAGAAAATAGCGAATTAGTTCTTTTTTGGGATTCCATTTGGTACTTTACTACGTTTTAATAAAGATTGGCTACCTTTCCTTTTTATTTTGGATGTTTTTCATGAATGGCTACTTATCCAAATGGTAATATCCTGAACGTCACTTTATCATAATGCAATTTACCAATTACGTCATCTTCTCCCCATCCCCATAACAAACTATTTCCCCCCAACATTAAAACTGCACTGCCATCCTGCTGCTGTCACAACTGGCATGATCTCCAAAGTCCAAACTACTATAACCCCACCATATACAATCCACACAAACATTCATAGGCTAAACACCATAGTCACCATCTCCTCCAACACATCAAAACTGCCACTTCTGCCACCCACCTTATATATCAACAATGCCACCAAACAAACACCACCCCTCGACCACTTTCATCACCACCACCAAAGGAAGCTACAAGAAACCCATTACCAAACATTGAAATGCAGGGCAGGGAAATGAACCAAACATAAAACTTCAAATTACTACCAAGTACTATAGCTTTAGGTTTTGAATTTTTGCTGTTCAGATTGCACTTTGAGATTAGGTTCATGGGTGGAGCTAGAGACAGCACCAATTCTGGTGGTCAATACCCATTTTTACTGCCTCCTTTTGGTGGTTTCTGATGGACTGTGCTGAACATGAAGGGCAATTGTAGTACCCAGTGTAAAGATTGAATCATGAAAGAACCACCCTATAATTCACAATTGCTTACACAGTTGCTAAAGTCAATCAGAGAACTGACCCAGTGACACAAATGCATATATGGTAGACATGATACTTATTTTGTCCCACTTGTTTAGTTTGTAGGTTTTATATAAGCATTAAGGAAAAAAAAAAGATTCCAAATGTTTCTTCATTGTATATATTGTAACGTGTTTTGTTTAGCACTGATATATACATTATGTGATTAAGGTACTGTAATGGTAGTCTGATAGGTAGGTGCCCACCATTAAAGATATGAACATCAAGATTTTGACATTAACAACCTTGACATCAGATCTCCTCTTCTTTCCCTTGACCCAGAGGAGAGAAGCTGGCCACTTCCCAAAATATAAAAAGTTAAACATAACATGATAAGCCATGTTCACAGAAGCCATGTAAATT
Source organism: Fraxinus excelsior (assembly GCA_019097785.1). NCBI lineage: Eukaryota > Viridiplantae > Streptophyta > Magnoliopsida > Lamiales > Oleaceae > Fraxinus > Fraxinus excelsior. Next base: position 2,583,484 of record CM032640.1, read on the forward strand.
CATTTCAAGGAACGTCTCACTGGGTTTCGTAGGTCAGGCTAGTTATCAATTAGTATTAAGGATTGAATGCTCTTTAGTGTAGCATTCAGAAAAGGAGGCAACCTATTTTATAGCCAGAAACACCACTCAACACATAGAGGAATGATGGAGTTCATGAAAGTAAACAGGGAACAATCAAGTTTGTCAGATATAGATGAGAACATAATTTTGTTCTCACAATACTCTTGGATGTATAAAGACATATAAGTGTGTTGGTACCAGAGCCAATTTCCAGGAGAGAGATAAAATAAAGCTTACCTTGAACATATATAGGCTTCTGGGATAGTCCTAGAGCAGACATATTTGCACCCAAAATTTGCATGTCAGCTTGAAGGTCATCAGAAGAATTAAATTTCCATGAATTTGTATGATTCAAAGTCTTTAAAAAGGATAGAGGAGCTTCAAAAACTCTGCCAACTTTCTCGTCGGCCCCACTTACAAAACGGTGGTTCCCCTTTCCTTTGATTATTGTCACACAGTTAACATCATGGCCATGAACTTGAGGACGTGCAATTTCATGCCAAGCTTCTCCAATTTCTGAAGTAGACATGTTACGCCATGGAGCAAACACTCTAGTTGTCTGCAAAAGAACATGAAAGCTGCCATTCAATAATTTTTTATCTGACAAAGTTTGAAACGAGAAAAAAGATGGGGAAAAATTACATGCAATAGATTTTTCAACACATTGAAAATATAAACAATTTCTGTTCAAACAAAATTAATTCATCATCAGTGGCTGCTGGATATACTTAGCTACCCGGGTAGCTATTGGAGACTCATTATACTCTCCAGAGGATAAGATGGAACGAAATATGAACACTTGTTCAAACAAAACAGTACCAGAATACACACACACACACACACATATATGAGCACTGTATATCGACTCTTACTATATGCGAACATCACAACTCTGCAACCGTAAAGTATTACTTGGGCTTCATATTACATTTAAAAGGTCAAGTCCAATTACATATTTAGATGCAACATTTAATTTGCAGTATTCACACTAATTTCACAAGGAAAAAGGTCTTCATTCTTTTTTCTTATTTTATAATTCTACCATTTTCCTTTAGTGAGGGTGAGTCCACTGGAACAAAAACAAGAAGTTCAATGATAAATGTTTCAATCGCATAAATTTTAGAGAGAGAGAGAGAGAGTTGGAATCAAGGCGAGGGAATTAAAGAACATGAAAATAGCATCCCTCTCATTCTGACAAAACTAGTTAGGCAAAGGTGTATCGGTCATGCATAAAAGGTAATAAATATTTCAATAATCCATATTCAGACTTTCAGTTACTGTCTGAAAATTTTATCAATATCAACACATGAAACAGATTGCCACACATGCAAAGTTTGGAAAATTAGAATAATCCAACGCAGCGAAAAGATTAAAAGCTGGCAATATAAATGTCACATTAATATTCAAAGAGAAATTAGGTCTTTTGTTAAAGGGGGTTGGAGGTGTGGTGTGTGGAGTGTGAGAGAAGGAAAGTGAAAGGAGGGAGAGATTTCATCAAATCGATTCTGCAATCAACAGATACATTACTTGATCATGACTGACGGACAGCAGATACTCCCCGCATCTAGCCCATGAAATGTCTGATACAGTTGCAAAGTGTCCAGAAGGAACTTTCTGTGGTTTCCAATCATCAAAATCAATGCCAACATTTTTCCATAAATGGAAAGATCCACCATAACCATGAGCTAAAGTTGAGTCTCCACTTGGGCTCCAATGCCCACCATAAAACCCCAAAGCAGAATGACTTAGTTCCCCAACAGTGACCACATTTATCCATATGCCAGTAGTCTTTTCAGGTTGCCAGATCATCATTGTCTTATCCATGGATGCAGATAAAATGCTTTGAGGCTGATAACATTCCATACCCTCAGTAGATGAGCTTTGAGGTGGCTGCCATTGCACTGAGTATACCCAATCCTCATGGCCAATGAGGAGAGATTCCAGAGATATTTGATAAGATGATGAACCAGCTACAAATGCAGGACCTTTAATGTAAGAGGACAAACTTGTTCCCTTATTAGAAAGAGAATCACATAAAGCCATCTTCCATATGCGTATGCCTTTGTCTTGAGATGAACTTACTAGCAGAACACTAGATGTTTCACCCTTTGCATATATAGGTAACGAGAAATCCAGACTACGAATCCAATCAGTGTGCCCTTTCAACTCACAGGCATGAACAAACTGGGGCATAAATAAACCACAATATTCATTTTAGCGAAAGAGAAGGTTAGTGGTGACAGAATATTAAAAAAAGGATCCATAAGGTGCTACACACTTTTCCTGTCCTCTCACCACAGTATAGATGAATCTTGTTGTCCAGTCCCCCTGTGGCCAGGACTAGTTGACCAGAGTTCCCAGGCAACTGTGCTAATGAAAGAGCGACCATAGGTTTTCTCCCAACAAACAAGGATTCCAAACAAGACAATTTGCATTCACCTGTGATATGCACATTAATAACTTGATTATAAACTTAAAAATCAGTACAATTTAGGATACAACAATCAGAAAAGGCAGATCAGTGGATTGATATTGTGCAAAAAACATATATAATATACAAATAGACTAGCTCACTTTGCATAGTCTCATACAAATGTAAAGATTTCAAGATAAATTTTTAGATTGAGAGAAAAGAATTGAGCTGGAAGACAGTCATCATCCTTCAAATCTTTATAATCCCAAAAGGCCATAAAGATTCATACGGCAAGAGCAGTGGATAATAGATTGTTTGTCGAACAACTTGCATCCCGCAGAAATATAACAAAAAAAGAAAATAAAAATCCTGCCCTAGTGTATGAGATAATGAGACACAAAAAAACCACTAATCCAGAATATGAGTGTGGCGATGCTTTTCTGAAGGGTGTTTCTCAACTTGACCAAGCCTAGACCAATGACTTCAATGCAGCTCCAGGGATCAGAAGCTCCACATGATGCTGTTTTATGATTAACAGTTTTTATAAGTTGAAAGCTTATATTCTTGCAGCGTCTCAGGAATTGATATTGCTCTTTCCCATATGCAAATGACATTTCATCTAACTTACATGATATCTAATTCATTAAACACGGAGAGAGGACCTGTTTTCTTATATTTCTACATCTAGGATTCTACTTGTATCATGGATATAATAGGACCTCAACCATTATGGCAAGGAAAGTTTGATTCCAATGAATAGTCAACAAGTTTTACAAGAATACCCCAAAACCAATAGAACTGAGAAAGGAGGGGGGAGAAAAGCATAGATTAATAATGATGAAGAAAAATGGAAGTAAATATTTAAAAGATGGAAAACAAAATAGAAGGAACATAAGGTATGAACTTTTGGGTTTCCTCTGGATCTCAAGGAAAATAAATATCATGTCAACGAATCAAAATTTGAAATCAACTGCACAAATGCAATTACTTTGGTCCTATGAAAGTTAGGTCATAGCCATTCCTTCAGATGAAAGAGGCTATCAGGAGGAGATTCTGAGCCTTATGCCAGCTCACTCCACTATTTGTAAGTTAAAAAGACAAGATACCTTTCCAATTGCAACTAATGTGTCATGTCATTGATCAAAACAAATTGAACTGCTCAATGTAGACTGTCACTTGGCACTTCGGTGCACTTTGTGCATTTGAATACTATGAATACAACTCCTTGACCAAGCAACGGTGGTACGAATATCGATAGCAAAATTAATGAAAATGAGAGTTAACATGACAATGGAATAGTTCAACTCCAAGCCACTCACCTCCAGAACTAGATGGAAGGATTACTTCCCACACATTTATGACACCATCAGAAGAGGTGGACGCAAACAGTGCATCTGTATCAGACACCATGATTGCAGTAATGCATGTAACACCCTTTTTGTGTTCGAGTACTTGTAACACATGCCTCCACTGCAAAAAATTGGGTAGCAATTCAGATGAGATAGTAAAAGGGCATATAAAGAAAGACTGTTACCATTCACATCTCTTTTTCAAAGATTTCATTTTGAAATTGATTATCATACACAGGTTAAATCAAAAATTGAAAGGATAAACATCAATAAATGTTGGCATTGCAAAAGTTTGTCGTGAAGTACAACCGAAGGACAGGAATAAATAGCAGGTTCTTTTCTAGAATAATTTCTTGCATTTTATGACCACTTTTAACAAGGAAAATACTTCCTATCTTCATACCTACCCCATCTTTTCCAGGCCCAGAATAATTACAAACTCCGTGTAATCGCCAATAATTTGGGATTGACTACAGGTATTATTTTCCACCAGTCTGTTCAGCCCAATAGATATACTGGGAGGTTCAATTTAATCACTTTCTCACAACCAAAAACATACAGCAAAAGGGAAAATCAAACGCACTAAAGAAATATTTTATTGAGGGTATGGACCATCTTGAATCGTGTCAAAGGGTAAAGTGATGCATATTTAATTGACTCTATACAATAACTAATTGGTCCAATCCGAAACTTCATCTTGAGCTCTCCGGCCCAACTAAACTACTACAACAGCATAGATGACTACTGCTAGACTACTAGTAATGAACAATTAATACTCATCCAGGCATTGATGCATCAAAGAAAACATTAGTCCCCTTTACTTGTTGGCTTTGCAGTAATTTTTTTGACAAGAATACTAGAGAATTTTATGTGTTTGCTTTGCTGCATGTACAGGCTGCCCACTTTGGAGCCCAATAACCAACTTGTTAAGAAAATTAATTTGAACATCAACATAAATAACAACGAGAAAGTCTTCCTTTATCTAAAGTTTTAACCCATACATACTCACCCTCCAGTATAAGTCTTATTGTACACGAGATTTCCCTTAAAAATTAGCATATTGTGCCAAACATATAAAAGTTGCAGCAACCTGACACTTTTAGGTTAGGAAAAAGAAGTCTTTTCACTTACAATGCAGTGGAAACAAGGAGAAAATGTAATTAAATGGAGATTTAACCCTTGTTTGACACCCGTTTATAAACTGTTAAACTACTTTTTATCCACATATTTTGTGAAAACCACAAGTACTACCCACTTATTCAACATTGAATTCTATTTATTTATAATATAAACCTATTATAAACAACTCCCAAACATACTTTAAATTAAAATTTAAGTGATTATAAGTTATGGATCATATGAAATGTATGAATTATAAGTGCGTAGTTATTGTGATTACTATAAAATGTGTAGATACAAATTATATTTGACCAAAAATGATTAAATTATAATCACTTCCCCAACCATGCTATAAGTTTGCACCATCTTGAAGATTATCCTTCACCATCCTACGCACAAGAAATTCGAGCAAGAGTAGCAGACCGCAAAATGCAAGATTATATAAGCATCCTAATCTCTTCCCTACATATAGCTAGCTAACCTAATGTTAGTTTCAGACAACAAGCAAATATGAATTGGACCATATCTGTCATTAGATTTCGTAAGCTCCCTTAGAATAGAAAGAGCTTTATATAAATTGTCTTAGACTCCACATCAATTGATGATAGTTGAAGCATACTGAGGGTATATTATAGACTTGCCTGTACTGGGAATATACATCGAAATATATATTTGTTCACATATGGTACTAAGTCAATGACGGCTCTATATCAAGAATCTTTAAAGAGATATATATTCCACGACCTGGGCTTCTTTGGTCACTGCTAGACAAGAAAAGTCTGGTGGGTGGTGGCAAAGCAAGAAGTACACCACCACCACAAACACCCCACATGCTAATAGTATATCCATTTAAAATAAAAAATAAAAATCAGTTTCTTTAATAAAAGACCACCGGTAGTTTCCAAACTTCACCGATAACCAAAGAATAATTTACAACCAAAGTATATTGCAGCTACAGAACACATTTATGGATAGAGACAATAAGAAATGATACCATACACAGTGATTAAAAAAAACGAAAAAGATATCCAGAAAGCACCTTCTTGTCTGCAAGAGAAAACTCCCACAAAGTAATAGCTCCATCGGCATCTCCAGATAGAAGATAGTGCCTTTCCAAATGTTTAGCTGCATATGCATAACCATATTCACCACAAAAAGCTACAAAATACTTAATCTATTTATCCAAAAAAGTTTTAAAAAGTCTCAAATAATTCATACATCTTCCAAATAAAACCCATCTGAACAACAAATCAAGACATGAATTCCCAATTCTAACACTTAAAAACCAGTAAAAAATGAAATATTTTGAGCAGAATTGTACTTAAAGACTGTACCTTTAAATGCAAACTTGTTGCTTGGCAACCAGTGAGTGCAATTAACATGTGCCTTGTGACCGGGAAGCGTAATCAAGATTTGTCCAATCTAGACAAAAAAAAATATATATATATTAAAATTGTTGAAGCAGCATATAACAATAAGTAGTGGGAAAGGGAGTAAACCTTTGGACAAAAAATGGCAACAGCGTTTTGGGTACCAAAAGAAACCAAGTCACAGGCACCCCATGAAACATTGTTCACTATTCTGTTGCAACCTGCCCCTATGAACAATCTCTCCACTCCCACTTGCACTTCGTTGCTATTAGCAGCCATGAATTGGCTATATATTCAAGCACGCGTGTGTTGGGGTTCAGCCAGGTTTAGAAGTGTTTCAGGGTGACGGAGAGGTTTAGGGGAAGAGATGCCGACAGAATGTTTAGTATTGATTGAGCTCGACTCGACGGCCTAATGAGCTCATATTTTGGCTGACGGCCCAAGATAAACAAAGCCCAAGTCAGTGGTCTACGCTATCGAAAAGGCCGAAACCGTATGGGCAAGGAATAGATAGTGTAAATATCAAATTTCATTCAAAACACGAAAGTACGAACTCATCTTTGAATTCATAAAACTAAACGGAAAAAAATTCATGTTTTACTACTTAACGGCCGCTCGGTAGAAATTAAAATTGAAAAATTAGTCGTTATTGTTGACTTTTATTAGACGAGTGAGATTTAACAACGGCTATATTTTCAATTTTAATTGAATTTTAATCTCTACCGAACAGGCTTTTCTTCTAAGTTGGATGTCACATTAATCATTCTTCGATTTGTGTCATAATAATACATATTACGTCTCGCGTGATATCTGTATGAAGATCAATTTGTGAGATTTTTTTGGACGAAGATGGTTCTCATTCTACAATGAATTAGGAGGAAGATGAATCGACGTTATTTTTAGGGCTTTCTAGATAAATCCACATAAGGATGTAGTTTGTAGGAATCAAAATATATTACTTGTAAAGGTGGGCATGTAGAAGTAAAATATGTTACCTAATTTATTATTCTTTTGATTTAGATAATCTTCAATGTTTTCTTTTTACTATTATTTTACAGTATTTATTGAAAAAAAAAATAAAAGAATTTTTTAAATATTTATTAAAAATAAGGTATGTGGCGCAATTTCCACAAAACTAAAATTATAGAGGAGAAAATTAGATCCACTACCTCAAAAAATAAGATATTTGATTAATATCCTTAAAATTAATTAAAACTATAAATCACATTAATTACGTCAAAACCCATCCCTAAAATCAGGGACAGATCCGTTAGGTGTCCAGTAAGTGCAATTGTCCTCACTCAACACTTAATTTTTGGCTTTGAAAAACCCCATATAATTTTAGTCCATAATTTTAACCCAAACCCAAGAAAGAATGTCTAATTTGAAGTTATTTTTGACGGTAATTTTGTCTCGTCCCCACTTAACCATAATTTTGTCTCGTCCACCCCTACCTAAAACCCAAAATAGCCCAAAATTTGTAATCTTGGAGAAAGCACTAGAGGAAAGAATGATGGCAGTTGTGAATCTGTTTTAGATTCAAAAACTTCTTGAAACTCATCATCGAAGATGCTATCGAATCCAGTGGTATTCACATATCTGAATTGGGATTTGGCCATCATCGTCGGTGCTGGGATGAGGATGTTGAGAAAGAAGAATCGACAAAAGTAGGTCAAGGGCTAGGCTACATGAAGAACAAATTCTTGCCACTTTTAACTCTCGTCAAGATACATAAGCAAAAATATGGCTTCTTTGAAGAATGGAATTCTCGCAAAGCTTCCCGAATAGATGGATATAGAAGAAAAGGATTTGGACAATGTGTAGAAACATGCATTATTACAAATCAGAAACATAATACCTATATTGGAATAAGGTAATATGTGGCCTAATATAGGATTTTTCTGGGATGTTTTAGTTATGGCACATCAAATGTTCGTTTTCTGCCTCGAGAATAAGATGATATGATTCTGTATAGCAAATTAAGCCCATGTTTGGTAGAAATTAAAATCAAGATTTTAATCCAAGTCTAACTCAATAATTACTTTTAACCACACATTTCATTGAATCCACAACTTTTCAACGACACATTTCATCAACTTATATTAAAATCTACTGAAAATCTGATTTTAATTCTACCAAACAGGAGGTAAAACTGCTGCTACTTGTATATGTACAATAGTTAGAGAAGACTACATCAATTCCGTTGCTTAGAGGCATAACCCTTATTTTGGGACAACATTCATGCTTGTCATTTAGGACCTGCTTGTTCCCCTTTACAAGGTAGGAGATGTCAACCATGAGATGTAGGTATGTTTTTATTTGCATCTGCATTGTTTATACAACTTAGTTCACGAGGTTAACTTTTCTTTCGACAATTGATGTGCATGTGTATACAAGCAGTGGCGGAGCCACATATAGCCCAGTGTGGGCACAGGCCCACACTGAACTTTGTGAAATTTTTTTTTTTTTTTTTTTTTTTTTTTTTTAAGTTAAAGGAGAAGAAAGGCTTTCCATTTCTAAAATTGAAGAAGAAGAGATGGTCTTTAATTGTCCTTAATCAACTCCAATTTGATTTATTCTTAGTTATATCACCATTCGAAATGGACATAAAACTATGTAGTAATTTGTTTCTCTTCTTTACCTAAAGTGAATTTTGCTAAAATGTATTGATAATAAAATATTTTCGTGGAGAATGTCGTAAATACGTTCTTAGGTTGAAAATGACGTATACGAAGAATGAATTAATAACGTATTCAAAAAAAAATTTTCGGGGGCGCTGCCCCCGAACCCCCGTGGCCTCCCACCCCTTCACCTCTAGGCCCCCACTGGTCTGACAAGCTGGCTCCGCCCCTGTATACAAGTACGCTAATGGTTCAGTATTCTTCTAGATAAATCCCATTCGACTCTGCCCACACAGACCATAAAAACTTCCCCCAGAAAACTATTGTATATTCTAAACCATGATTTGAGCTACAATGCAGGCAAGGTGACACACACTATACTCATAATGTATACTGATGTTTGAATCTATTATGCTCCTAGATTGGTCATTCAGGGCGAACGATTGATGGAGCAGAGATTGTCCAGCAAATATAGAATTGGGTGACTGAAAACCATGGATTCCTGCCACAACATGTGGCTAAACTGACTTGGAAGAATTTCTAGAGAATTTTTTATTTTGGTCTTTATGAGCATTGCACAATAAAGTGTGAAGTCTTTGGTACGTTCACGGGAGACGTAAGAAGACAAAGAAGGGGGTGCAAGAAGCTGAACAGGCAAGAGTCCATATGCTGAAGTTGATCAGCTTGCAAATGGTTGTGCAACCTTGAAAATTTTCGTTAGAATTCTCGTCTTTTTTATTTATTGCCTTTCAATCCATTTGTCCAAGTAATGAAATTCTGTAGTTTGCTCATTTATGAATATTTCCTTTAGCAATCTTGACTCGTGAAAATTGCTTGACTGTACATCTCTCTTACGCACAAAATCATTTGTTCTTTAATTTATCTATGTGGAAGAAATGTACACGCAACTTTGTTAATTTTTAACTTGATATTGAGGTCGTCATGGATAATGTATCACCGAGGACGAGATTTGAGTATCTATACACACACTTTGAGGTTGGGTGAGGTGTGGTGGGAGCGTCAAAGATCAAATATTCAACTCTTACTAAACAGATTTTGCTACACCGCAAGTGAAGAGTACTTTTTTTACTGTCAATATTTATTTATTTTATTTTTATCTCAACAAATTCTCAATAAGAGCTCTTTAATTATTGTCATGAACATAAATTTGTTAAATTTTTGAATTCCTGTCACTGTTTCGAATTGCTATCGTTTCCAAGAGGCTCAGACATGGGAAAATTGTTAGGATTATTCTTGTTTTACATAATCTATGTACATAATGGTGTACACAAATCTCACACGAGATGAGACCCATCCGTGGGACTCACACAAGTGGATCTCATCCCATGTGAGAGTTATGTACAAAAATTATGTATCCCTAATATTGCTCAAATTGTTATATAGCATTACTGTTGCATTGTGTCAGACTAAGTGAATTGGCGATTAATTTTACTTTTTAATTTATTTTTATTTTAACCAATTTAGGCGGTTGACTCCACTCCCACCTGGAAGTGCTTAGTAGCATTACTCTTAACCAATGTGTGTTTTGGGTTGCCATAATCAAGAAATGAGAATTTAAAATATTTTCGCAAATTAGATGGGGAGCAAACTAGACCAAATACGCAAGCATTTTTCAAAAAATTCGATGTGCCAGCCTAATGACTTTCTCGGTATGATGTACAATACCGAAAAATATTTTCTGAAAATACGTATAGACTTTCCTCTCGTTTATTTTATTATTCAGTCCTTAGACATTTTGTATACTGCATACAAAACGTGCATTGACAATTTTCGAAACCCAAAATCTACCGCTTGGTTGGTGTAGATCTCCAGCCCAGCAGGCATGATTAGCGGATGACAATAATTTCAAACAGTTGATTTATTCCCAACAAGAATACGTGGATTTCTAAAAAGTCAAATAACATACCAATTTATTGCCAATCAATGTCAACAACTGGTTAGGCTCAGATAATTCTCTCTCGTGCAAACATTGGCCCATTAACTTTATTGACCCCACCCTACCCTGTCCCCACCCCATTTCAAGATACATCGTGCCTAAACGTTGAATAACCTCACGGTATCGATCATCGAGACTTGAATTCATAATCTCCCCGACACAATATTTAGAGACGAGAGACAATCATACAGAAATGGAAAAGAAAAAGTTAAAGAGCGAAAAAATTACTCTAAATAATGCATAAAATAAGAAATTAAGGTGGCTAAATTCACATAACATTAACTCTACTTATGAGTTGCCATGTTCCCTTTGATACATAATAAGAGGGACATGTCAATGGCCAAACCTTTCAGCCCTACCATGTCTTTACAATTGTCATGTCTCTGAAAAGTAAAGATATATTATAGGAAGATTAAAGTTGGATGATAATTGATAAGAAATTCTATCTCACAAACTTTGAGTAATACTTGTTGATTGGACCCCACTATGTTTGAAATAACAAAATAAAATATTAAAATGAACATCTCCTCATGTTTAGTATCATTTTACGTGATATTATACGATAAGTCCAATTAAATATATGGATATAGAAATCAGATAATTGACCATATCATTTAATATTAATATGTTATTAGTAGACTAGTACTTAACACAAGTAGTACTACACGGTATTACTCTGTCGAGTACCGTATACAAAATATGCATTAAATTTCAATGAAATTGCTAAACTTTTTTGGTCCAATTATCTTCATAATCTCTAAATTTTTAAAGTAGTCTCAACTTAGTACCATAAATTTTAATTACAACATTTTAGTATTAGTTTTTGGATTCTATTGTAATTTAGCCCATGTTTTTGTAGAGATTAAAATTTAGATTTTAATTTAAGTTATAGTCAACAATTAATCTTAATCATATATTTCATGGAATTCACAACTTTGCAATCATAAATTTCATCAACTTTTATCGAAATATACTAAAAATTTTATTTTAATCCTGTGAACTTAAACCCTTTTGTCAAATTTTATTAATGCACACATACCCATAAGTATAGTCCATGTTTGTATATGATGATGCATTGTTAAAAAGCATCAAATCACAACATAAAATATGTTAAAATTAGAATTTCATGACTAAAGTGTACATTTTGTAAACTTTGTGGACTATTAGTGTTATTTACCTTTTCTCGTCGGCAAACTCCACTTGCTCGTTTAGTATAGCGTAAAAAGTGAATTACAAGTCAATTAATTTTAACAAAAAATTCATTGAACACATCCATTTTATCAACTTCTATTACACTGCAAAAAATATTATCTAAAATTTTGTTAAACGACCCCTTAAAAACCAATTTTTTTTTGCATTTAAATAACGTACAATTTCAATACCCCACGTACCCCTGCCTCAAATGAGACCAATTTCTGTAATGCTGCCACGGGCAAAGTTCCATAGAAGATTGCTCACATGCTTGAAAAACAAATAATATTCTGACCAAAAAAGAACAATAAACAAACAAAAGGTCTACAATAAGAGCAGGAACAAGACAAGCAAATAACATTCTTATACATGTACACACATGACGAAACTGGCCAGCCTATAACAGCATAGCCTTTTTTTGCACTCAAGAAGAGATTCCTACAGCAAGTGATGTGATCAATAAATCTCCCGTGCATCGTCGTCCCGTTCCCAGGTCCAAAACGACACGATTTTCATGAAATCCCTCCAATCAATCAATGAAAATGAATTTCAGCTAATCGGATGAAACGGGCAATCTTTCCAATGCGTCAGAGATATGCCTCATTGTAGGTCTCCTTTCGGGGCTGCTCTGCGTGCATGCCATTGCAATCTTTAGAACAGCGATCATTTCCTCTTCTTTCTCGGCATCCTGAGCCAAGTGTGGATCTAACACGTCGGAAAGTGGCTTCTTCTCTTCAATGCATAGCTGCATCCAATGAACGAGATCTATTTCCGAGTTCCCGACTTGGACTAATGGTGATCTTCCAGTAATCATTTCCAATAAGATCACTCCATAAGAGTAGACATCCCACTTTTGGGATGGCTTCACCACTTTCAGCACCTCGGGAGCTTGATAGTTGGACCCAAAAGCTGCAGCAGAAGCAACTGTCGCTACTTCCGGAGGGCTTTGTTGTCTGTATTGTGGTTTCTCGGAGACCATACGACTGGATTGCAGGGTTGGGGATCCACCAGCTATATTTGCGAGACGCCCAAGTCCAAAATCAGAGATTTTGGGGTCCATATCATGTCCAAGCAGTATATTAGAAGGCTTCAGATCTCCGTGGACATACTTTTTGGGACTATACTCGTGCAGATAAACCAAGCCTTTGGCAACTCCTTTCATTATGTTCACTCGCATAGACCAAGAAAGAGGCATAAAACTTACCAATCCAGGCTTTCCTGAGGACATGACAGCACACAAAACAATCAAGTAAAGAAAGATGCATTGCAAGTAAACTAATATATGACCAAATTGACTACATTAAACAAGTTGCTTAAGCTGTAAACTCACCATGAATTGCGGTAGCAAGGTTCCCATTTGGTATGAAATCGTATATCAACAGCTTCTCATCCACCGACCAATAATAGGCTCTAAGAGTCACAATATTAGGATGTCTTAGCTTTCCAATTGCTTCGACTTCTGTCTGGAATTCCTTAAACCTCTGTGAACCTCCTTCGCCCAATCTTCTCACAGCCAAGGTAAGCCCATCCTCGAGCACAACTTTGTAAACAATTCCAATGCCACTCTTACCAAGCACGAAAGCCGATGCCTTGAGAAGTTCATCAAGATCAAATGCCACATGTGCATCCAGCGGCACTAGATCGTACTGTTCTACATTTTCTGACAAAGTCTCAGATTCATCTTTCCTGAAACATAAACATTCCTTCCCCCCTTTGCCTATCTTTTGATCATAACCATACCCATTTTCATCTTTCCTCTTGCCACAAGAGCAAACCCTCGAGTAACAGTACGAGAAAAGCAAACCAATAGCGCAGATTCCAATCACATCGCTCACAATAATGGCAATTACAGCAGTTTTACTCAGCCCTCTTCCACCAATAACTTTTCCAACACTATCTCCACCTCGGGGAGGGTTAGGCAAGAAAGGAAATGAAGAAGGTGAACTAGCCTCACTATCAGAAGAACAAAGATTTTTCAATGGAGGGCCACAGAGTCCTGGATTTCCAATAAAGGCTGTTGGTCCTCGATTTATTAGAGCACCATTTTGCGGAATTGGACCGCTTAAATTGTTATGGGTCAGATCAATATAAACCTTCTCAGGAAGGTTACCAAGAGTAGACGGAATCGATCCATTAAACATATTATGAGACAAATCAACAGTCCCTTGTAAATTGGACAAATTTCCCAAGTCATTAGGAATGGAACTACTAAAATTATTGTAAGAAAGATCAAGTTTTTCCAGCAAAACCAAGTTTTTCCCAAATCCGTAAGGCAAAGAACCACTAAAATTATTTTGACTAAGATCAAGAGTTCTCAACCTTTTACACTGAATCAATGATGTCGGCAAAGACCCATTAAAGAAATTTTTTGATAAATCTAAAGTTTGAAGGTTATTAAGGTTCCCAATCTCAAATGGAAGGGACCCAGAAAGAGAATTCCCATAAAGGACCAAACTTTGCATCCCCTGAGCCTTGAAAAGCCCAGAAGGCAAGCTTCCATAAAATTTATTATTCCTTAAATTCACGTGCCTAAGCTCAGAAAGAGATCCAAGTGAAGAAGAAAGAAAACCAGAGAGTTTCTTATTTGGAATGCTAACAGAAATAACTCTTTGTTCTTTGCACGTAATGCCATTCCAAGAACAAGGGGTTTCATCAGTATAGTTCCAGTTATTTAATGACCCTTCAGGGTCTTCTTTGATTGATTGCTTGAATGATAAAAGGGCAAAACCTTCATCGTTCAAAGAACTCACAAGAACATTACCACAATTACATAGGATTAAAATGAGAAAATAAGCAAAAGCTAACATTTCCAAGAAAATCACAGCACCCAGAAAGTGACCGTTGGAATTATTGCAAGCAAAAGAAAAAGACGAGTTCTTTACACCTCTTACCTTTGCACCAGAAACCCAAGTGGAAAGAAAGCTTGGAGATGGAACGGTGCTTCAGAGAGAGAGGGAGAGTGTGTGAATGCTTTGACAGTATGGCCTGAGCTATAGAGGAGGAGAAAAAGTTGTATGGGGGGAAAAGTAAAGTTATTTTCAGCACAGCAAAAGAGGCCTTGGGAGAATAGATTAGTTTTCTACCAAAAACAAAAAAAAACAAAACTTGTAACCATAGTGAAAAAATACCGTACTGTAAGTGAAAATTTGAAAATCAGCCCTTAATCTATTACTCAAGTAGTAAATTGATCTCTAATCTTAAAAAATGAACAAATTTATCATTATTTTTCATCATAATTGCACAATCAGTTTTCTTCAACAAAAACTATCCAAGACTTGATTAAATAAATATGTGGCCATAATCTAAGACTTGTTTCTATCAATTTTAACTATTTTTGTACTTAAAGACGAATTATAATACTATAATGAAAAATTGACAATCGATATGCTCTGCAAGTTTGAGACTAATTTGTTATTCAAACAACATGGTAAGGGTGCAATTCACTAGTAGTTTATGGATGGAAAGTAAAAATGGAAATGGAATTCCTTTTACTTTTGGAAATTTATAGCTTGGTGTCACTCAATTCATAAAAAAAGTTCACATTTTACTTTAGAAGTTGCAAGTTTGGGAAGTTTTTATAAAAGGTTTAAATTATAGATAAATAGCCATAAATAATAGAAAAGTCGATAATATTTGTAGGCCCCATGAAATAATTTGACGGATTATAAACCATTTATAAATAATAACCAAACACGGACTAGCATAATGTGCGTGTGAATGGGTGTTCCAAAGATACAAGTAGATAAATTTCTCATTTTTAATAGTACTAGTTAGAGTTGAACGCGCATTGTACGTAGTGGTGGCAATGGGCCGAGCCGAGCCGGCTCGGCCCATGCCAAGACGAGCTCGGCTCGTGGGATTTTGGGCGAGCTCGGCTCGTGCCCGAGCTCGCCCAAACGAGCCGAGCGCTCGGCTCGGCTCGTTTATTTTTTATTTTTTAAATATACATAACACACTAGTTTAATTGTAAAAGATATATATATATATATACACTCGGCTCGACTCGTTTATTTTTTATTTTTTAAATATACATAACACACTAGTTTAATTGTAAAATATATATATATATATATATATATATATATATATATATATATATATATACACATTTTGTGATTAATTTCTAAATATACATTTTCAAAAAAAATTATAATTTTTTAAAAAATAAGAACAAAAATTGTTTTGTTGGGTTACTTGAGTAATAATGTAATATGTTTTTTGTTTACCATTTTATATTTAAACTTAAAAATAATATATATGTAAAGTATAAACACATTTTATAAACCATTTTTTAAATATACATTTTTCAAAACATTTTTATTTTTTATAAATAAAAAAATAAAGATAGACCCTCCTCCTTTATCCGGGCTTGGGACCGACTACTTCAACTTTTAGTAGGTGGAGTTAAAAATTGTACACGAACAACTTGTTATGTGTACAATTTTTTAAAAAATATTATAAATGTATGAAAATTAAATTTTGTGATAATTATGGTGAAATTAAATATCACTTACATGGTTACAGGCAATTTCGGCATATTTATCTTGAATTCGATAATTAGCGTCTTCCCAATCTTTCACGCACATTAACGCTTCCAAAATATCTTCTTTGAGTCGACTCCGACCTCAGAGAGAACCCTCTTCCCTGCACTAAAAACAGACTCCGAAGCTACAACGCTAACATGAGGTGTTAGTAGATCTTTTGCCATTGCAGAAACTACTGGCCATCGACGTTCATTATCTCGCCAAAATTTAATTACCTCTTCTGAATTTTTCTTAACTTCTTTGTTAGTAGGCAAAGTATGACGAAAGTAATCGATTAATTCAGATGGTAACGCATTTGGACTATTACTCGAAGTTTGAGTACATGCAGTGGATGACAAACTACTACTACCACCAGATGAACCACATGCATATGCAAATGAATTAAATCTATATGAGTTCATGCTTTCGAATAAATCTAAAATTACATCGTCGTCATCCGTTTGATTAGTGGGAGGAGTAGATGTAGGTACACGAGTAATATGTGTACCCATTCGTGAAACATATAATTCGTACATTTCACGTAATGTTTCTTCCAAATTCCTATAAGTAATAGGTATACTAAAAGTTAAAGAATTTGAAATTTTATCAATTACAAATTTAGTACCCGATAAATTATATCGGGGTCCATGACGCATGCTAAAGGAAATAACATAGGTAATTCTTCCCAATATTTTCTGAATTTTAATTCTATGGAATATATAACTGCATGAAAATCGGGATCATTTTGAAATCTTTTAAAAGTCCTAGCAATTGCATAAAGACGTTCAAAAACCATACAACTTGTAGGATAATAAACGCCAGACAATATATTTGTAGAATCATAAAATGTTGACAAAATTTTTTTTATTTTAAGAACTATATTCCAATCAGTTTCATTCAAAATAGTTTCAGCTTCATCTCTAACATGCCTATTGTTATAAAATTCGGTAATTAAATGTTCGAAACATTCACATGATTTTAATAATAAGTAAGTGGAATTCCATCTATGGCCTACGTCAGTAATAAATGTTTTTGTATTTGTCATTCCATTTTCTGAACAAAATTCTTCAAATACTTGTTTTCGACTAGGTGTAATCGTGATATATATATATATAAGTGCACTCCTAATTCGGTCAATTTCATCCTTAACATGTTTTAAACCGTCTTGTACTACTAAATTAAAAATATGACATACACATCGAATATGAAATAAATAACCACCAAAATCGGGTTGAAGTACTCTATGCAATTTATCGATAACAACTTTATTTACGGTAGCATTGTCGAACGTTAAAGAACGAATTTTGCTCTCGCATTTATACTCTTTAACTATATTTCTGATAGCATTAAATATAGTTTGGGCGTTGGGCGGGCACTCAACAATTTTAAAAGCAATAATTCTTTTATGCATAACCCAAAGTGGGTCTATATAGTGTGCAGTTGCAGCAATGTAACCTCTCTTATTAATCCCTTCCCACATATCAGAAGTTAAAGATATCACACCCCCATATTTCTCTAAATCATTTATCAATAGTTGTTTTGCATGAAGAAAATATTTAATTGTATCAACACGGAGAGTATTTCGACTTACCCCAACGTACCTCGGCTGAAGATATGTTTTGACGTAGTTCACAAAATGTTGGTTGTCCGCTATTGCTAGTGGCAACTCAGACGCGGCAACAAACTTCACCATTCCCGTTCGAGCTCCCTCCTCTGAATACATCCATGTAGAAAGTGGCGTAGTACCACTGGCGCCTGGAGAACCAAACTGTAGTTGAGTTTGACCAGCTGGAAGAAACCCATGTTTGGTTACACATGCTTTGTAGTGACGATTGAGGTGGGTAGTTCCAATGCCTCTTTGTCATGACAGTCGTTGTTGGCAGTATTTACATACTGCTTTGGTTTTGGGGATGCCATCGACCAAACGACTGGTTTGAACCAATTTAAAATGGTCCCAACATTTTGTCTTGTTCTTCCCCTTTCTTTTCCCTTTTGCATCGAGAATATTTGACGTATGCTCTTCATCTTGTTCCAAATCAATTGGAACACTAGGATCAACATCAACGTCATCCAAATCAATTGGACGACTGCCTTCATGAACGTCGTAATCTTCAATATTTTCTGGAATTGGTAATTCATTGAGACCGGAGAATTCATTCCCAAATTGATTTTGAGCAGGTGTTTGTGTTTCGTTCTCCATACCGAACAAGTTTTCAACAAATGATCGTGAATGCATTTGTTAAGAATAATAGAAATTGAATATAGAAATGTAGAAGATGATTATAAAATGAATGAATAATATTGTTGATAAATAAATGGAGATTGGAGAATGTAAATTGTATAGAGTAGGTAATGAGAGAATGAAGATTGATATTGGTGGAAAAAAAAGTTTGATTTAAGTGGGTATATATAGAAACAAAAAAATAAAATAAAAAATAAAAATAAAATTCGAGGACCAAAACGGTCATTGACTTTTTCAAATTAAATTTTTTTTAATGGACGAGCCACGAGCCGCTCGGCTCGTGGCTCGTGAACAATACGCCCGCTCGGCTCAATTGCCACCTCTAATTGTACGTTATACTGAAATATTTTATAAGTATTGTAAAAGTAATATTTGATATCAATTTTTTTTTATGAATCTCAAGCGAATTAAAGAAAATAAAATTTAAGAGTAGAAAATTATACTCTCAAAACTCAACTTTTACGTTTCAATTTTTTTTTTTGCGATGATGAAATATTACAAATGAGAAACATTTTTATACTATGGACGTGTTCGATAGAGATTAAAATCCAATTAAAATTGAAAATATAGTCGTTATTGGGTCCCACGCGTCTAATAAAAATCAACCATAACGACTAATTTTTCAATTTTAATCTATTTTTAATCTCTACCGAACACGCCATATATTTGATACATAAGAATTAATTGTTAATACATAAATTTAAACGTTTATTAAAATTTATATATACATGAATAGAAGTAAATTCATTTATAATAACTTTAAATTCATGTAGATCAAGATTCATTAAATTTAGATTAATGTCAATGTTGAGAATTAATAACACGAAATTCATGCATGACAAGAATTTTGCAGTATTTATTACATATTACAAAAATGAGAAGGTGTTATTGAAATAATTAAATTATAATAAGGTTAAAATCGTCACAGAAATGATTCTCACTGATATTATAGATATATTATAGATATACTCTTCAATAAAATGGGTAAACTATATTTTTTCTATAAATTAATTGAAACTAGTCTGCTCCGAAAGTTGAGGCATGACAACTTGCATGAGATTAGCTAAATGGGTTTTCTTGATTATATTAATTGGAGATGTGCTCTTTTGTTTCTTTGATTAGAATCACAAAGTAAAGTTAAAGGTCAAGATTAAATGCCAAATTAAAAGTGAGTACACTTGACAGTCCTGATTGTCTTCAAAATGTTAGACCATTATGGATGCAATACATAGAAATTTACAGCCAATGCTGGTATCGAGCAAAGACCATTGTTTATTATGCACATACTTGTTGACTGCTATAATTAGAACACATGCCATTCAACCCTATATATATAAAACGGACAATATAATATTTTATATAGGGAATCGAAGTTTTGCGAGACTAGTTATTATAGTTGACAAGAGGGGATTATAGTCAGTCCTAATCTCCTCCTCCCGACAGGTAGGATAAAAACTTTCAATTGCTGACGTTGTAAAAAAAAAAAAACTTGAGTAAAACTATTTGTACCGAATTGTACTTACCGCAAATTTTACACTCTCTCACATGTGCGCGGGGCCAGTGTGAATAAAAAAACTCCCAAAAATGTGGTCTCCACGTCCTATTGTGAGTGTATGTAAAAGATTATGTGTAGTATCGTCCAAAAATCTTTAGTTATGGTTCTTTGAAAGCCATAAATTCAGAGAACCATACCATAATTAAGACTATCTTGTCTGAAAAGTTTTTATCCTATTAATTGGGAGAAGGAGATCAATTCTTGATTATAGTACTTATCGCGTAGAATTTCATTTCGAGACAAACTCTCAATATATCTAGTGTGCACTCTATCGCCCATCATGCCCTATCTTAGGACTGAATGACGCGTGAACTTGGAAAATAGCCGTTTGATACATGAGGCTCTGAGTGGGGTGTGGGGATAAAGAAATTGGACTCTTTTTGAAAAGCCAAGGGCTGCGCTGCGCACCTATACGAATAGGGAATTATTTTCTATTTCTGGATAAAATTTGTAAATTTAGGCTTGAAGATTTGAAGGTATTGTCCAACAAAACGGAGAGGAATTAGTGTCCACGTCAAAATCTTCTTCCTATTATTATTATTTTTGAAAATCAACCATAACAGGAGGAAAATCACGGTCCAAATAGCCCCCGAGACACATCACAACTGACAAAAAACGGAGCTCTTAGTTGCTGGCAGATCAGAGGTCGCATATTCGATTCGTAGAGCTTTTGGAAGACATATTCTCTTCTAGAAGACAAGATTTATCATGTAAGGTAAGAGTTCTCATGGAAGGCAATGTGCAACATATATTGACTCGCTCGGTAGTTTAGCAGATCGGTGGAGGGACTCTTGGACCCTAGTCAGTTTGGGACACATCCCGCGATTTACCTGGTCTGCGTCTTGAAGGGCCAAGGCGTAGACCCCAAGATTAATTGCCGAATATAGACACCTGAGTATCAAAAAAAAAAAAAATCACTGTCCATATAATTCTTTGATGATTGAAAGTTGTTTTGATTGAGAAGACAAAATTAAAGCTTGGGACATTTTTTGTACTAATCAACTAATTTTAATCGATCTTTTTATCATACGTAGTCGGGCTAAGAGCTTACAAAACTCAAACGAAAATAGTAGAGGTTCTTGCTATATCAGAAACATTCGTGGTCCAAATAGTTTCCTTAACGACTAAAAATTATTTTGATTGAAAAGACAGAGTTTAGTTCTCTAGAGCCAACTCGGGGAAGCTTTTGTGTAATAATGCTGAATTTATTAATTTACAATTCCCTATTGAAAGGTTGAGCTTTTAAAGCACAATTGTAATTATGACTAGGAGCCTCTTAGCAAAGCCGTTACATTCATTATTTTAACCTAAGAGTGTGTTTGTCATTATTAAATGTGCATTCAACTTCAGGGAATTAATCATCTACAACAGCTATAGATTAAATATGATTTTAGCAAAAATGTTAAATGTTACAGTAAAGACGTAAAATGAGTTGAATTGTTCAAGTTTAGGGATAGCAAAAAAGTTCGTCGACTCGGGCTCGGGCCCAAAAAATCTCGAGCCGAGCGGGAGCTTTTCTTTCGACTCGACTCGTTGACATGGCTAATATTTAACTCGGTCCAGTCTTTTGCTTGAGATTTGAAATGAGTTAAATTATTCAGACTCATGTTTAGCTCGATCCAAGTTTTGCTTTGGATAAGTTGTAAGGTGAACTGACTTGCCCCATGAGACTTGTGACTTGCCTGGAAAATGTAAGCATTGTGAATTTGATCCAATTGGTTTGTCAAATTAAGAATCACTATTGAAAGCTTATTGTGTATTGGGCTATAATTAATTTATAGGTCCATTAGGGTTAGGCCTTTGCTAATCCTAATGGAATAGGATTTGGGAAAACCTGTAAATACTTGGCTATTGTTTAGGATCTTACACTCTGTTTCATTATTTTCTAGCACAAGAAAATAAGCATAACACTAAACTATCTTTGGAAAGTGATGATTAACGACGATGCTGTCAAAGATGGTTGACTGAAGAGACGTGAGCACATTGTCCTTCAAAGGTAGGGTGCATTCCGGTCTCCTAGTATGCTATTTGTTACAAAATCATCGATATCGATGTTAGAAAGAGCAGCATCATCGCGATTGGACGTTATTATTACATCACTCGATAGTGGCCACCGATGTTAGACATCTGTGTGGCCATTGCCATGCACTCGATAGAATGCTAATAGGATTAGAGTTTTCATGAGGACTTGGATTGGGGATCGATTGATTGTGTAAATTTATAATTACTAAGTACATCTTTGCAATTTTTAAATTGGGGCCAAATTGAAATTGGAAACTTTGAAAATTGTCAAAATGCAGTTTTGACCAAATTCAATCGTGTTTGACCGAAAATATTATAGTTTGACCAAAATAAATTCTTTTGATCGAAATTATGATTTGAATATAGTGATTTTCATTTTCAATTTTAGTAAAATTGCAATTTTGACCATATCATATTCCAAATCTCCAAATTAGGGACTCTAGTTTGGTTTGTAAAATAAAAGTGTTATTCTTTTTTGTAAATTTTAATACCAAATTATAAGTCAAAGATAAATAATTAATTATGTTGATTGTTAAAACTGAACTTTAAAAAATAGTGGAAAAGATATTGTTTAATTAGTTGGACCTTGTAGTTCGACTGCACCTTTTGTTTGACACGGAGTACGGACCTTTTGTTTGGGCTTCTTCTTGAGTCTCGATTTTGAGGTGTAATAGTTGTATTTTAGTGCAATATGGTGTATAACCTCCTGTAAATCTTTCTTTATTTCAAACAGTTGTTCGACATGCAAATCTTCATCATCGGGTACCAGATGCGAAGAATTAGATGAAGGCCCACTCAATTCAACCCTTGATCTCCCACCCTACTCATGTCTCCGACGGGATAAAGTAATCAAATCATCATTGTAAATTCATTTTTATCCTCATTGTCGTGAACTACGGACGGAATTCTTTTCGTAATACTGAGATCACGATGAAGAACAACTATCTTGGGAATAACCATATCATCTTCACGAGCTATCTCAAATGTATCCTATAAGTCATTAGTATTGTGATCTCATTCATCTGAATCTTCATGTTCACTTTTAGTGACATTCGTCCTCACTAAAGTTACGCAAAGAGGAGTCGTGTGTATTTTATTCAATTCAAATAGATAATTCACTTTAGCATCAAAAGCAACCTTCATATGTGGAATCGAAATGGATGAATGCTCTTTAAATTGAAATCTCAGATTCATATTGTACTGAGAGAGATCAATTTTCAGCTTGTTTTGTAAATCAAGGTACATTTCTGTATATGATGTACTCGATGTTATGGAAATTTAAATACCACCACGTATATCACTTATCCATTTTCATATTCATCGATCTTTTTTCATCCAATTCGAAAATACCAAAATAACAAACTGAGATTACAACCATATCTGCATGATGAAATAGAATTTTTAATTATAAGAAAGAAATAGTCGAAAAATCGATCCAAACACTGGACAACATAATTTTATTCTAAAGAAGTTATGCTTAAAAAAATTATAAATCCGTTAAAAAAATTTATCTACGTGTTAATCTATGTCGAAATAAGATTTACGATTAAAAACGTATACTAATTTAACGAAAACGAAATTAAACATATGTAAATATACTTACCGATTCAAAGTGATAGATATAAAAAAATATTTTTTTGTTCAGCATTTGATAAATTTTTTAAATATAGAGGTTGAAGCAGATGAAAATGAGATAATTTTTTTCCGTGTTAGAATAAACAGATAATAAAAAGTTAGCTAATTTTGAAATTTTAAGTGGAAAGTGTTTAGTTTTTACTTGTCAACTAAAATGGTTGTATTGTCTTTTTAAATAAAACAATATTTTATAATTTTATTGTTTAGTTAAGGATATCTTTATCTTTTAACATCCAAAATGCCAGTACGAAAATATGTAATTGTTGAAAATTTAAAGTAAAAATTTGGAGGTTTGACCAATCCAATTTTAAAAGTACCTCTCAAAACACTATATTTATATACTCCATTTGCCTCATTACACACATCGCATCATTTATTTATTTTTTCAGTTCATAGCATTTTGCTTATATTTCTCTACACTTTCCTGACTTTAGTGTCAAAGCAGCTATGTGGTCACACCTCAACCTTTGTTTTCAAGAGCACTGTTCGTGATTATCTTAAAGTCCAGGTCCCCCACTTGGCGATAAGGCCGACCTACCCTCATCCCAGGTACAAAATTTGGTATCACCAATTCCTTTATGGCACCATGCTTCTTCCAACCCTTATTGCTGAAAATTCTATTCCATTTTGTAACCCAGCTCACTGAACCAATCCCAGTTCTACAATCATCTCTTGGCTAATGACTACTGAGTTCAAGTCATTTCAATATGAGCCAAAATTTGCATCTTGAAATTTAAAGCTAATTTTGATTAGGTCATGTTTGATTGTAACGAATTCCATGAAAAATGTCCCATACGAGAAAAACGGATTCAACTTTGACCGTTTGATTGCAACGTGAAAATTGAAATCGAATTTCAAGTAACAATCACTTTAAGTTGCATTTTCTTTATTTTCATGAAAAACGAATTCTTATAAATTTGATGATTTTTTATTTTCCAACTAACATGAAATTGGAATTCATTTCCATATTTGCTTATCAGACGGACCTTAAAACAATCTTTTGACAAACTATTCTCATCAAATGCTCAAAATCTGGTAAATGGTTCTTTACTAGTCTTCAATTCATTATGCATATACAGTCTACTAAGACCCCATTTGATTCGGCTTAAAAAATAGATTAAAATCTAAGTTAAAATTAAAAATTAATTACTAATATTTACGACTCCTCCAACACATATTCTATCCATTCTTATCAAAATCTACTAAAAATTCGATTTTTATCGAAATGAAATTGTGTCTTTTGGATTACTGAAAAATTCAAAACGGTACATGTCAATACTCAAAATTCAACTATAAACAAGAAATATAAATCTGTGTTTTGTTTTCCCTCTATCAGTAATCAGGTATAGATATGTGAGAGATTAGAAAAGATGAAGGAGCTAGGTTGAATCATGCTCCACAGGTGGAGCCGCAACCGGCGGCGCATCCAGCACCACCGTAGGTATCGCCGTGGGTTGCCGAAGCCTTGTCCTTGGAAGCACCTCCTGCGCATGTAAATATAACTGTTATGACTATATAAAGGCTGACCAATAGCACCGCCGCAACCAAAACTCCACCGCCGCCTCCATCCCAGTCACTTGCAGCTTTTTTCCACTGTCTTACCATCTCGACCGGGATTTCCTTTACAATTGTGCAGGCAAGAATGAGCAAATTCTTATATTTAATGTTGAGCAGGGCAGAATCCTCTTGACTGACTGGATATACATACAACAAATAAATAAATGGTCCAAAGATTCCCAGCCTTTTTCGGATAATAAAGAGATCCAACTTTTTTTGCAATCGTACTCTTAAGATATTTATTTTTATGAATTTTAAAAGATTATATATTTTAATAAATTTGAAACTAAATTTTTTAAAATCTCGTTATAATTGAAATATTTATAAATTCATTATTTATTAAGAATACCTAAATCTTAAAGATTTCATTGAAATCTATTATCAATTGGAAATGCCCGAATTTAAAATGACTTTTAAAATTTATCAAAATCTAAGTTGAGAACACCAGAATCTTTATTTGATCCTAATATTTTCAAATTTATTTTCAAACGTACAATTTTTATCAACTTTTTAATTATATATTTCGTCGACTTTTTATCAAAATTTAAATATATAATTTTTAGTCAAGTCAAATATGAGCAAAATAATAATTTTTTTGTTGTATAGAACAACATTTGAATTTCATAAATAAATAAATAAATTTACTCTCCTTTTGGTATCTTAATTTTTTAATGACCAGCTTTTTGTACAAGTTTTTGAATTATTCATATGAAAAATTGATTCACATAATTTTAATTTGAAGAAAAAAAATCAATTAAACAGAAAATCAATATTATAAATCGTTTCAACACTTCCTCTAGAAATTAAGCTTAGAGGAAGGTACAAGTCAAGTTGATATATCTTCCATTTAACATTAATTTCGATAGTGAAAATAGTAATTGGTCTACGAAATGTGAAAATAATAAATAGGTATTATTTATCAATATGCGATTAAAATTAGAGTTTGATTAATTAAAAAAATTTAAGTAACTTTTAATGATACCCAAACATAGATATTAGTTTGATGAAAAGAAAATAAAAAGGTAATAATATAGTAATTTGTCAACTAGATCACAACTTTTTCATTTACTCCCAAAAACTAATAAATGACCTAATTGTGAGAAATACCAATAACCGCGAACCATTAAAATCCAACATATTTGACCATGTGTAATTTTGTGATGTTTACCTACAAAAATGACGTGTTCATCCTAATTAAGCACAGTTGGAAGACACAGATTCGAGAGAGAATGATATAACTAAAACCTACCTTTTTCATTAAAAAGTTAGGGTTAAACACACCGTTTTTGTACGACTATGGGCCGCCAAACCTTGCACTCAGTATGACTCTATCAAGATCCCCTTAAAAGTGCAGAAATAAATTATAATCTACAATTGATAATCAGGACAGAAAAAATTGCCTGTTCTGTAAAACAAACAAGGGGGATAGTCATACAGCAGACTCCCCTTTCTCAACAACCAGAGTGCTGCAAACCAGCCTTCAACTTCCATAACTCTCAAAATCTTTTTGTATGCTTTCTTCATCAATCTTTATTCTCCAGCATTCGCAATCACCCTTTTTTCTACTTTCTTTTTTCTGCAGCAATTTCGATTTTTTATTCTTTTTCGATTTATATCCATTCTAAATACAGTTAAAAGCATATCAATACATATAACCCGTTCAGCAACCTTTCTTGCAGATAAGGTTTCCCTGGCAAGACTTGTGCTTCTAACTCACATATAGGAGCTAAGACAGAATGGAAGCTATATCTAGATTCACTTACGGTTGAAGAAAAGAAAATCTGGGTGATTGACGTGCAGCAATTTTAGCCAATTATCAGCAACCTGAAAAAGGGAGGGCACCAGTTGGCGCTGATATCCTGCATTTGGGGTCCACAACGACACTTTATATTTATATGTGGCTAGCCCAAAAACTGGCAATGAAATCTTGGGCACACCATTCTCCCTCTCATTGGAATACGAGACAACTGGAGTATGTATAGTTTCACTCCCTGCAAATAGAACAAATGCAAATTTCAAATACAGGACAGGTGAAGATGCCCATCAAAATGCAAATATAAATCATGCTGAAAGCTGTGTGTTCAGCAGTTACTCAACTAAAGAAAATTAACAAGTATATAGAGAAGAGGTAAGCCCAAGGTGACTTGAGAAAAAACTAAAAGATAGAAGGCAACTAGCACTATAAAATAGAAAAGAGAACAGCCTGAGACTAAATTATAGTCCATGTTATCCATCTGTTCATTATTGGGGGGGCAAAAAAAAAACTAGAACTATTCAGACATGGTAATGGATAAAATGAAAATTAAAGAATAAAAGCAGAAAATAAAACAACAAAGACGAGCAGTCATACAAAAACTCTGCCTGTGTGAGAGATTCAACTAACTTGTCAAGGGTGTATGAAGAAAATGAAAGGTCAGAAAGCAAGCATCCAAATCTTTGAGAGTTGGTCCCATTGGTATCCTATAAATGGGGTACCTACAAATAAAAATTTCCTCATGAGACAGCCTATTTTCACACAAATCAGTAAATAGAAAAAAATAAAATAAAGACAAAGATGATACCATGCTACAGAAATCCAACTGGATGGTAGCAGATCACAGCTCCTGAGCATTTTTAGTTCAGGGAAATGGAGAGCAAGATCGCATATCTGAGACGATTTGAGCACAGAAAGAGTAAAAATAAAAGAAAAACATTTCTCAATATTCCTGCCACGGAAGAATTAAAAAAACCAGAAAATGTGATCATGCATTCATAATGGTAAGAAAAAGCTGACCTTGTCTGCCAAAGGTACCCGACTATAAGGTTGGTCCCGTTCAAGATATTCAAATAACAAGCGACTTCGTGAACTTCCAGGTTCACCTTCATCACTAGAAATGCTTTCTTGATATGCCATATGATGGTCTCTCGTAGACAATGGGTCTATTCTATGAGTACCATCACTTGTATGATGATGATACCTCTGTTGCCCATCTGAATAGTTGAAGCTGCCTCTATCCTGTTCGTTATCGCTGCTTCCATCACTACTTGAATCCCTAAAACAGTCACCATCACTTTCCTCGCCAAGTCTCCTGCTAAACAAAGGAAAATAATCAGGACACAGAAAATAATTTAAATTTGCCAAAATGAGAAGTTATTCAGTGTTGATCAATCAATTGCAAAATTGAAGAAAAATGAATGAGGGATATGCATGCTAATAAAATTTGATAAGCACCCAAGTTGCCATGGTTAAGATTTGGAGTAGACCTATGCATTAAAAACTAGTGAAAAACATAGGCACCATACTAACAAAGTTTGCCA
The DNA here is from genome assembly GCA_019097785.1 of Fraxinus excelsior. Taxonomy (NCBI): domain Eukaryota; kingdom Viridiplantae; phylum Streptophyta; class Magnoliopsida; order Lamiales; family Oleaceae; genus Fraxinus; species Fraxinus excelsior. The sequence continues at coordinate 2,612,395 of CM032640.1, forward strand.
TGTAATTAAGATGCCTATATTATGCAATTTTGCTCATCTAATAAGCAAAACTGTATGCAATCGCAATAGATGACAAATATCACAATTGTTTATTAGTATATAGAGTATAATACATATAAATATCAGAAAAGAAATCTATGCTTCTCGCACAGGTGTCTTATTTTATGCATAAAATTAAGCAGAATATTCATCAAGAACTTTTATGTGCATCATGCTTCCACTCACTATGAGCATCTCTGGGACTTCAAACATAGTCAACAATATGATTTTTGACAGATCCTAGGATACGAAGAGAGAAGACAGAGAAAGAGAGGAAAAGATTCAGCCATTATGGAACATGGAGCATCTAGAAGAGAAAATACATCTAAGTCGACTGCAACTGGAAGAGAAAAAAAAAAGTTCACAGTTTCTATTTCCTTAACAAGTAAAAGATTATTGAAAAGCAATAAAATGAAATAAACTACAAACTGTAATCCTTATGAAGGTTTGAAATACACAATCTGATAAATTTTGCAGTTTCACATCATATTAAGTATTTCCCCTTGATCAGCCTATGCCAAAACATGCATGTTAATGATAGTGTGTATCCTGAGAAAAATATACTTTCCAAACTGGCAGCAATTTTCATTCCATATAACTATTTAATGAGCTATTTATTAAAGACAAAGAGACTAATTGGAAGGAATGGATGAAATAATGACTATAACAGATACCTTCGCATAACCAGGTGATGTTTTACATCTAACCCAAGTGAATTGAAAAGATCACATGTCGTAACGGTTTTATGAGCTATTAATACATTGCCAATTTTCTCCTCAGGCACTCCACTCCATAAATTTATTCATAATTAAATAAACTTTTCTTCATGCAATCATGTCCGAATTTCGAAACCAAACTTGGTCCATATATTAAGAATAGTATTTCTAGAACCTAATTTTTTAGTACATGAACCCTCACATGGTTCATGCCTGGACAAAAGATAATCTATTCACCTGGCAATCTGATGGAAATTATTGTACCACCATCAATATCGTCATCATTAGTGTTGGGTTTTTTGATACCCAATAAATCCGGGCTATGATGTTAAATCGGTATTTTTAGTTGGATAATATTTCATAGGTTTCGGCCGATGATTGAAATGATATGATGACACCACAATCGGACCAATCGAATCACGTAACCCACTTGGACCATTCGAAGTAGCCTAATTGTATTAGTGTTGCTCATGGCCCGACCCGAACGTTTTGGATGGCTTTCAGGGTTAGCCCACTTAATCTATCTGTTATTGGGCCCTGTTTGTTTGACCTAAAAGCCTAAACCCTAAACCTACCCTTAACCTATTTAAGTTTGTTTGTTAATGACAATTAGTGTGGAAGAAATTAATAAGAGCAACCCGTCTATCATTTGAAGGAAGAGAAACCGACCTCCATTGTCTTGCTTTGTGCTTCTTGGTGGACATTCTTCTTTCTCCTTCCTTTCTCCCTTTGCCTTGGTGGTTTAAAGATAGTTGTTCTTCATCTTCACACCATAGTCCTAAGTGGGCTGAACAGTTGGAGCAACCAAACATTGGGAAGTGTTCGGTTTGGGATCGTTTGGTCGATTGTGGTGTATTCTTGGTGGTTAACTGAGCCCGGTTTGGTGAAATCAAAGGTCAATAATTCAACATATGGTATCAGAGCTTTAGGTGGTGATTTTTCCGGCCAAAATCAGTCCAGAAATCGAGCAGAAATCGAGCAAAAACCAGAAGAAAAAGTGCTGTCCCGTTTTTTGCCCAAAACCGGAACTTCAAACTCGATTTCCGGAAAATCCGTCGACTTCCTGGACAAACGGTGACCACTGGTGGAACGTGCAGGTCGAGGCGATTCTGGGTCACCTGCGCGTGGTGGTGACGGCGACCGGCGGCGGCGGCGCGTGGCAGCTCCGGCAAGGCGCGTGCGGGCGCGTGCGGCGGATTCCGGCGACGATTTCTTCAGGCAGTATCTTTATTTCGATTTTGTGAACGTGCTGATATTTTTTGTTTAGTGTTTCAGGTTTCACAGAGAAAGTTGGACGATTTTGCCCTTGCTCGTTCGCAATTCCGTTTTGCATTCCATCGGTTGCTGCAAACTTTAGGGCGAATAGTGGTGGCCCTAAAGTGTTAAATTGTATTCCTCGAAACTTACGGACTCAGATAAGTCCGCTCTGGTAAATTGGCTTATCCTCTCGTTAATTTCTGCACTAGCGCGTCATCGTGTGGGGTGACATTAGGATTGGGGTTACCGTGAAGGGGTAACCATTGCTTGTGCTAGAAATTAGGAATTAATTGTTCTTCGTTGCTCGTGATTGAAATTTGATCTTTTGATTCATTGCGGCATATTATCGTTTGTGATATATCGTGTGTGAAACTGTTTTGTTGATATCTCTTTGGTTGCATTGATAAGTTCCTAGAATACCTAGGATTGCTTTGTGTGTCTTAATTGTGATTTTGTGTTTCCTGTTTTGAAAATGACAACGCACAAATTTGATTTGGGAATTTTTAATGGAAAAGGTGATTTTTCTATTTGGCAACAGAAAATGAGAGGTATTTTGGTTCAACAAAAGGTTTCAAAAGCTATTGATGGGAGTCTTCCTGCTGATTTTTCAAAAGAACAAAAAGAAGAAGCTGATGAGCTTGCTTACACCTCTATTATTTTACACCTGTCTGACACTGTTTTGAGAAAAGTTGGAAAACTTGATTCTACAAAAGAACTTTGGAAAAAGTTGGAAGATCTGTATTTGCTTAAATCTACTCCAAACAAGCTCTACTTGCTTGAGCGTTTTTTCAGTTTTAAAATGGATCCTTCAAAGGACCTGGATGACAATTTGGATGTGTTTAACAAACTTGTTCAAGATATTGTTAATTGTGGTGAGTCGGTGTCTGAAACTTACAAAGCTATTATTTTGCTGAATGCTATACCTGATACTTATCGTGAAGTCAAAAATGCTATTAAGTATGGTAGAGACACTTTGACACCCGAAATTGTCGTTGACTCCCTTAGAAGTAAGGATATGGAGATTAAGGCTGAAAGAGAAGATAAGAAAAGTGGTGAGCTTCTTATGATGAGGATAGAATGAAATTTAAGCAAATGAATCTGGGTAGAGCTCAAAACTGTAGTGATTCGAGTAGCGACTCGAGTGATGATGATAGTAAGAAGAAGTGTAAGAAGTGGGACAAGTCTAGTAGTAGACGGTGTTACAGATGTGGTAAGTCTGGACACTTTATTAGGGACTGTCCCAAGAAGAAGAGTAAGGAGAGAGGTGATGCGAATTTGCTTATAGGGTCGAGTGATGACCCTAGTGAGGTTTACTGAGTGTAGCCTTAGTTACTGCTTTTGCATCTGTGTGTAATCCTTTTCTGCATGTGTGTGATTACTTGATTCTGTTGCGTGGTTATATGTTACATTTTTCAATATGTTTGATATGTGCATTGACATGTTTTAAGTGATCTTATTACTGTGTGTAATTGTTTGCATGAATTGTGGATTTTTGCGATGCATTTGCAGTGTGTTGTGTGTCTTTCTGTAAGGTGGAGTATAGATGCCTAGGGGTACATTGGTTGTACCGTGGGATGTGGTGTGTGACATTTGGATCAAGGTGGAGAGGTGATCAAATGTCTGGAATCCTTTATCTGGTAGAGACCCTGATCAGGTGGAGTGTGAGTGAGACACTTCTATCACTTCTGTTAGGTGGAGACCCATTATCCACGTAGGTTGGAGAAGTGATGTGTTGATAGAGGATTATCCCGAAAACTTAGGATCTATAGAGGCTTACCGTTAGACATGTTTGTTTGTTTGTTTGTTTGAGTGATTAGTCTAGTGAGTAGGTGGGCGATGAGGTGAGATGTGTTCTCGAGGTGAGTGAGCAACACGAAATGGGATAGGATAAGTGTGGTGAGATCTTTGTGAGATCATTTATGCATGTGTTGTGTATGTGTTGGCCTGTTGATTAACTTGGTGTTAATGTGTTGTTTTGTGTGAACGAGTGTGATTAGATCTCTGTGTTATCCTGTGTGATATCTCCGTCGCATGTTTTATTTGCTCTTGATTGATTGATGTGCTTATCTGTTTCTACTTGGGTGTTCTTGACCTTAGCCCTGGTGAGTATATGGAACAGGTATGGTATGTGTTTCAGGTGGAGACACGAGGTAAGGTCTGTGATGCCAATTTTATTGGTTACCTTGATTGTGCAAGTGTAAACTGTGTGTTTTGTCTACTTGCAGATTTATTGGGATCAAGGTGGAGATTTGTTGGGTTTTTTGATACCCAATAAATCCGGGCTATGATGTTAAATCGGTATTTTTAGTTGGATAATATTTCATAGGTCTCGGCCGATGATTGAAATGATATGTGACACCACAATCGGACCAATCGAATCACGTAACCCACTTGGACCATTCGAAGTAGCCTAATTGTATTAATGCTACTCATGGCCCGACTCGAACGACTGGATGACTTTAAGGTTTTAGCCCACTTATCCCTATCTGTTATTGGGCCCTGTTTGTTTGACCTAAAAGCCTAAACCCTAAACCTACCCTTAACCTATTTAAGTTTGTTTGTTAATGACAATTAGTGTGGAAGAAATTAATAAGAGCAACCCGTCTATCATTTGAAGGAAGAGAAACCGACCTCCATTGTCTTGCTTTGTGCTTCTTGGTGGACATTCTTCTTTCTCCTTCCTTTCTCCCTTTGCCTTGGTGGTTTAAAGATAGTTGTTCTTCATCTTCACACCATAGTCCTAAGTGGGCTGAACAGTTGGAGCAACCAAACATTGGGAAGTGTTCGGTTTGGGATCGTTTGGTCGATTGTGGTGTATTCTTGGTGGTTAACTGAGCCCGGTTTGGTGAAATCAAAGGTCAATAATTCAACAATTAGCAATATGCATCCATTGTTTCTTTCCTTAGTAAACAACGACCCATTACATTCAGTGTGGCTGTGTTACACTTATGCTAAGCAATCTTGATTCGGTAAGAAAATCAGTGATGATTGTGTAAACCATCAAATCACATTCTTAATATCATACACATGGTCAAACGTTGATATAACTCTTGATCCTTAAATCCCCGTAGTCAGAAACTGAGCTGAAAACTCTCCATCTAAAGTAATTTATGCAAAGCCAATGTACACTTCCTCACCCCAGAACTCATTCAACAACTTTCTAATCATTCTAGCAATAGATATTTAGACCATTGTTCCAGACAGTCTCTCTAAAAGATATGACAGTGACACAAGCACCAAGAACACATCATTAAACAGCTTGTATATACCTACACTAGCACATATTACGTCTGTTAAAAGTTTGATCTGAACATCAAACATTCTTAAAAGAATGAAACACAAATCCAGCAGGTCTTTCTTCTTTAATTTCTCCATTTTTGACAAATAGATGAGATTTGATTATACTCGTGCACTCTAAATTGAATCTAGGATGAAAATAATGTACCATGAATTTGCCATACTCCTTGAAGGATCAGCATACAATTGTATACCCGATAAATAGGGCACATAATATTGGACCACAAGGTCGCTGTCATTCATTATCAATGGCACTCCTGCACCATATGCACTCCATTCCTTGAATGATTCCCACAAATCGCCGAGCACAAAGTATGATTGACACTCCTCATTGCTAGCTCTCCATCCCCTCAATTTTGTCTGTTATTATTTTCAAATTGATTGAATCAAACTCATTTCAACTACACAAAAATAATGACGTAAAACAATAAACAATGGAATTTTGGATTATTAAGCGAATTAATATTAATTTTCCTCTAAATACAATGAGTAATTACCATAGTTTAAGAAAAACATACCATCTCGAAAGCATATTTCAGACACAACCACTTACACCTTGCTCTAGTAGCACGAAATTTGCAATATATTGATTATCTTCTAATAACTAAAATAAGATTTGGGAATCACTAATGAATAACAAATTCATATTTTCAACTAACCATTCATTAAATTCATTAACTCCCCAAAACAATTGGTAATCAATAATAAATTCATGAATTCATATTTCCTACATGACCTAATCAATTCAATCGGGCATTTGCCATATATTTTCATTGTTCAAATTTTAAAGTTTCATAATAAAATTAAACCATATGATCATCCATATAACTGTTTTGCCATTAGTTTCAGCACTTTCACATCCAGTGGGAAATAAAATTAACAATCAGCCATTTTATAGTCACGCATAGGCCTGGGCAAAAAACCTGCAAAACCGACCAAACCAATCAAACCGAATTGGCTTAGGTTGGTTTGACACGGGTAATTGGTTTGGTTTGGTTTTTTCTTTTTTTAAACAAAACCATGGTGGGCTGTTCAGCCATGGTATGAAGCCTTAAACCGCTGGTTAACCGAACCAACCCAACCCACTTACATATTTATCCTTTTTTTAAGAAAAATATTAATCAAAAGATAAGCCCTAATTTCATAACTATTTCCCAATTTCCTCCTATCTATAATGTTGCCAGTAAGTAATAGCATTGAGAATTTCCTTTCACGAGCTCATTATAAGTGTGCTTGGGAGGGATTTTAATCAAAATTCTAGCCGTTATAGTCAATCTATGGACCCCACCTATGAGGAGAAGAGTCAAAAATGTTGGTTGATTTGATAGTTAACGGCTAGAATTTTGATTAAAATCCCTCCCAAACACACTCTATATCATACTTAGCCTTTTTTCCTATTTAGCAATCAGACTACCTAATGCATAAAAAAGCAACAATTCTCGAGTTTTCTATTAACCTGATTTTCTTTGTTAGTCAATTGTTCTTGTCATATAAAATTATTTAATTATTTTAGTTTTATAATCTAAGTAGGCTCAAAACCCAAACAACTTTTTTTTTTTAAATTCAATTTGGACTAAAAGTCCAAACCGACTAACCGAACCGAATCAAACCAAACCGATTTGGTTTGGATCGGTTCGATTTAAGAGCTAAAGTGGGTTGGTTTTTGTTTCCGGTTGGAGTCAAAATCGACCCAAACCAAACCTTACCCAGGTCTAGTAACGCACTCAGAATAGTTGATTAACTGCAGTATTAAAAGCTCCTAAATTTCATATTTTCTATAGATATTACCACATTTCTTAATTATTTAAACAATAATAGACAACTCTGAGAAAAACACATTTCAACAAATTGTAACAGTAGGACTAAATAAAAATTTAGGATTAAACACTATTTAAACATGGCCAGGGCAGTAATTAGATAAACAGTACTAACAAAACATACTAAATCCATAGAATCTCGATACTTTAAGACTAATTACCACTGATAATAAATTCATTTTTTTTAATGTAAAGCTTTGCTAATTAATGCAAAGGCCAATTAATTCATATATAATCAATTAAACCTCGGATAATCGTTGAGCCGGCACCGAGGGTGTTATGGACTCCAGGAAACGTTCCAGATTACACGAGGAGAACGGTTCAAACATCGGCGAGGCAGCAGCCCTCTTGGTCTTCTCCTTCGTCTCATCTGCTCGACTCTTATTTTGAGATCTCCGCAAATGATCTTGGCTCTTGCGAGCCCTAGCGGCGCTATAAAACCGATCCTCTCCATTTCTACTACCGTTAAACTGCAATCCTGCCCCCAGCATCCCTCTTCTTTAATAAAACCAAAAACTCACTAATAACCTAATGAATGGGTGTATATCTCTAAACCCTCTTTATAAATAATTTTCTTTGTATCTATCTCCAATGTATATGTATCGATGAATTTAATCCAAAAGGGGGGGGGGGGGGGGGAAAAGGTAGATAAAAACGTATGCTATTGATTCAAAATGAAATTGGGTTTCAAAGTTGAGAAACAGAACCAGGGATTAATGTCAACAAAATAAAGGAACCCAAAAAATCTTGGTAAAAACCCTTGCAACGATGTTTCTGCTAAAAATTATCCCGTATTCTTCGCAGAGAGATGTTTATATATGCAATTAAAATGTATGCATAGATAGAGAGAAAAGGTATGAGAGAAATGAGAATCGATGCCGACGGGTAGAAGAAGATGGGAAGTAAGAACAAAAAATTGAAGGATTATGGTATGGGTAGGGTGTTTGTTTTTCACGCGCCGTGAATGGGTGGCTAATGGTGCAACATATCGTGGAAATGAACCTTTGCCATTTCAGTTGAGATCACCAAACTATTAAAACTATGGCAAATAGGTCAGAAACCTAATATTTTGGCAGCCCCCAACCTTTATTTATGTAATGATTGGGTAAACTGTCCAACTTTTCTTAAAAATATAATTTTCCCTACTGATAAATTAAACAAAAAACAAATAAATGAGGTAAGAAGAAAAAAAAACTCACCCTGTCTTTTAAGGATGGGCACTAGATGTTTAGTCTTAACTTTTTGAAGAATCTAACCGAACTGTTTAAAAACGAAAATTCGTAAGTGTAAACATTTGGTTTCATGTATGATAGTAGAACGAGTTTTGTTCTACTTCTAATAACTAATAAATAAATGAAATGAAGACATAATATAACAATGACGAGAATGACATTACACTAGACATGGAGTTAAGATTGTATATGTCTCTATATTTAGGGTGTGTTTGAGCCACATTATTTTGAAAGAATGTATTTTGGAATAGTAGATTGATGGAGCTTGTGTGATTGAAAAAGAAAGAAAAATTATTGATGTGATGAAAAATATTATATTATTGAAAAATGTGTGATTGAAAATGAGCAGAATAATAGAATGAAAATTTTAATTTGGCTCAAATAGAGGGTTGGTAAAGCAAGTATATGTTCTTTTGATCAAGTTGGATTGCTTATGCGACAAAATATTTCGATTCTTGCAATTAAAATTTGGAATTCAATCGTGGTTAGTTAATTTTTCGATTTTAAGAATAAATATTTTTAAGTAGAATCGAATAGAATAGAATCTACTGTTAAGCTCCAATTTAGATATAGACCAATTAGTTATGGTGTAAATTGTCTACCCTCTAAGCCTCCTATAGTTGCACCTAGCTTCCGATAAATAATTTTACCTTTCTGTTTTTATGTTTTAATTTTGTTTTGTTTTTAAATTAAAAATAGAATAAAATTGTCTATTAGAGAGAATTGATTACGAGTAATTATATTCACAATATTTTTTTTAATTAATTGGATCACAATTTAATTCCACTTAAAATTTGTGAAATCAAGTTTCTAGTAAATTTTGATAATAATTGATGAAATGAATGGTTGAAAGTTGGTAGAAGTTATAGATATCATGAAATATGTAACTAAAATTAATTATTGATTTTAACTTAGATTTTTATTATCAAATTTTAAAATTACACGATTTAGTCTCTGTTTGATAGAGATTAAAATCAAATTTTATCATATTTTGATAAAAGTTGATGAAAATGTATAGTTGAAAAATTATGAATCATATGAAATATGTGATTAATATTAATTGTTAACTTTGAATTCGATAAATACCTAGTAAAACCTTTAAAATACATGTGTGTGATTTTGTTCCTCAAACATGATCTAATTGATTTACAAGTGTTACGGTGAGATAAGAAAAGCGGGTCGTGTTCTTATCCGAGCCGGATCGCGTGGCCCAAGGGGAAACTGACATGGGTTCGCGTGGAAAACACGAGTGGTAAGGGAAGGGGTAGAAATCGTGGGCTATGGTAACCAAGAGGAATAGAGGATGAGGAGCATCCGCGTGTTTTTGTCTGGTTTGATATTTTTTGTCTTCACGCCCTTTAAGGAGCGTGGATTTTGCTGCTTCCACTTGTCCTAATTTAAAGTTAATGTCCCTGTCCTAATTTTGTCAATAAAGATGGGAGTTTGTACGGAAAATAATGCATTATTAGAGAATATTATCACATTACCTATACGAGTAGCATTATAGTATTTGTGTGATATTAAATTATATGTTCAATCAAATAAAAAAAAATTATTATTTATTTAATAAAATATATGATATGCTAATATTTAGATTAGTGAACAATATTATTGATGTTAGATAATGGGATTAAATTCACCAATGACCACCCAACTTTATACTTAGTGATATTAGATAATAGGGTTAAATTTATCAATGACCACCCAATTTTATACTTAGTATCGTCATGGTCACCCAACTTGATTTTGTTTTACCATGACTATCAAACTTTATATTTAGTATAACCTTTTTTAAAATAAGTTTTTATGTTGTTTTGTTTTTAAAATAAACTTTTATTTTAAAATTTATTTTATGCATATAATGCAACGTTACCGTTTAATACCTTTTAAAATTAATGAAAATTATGAAAAGCAATTAGGTTTCCACATTAAAGTGTTAAGTGAAATTTCCACAGTGAAACGTTATATGAAATTAAGTGGCCATGATAAAATACTATACGAAATTTGATGACCATGGTGATATAGGGCTTGTTTAGGAGCGATTTCTTTGGCAGGGACTCGTATTACAAATCAAGAATGCCTCCTAAACAAGAACATATATCTTTGTTTAATCAAATAATAAATTGAAGATGAGCTATAAACGTATATCTTAGAGTTGAGAAAGTAGTTGGCTGTCTTGTCGAATTTTAATACGATTTAGTTTCTGAAAAAGAAACATTGATTTTGAATCGAGGAACGGATTTGCCTTCATTTTGATTTTTGATAGAGAAGTCTATTTTTTAAAAAATGAAAAAAAAAAAAAAAAAAAAAAAAACGTTTTTGAACTATGACCTCGTTTAGTAAGTGCAGTACATTCTTTGTTCCAAACTTGGGGGAAATATTTATTTGTCTCCTTACACGTTAGTTATTACTCTCTATTTAATATGATTTTAATTTTCACCAAATAGGGTCTAAGTTTCGCTATCCATTTTGCTTAATACAGAAAAACACTAACAAAGATAAATTACCAAGTTTATATGTAGTTGTTTGCGAATATAAATACACAATGTTAAAAACTGACCGAGATAAAGAATTAAAAAATTCAAATTTTTAAGAGATAAAAAAAATTACATACTAATGTCACAGGTCTATTTTTATTTTTATTGAAGTTATTTTTATTTTTAGAATTTTAAATTTCGCTTTATTTTTGTTGTTTAAATGAGAATGTAATTATAAATCATGTTAATGGGGTTTTCTTTTTTTTGGGCTAATTATTGACATGCCTTTTAAAAAGTTAGAATAAACTTTTGAAATTCAAAAATTACTACTTTCGGACCGTCTAACTAATTCTATGAAAGTGTTCTACTAATTAAAATAATCTTTAGAGGAAAATGGTTCAATGTGATTTCCTCTTAAAGAACTTTCGAAGTAGAAAATTATTTCAGAAATTTATATTTCCAATAAAAATTAAAATAATTTTTCTCAAAAATCTCTTCTATATGAAGCAAAAGTAAAAAAGTCATGCCAAACAGACCCTATACCTATTTGAATATAATAATTTTCCCATTTTAACCTACATGCTCTCCTTCATCGCAGCATCCGACTAGAGAAAATAGGTTTCAATTGTGCAGCCTTTACAATAGTTCTATCTCTTTCAAGAATTCCCTTTTACGCTATAAGATTGTTTTCGAAAGGCCTTTAAAAGTGAAATTATCTCTATTTTAAATGGTCGATTATTAAAATTATACTCTAAAAATATCTCTAAGAAACTCTTTAAATATAAATTATTTTTTATTTTAAAGAGCTAATACTTAAAAATAAATCACAAGAAACTCTATTTTAACTTTTTAAAATAGGGAGTGAGTTTGACTCCTTAAATTTGAGATCCAAACTCACTATCTTCTCTTAATGATAATTATTGAATTTAATAAGCAGTGTTCTAAAAAGCGACGTTTTATACGCGAAGCGAGAGCAAAGCGTCTTGCTTTGCACTTTTTTTGCGCATTTTCATTTTTTTATGCATAGCACGCTAGCGTGCGCTTTTAACATTGTTTTACACCTTTCAACGTATTTTTACTCTTTTTCTTTAATTATTAAGTAATTTTTAGATTGATTTAAATTTTAAAATTAATATTAAAACAAGAAAACATTTTTTTTACGCTTTTTAACTTCTAGGCCGAAGCTCGACCTCCATGCTTTGCAAAGCTTTACGCTTTTTAGAACACTGTTAATAAGTCACAAATTTAAATTCATTACTCCTTAAATTATTCAAACAATATTTAAATTGATTGGTAATTGACAAATAAAAATTATGTTGACAAAATACGAGGAGAATCAATAAATATTTCTTGAAAAAATAAAAATGAAAAGTCAAAATAGAGAGGATTATTGGAGTGTATAAAACTTTTGACTCTCTAAATTTAGATATGCTTTTTATTTATAAAGAGCATCTTGGAGGTGTCTAAGAGGCTCTTCATATCATTTTAGAATAGTTTTTTGTAATTAAATACATTCAAAATATCTTAATTTTCAACGCTACATATATTGACTCAATTAAATAGTATATACCAAGAAAATGGAAGGAAATAATATAATAATTCGAAGAAAAGTTTGTGAAAATAAAAGATAGAAAAAAATAATAACTATATATTTGCAGTAGTAAAATTAAGTGTTAAAGAAAAATACTGTTAGAATATTAAAAATCTTTACTTTCTAAATTTATAGACGCTCTCTAAATTACTAAATATACACTTAGCTCCAATTGTATAATCAGATAAAATTCCATTGTTGCGATAACCACATTGGCCAATTTAGCAAAACTATGGAAATCATTTGTAGCCAAAGCCATTTCCTTAAATTCTAGCATCTGTTGTTTCCATGGAAAGCTGTGATAATGTCGCGTGGAATAAGAATAATGTTATTTAGCATCGTTAGTGTTTAGCACCAATCTAGACGAAAATACTTGATTTGAGTATAATTCTATTTTTGAGTTATCTTTTAAGATGAATTTTAATATACTTTTACGTAGTTGACCTCAAATTTATTTAACTCAATGATACTTGATTTGTTATAGGTTTCATATTCCATGTAAAACGTCCGTCCTATTCAACTTTAAGCCAAATTCAGCTTAGTCGAAGAATAAAAGTCTAAATATGTACGAATTATTAATATCTAAAATACAATTCCAAATTTTAGTTCCCGTTTGATGAGATTAAAATCATATTTTTAATAGATTTTGATAAAAGTTGAGTAAATATGTGGTAGAAAAGTTATGAGTTCGTGAAATGTGTGATTAAAATTAATTAATAACTTTGACTTAAAATAAAATTTGATTCCGTTTGTATTTTCCTTTTCTACCCTTGCATCGGGCATGGGCACACTAGTTTTCACCTTATAATTGGATACCTGTGTGATACCGAGGATTCAACGTAACCAGTCATCTACTGAGTTTTGGAATACATTCAACAAGAAAATGGACAAAGAATATAATTGTGATATTAAAAATAATATCACAACAATTTATATTCAGTTCAAAGTCAATCTCAACATTAGTATCAGTGCAACTGTTTATAATCAATTCAAAGCATTGCATTTGCATCAACTAATTACAGCTTGTTTATATTCAGAGTCTCATCTCTGCTTCAACTTCACTGCAGCTATTTATTTTCAGAGCATCGTCTTTATTCAAAAGTCCACGCATTATATGAATATTCATACCGGATATGGGAGATTATTGTGATACTAATATCTCAGTATCATTATATTATTATTGCTAGCAGCAAGTACGAATGCCACATAATTACTAGCATGTCGTGAAACTATTTTCATTACGACTAGTACGTATGTCACATTGGAGGGGCAAGTGGACCCCAATTTATTTTATATATTTGCAGTGGAGATATTATGTTGTATTGTAAGTTGGTTTAATTCATATTATTGAGAAGATATTGCCATAATTTTGATAAATTATAATGTGATACTTCAGAGGCAATCTGTAAGTCCCCCCCTTATTCAGGCTCGTATAGATATTTCTGAGGCAGTTCGTAAGTCTCCTTTATTGGAATGACTTATATTCTCGAGGCAATTTGTAAGTTTTCACCTTTTTGAGATTGATACATATTTTCAAGGCAGTTCATAAATCTTGCTTATTTGAGATACTCAAGTTTTTTAGGCAATTTGTAAGACTTCGCCTACTTGACAACTTATATTTCAAAGTTCGACTCGCACGTGAATATACAACTCAGACATGGAGTACTATTGTCACGCCTATAAATTACATGACATATGTAAGACATAATGGGTCACATATATGCCGACGTGGCATCAACTATATTAATTGATTTGCCTATTTAATTAAACAATTACATCTTGGGTTCGGTCCATTAATCACTTGACCCATTTACATTTTCTTATATATACACGAGTCTCATTCACAATAAATTATGTCATTCTAACCTTAGCCAAATCCCTTTCTGTTATCTCTTGCGCTCATTTTTCTTTCATTTGGCCGTTGATTTAACCATCGGAGTGCAAGCGGTCGTCGAACATTTTTCTCGACCGACGGCATTTGCCTCATAACCGGGTGTTTGAGTATGTAGGTAACTTCTACGTGGGGAGAGGGTAGTTGGGATTATGTTGAAACATTTTTTGAGGTCAACAAATTGTTACATCTAAAAAACAATTCCAAATTTCAGTCCATGTTTGATGATGATTAAAATTGGATTTTTAGTAGATTTTAATAAAAGTGGAGTAAATATGTGGTTGAAAAGTTATGAGTTCGTGAAATGCAGGGGCGGAGCCAGGAATTCATCATACGGGGGGCTAAAATTTCTAAAATGTAATGTACGAAGTGGGTCGATCTTCTTCCATATTAAACCTAAGAGCATAAATACCAAAAAAACTTCAAAACAATGCCATCATAATTCATAAATATGCATCTTCACTCTCTTTTTCTAGTTCTACCCCAACTTGTTTCTAGACACACGTCCAACCAAACCACCAATGCCAAATAAAAAGTTAGAAACACTAAATGTTTTCACAAAAAATATCAAATTATCTATTGGTTAGCTAAATAAGAAATCCAAGCCAAAGCAATTAGCAAGAACTCACTTTCAAAAATTATTATTTATTAAACATTAATGTGACTATGTGAGCATTTCATTATTATTGAAAGTGAGTTCTAGATTATTCATAATAATTTATTAAACGATGAGATTTATAATTTAATAATTTATTAAACATTCATAATTTCAAATTTTAGATATTAATTAAACTTTAAACATTCATTATTATTTATTATACATTAATGTGAGCATTTGAACATTTCATTATTATTTATTAACTATTAAGCATTTCATTATTATTGAAAGTGAGTGACGGAGTTCTAGATTATTAATAATAATTTATTAAACAATGAGATTTATAATTTATTAATTTATTAAACAATAAACATTCATAATTTCCGATTTTAGATATTAATAACACTTTAACATTCATTATTATTTATTAATGTGAGCATTTGAGCATTTCAATGATTTCATTATTATTTATTAAGCATTTGTTGATTATTTACTACATCAATACATCATGGATTCATCATTCATTTATATGACTATATTCTAGATTTACCGATTTACAAATTACAAATTACAATACCTTACCTTGGTCCTTGGTGGTGTGACGCAGACGGTGTCGCACTTGCGGCTGTTGCCGATTCAGGCGTTCAACGGAGGCGGACGGCAGTCGGCAGTGGCGGAGACGGTCAGACGAAGCTGGAGCAGCTGAGCAGGGCTGCGGGAGAAGGTCGCCAGGAGTGAGAGAGTTTGGGGTCTGGGGAGTTTAGTTTAGATAAAATGAGAGAGAGGATTGGACTTGGATGAAATTGGGTTTCTCAAATTGAGGGTGTGGGGGGGGGGGAATCGGGCTATTGCCTATTGGTTTGGACCGTGACAGTGGGCTGACGCCTGGCTTCAACCAGATTATTATTATTTTAACATAGGCTGGGCTTGGGTAAGGGTGAGGGTGTGGGGGGGGGGGGGGAATCGGGCTATTGCCTATTGGTTTGGACCGTGACAGTGGGCTGACGCCTGGCTTCAACCAGATTATTATTATTTTAACATAGGCTGGGCTTGGGTAAGGGTGGGCTGTAGCCCACCCCTATCTCCGCCCCTGATGAAATGTGTGATTAAGATTAACTTTTACTTTGAGTTAAATTTTAATTTTAATTTTAATTTTCATCAAATGGGGCTAACCTATTTGTATATTTTTGTGATAAACATCTTGCTGGTGTGGTGGTCAAAGAATTTAAAGCAGCCTGCTTTACTTTTTTCCCCCTTGTCCTAAACTTTCACTTTTTTTCCTTTAGACCAAATCATTTAACCTTCACTTTTTTAAAAGAGTTCCTAATGATCAAAGTCATGGTTCCAAGCTACAATTTTATCACTTTATTTGCTTTATTGTACTACTTTTGATGTTCACAATTTCCCGTGGAAGAATAGCAAGTATGATTAATATTATTGTTGGACCGACGATAACATCGAAACATGAAAGTTAGAATAGTGAATAATAATAGATATTTCAGTAAACGAAAGTATTAGACTTTGTGCATATTGATCCATGCGGTGCTGCAGCTAACGCTTTAAATATTTAACTAAAGAATGATTCTCTCGATTTTTTTTTTTCATATAAAAATCAAGAGTTTCCTTCTAAGAAGGATGGGGGAATGAAGCGAAGTGAAGCTTAGTGAGCTTTACGAGGCTGATAGCTGACAAGTTGTTGGAGAAGAAAGTTCATAGGGAGTACGTTTAAAATTCAAAGTAATTGACGAGAACTTGCACAAGTGATGGATCATGTGATTTAACTCGATGAGCGAAGAACCTTGCAAGGACGTAATATGTCGCGAATCCTACTTGTTGATAGTGTTTAAGTATTTATAAGCTGTTAGTCATATAAAATGTGTAAAAATAATAAGTGAAAAATAAAATTTGAATCATACGAAAAGAATAAAAAGTATATTCTTTGCTTACCTTGGTTTAGTAAAGAATGTCTTTGGTCAACTTTTTACAATTTTAAGTTGGTTATTGATCATTCACTTGCAATTAGATAATTTTAACATATTGGATGATTTTTTCCCTCCCTCCCCCCCCCCCCCCCCCCCCCCCCCCCCCGTTAATGAGGAAATGGAGTAGGTAAAACATCAAATTTCTTTAAATATTTGTCATGTATTGGTAAATAAATTATGATTTCTAATAAAAAAATGTTTTACATTATAATAGTTTAAAGTGATATAATTCGATTCAAATTAATAGGTTTAATCGAAGAATTGGGAATCGATATATAGACTGTTAGATTAGTTTACATATTAAAAATCATATTTTTTTTTGGGTTAAATCCATTAATGACCACCCAACTTTATAATTAGTGTCGTCATAGTCACCCAATTTGATTTTGTTTCATCATGATCACATAACTTTATATTTATTGTCATCATAACCATCTAATTTAATTTTATTTCACCATGATCACCCATTTTCATATAACATTTAACCATGGTCACCCAATTTCTTTTCACCATTTTCACTAATTTTAAAAGAGGTGAAACGGTAAATTTTGATTGGTATAATTTTGCACCCGAAAAATGTTGAAATTTTGGATCTTTTGGTATTCGTTTGATTTTGTTTTCATGGAAATTGTTCGTTAAAGAGATATTTTTTACAAATGTCCATAAAATTTGTTTTTATTGCAAAAAATAAAAAGAAAAAGAAAGAAAAAAGAAAGCTTGAAACCATTTCCATATAAAATTTTGAATGGGACACATAACGGGTAGGAGGAAAACATTTCCATATAAAATCTTGGCTATTAAACATGGTAAAAGTGAGAATTGGAATTTTAATTTCATTTTCCTTGGAAAATAATGCCTGCCATAAGTAACTTTTTTGAAAATAAGTTTTATTTTTTAAAATAAGCTTTTATTTTGATTTTTTAAATTTATTTTATGTATATAATACAAAAATACTATTTTATCTCTTTTGAAATGAATGAGAATTATGAGAAGAGTTATGTGTCCATGGTGAAATGTTATATGAAATTGGAAAATCATGATAAAATGTTATATGAAATTGAAAGGTAATGGTAATATTAAGTATAAAGTTGGATGATCATGATGAAACAAAATCAAATTGAATAGGCATAATGACTTTAGTTCTAAAGTTAGGTGACCATTTGTGGATTTAAACCTATTTATTTTTTGGGTCAATAATTTTTTTTATTTAATATAGGGTTCGAAATAATGGAGTGGCATATAGCTTGGCAACCACAACTATATATTCTTCTTGCTGTTTCATCCCTCTCTAACGTCTTCAGTTTACCACAAAATTCCACACCAATGGCAGCAAAATTAAAACCAGTACTGTCTATCCCCCTCCTTATTCTCTTCCTCCTCCATTGCACCTTTTTATCCGCCGCCACAAACCCCGACGTACTTCCTCTTCTCCTCTTCAAGTCCACCGTCGACCCCTCCAACACCGTTCTCACCACCTGGAACGCCACCTCTGACCCTTGCAACTCCGCCTGGTTCGGCGTCTCCTGTCTACACAACCGCGTGTCCCGTCTCGTCCTTGAAAATCTCAGCCTCCGAGGTCCACTTCCACTACCCATTACGTTTTTAACCAACCTCCGCGTTATCAGCTTGAAGAAAAACAATTTTTTGGGACCCATTCCTGACCTCTCTAATCTTACGAGTCTTAAATTTCTCTACGTTTCTCATAATAAGTTTTCTGGGGACTTTCCGGTTTCAGTGGCTTCACTTCCTAAACTGTACCGATTAGATCTTTCTTACAACAATCTGTCGGGAAATATTCCTGTGAGTTTGAATCACTTGACCCACTTGCTCACTCTGAGGCTGGAGGAAAACGGGTTTACGGGTCCTATTGTGGGTTTGAGCTTGCCAAATTTACTGGATTTCAATGTTTCTGGAAATGCGTTGACCGGCGAAATACCCGGTTCACTCTCGGAATTTCCTATGTCGGCGTTTTGGAACAATTCGTTTCTTTGCGGGGCTCCAATGGAGAAATGTAAGGCGACTTCCAACGCCCCGCTTAGCCGGAATACTACTGTTCCGCCATCGCCGATCGCAATGCCCTTGGAAACTAAGCCGCCAGCCAAATCAGAAAACAGTAAGCGTAATAAAACCAGCTGGCTCGCTATAACCACCATTATTCTCGGCGACGTTTTGGCACTCGGCGTAGTGTCTCTGATCCTTTATTGTTACTTCTGTCGGAATTATTCCAAGAGAATGTCTGAAAAAACTGATTCCCACGTCGAGAAACTCATATATTCATCCAACCCATACCCGAGCAGGAGCTCATCCGGGCGGGGTTTTGAACGGGGTAAAATGGTGTTTTTCGACGGGGAGAGGAGGTTCGAGCTTGAGGATTTACTCAGGGCCTCGGCAGAGATGTTGGGCAAAGGTGGATTTGGGACAGCTTACAAGGCAGTGATGGATGATGGGAATGTGGTGGCTGTGAAAAGATTGAAGGATTTAAATATGAATGGGAGGAAAGAATTTGAGCAGCAAATGGAAGTTTTGGGGAGGCTAAGGCATCCAAATATAGTAAGCTTGAAGGCTTATTGTTTTGCAAAAGATGAGAAATTGTTAGTCCATGAATACATGCCTAATGGGAACTTGTTTTGGCTTCTTCACGGTAACACCATTTCCTTCCCTTTCTATTTCCTTCAATTTTTGCGGGTTCATAACATACTATTTTGTGTGGAACTTTATAGGTAATAGAGGACCAGGAAGAACTCCATTAGATTGGACCACTAGGTTAAAAATTGCAGGTGGAGCAGCTCGAGGATTAGACTTCATTCACAACTCCAGCAAGTCGTCTCCTGGACTTGTGCATGGTAACATCAAATCGACAAACATCCTCATCGACAAGGCCGGGAATGCGAGAGTATCTGATTATGGCCTCTCAGTTTTCGTGTCACCTTCCTCGGTGCCAAAATCGAACGGCTACCATGCCCCTGAAACAGTATTAGATGGTAGAAAACTAACCCGAAGATCAGACATCTACTCGTTTGGGGTTCTATTGCTTGAGTTGCTGACAGGAAAATGTCCTTCGGTTGTGGACAATGGGGGACCTGGCTCAGGGTGCAATGGAGTTCTCGACTTGCCAAAGTGGGTGCAGTCTGTGGTGAGAGAGGAGTGGACAGCCGAGGTGTTCGATTTGGAACTCATGAGGTACAAGGATATCGAGGAAGAAATGGTGGGGTTGTTGCAGATAGCGATGGCTTGTACTCAGGCTTCACCGGACCATAGGCCAAAGATGAACTACATAGTGAAAATGATAGATGAGCTACGAGGGACGGAGACTCTGAACTCCATTTCCGACACTCCTGTATGTGAAGACAAATGCCGAGCAAGTGTGTGATCCATCTTGTAAATTGAAGTGTTTCTTGACAAGTTTTGATACAGAAATCCAGAATTCAGTCGGGGTTTGTTGCATTTGATGCTAATTTGATTGACAAACTGGAGGATTATTTTTAACGAAGGTCAAGCATGCTTTAATTTCTGCCGTTTGCAAACTAGATCATACTGCAAAAAAACATTCATAAATTTCTATTAGCTAAAAGGTTCCACAACTATAAAAGGCTCTTGCATTAGATCGTTGTGTTTCCAGAAATTCTTTCAAAACAAAATTGTCAGCACTTAGTACTTTCTAAAATTGTTTACTATGCAGATTGGAAATGTTGAATAGCCAAATTAATTATTATAATTTATAGACAAGGGAAGGGATGTGATTATTTTTAAAATATTGGTTGATATCATACCGATGCTTTTTTTTTTTTTTTTAAATATATATAAACACATGGAATTCTATGTATATGTACCGGACTTCAATTTGATCGAGAAGCAGTGAAGTGTACTTTCGCCTCCATGTGTTTGGTTCTTGAATGGAATACTGGATTTGAGGCCAAAGAACTTGCTTCAAGATTGTCGCACCATAACATACAAGGACTTGAGAAATTTGGACCCATAGTTGAAAAACCAAATCACTTCTGTATAGGCTTAGGCAAGATGGGAATTGTGCGCATTTGACAAGACAGTGGGTGATATTACACTGATGCACGTTTGATTGGCACGTTTTGTCAAGTTGTCTATGGAGTTTGCACGGATGCGCCAGGAATGAGCGCATCCGACGGAGACGGGAAGCCATGCAGCACAGGATTTACCTAATGGCAACATTGTATGGACAGGATTCTAAATAGCGTGCGTGGCATTGCCTATGAGCGTGTGGGATTTCTCGGCAATATGCACGGGATTTCTAATAAGTGTGAGAGATTTCTCGGCAACCTCGGTAGAAATGGCCAGAGAGAGCAGACGAAGGCGGCTAACTTCAGTCGTGGACAGAATAGTGCGTGGCAATGCACAAATGTTGCATAGCTTGCTTTAGTCCAATATTCGCATGTCATAATTTTTCCACATTTGATGATTAAAATCAAGCACAAAAATGGCAGTTGAAGGCTGTTTGGATAAGTGCTTGAATACTGTAGCAATTTGGCTTAGAGGTAGGCTAAAGATTGTGCCACTATCCTTTTGCATTTGGGGGCGTCAACTGCATACAAATTTGGGTGCGTTTGATTTCGAGTATGGAAAGAATATGAATTGTCTATAACTTATTTGTATGGAAATTAATAATTAAGTATGTTTGATTAATTTAGTTTTCAACCTAGAAAATATTATACTTATCTATTTTTTATTGATGGATAGATGAGAGAGAGGAATATATGAGAGTGGGAAAGAGATAGTGAATTACCTAAAAAATCGTAAGGTTTGGTTTGCTGAATTCATGAGCCCAATTTAATAAGTGAGTCCAATATTGAAGCCCAATACCCAATCCGACCCAGCTAATGGAAAGCTCCAGAATTCTGTTTGTTTGTTTTATCAAAACACGTCTTTGATGGATAACTAACACTTAAACAAATGGTGACCGTTGGATCAAGACTTTTGGCTATCTCATATAAATAGAAGGGTTAACTCTTTGGCTGATTGATTCGTTCATTTTGAAATCCTAGTTCTTCTGCTCTCTCGATTGCGTACTTTACTTTAGTGTTCAATTTGTAAATATTGTGTGAAATTTCTGAGTGATTTTCATATAGAAAGATAGAGAGAATTTGGTTAATCTTTTAGTGAGATTGTACTATAATTTTTGAGGATTTTGGTTTGTATTCTTGAGTTTAAACATCATTGTTGTTCTGCAACTCTATTTTGCCTGATTTGATTGTTCTAGTGGATTTGAGCTACATTCTAACGATTGCCCAACGAGGGATTAGGCGTTAGAAGTGATCGTCGAACCTTTGGAGCCTTGGGCCAAAAATTCCTTGTGTTTCTTTACTTTTCTATATTTGCTTTGTGTATTTTGGTTTATTATGGTTGAATCATAAGTTAAATCGTAATATCTGAGATCAACAAAAATAAAAACCACCCCTCCCTAAATTTCAAGAAAATGTGGTCACATAATCAAAAGTAGGAAGATATTTTCCTCAAAAATAGTTGCACATCAAATAGCACAAAAGTAGAAAATTAAGCGGAAAAAACACATTTTTCATGAAAAATATTGGCAATCAAACGCATTTCAAGTGTCGAGGCAACAAGGAAGAAGTTTTCTTTTGCCCTTCACATAATTCCGTGTATGCTTTGTTATTGTGTTTTAAAGTTGAAAAAAGTAAAGATTCATGTATGTTTATTTGTCTCAAACTTTCTAACTTTTCGTTCCTATAAAGTTATCTTGTTGGTCTCGTGAGTTTTTAGGTTGATTGAGGCATGAATCCTCGGCTCCATTGGATGTTGTTTCAATTGATTATTCACACTTGTGACTCTTACCTTGCTTAACCCTTAAGAACATGAGTAATGTTATTCATTCTCAGTGTGTTTACAAACACAGTTTAGGTGACTCTAAATGATAGGTTAAATGAAAGGTGAAATTAAATGACTTATTTAATTTCACCTATCATTTAATGATAGATTAACGTCACCTAAACTGTGTTTATAAACACACTGAGGATGAATAGCATTACTCTAAGAACATATTTATGTAGAGATGATTGGTTTGCACATGACAATTTATTTTTTCTCTTTAAAAAAAGTAAAAATCTTGTTGACCACACTATCCATCGTCTCATATTGTAACACATCCTAAAGGAATTTTTCCATGTGAATTTCTTGGTTTCTAAATTCAATTCAGTACAAAATCATGAGAAGAAAAATAAAAAAATGTGGGGGACCTTGAGATATGGTGCCCAATAATTTGATGATCTATACATCTCTATAAACCTACTTGTTGAAGTGCATAACCATTGGTGCAAACCTCAACAATCTATCCAAAGCATTGAGTGTAAATTTTCTTGCAAACAAGAAACAAACATTTGTTTTCTTACCATTGTATTTGCATGAATTTCCACTCCTCAACTGCTCCAAAAACTCTGGAGTAACATCTGTTCTTATAAACTTGGCAGGATGGGGTCCACCCTTTGACCAGTCAACCCAAGTCAAACTTCTATATGAATTCCTCCCTTCAAATTTCATGCTCACAAATGTTGGCAAGTAATGCTCATCAGCATAACATGAACCATTGCAATATTTTTGAAACACTGGAAAATAAGTATTATCAGCTATAACTTCAATTGCAAGATCTCTGTCCATTTCAAACCATTGGGAGCCTTTTCTCCATTGGTCAAGCTTTATCAATGGCTGCATTAGGATGCTGTACCTTCCTCGACCGACGGGGCCAGGTAGATCATATTCCTCCACGAAGTTTTGGGTTGAGTTCATTAGGTAAGAGTATACTGTGGAAAAATTATAAAGGGGAATGCACGATTCAGAGAGGAGAATAAAACGCTGGTTCGAGAAATCAAGAAGAGCATTGGCTAGTAGTCTGCGTTCTGCTTCGATCATGTTTACATGACCCCATTCGACTTTCTGCAATTCTCATAAATATTTTTATAAGAACAAAATTCATCAATGATAAAAAGAATAGAAGCAATGTGCATATAAATGTAAATAATCTTGCACTACATGAATATTATTGCTAGTCCGCGATACCCCTTCTCGATAAATGTCGATTATATTGAATAGTAGAGCACTCTAATATTCTTGCTAGTCCATCGTGCACAATATAAGTTCTGCCTTTCCATAACTATTAATTGAATCACATTGTATAATCAGAATTGAAGGATCGAGTCGTTGGGTCTCTCTTCCATTCATCAACACGTGACGTTCTTTTCTAATCTTATGTAGATTCTTGAGATTAGAAATCTTAATCTTGTTCCACATGGAGCAATTAATTTGCAGAAAGAAAGATAAGCAGTCAAGAACACGCAAAATTTGTAGAGGTTTCCTCAATGTGAGACTACATCATCTTTCACAGTTGCAGTAATTCGTAAGTTTACAAGAGAAAATCGCACCATCTATCTTCTCTAGCCTCTTTATCGATTCACGAAAAACTCCATAACATATGTAATTGATGATACCAATACAATCTATCTCAGTACTGAATTTTAAAAAACTGGTGCAAGTTACTGAAAAGGATATGGCATTTGAATTAATGCAATTTTGAGATGAGGCAGTGTGAAGTAATATCTTTGATTATGGTTGGTTAGGATGGGGACCGATTAGCACAGAGTTAATAGGAGGGGCCTTGTTGTTTGGTATGCATCTTAAATGCTGCCCATTCTGCAAAGGTCATGGCTAGCTATTCTCCCACGTATATTGCATCACACACGGTTTCTTCTTCTACTCGACATGAGAAGACAATCCATTTTTGCCCCCAGCAGGCACCCCCCCAATAGGGGGCCGCCACTTGGTCATTTTGTCAACAAAGTTGTACAAAATTTTGTACAAGTAGCGCTTCTCTTGAATAGGTTGGTCGAGAAATTGGGATGATAATATGCATTCATTAACGTCAACAATTTTTTTATATAAGCCAAGCGAATCGTGGGGAGCTTCACCGACATCTAAATAGCTGCAGTTTTTCTTGTTATTAGGTTTATTTTATAATTAGGGTAGAGATCCATCAGATTTCTATTCGGACAAATCTTACCACGGTTGAAGACTACATTGTTCCCTTTGTAATGTGGTATCAGAACATACATATGAGTCGAGTTCAAATTCTATCGCTATCTATTTATGAAAAATTATACACGTGTCAAATATATGATATAAAAAGTAAAATTGTACTAATTTTCTCCCCTCTTCCATTTTTGCAGAGAAAATAAGAAAAGGGATTATAGGTACAAATGTTCTGAATAAATTGCTTTAATCTTAAGTTTGGTACGGTATAAATTCTCCAATAATCTTCATTAAAAGATATTTATCCTAATCCTACCCCATCAAATTAATACAAAGAACTATAATTATATTTGAATTACTAGAAGGAATAGTTGCTGTAAATGTGTTGAGTTCGATCTTAAAAGGTAAACATTAAAAGCTAGGGACGAAAATTTAATTCTCGGAAATGGAAAAATCATAATATAGATAGCAACAATTTTATATAACAATGCAATAAGAATAAATGAATTAAACTGACCTTACTAGGAATTCTCCTGCCATGAAAAACTGAACCTTGAGGATCTGATTCATTGAAAGATGGATCAGAATGCACATAAATTGAGTATAGCCCTTCATTTCCTTTGAAGAACAACTCCCATAAAGGGGCTAACAAAACTGGCCCTCTGATCAAGAACATGAATGCAATCTTCGGCCATATTTTGAACGGAAATTCTTGAATTCTTGGAATCATTGAGGCTCTCCAAAGCAATTCTTGATCATTCATGTTATGCATAATGACATTAGGTGGCTTACTTGATGATGATTGTGAAGTGAAAATAGAGAATTGGCTATTTGTGACCAGTAGATTGAAAGAGAAGCTTTTGTAATGGAAACAAAGAAGTATCCCGAAAGTTAACCCGGATACGAAGAAGAATAAATAAGAAAGGAGTTTAACAAGTGACATATTCATGGCCTTCCCACCTGAAGAAAATGGATTTTGGCTCTGGTTCTGGTTCTTCATTTTCTCACACCTGATAAGAATCTGTTGTTACTTCGTGATATAGAAATCTGATATCGAAGTGAAGAAGCAATGAAAATTCCAGGTAAATAATAAGTGATTTTGAAGATACATTTGGGAACTAACATTTGTTAGAGAGAAGTGAGATCACAACTGTCGGTTGAAGTCTGAGATCACAAAGTACGCATTTTATTAAACTTAAAACAGACAAACTAACTAAACAGGCCAATTTTATGATGTCTGGTGGCTTTCTAGTTTCAGACTTAACTTGTCGAAAGGGATATTTAATATGCAAGCAAAAAACACACGTAAAAGTTGAACAATGAAGATTGGAGAGAGGGGTGGGGATAAAGAATTCATTTTTTATTCTACGAGTTCCGTCACAAACATGATTATTGACAGGATTTAAAAATAGGCGAACACATGTCACAACATCATTGGATAGTCAGAAAAAAATTACTCAGGTGTTGCATATCACCTATATATATATATATATATTATTCTTTTCTTTCCCAATCTTAAAAGTTGGTAAAGCTTTTTCACTCTAACCATGAATATTGAATTATGACCATAATTAAAGAATTTACTATCTAATTGACAGGTAATATCAAGTATGATTGCAGAAGTTAATATGGTGTTTGATAAACCAATTTGCGCCTCATGAGAAAAAATCAAACCGCTAGTGGGTCACAATCAATGGTTCAATTTTGGTAATAGAAATCACACCCACAAAATAATTGCTCATCGGGATCCGGGAAACTTTTTGTTTGCATGTTGGACTAGAACATTACAACTAGTAGGTTTTGAGGACCACTTAGGTTATTATGAGTTATAAAGTGTCAATGTTAATATTGAGCGTGTTTGGAAAGTATTTATAAATAGTTATAATCATAAATGTATAGAAATGGATGACGGAAAGTGGGTAATAATCTTGAATCCATCTTGAGTGTTTATAAATTAAAAGTTTCAAATTCATGTTTTATTTAGATTCAACGTGCGAAATTACACAATTAAAAATAACAAGTCACTAATTAATTGTTTCTAAATGATTATGTGAAACAATCCAATTAATCATATGTCTGAATTTCATAGTATATCAAAAACAATAACGTAATGAACACCAATAATGATTACGGAGAAAACACTTCACAAAGATCTAAAACTTCGAACATTTTGACAGTCAGCAATCCACTATAAACGATGAGACTTACAGTATGGCCCAAACCCGACTAACTCTTAGTCCTCTCTGACCTTCTTCCTAATCCCTATTATTGTTTATCTCTCGAGGACCTCCAAGAACAAACCTCATTATTCAACGCCGAAACTCCAAGTGCCTCTTCTTAAAACTTCAAAGACTCTGAAGGCTAATTGGCGAAGGTAGATTTAATGTTTGATCAATAATCTTTTTGTGTTTTGATCTTATAGTCTGATGCGAGGAATATTGGAAGACGTTTTTGGTTTTCAAAGAACAAACTCTTAATTTACAATAAGGCTCTATTAATGGATCAATATAAAGGTTGAATACTGAACAATTAATATTGTGGTTGAATCAAGAAATCAACGAAATGATGTTTGGATCTTCAAAGAATGACCCCTATAATCAAAATATTGTTCAACTACACTTTTGGACGTCCATAGGGCGTATATTTATAATGAGTAGTTTTTGAACTGAGAAAGAACTCAAAATCAGCTTGAAAATTGATATTAATTGTTCATCGGAAAATTACGCTGCTTGAGCATCATGCCAACGTCAAGCGAGTGGCAACTTAGCAGTTATTAGTATCTTCATCATAACTTTCTCTCGCGATATTGGTTTGAGATGATTTAAAGTGCGTTGTGTAGGTTTTTAGTGTTGGCGATTCGTTAACAAAAATGACTAATTTATAACGTGTTGTAAAAGTCAAGGACCTAGGGAGCAATTTGTATAAATTGGGTTATGAGGTCTAGGGTTCGAGTATGAAAAGAGGAGAAACACGGCGCCGCATTTTTGCTAACCTATCGCGTGGACTCTGCTCGAGCTACAAAAACAGAATCTTCATCGCTCGAGCGAGAGGCTCGAGCTCGCATGTCGCTGAGGTTTAGCTCGAGCCACAGGTTTATACGGAAAATCCTAAGTTGCGTTTTTAATAGATTTTCCTGGTCCATTCAACCCAATTACTCTCTCATATAAATACCCAAGTCTATGCATGAATTTCTAAGGTGGTTGATCATTATTCTTTTGCCTCATATCATTCTTTAGAGATCCAAGAACACATTCCTTCTTTGTAATTTATTTTTTTAGTCTTGAGATCTTTCAACGACACTTGGGAAAATCTACTTGGAAGAGATTGAGAGAAGTTTTTGGAGCTTGAGAGAGGTTGAACTTCAAGTGTAGGAATAGTACAAGACCTTGGAGCATGTTCTTGAAAATCTACTTGGAAGAGACAATTGAAGAAGATCGGAAAGTTGGAAGGAGACAACGAATATTGGAAGCTATATGAGGTAGATCGGGAAGTCTAATAGGTTGGCTAGATAGTGTATACGGTAGCAGATCGTGAGTCTGGAAGAAACAACATATCTTGAAAATTACATGAATTTGCTAGGTTGGAAATATATTGTAATTAATATTGTTTATAGTGGAGGTAATTGGTTTGGTCCCAGAGTTTTTACCTAGTTAGGTTTCTCCGTCATCAAACTTTGTGTTATTTATTGCTTTTCAAATATTACATCTGCAGTAATTCAACTTAGGGAATTGGATTGTATGCTTAATTATCTAAAAACTAATTAAAAATGACTTATTACTTTAATTAGTGTATTTCCGCACGTAATTTCAAATTTAGTTAGTAAATTACGTACTTTCACGTTGGAAAGATAACTCAAAGGGTTACAATTCTTTTAGAGTAACCTTATCTAAATTCCAATGTTTTCTATATGAAAAATGCGTCGCAACTTGTTGCTAAGAATTTGGAGCAAGATTTGTGCAATACTTTTACGCTTCTTTAACTTGCATTTGAATTCCAATTATCTTATATGATCTTCTTGGACGTCTTGGACTCTTTCAAAACCTACATTACCAATCCCAACTCTTTTGACGTTAATTAGGACTTCATAACTCATATTTTGACTTTGATTATAATTCGATAAACTTCTAATACAATTCAACTAGGACATAATTTTGACTAAAAAATTGTCAACTACAAATTTGAAAATTGTTAATTTTACTAATTACAAAATTGGACCTAACATAAACAACATGAGCCAAACATAGGATAATGTCGTGAAAAATGTTTGTTAAGAAGTGTCGACATAAATTTAGTTTGACGCGTTCAATCAACTTCGTTAACTTAAAAATGTCAAAAGATCTACAAATAATTGTTGCCCATCGAGCTTGGTCACTAGTATATGGTAACGACTTTGAATATGACCAGCTCTCATAGTATGACAGACAGTGTTTACGATAGACGACGAACGAATTTCCCATTGTATGCTGCATCTTGACAATTACTAACAATATTGATGCCATCCAAACGAGTTGCATAGTCTTACATTTTATCTATGTGAACCAAGGAGGAAAAGCTCTGCATAAAAATGAGAGAAATAAGGAGGTTAACATCTTTCAAATATCCTACACGAATTATTTCAATGTAACGTGTTATATACATAAGTTATTATGGTATACCTAGATGCCACGTCAGCTACAAAAAGGGTTACATCGGTGCACTATATCGATGAAACCTACCAAACAGAAAAGTATTGATCGTCGAGATTCCATGAGCAAAGGAATGTGTATAACTCTAAACGACTAAAAACCTGATTAGAGGCCTCAAAGAGCTTCGGACACGAAGGAGATATCTCGATGCAAATATATCAACTATGATGTTAGTGCCCCCCCACCCCCACCCCCACATTCCCGTGCACACATGCTGATCGTTGGCAGTAATTTAATCATGAATTCCAACAAAATTAATGAAATATCAAGTCATAAAAATGATTAAAATACCCTTGTCAAACTCCTATATATATGTTAATCAACCACCACAATGTCAACCCCATCTCCTCCAAACCGACACCAACCCAAACACCGGTTGCTCCCAAGCCAATCAGCCCACAAAGGGGTCGGTGTGAAGAGTAAGGCAGCCTCAAGAGACAGCCACAAAGGCTAGTGAGGAAGGAGAAGACAAGGCAAGCACAAAGCAACACCCGAGAGCACAAAGCCACGACCCCTCCCTCTCTCCCAACGGCTCCTACATTCTTCCACACTACACACACTAGAAACCGGGTAGGATATATACCAAAGAGTGGGCTTTTAGGTTAAACAAGTAGAAGCCCAATAAGTTCAACAAACGAGTGGGCTATCAACTAAAAGCCGTCCAAGGTAATGGGCCGGCCATGAGCAACACTAAACAAATTAAGCTACTTCAAATGGCCCACTTAGGGTGTCGGGATGGTACGTTCATTGTGGTGTCGACATTCCACTTCAATTATCGGTCGAGGCCTATGAAGACTAATCCAACAAAACGGTTTAACATCATAGCCCGGATTTATTGGGTATCAAAAAACCCAACAAATCTCCACCTTGATCCCAATAAATCTGCAAGCAAACAAAACACACAGTTTATACTTGCACAATCAAGGTAACCAATAAAATTGGTATCACAGACCTTACCTCGTGTCTCCACCTGAAACACATACCATACATGTTCCATATACTCACCAGGGCTAAGGTCGAGAACACCCAAGTAGAAACAGATAAGCACATCAATCAATCAAGAACAAATAAACATGCGATGGAGATATCATATAGGATAACACATATCTTTTCAACACATGTTCACACAGAACAACAGATTAACATCAAGTCAATCAACAGACCAACACATACGCAACAAATACATAAATGACCTTACAAAGAAGATCTCACCACACGTAGCCTATCCCATTTCGTGTCACTCACTCCTCGACAACACATATCTCACCTCATCGCCCACCATGCTCACTAGACTAATCACTCAAAAACAAACAAAACATGTCTAACGGTAAGTCTCTATAGATCCTAAGCTCTCGGAATAATCCTCTATCAACACATCACTTCTCCAACCTATGTGGATAATGGGTCTCCACCTAACAGAAGTGATAAAAGTGTCTCACTTGCATTCCACCTGATCAGGGTATCTTCACAGATAAAGGATTCCAACATTTGATCACCTCTCCACCATAATCCAAATGTCACACTCCACATCCCACGGTACAATCACCAATGTACCCCTATGCATCTATACTCCACCTTATCAAAAGACACACAACACACTGCAAATGCATCACAAACCCATTATTCATGCAAATAATTACACACAGTAATAAGGTCACTTAAATTCATGCAAATGCACATATCAAACAAATTGAAAAAATGTAACATATAACCATGCAACAGAATCAAGTAATCACACACATGCAGAAAAGGATTACACACGGATGCAAATGCAGTAACTAGGGTTACACTCAGTAAACCTCACTAGGGTCATCACTCGACCCTATAACCAGATTCGTATCACCTCTCATCTTACCATTCTGCCTATCCGTCCTTTTGGGACAGTCCCTAATGAAGTGTCCAGACTTACCACAACCGTAACACCGTCTACCACCAGACTTGTCCCACTTCTTGCTCTTCTTCTTACCATCATCATCACTCGAGTCGCTACTCGAATCACCAATGTTTTAATTTCTACCCAAACTCATTTGTTTAAATTTCATTCTGCTCCTCATCATATGCAACTCATCGCTTTCCTTATCATGTTTTTCATCTCTCATCTCCATCTCCATCTCCTTACTTCTAAGGGAGTCAATGACAATTTCAGGTGTCAAAATGTCTCTACCATACTTAATAGCATTTTTGACTTCACGATAAGTATCAGATGTAGCATTTAGCAAAATGATAGCTTTGTAAGTTTCAGACACCGACTCACCACAGTTAACAATATCTTGAACAAGTTTGTTAAACACATCCAAATTGTTATCCAAATCTTTTGAAGAATCCATTTTGAAACTGAAAAATCTTTCAAGCAAGTACAATTTATTAGGAGTAGATTTGAGCAAATATAAATCCTCCAACTTTTTCCAAAGTTCTTTTGTAGAATCAAGTTTTCCAACTTTTCTCAAAACAGTGTCAGACAAGTGTAAAATAATTGAAGTGTATGCAAGTTCATCATATTCTTTCTTTTGTGCTTCTGTAAAATCTTCGAAAAATTTGCCGTCTATGGCCTTTGAAACTTTTTGTTGAATCAAAATACCGCTCATTTTCTGTTGCCAAATAGAAAAGTCACCCTTTCCATTGAAAATTCCAACTTCGAAACGTGACGACATTTTCAAAAACAGGACAACCAAAATTGCACAAATAGGTTACACAAAGTAATCCTAAGGTAGCAATATACACCGTACTAGATTCCCAGGTTTTCGTGAGACTCAAAATCTCAGATCAAGGGAACGTTCGAATGGGTCAAGTCCAGGTGTTCTAACAGGATAATCAATGCAACACGAAGGTATATAAACAAAAATTCAAAATTTCCAAGCAGTGCAGTCTTACACAGTGACTAAACAACAATTACGGCACAAAAATAAATTACCAACTTGCAATCAAAATCAATACTTCAAATAGAGCAAAAAATTCCTAAAATTCTAGCACAAGCAATGGTTACCCCTTCACGGTAACCCCAAACATAATGTCACCCCACACGATAACGTGCTAATGCTGAAATTTAACGGGATAAGCCAATTTACCAGAGCGGACTTATCTGAGTCCATAAGTTTCGAGGAATACAATTTAACACTTTAGGGCCACCACTATTCGCCCTAAAGTTTGCAGCAACCGATAGAATGCAAAACGGAATTTCGAACGAGCAAGGGCAAAATCGTCCAACTTTCTCCTGGTATCAGAGCTGACCCACTTCCTTTAGCCCAATAACGTGACCTAATCCCATTTTGAATATATATATATATATATATATCCATCCCTTTTGGAACCGTGAGAAGTGTGGTGCAATAGTGTGTGAAGAGAAGAGATGAGCCGTTCTTGGTGATTTTGGAGCCATTGCTTTCCTTTTCTTTCTTCCTTCCTTAGTGGTTTATTGCATCTACCCATTATTGATCCTTTGTGGGTTAAGAGGAGAGTGAAACTTGTGGCAACCAAGTGGAGGGAAGTGTCAGGTTGAGCTTGAGCCGTGTGGTATCGATTGTGGTTGTTTCTGAGCCTGGGAAGACAAGTTGGAGCATCAAAATTCCAACAAATACAAAAAAAATCACGAGGAAAAATTCCTTGAGAAATCGAGAGAGAAAATATATAGTTAACTTCGGAAAATATATTCCATTTTTCCATTATGTTGAAACTCTTACCAAAATCACGAGAGAGTAAAACATGCGAGGGAAAAGAAAACCAAGGAATATGAGTGGAAGTGGATCAAGAATGTTGTTGGTATTTCCTGCTCCAATACTATCTCACAATCCGATGAGGAGAAGTAGTTATAGATTCCACGAGCTATGTTAACTCATTCGATTTGAGTTATTTTAGTTGTTGTTTTATTTGGATAGCTCTTCAGTTCTTTCATTATTAATAAAACGTTCGAGATGGGGGTAAATGATAATGATACCAAGAATGTACCAACCTAGTTCTGACATCTCATTGCACCTCTCGAATTCTATCTTTCAACAATTTCTAACTAAAAAAAGACATAGCACATATGCAATATTGTAAGT
Organism: Fraxinus excelsior; assembly: GCA_019097785.1. Lineage (NCBI taxonomy): Eukaryota > Viridiplantae > Streptophyta > Magnoliopsida > Lamiales > Oleaceae > Fraxinus > Fraxinus excelsior. The sequence goes on from CM032640.1 coordinate 2,646,021, forward strand.
TTTTAATGGTATTTAACATGGTTATCTCTCTCTCTCTCTCTCTCTCTCTCTCATAATAAGAATGGATAGATAGAGACATAAATTTGTGATAATCAATAGCTACAATAATAGAAATTTGTGATAATCAATATTCTACGATTTGAAGTAATTCTCTTAGTTGTCCGTAGCACTTCACAATTACACATCAATATGCTTCCCCTTTCGCAGCTTTTTAAAAGTTGCGTCATTACGGTGTGGCCCTGGACGTGTAGTTGGGACCGTGCAATGCAATACTCAAATCACTCATTTATGGTCAATTCTCCGTTTGACAACAAATATTTTCAAACTTTTTTTTTTCTACATATTCACACAATAAAATATTCTACATGTAAATTTAAAAATTTTCTCAACTTTTTAACTACACATTCTCCTAAAAAAATACTATTCAAAACTTTGTTTTTCACAATTAATGGTCGTCAAATTGGGGCTAAATTATACAAGTACATTTGTCCATTACATCCCTACACTATTTTAGCATAGGTTTACATTAATAAATAATTAATTATTTTGTCGTTCATTGGGAGCCAAATAGGAAATAAAACTGCAGAAAATAACAATGGCTAAAAAAGAAGAGATATTTTGCAAATCGATGCCTATGTGTTATACAGTATTCGCTCCTTCATCGTAGGTGCTTGAGGATTCTCACGAATGTCTGTCTCCCTAGATACAACGGTAAATCAGTAAAAATCGAGCACTTCGTTTTTTACTTTGGCGAACTGAATTTCCGTCAGAATACTACCACCAATACTTAGGCTCTAATGGAGAATTAACAAGTTGGAATGAGGGAACTAAATTTCCATGGGTTTCGAATGATGAAAAACTGATTGTATAAGTAGGCTCTAATAGAGGATTAACAGATTGGGAGTTACTGATATTACAACCTTTAACACCACCATAAAGCCGGTTAAATTTCTCCATTAACACAAACATTATCATATGAGTTTTAGGAGTAAACAGAATTTGGAAGTTTTTATTTGGAGAAAATAATAAAAACTTGTAGGAAATAAATGCAAAACATGGACCATCCAAAGTGGCCAATTTTTGAATTGTTCAGTCCGACATTCGTGTACACAAGTCATGTCCGCACATAAATTCAAGTTCCAAAGCTCAATTTCAATTTTTGATTTGCACCCATCTGCGTGTGCACGTGGAGAGCAAAGTGTAATAATATATAAAGTAGTCGTGGCCTTAATCATTTTTCTATGTGGGACAACTTGAATTAATTTTCCTCCAACACAACAAAATTTCTTCTAATTCATCACTTTGAGCTTCAATTTCTCATTAAACCGCTTATCATTTTTGACAAGTAAATATATGATTTTAATGTCCCCATGGAGGAGAACTCAAATCAACCTTAATCTTCCGAAATGAACGAACAAGTCTCACTTATGCCAAAAATAGCCCACTAAGTCAATTTTTCCAACAATAACTTACATATTTGTTTACTAGCAGATCATGCGATGAAATTTGATTGAGTCAAAATCTCACTAATTAAATTAAAATAAAAAATAAAAATCTCCACTTTCTTTTTGTCATTAGCCCACATTACATATGCGCAGCCATTTAAGTAGTAAAAAGATTTTGACAGTTTTAATTCAATTTATCGTCACATCATCAATATATAAAAGAATTTGTCAATTGTGATGTACGACAAGCATTTTCTCTCCAAGTTACGTTTTTTTCAGTATTTTCCTATACATATAAAAACAGTTGATCGCTAATCCTTTAAATTCGGTCTGAAGTTACCATTTTACCACAATCATAAAGAACCAAAAAAATCAATGGTAGGTAGAACAACACCAATTACTGTACTTAATTTTGTCTCAAAAATATATAGAAATTGTTTATAATATAAAAGTAATAACATAAAGCTATGACGGAAAATAAAGTGAATCCTTAAATATATAGCTGCATCCTTGTCAATTCCTTGTCCCTACAACAGACTTGCTGACTCCTCGCACAAGTTTTGCATAGTCAGGTTAAGCTTTGAAGCCAAGCAACGATGGGGCAAGCCTTAGCAAAGGTTTTACAGTATTGGGATGAAACTTTCTTGCAAATAGGAAGCAAATCGAGCTCATCCCACCATTGTAACTACAGTTAAATCCATGGCGAATTCGACCTAAAAACTCTTCTGTAATATCACTTCTCGTAAACATAGTGGGGTGTGAGCCACCTCCAGACCAATCAGTCCATGTAATTGTCGAATTCGATGTTAAATCAGGACAAATTTTAGTCACGAGAGTTGGCAAATAATGCTCATCCATGTAGCATGGTGGCATACAATGGTTTCTGAAAATAGGGTAATATGTTGTGTCGGATACTATCTCGATGGCGAGTTTTCTATTAACTTCGAACCATTGGGAGCCCTTTCGCCAATCGAATAATGTAATGGAAGGTGACATTCGCTTGTTATATCGACCACGGCCCATGGGTCGAGGATCATCGAAAGAACTAAGGAAACTTCGGTTGGAATTTATGAGGTAGTTGTAGATGGTTGTGAAATTGAATAAAGGAATGCACGTCTCTGAGAGGAGTATAAATCTTTCATTAGAGAAGTCAAGTAGGGCATTGGCTAGAAGACGCCTCTCGCCATCAATCATGGTCGATCTTCCCCAATGAACGGGCTGCATTAATAGAAATTCAATGACAATATTATCAATGCAGGAAAAAGAAAATTGGTTTGAAAAAATAGTGAAAATGAAACGAAAAGGTATGAGCATTCAATTGTTATAACTTTGGAGTTGGAGGTCTCGTGGTCGTGTCCTCTTCTCTAGTGTACAAATTTGCTTGTGTACATATGGACAAGGTACGGGTTATCTTTTATTTTTCACATCTAACAAAAATGAAATCCTAGATCGCATATTGGAGGTCAAGCTTGAGTCCCCATCTAAAGTATTACTTTTATAGTCGTTGTCTATTTGTGTATGTGTATACCTTGCTAGGTATCCTACGTCTGTAGAATACCGATGACTTGGGAGGCTCATAGGTGAACTCCGGCGACGTATGGAGGTATATTGAGAAGAGGCCTTCGTGTCCTTTAAAGAACATCTCCCATAGTGGGGCGAGGGGTAATCTTCCCCTAGTTAAGAACATGAATGCGACTTTTGTCGTAAGATTAAAATGACTCTCTCTCATACGAGGTACCATAGATGCTCGCCACATCAATTCTTCGTCACTCATCGAATGCCAAAGACTTTTCGGAGAAATCCAATCCTTTAGCTCAAAACTCATATTCGAACTATATGATTGATGCACTAATGTAAAATTACAGGGAGAATGCGTGGTTAAAGAAAAAGAATAGAAGGGTGGAAATGCATTGAGACGGGAAACGGATAAATCTTCGTATAAAGTGAATTTCTTGAGGTGATCATTAATGATGGTTGCTAAAAGTACGACTAGAAATATAAGAGATAAACAGAAGACAAAAGAGGGAGTAATTTGAAAATTTACATCTCTAACTTCTCTTCGAATGCGTAGAGAGATTTCTTTTGATGACATTTTGATATTTTTTTCAAGAAAGAAACCTCGAGAGTGTGCCTTTTGTAGAGAGCTTTAAGTTAATTGTATAGAAGGGCGCTTCAAGTATTCTAAGCATGCACATGCATGGGAAGTGTTGTCATCAACGAGAAGCATGAAATGATTGCCGCCATTAATTCTTTAAAAGGAAGAAGGGAGAGAGTGTGTGGGTTGCATTATCATGTGGTTTAGCTATGAAATGCATGTAATTTGCTAGGATCCTTCACGCTTGCCATGGGATTTTCGATGTTTTCGTGCTATTTTACTGTTAAAATGTCGAGTGCAACTACACAGTCTACACCTCTCTTTGGTTTAAAAGTTGATGAAATTTACGACTGATAAAAATTGCGAGTTCCATGAAATGTGTAATTAAAAATAAATTTATAAAAAATGAATTTTAAAAAATGGATCGGCTCGACACGTGTAAAGCTGTTTAATAAACAAAATATGTAACGTGTGAAAATGGATTAGGGACTCAGGGAAGAACTCTACAAATTTGACTTACATATCTTTTGGGCTTGGCTATTGAATCCATAGGAACATATTTTTGAAATAAAATTCCTAGGAAAGGTTGAACACAAACCATAGTTGAATCATAAATCTACAATATTATATAAAACCATATTTATATTAGCGCCACATTTAATTACAATGAAAGTTCTCAATTTTTACTTATTTATGCACTTATATCCCCAACATTCACATTTTTATCATTAACATTCAATCAATTAGTAAATATTGTCTATGACAATGATTTTTATTCAAATGCATTAATTAAATAAAATTTGTTTTTTAGATCTAAATATCACATATTCTACATACATAATAATAGGTTGATTGAAATAAATGACGAAATAAAGTTGAATATTTGTACGAATTAAAAAATAAACAACGGGGCATAACAAGTGAAACTCATATTGCAAACAGTATAAAATTACAAAAAATTATATGTTAATTGGAATAAATAAGGAAATAAAGCTGAATATTTATACAAATTAAAGGATGAAACAAAGCTATAATAGAGGGAATTACAGAAATTGGGGATAAGTACTTTATTTTATTTTATTTTTAAATATAAATTGGAGCTTTATAAGTACATAGAAATAAAGTCATGAATAAAATCAAATATAAATAGAAACAATCTGAGGCCTTGAATTGAGTCTTCTAATTAAAAACTTATATTATGCCTTCTTCAATTTCAACCTTCTAACTTTATAACTTGTTAATTTTGATCCTCCAACTTTGCAATACGCTCAAGTCGGTCTCTGATCTTTTGAGTCTGAGCAAGTTGGTCCTTATTTTCAAGTTTCTATGTGTCTTTAGTCCCTCAACTCCATATTTTGTACACTTCAAATTGCCCAATTAAGCTCCAATTGACCTTCTTTTTGCTTAATCCACCAAGAAGTCGGGATTTTTACTTACAAACACAATATATAAACAATTATGTGTAGAAATTCACTCAATAAATTAATATTATACGAATTTTGAAGTATAGATAAGCGTGTAAAATACACTTAACATGCACCCTCAAATTTATCATTTTGCTACTCCCGAGAAAAAAAATCTACTCAACTCTAGTAACACCCAAGCGTGCGAGCAATGAAAGCTCACTTCATGAAATAGCTTGTCGTATTTGCCTCAGTTCAAAAACTGCAAAGTTATATTCAACACACTTCCAAATATTGCTACTGAACTAAGCCAGACTGGTTAAGGTTGCATAAAATATGGGCCTCTTGACTTAGAGGCGATTGAGGTCATATATACCATACTTTGTACAAGTTGCAACATAACACATTGAGCTATGTGCAATCTAATTGACGTCAACATCTTCACAAGGACGACCGTGAGTCAAATCTCCTATTTCTCACCTAGGACAGTTTGTTGGAGGTGACATGCACGATGGCTATGAAGTGGCGTCATGGAATTTGACATATGAGCTATTGGGATGAGGTATCAAACATTCGAAAGATTTCGATTTCATTATTTTACCTTTAAATACTCACAGTTAGCATCATTTGAAAGTCATTGCAAATTGGTAATTCTCATTCTAGAAATACAAATTTTACTCTTGCGTTGCTTCTTCGTTCTAAAAATATGTCAATTTATTGATTTGAGTGTCAGATTGCGTATGATCGTGGTCTTTCGTCACTTTTGATTGGAGAAACTTGGGTATGGGTCTCCAACATGAGTGTTCAAGCTTGCAGATAATATATACATGGAAGGGAAGAGAGGTGAAGATCTATTAATCCTATGAAAGTCTTTCAGAATAAGTTCTTGCAAGCCGCAAGAAGCTAAATAGAAATATAAGCTCAAGCGTGACTAATGAAGAGCTATGTAGTACGAAAATATAAAATATAATGTTTCATCTCATACCCCCGCGGTACGTTTCAAAAAATTTAAAGATTATTTATTTTTCTTTTTCTCTAATAAAGTATATAACTTCTTTACAAATTTCAAGGAAAGTTTTTGTTGGGAGGAGATCAAACCATTAGCTCACAAGTCAACAACATATATTGTGCAAAACGGAAACTACACAAGCGAAAATTATGAACAATAGATAAAACACATAAAGCTGAAAATGAACAACAGAAAACTGAAATAGAATGAAAGAAACCGTAGCTTTTATTCAGTGACAGAAACTCACAGGTTTCACTTCTCAAATAGGTGCTTCAATCTCAAGAACAACCACTCTACAACTTGAATCAAAACCCCAATGATAAAGATACAAAAGGATGGCACTCAGTCTTAACCGATTATTACACAAAATAGGGACTCTCTTCACTTTACACAGTTTACACAAGAACCGAACCCTCAAACAATGAAATCACACAAGATTTACAAGCTATTGAGAGAAAAACAAAAATCAAATGAGAAGATTTGATTTCAACAGAGAAGAAAAGAAACACGAAGGAAACGGCGCAGCAGAGAGGAGAGTCACAGAAGAATCTCGAAGCCAAGAGGAAAAGTCAAGAGTCTCAAACCCTAGGGCCCCCTTTTAAGTGAGTCACACAACAGTCGCCAATCCAACGGAGTTGGAGGCGACACGTGGTGACATCACATGCGTCCAAATAATAGGTAAAGAGCAAAACACGATTTTCAGCTTGCAAGACCAACACGTTTTTTTCTTCCACTAAGTAAACTGATTGATAGTGGGCTGGGATTCAATATCCAGCTGGGCCAACTAATTTTTGGCCCAATGGCCAATTGCATCATTGTGCCATTATATTCCTTTCAGTTTTGACCAAAATAAGTTGCATCTGACAATTACTCGTAGCCAAATGATAATATCGTTGTACATATCACTATTACACTATGTTACTTTAAAATAGAGGACACCACATAAAGGTCGAGGTACGACATTGATTTTTGTTTGCCTATCTCAACTTTACTAAAGCTTGATGGATATCAAAGGCTTCCCACTATAAGATTTAAAGCTGGTAATAATTCGATATGAGCCTCCCATCATTGCCAGCATTTCCTTTATCTTTTGTGGAGAATGATTTCCTAATGGATTTCCATTACTCTTTTCACTATATAATTATGCTTGCATTTTTGGATTGTCTTGTTTGCCTTTTTGAATAGAACGAGGATGTTCAAAGATGTATATTGTCCACTAAAAGTAGAACCAACATCGAGAGAGGCGGAGGGTGGCTTCCAATCCCAAATTACTTATATACTAGCTTAGTTGGAAAAAAAATTACACTACCCTAGTTGGAAACTTTAGCACGACATGGTCGGCCCTTGAACATAAACTATTGTAAATAAAGACTAGCGATTAAATAATTGCCTTTCTTTCAACATGTTTTGTTGAAAAAGGGCAACTGTTAGAAAAGTAAAAAAACAAACAGTGAAGTTTCATTTAATAGTCAGACTCCGCTATCAGACTAGGGCTATTCACCGCTTGAGTCCCTACTTCCACATGTTTGGTCATATTTATAAATAAAGTTACTTAAAATTAGAGGAGGAACATGAATATAATCGATTTAAAGATGAACTAGATATTAACTTTTTGGTTGAGCTAAAACATTTTAGAGCAATTTTTAGAAGTTAAAAGAGAGAACGAATTCTCCAAACTTTACATTTGACTATAGCTGGACTTCCGTTTTTACTTAAAAGTAAGTCAAAAGTTACATTTTTACCCCTCCAAGGGAGGCCTAAATCCAAATCAATTATCTAATAGGGCTCTTACCTTTGAATATAACCATTCGATCCAATGATACTCGGAAGTATATAGCGAAATAGGTATGTAAATGTTCAAGGAGTTTGTTTTTTTTTTTTTAAAAGATTTAGGCTTGATTAAATTATTAATTATTGCTTTACTTTTAAGAGAATCCATTCTTGGTGTGATGGAAAAGAGTGTTTAGTAAACTTTGTTTCAAAGTTAATGTATATTTCAAAATCGGCATTTTAATGTTTGATAAATAAAAGTGATTTATTGTTGTACTAGTATATCATTACTAAAATGGACAATGATATATAATGACGTCATTTCGTATTATCATTATTCATAGTATAATAAAATTTATTTTTACATTTACAACAATATGTAATATTATATATATTTTTTAAGACAGCGTTCGATATAGTTATTTTAAATTGAAAAAAACTAATCTATTAAATTTCAAATTTATAAAATTACAAAATAATAAAATAGTCAGTATAATAGAAAAATGTTTAAATAAATAAAAATTGCCCTTTAATGCATCTCAATTTATTTTTTACATTAACCTTGAACACAAGATGAATAAATTAATTAATTCGAAACGATATTGTTTTGCTGCTTCTCAAAATCTACTAACTAGGTGGTACAAATATTTTGTAGTAAGTCATATTAGAATTTACCAAACAATTAAAATAATTTTTTAAACCGTTTGAGAATCAAAATATAGACTTTAAAATATATCCCAAAAGGGGCCTTGAGCTCTTTGCATTTTAAATACTTTTATTCAAATTATCAGATCAAGTATTTATATAACTACGCCGTGAGTACAAATGAATAATGATGCATAGCACCGCTTATGTCTACGTAGTTTTATTGGATCATCAGATGATAGATATAATTAAATTTGGGAACATGAGACCCATTCAATTGAACATAAAATTTAATCTAACTACATTTTCACGTGTCACGTAAATTGATACTAAACTGACTGATAGTGCTACAAGAATTACTCGATTCATAATGCTACTTGTATAGTACATGGTAGCGGTATATTCATAATTATCTCAATCTATACATTATCTGTGCAAACTAAGCATATATTGCATGTTTGGTGCAAACTAAACATATATTGCATGTTTGGCCTGGCAGATTAAATAGCTTTACAATTTAAATAAGAAAAAAGAAGTTAAATCTTATCATTGTTCATTAAAATATAATGTTGTGCAACACTTGTAATATGGTGCTAGCTAAAAAATGCATAAAATTCTTTACAAGTAACCTTGTGTGTCTTTTGATGATTTGAAAAGACATACTGCATGTAAAATTAGGGATGTTATGTAGGACAAACTCGTTAGTGAGATGATGAAGATAAGCTTCATCGTCGGCAAGGGAACAACCCATATTACCTCCTAATTAAGGCCACTAGTGGCGATTTGGCTATGAGTCACTCGCGAGCTGGACGGGCTAACTCGCCCTGCCAACTCGTCGCTCGTCAAATTAAAGAAATATGCAATAAGGCTTAGCTCGACTTGCTCCATTTAACACCCTTGTGTGAAAGGAATATGGCCTTTCACACACAAAAAAGATGCCATGGACTTCTACAATTTCTTTAGTTCATCTTTACAAACAAAGTATTTGTAAAGGTTAATGGAAACTTTTGTGCATTGTAAAGAATTGCAGTAATCCTAGTGGGTAGACCCAATTTGATTAATCACACAAGCACTAATCTTTATTTACTCTTTTGAACTAGGTTAATTAATTAATTAATATAGCCACTCATTTTATTTGATAAGATACCAAACTTTAATGTACTTTTTTTAATCTAATTAAACACCACCACAAAGTAGGAAACGATAAGAATGAATAGATATTTGGATAAAGTATTTTATCGAAGAACGTGGGCAAAGCACACGCTCACTTATATTAATATTTGCACTATGGAATTGGGCACCGCCAAAATCCTATATACATACGTCCGCAAATATGTAAGCAATTCAACAAACGTTTAGGCTGCAGATTTTATTATTATTATTATTTTTTATTGTTGGAGTTTACTAATTGTGTTCTGATTTCGTTAATTTTTATACTTTTAAATGAAGGTGAGGGCTGAGCCGTCTACTAAATCTGTATTATGTTTTATAATTATTATTAAGAAAAAAAAAAAGTAACATGATGGGTTTATATCAAAATTGATACCGTGGATCGACTAATGAACTAATGAAGTCCAGCATTGATATGGAAAATTGAAAAACCATTTATGTTACTAATATTAGCAAGAAAAAAAAGTCCATACATTTCAATTTTTTACATTTTTATTCCTATTTCCACGTTCCATTGTGGAAATTGTCATTTTTATCAATTTTCATTCATTTTCTCAATAAAAAAATGCAAAATGACAAATATACCATCCTTAAATAAAACAAGAAAAAAAGAATAGAAAAATAAAGAATACATTGCAACATAATCCCAAGTTTTTCAAAAAATACAAATAAATAATTAAAAAGATCAAAATTGAAAAACAAAAATTACTTTCTTTCCTCTTTTCTCTCCCACCACCACCGTCGCCCCCTTCATCGCCATGAAATCATCAATCTGAAAGTCCAACTTTTTCGTTAACTATTCAAGATTTTAATCTAATGATCACACAAATGATAAAGAAATAAACTAAACACAAATAAGCACGTAGATGAAATGATATAAGCTTGCACAAAGTAAGATGTTAAGTAAAGGGGTTAGAGAGTGCAAACGACATAATATGGAGGTTCGATCCAATGCAATGATCTACGTCCTCTGTTACCAAGTTCTCTGTCACAAGCGAGACATTTTTCACTATGTTGATCGACTTGTAGTGCAATCTAACCCTTTACAATGCTTCCGATGATTTACAAATAAGGAGCACCGATCCTTTTATAATGTTGACTTTCCGGAACATCAATACGACCCACAATTCAAAATGAATTTACAAGTGAAATCTTTTCTTCTTATTGAATGATAGAATCAATGTTAATAACAAGAAGAGAAGATGCAAAAAATCTAAAAATTGGGAATGAGTATAGCTCGAAGTGTTGAAATGAAAAACTTCTTGAAGAACCAAAGATTTTCACAAAATTAATCACCCAAAATTTTTTCAAAAATTTTATGCTTTTGATCTTCTTAAAGCTAGAGAATAAGGTGGTTGTGAGGAATAAAATCATCTCTTTAATGCTCAAGTAAAGTTATTGCAAGTGAAGAAAAAATGAGGTATTTATAGCACTCAAACGGTCAAAGTTTCTACCTTACCGGATGTCCGGTAAATACCGGACAATCAAATATCCGTTATTTTTTGTCAGATAATTAGAACGTTAGAAAAATGGCCGTTGGAGCCAAAATCTGGGATACCGGACGTCGATACGCCATTTTTGGTTCGAAACGTCCTCGTTTCTTATTTTTATCAAATGTAGTTATTCAAGGGATATTTAAAAAAGTTTTTCAAGGTATTTGTTATATTTAGAGTATACATATATCGATTTTTATCTTTGAAAACATATTTTTCGAGTAAAACATTTTGTCGTGATTTTTTGATCGTAAATTCAAAATTTTGAGCACGTCACGATTTATTACCAAGTATTGAAATGTTTACCTTTACATATGATTGTGATAAGTCTAAGTAATTTGTTTTGAACATCTTCGTGCGCGCTTCTTGACAGTACTTCGACTTTTGTCTCGATTTTCGTCGAGACATCTTTTCGCGGGTTTTGTCATATTATTCTTCATATCCTCGATTGAATGATCATCGTATTCAAATTACTTGGTCTCGAACTTCGTGCCATCAATTTTACTCATGTGCAATAATTACCATGGACACTTGAAATCAATTTGTTAGTAATCAACATAATTTGTTTGTGATAATCAAAACGAGAAGTCAACCATAGGTCAACACAATCAAATGTGTGAAAGATGTGAAGTTGATGGGTATTGTATAACCTCACCATTCAACTCGTCAGTCCAACCAACCGCTAACCATGCCAAATAAAGTCCACACAATCACCGTCTCTGCAATTTTCATCGAACCCTTACATACAGTTCATTCAACAAAACCAATAGTTCCCACATTAGTCACCACTTTTAAGCTTGGAATTCAAATCTCAAATCTGGCACCCGACATAGTAACTCGTAGCTGAAATTGAATAATTGATCGTGTAATTGATGCAATTGGCAGTTTACCCATGTATGTTTGTGTCTTAATTTGAATTCTCTCATGCATCAATTTTGTGAATCGCAATGCGTTTGTGGTTGTTTTTTCATCTAAAAAGTGAATCAATTGAGAAGATAATTGGAACAATTGGATAATTACCCATTGTTGATTGGAGCTGTTGGAGATTTGACTAAGGCCAATTTGGATCACCATGCTTTAGGCAACGGGAATTGAAGAAGGTATATTTGGTACTTCGCGCATTGCAATTGCAAAAAAAATTCTGAGGCACAACATATCGATTGGAGGTTGTTTTGGTTGATATTTGACCATGGTTTAGGTTGTCTTGATAAGGGAAATGTGCTAGTAAGCCATGACCGTGAAAGTTGCAAGAAGTCATGGTGTCACCAGGTTTAGTGTTTGTGAGTTTGAAGTTTTGGGCAAGCAGGTTGTGCGTTGTGACAGCGAGTGGAGGGTTCTATAGTGGTGGTGGTTTGAGTGGTTCTAGCGAGTGAAAGAGGCAGTGGAAGAGAAAGGGGATGCTTTTTTTGTTTTTTAATTATTTATTTGGGATTTATTTGTATTTTATTGAAAATTTTGGGAGTATAGTTGCTATTTATTCTTTATTTTTCTTTTATTTAAATAGAATGATATATTTGTTATTTTACAGTTTTTTTAATGAGAAAATGGATGAAAATGACGATTTTCACAATGAAACGTAGAAATAGAGAAAATGCAAAAACACTAAAATGTATGGTTGTTTTGCAATTGCACACTAAACACCAAATGTAGAAATAAATAACCCTAAAATAAACTTAGCCCATCTTTGAACCCATTTTCTAATTTTTTTTCCTCAAATTTATTTTTAATCATAAGTTCTTTCAATAAAATAATTTTACACGTAAACACAATTTTTTCAACTTCTCCAAAAAATTACCATTACAAATCTATTTTTTTTTTAATATAAAAAATGGAGCTCAAACAAAAACTTAGGATGTGTTTGAGCCACATTATTTTGGAAGAATATATTCTGGAATAATAAATTGATAGAGAATGTGTGGTTGAAAAAAAAGGAAAAGTTGTTGATGTGATAAAAATTATTTTATTAAAAGATGTGTGGTTGAAAATGAGTAGAAGAATGAAAATGAAAATTTTAATATGTAGCAAACGGGGGCTTAATGTTAAATATTTCTTTTAATTAAACTTATATCCCTTGGATGCACCCACTATAGAAAGTTTTTGGTAGATATAGATTAAAGTAAAAATTCATTTGATCCGTGAGTGCTAAGCATCATTAGTAAGGATGACAAAAAATTCGTTCAACCGGATACCTGCGAGCCCTCACTCCGAATGGGGCAAGGATGACCGCTTAATCGGGTAAATGGGATGGAGATGAGGTGGGTCATTGCCCCAAAGCAGGTACAGAACGGGTACGTGAAACTTAATTTCCGTCCCACTACCTATTCAATTTAAACTTAATTTCAAATTTAAGTTTTTTATCAAATAAAACTAAAATATTTATCATCATTTTTAAAGATAATATGAGTTATTTTTAACAATTCTTTTTTAAAAAGTAATAATATTTACTAACTAAAAATATAAAAAATTAAAATAAAATAATAATAAAAAATAAACGGGGCGGTAAATGGGAAAGAGACCTTCCTCGTCCCACCCCAATCTTTCCCCGAACCCGTCGTCCCACTTTAATTGGGTATGGGGGATGGGGTAAAATGATAAAAATACGTGATGGGATTGGGGTGGGAATGATCGACCCGTTCCGTACCCGCTTCATTGTCCTCCCTAATTATTAGGGAAGAATAATGCTATAATTAGTAGTATTAACAATAACGATTAAGGTCAATCAACATGCGATAATTTATAATTTCTCCGTAAATAAAGTGTTTTAATAATAATAATAAAGTTTTATTTTGTATTGTTAAATGACTTGTGCCTTCCTCGAGGAAAAGAGAAGGGGCTTGTATGTTTGTTTAAATGTATAGCATTCTCCATTTATTCTACAAAGTAATACTTTAGTTTTCATGAATAAATTATTTTATTATCATTAATTTTTGTATTCAACGTAACAACTTGAAATCTATACTTTATTTATTGCAAGTGAATAAATTGTTTTATATACATGTAGAGTTAATATTTTTCTTATCAAAGTGTAACATCTTGAAATCCGTCTTTCTCACTAGTAATCTATTTTATTTAAATATAAAATATGCTGACCTCGTTTTTCGCACCGTTGACGTTGACAATAGATGTTGGACACACTTGCGTTCTCTCAACCTAATTTCAACACGCGGAAACTGATTGTCAATCGATAAGATCTCGAATTTAAACGTGAGAGAAGTTTTATAATATGAGACAAATATGTTCAGATTCCAACGAAATATATGAGATAAATCACACAATAATGAACGATCGACTAAAAGCCAAATTCAATATCAAGATCACATATCAAACATTAAAAACAAATGATTAATAAAATGAGGGAAATATATAGCTTGGAGTTGATATATTTGCATGACTACAAAATGACACAAATGGTGGATATTTATAGTGTTACATGTGAAATAGTGTTCATGGGATGTGGGGACACATTGCCTCATCTCTTTAACCAATGAGTAATGTTATTCATCCCCACTAGGGTTAGAACCCCAATCTAGGTGGCGTTAACCAACACATTTTATCATAGGTATCAATTTTGATCCCGCATTAAATGTCCCCAAAAAAGAGGCAGTCACCCTATAATCTATACTAACAAGATTGACATTTCAACTCATTACAAAAATCCAATCAATCATTCTAAAAGGATTTCATAAATTCAAGATCTTTAAAGTGGATCATCATCAGCCTTAGTTGAACCTCAGACTTCATTGGACATTGTCATTTCGGCAAAGAAGTTTTGTCTGGACCTCGGATTTGTTTTTAGCAGAGGGACTTCAACATGGTCAGCCTCATGAATCACTTCGATAAGAGTGGAATTTGTTGGATCGGATTTAAATGGACTTTGGTAGGTCATACTCCACGTGAGATGCCACATGGCTTCGACGAAAGGATTTCAGTGGGTTGGCTGAGCCTCGTGGGAAGCCTAGGTGGTGAAGCATAACAAAATCAATGATTTTTCATACCCGCATATAACATATTGAAATCCCAATTTTTCACATATGATCAAATTAATTCATTAGAATAAAATCAACCTTGTACAATATACATATAAACAAAATGCTATCCAATCAGTACTTTTGATAGTTGACTAATTTTTTTGATCAACTTATATGAATTTAGGCAAAATTGCGATGTTATATTATTTGAATTTTAAGTAAAGTAAAGATGGAACTTTGTCGGATTTTTCATAGTGGTAATACATGGAGATTTCTCAGTTCAGCCTTTTTCATTTGCCCTTCATCACTTTATATAGGCTATGGGGCACGAGCTTACTATCATAATCATGTTAGGTACAATGTTTTGACATAGGGCTACATTTCACCCTCCCATTTGAAGGAATTTGATTGGTCAGAGAGTTTAATTACGACGGTCATGATGACACTTGGGCCTTGGGCTTGTACCCTATGCCATCATGTCATTGTCTCGAATGAGAGATTAGGGCATTGCTATCATCAAGAGGGAGCGCTTCCTTCGTCATAATGATGTTTTTATATGACGTCTTTCATGGTCTAACTCTAACTTGCTTTGACGAGGTGGTTAAAGTTTTGGGCTATCCAGTTTAGCTCTTCGACAAAAAGATTTTTTTATAAAGTCAAGGTGGACCCTCAATTGATTCGATATTGACAATAAATACTACCGACGATAATATAACATATTTGTTTAGTATTACTTTTAAGTACTTATAAATAGTAAATCTTACTGTATGGGTTTGCTTTTTCAATCCTATAAATTAGTCAAATATCATTTTTATCCACATATATTTGTATGACTCGTAACTTTTATATATTTTTTATTCATACATTTTGTAGAAGCTATTATTTATAAATTTTCAAAAAGTTATGCCAAATATAAATGTGTAAATAAAAAGTGAATAATAAGTTGGTAGATCGTACGTATGAAAAAAAAAATATGTTTTATTGGTTTTGAGAAAAGTTAAGCAATGCCACCTACCCTCAATACAATTTGAATATTTATGCAAAATTAATTCTTGTAGTGATCACTTTGGTATGTTTGGCATGTAAATTTAAGTATGTGCATATTTTTATTTTTATTTTTTATCACGTCTCTTTAATTTATTAAATTTAATTTTTTCCCTTTATTACAGCAACCGTAGAAAGATACTTTGTTCACAGTTATTGAACACTGGTAGAAAATTGGGGTCCTCGATATCCAAATGGTGGCTAATAGTTTAGCCTCTGTTTGACACTTTTTTTTTAAACTATATGTTCTCCCAATAAATAATTTTGTATGAAAACATTTAACTTATGTTTACTTTTTAATCTTACATTTTTAAAAAAAATCATTTTCATTTCAAATAATCTCTCTTAAATAATACAGTGGTCAGTTGAGTCGAGTTGATCCAATCGTGACCTTTTGATCAAGGGGCTAGGTTTGTTTGCCAATGGATCTTGCGAATTGAGCCGGCCCGCGAGTTTTTTAAATTTTTTTTAAAGCATATATGAAAAATCACACTGAAGATAAAAAAAAATGAAATGATATTTAATGTAAGAAAATAAATCACACTAGAGATAAAAAAAAAAAAAAATGAAATGATTTTTAATGTAAGAAAGTTGGGAAAATAGCCCATTGGGTAGTATTTATGAATGAATTCTACAAAATATCTTTCTATATATAAAAAGTGCCTATTTAACGGAATTTGTTGGTTTAACGGAAAAACTAACGGAATTCTTGATTTAACGGAAAAACTAACGGAATTTTTTTAATTTAAAAATCTTTTAACTCCATAATTGGGCTTCAAAATTTACAATTCTAAAGCCCATGTAGAAATATTAGATGTCATGCTCATTTTATAGATACACTTCTCTCCAAAGATTTCATAAACTTCCAATGTGGGATTGTGCATTTTATATATGCTCTTAACTCCAATAGTTTTATAAATTTCCAATGTGGGATAGTGACAAAAAAAAATGTTAAAATGCTCATCAAAATCATTTTAAAATGCATGTCTAATTGACTAATTTGATTTTGAATTACAACTAATTAAATTGTAATATTCACTTTCATTCTTTCATTTATTTAATTTTCAAATTTAATTTAAATTGCACTTGATTATTAATATATTAATGTTAGATATTATTTTCTATAAGTTTAAAATATTTTAATTTAACAAAGTAAACTATTTTAACATATTTATTTTTAATTTTTAGTGTTGGAACTAATTGTAGGATATATAATGAATCTAATTAGTAAAGATAGATTTACTTTAAATTATTTTTATATATTTATTGCATTCGGTTCGACCCAGTTGAATTCCCACAAACTTCACGTCGGAATCATTCTCGATTGTGAATCAAAATCCTTCATCTCCATTTTCAGATATCGGAATTATCAAATCCGCAAACTTTTCG
Source organism: Fraxinus excelsior (assembly GCA_019097785.1). Lineage (NCBI taxonomy): Eukaryota > Viridiplantae > Streptophyta > Magnoliopsida > Lamiales > Oleaceae > Fraxinus > Fraxinus excelsior. Next base: position 2,663,452 of record CM032640.1, read on the forward strand.
TATAAATCCTATGATTAATGCTCATGTTTAGTTCCTTAATTAATAAAAAAATTAAAATTCTCCTAACACTATTTAGCAATATTATAGTATTATATTAAATGTTTAGTAAGTATTATTTTTAAATATTAGATGATTTTATGATATAGTAAAAAATCTATTTTTTTATAATATAGAAAAAAAACTATTTTTTAAAATAAAAATATATTTAATGTCTTAAAAATAATTAAAATAAAATGCAAAAAACTTTGTACTACTACATTTTAGTCACTAGGAAAAAATGAAACTAAAAAAACAAAATGGATGTGGATATTATCAATTTAAAAATACTAATAGTTTATTTGGTAAGGTACATTGAACTCAATGAAGAAAAAATATTTATTCATTTAGTTTTGTATTATAATGTTATCTATTATTTTATTATGTATAAAAAGTTCATGATTAAATACAAAATTTAATATAATATAATAGTACGAAACACAAACTTATACATTTTAATTTAGAACTTAACACTATTCAAATAAAAATTAATATATCACAATGTGTAATTATTTATCAATTACATAAATATTACATCATTAATTATTTAATGAACCAAAAAAATTATATATAACTAAGCAAACGTGCATTGCACGTTGCTTAAACCTAGTGTTAATAATAAATGTGTACTAGTTGTTAACTTGTGGTTAAAATTAATCTTTTATCCTTACATTAAATTCTAAGGAGATTATAATAAAACCCAAACAAGCACTTAGTATGAACAATTATTTGTCAAACTTCCGTTTAATTGAACGATCTAAATGTTTCACATCGAGTAACACCGATTCATAAACTCCGACTCTTGCTCATGAAAGTGAAAGTGAAGATTTTGATGTCTATACGGTTGAAGTATCAAATACGTCATGACTTGAGGAGTTACTGAAATCAAAATTTTCAATTGCAGTAGAGTATCAATTCCTTAGCAAATAAATACATCGTATACTCCTAACAATCAACATATTGATTGGTATCAATGCATTTATTCTAACAGTAGTTTCTTAAGGTTATGGTTTGATTTTTTTGAAATGGACTTTCCGTAGTAAAGACTTGATCATACAACATTTGACGATCGAGTTTACTTGATCATTTCGATTTACACATGGTTAAACTCTATAGGATAGTGATTTTTCGATCAATTTTGACTTACTAACATTTGTGATTTCTTTATTATTTTTCTTTAGAAAACCTTTGACCATTACTATTCAAACCGTAGACTTAATTAAGTAATGATCAACTAATTTAGCCATATTCTTATCAATCACATATTTTTTGATAAAATAATATTACACATAAATTTAAAAATATTTTTTTCTTTTTTAATCACAAATTCTTCAAAAAAAAAAATTACTATGTTTCTCATTAAAATTTGAAATAATGGAGCTCAAGCAAAGAGTTAATTGATACAATTGTAATTAGTTTGACTGTTTTATGTCATTGCTATCCGATGAGGCTCGTGTCACAAATACCTTTGCTCACTCACCCACGTACCTCCAAAGTCCACTAGCGTGCCCTGGCGCATTCGACAAACCTAGCACCCATACTGACGTGGCCATTATTGCCACGTCAGCAACCTCAAATATCCCCCGCCACGTGTCCAACTACAAATTGCCCCCTCTTTATCCATCACCGAGCCACCACAATTTCGTTCCCATTTCACTTCTTTCTTGTCATGTAAATCCAGATTCTGAGAGAGAGAAAATCCCAAATTTTCCAGATTTTACCGATAAAGAAAAGGGAAAATATTTTTTATATTAAAATTTTTTTTAGTGTATAAATATGGCGACGCCGGGGATACAAAACGGCGGCGTAACGGTGATGACGGCGGGACCTGGGCCCGGGCTGCCAGCGGTGGTGGATCAGAATGGGCATTCGGCGACCGGGCTGAGGAGTTCGTCGCCGATTCGGATTTTCTTGTATTTTCACAAGGCGATTCGGGCCGAGCTCGATGGACTTCACCGTGCCGCCATGGCCCTCGCCACCAATAGAAGCTGTGGGGACATAAAGCAGTTGATGGAGAAGTGCCATTTCTTGCGGTCGATTTACAAGCACCACTGTAATGCGGAAGATGAGGCAAGCCTCTGTCGCTCTCTGAATTATTGGATATTTCTGTGATTGTATGTAAAAAAATCTTCCTTGTTTGCTAGAATTAGAAGATAATTGATATTTGTTAAGCTTAATTGAGCTGTTATTTATCTAAAATTTTGGTGAGATAGAAAAAGGTAATTGAGGGATTTTAAGCTGTTTGGCTGAAATTCCGAGTCAATCGGTTTAATTGATTTCTCGATGATTTAGTTTTTGATCCAGTTGAGAAGATTGCTGTCAGCTTACTTTAATTAACCACGTCTACAAGTGTCTGCTAATTATTTTCTCAAAATTTTAAATTTTTTCGAGGGGTAGACTAGGTGGAATTATATGGCAAGTTATGTTGATCACTGAATTTTTTGCTTGCCATTAATATCTATTCAGTTTAACTCTAATGTACTTGTGGATTTCTCGTAAGAGCTGGGTGATAAAATTGAGGAAAACTGTAGAAGAGTGGGGAAACAAACTTTTCATGCTTCTTCGAATCGGATAATGAAATCTCCATGCATTCTGGTTCAGTTCTGCGTTATTCTTGAGAAATCCAATTTATACATCAAGAAGAAAGATGGACACCACGCAATAAAAAAATAAGAAAGTAATTTGTAGTGCAAAAGTGTTTTGAGGATGATAAAAGCAGTATGTTTTACACCTCCTCCTAAGTACGATAATATCACCAATTCAAGTTTCATGTCAAATATTAATTACACCCCAGTTTGAGCCACATTCTTTAAAGCTCATTTTCCCCCAAACTCAATTTCAACCCCACATTCTTTAAATAAAATAATTTTGCATGTAAACCAAAAAAATTTCCTCCTTTTTAACCACACTAAAAAAATCATTTTTACGACTTTATCCTGTATTTCGCATTTGATGACATGAAGTGCAAAGACTGTATCTTAATCGTGACATATTGTGTATCCCACTTTTGATGACGTGAAAAGTAAAGAATTATCTTACATGTGACTTTGTCGTGTATCCCGCATCCGATGACATGAGTAAAGATTGTATCGTACATGTTATTTTGTCGAGTATCCCGCATTTGATGACATGAAGAGTAAAGAGTTTATCTTACATGTTGGAATGTAACATTCTTTATGGTAATAAGCTTTAAATGTCACTAGAGTTTGGGTATATATTTGAAATCCAGCGAGGCAGTTGGAACAAGATATTATCATTTTTTAGATATGTTCATTTTTGAGATATGATACGCATTCCATTATAGAAATTTCACTATTATGAGCCAAACACATGTCATCGATTTTTTTGTCCGCTTTTTTCAACGTAGATTAAATCTCTTTCAATGGTAAAAAAGTTATTATATCGTGAATTTCATCCCCATCCAGATATATATTCTGATAGTTATCCTTTTTAGTTAGATTCTAAGTTTCATTTAATCATTTATTGAGCAAACACCCATCTCAAAAATATATATTGTATGCTGCTCGGTTTAGTTTCTTTTTGACCTTACTGTACTCTCCAAGAAGTCCATTGTGAATCCTATAGTTCTGAAAATGTGCCAATCATTTTCTTTCTATTTTTTATCCATAATTAGCCAACAAATGGAATTACGTTCTTTATCTGGTCTAAAAGTTAAATTAAAGAAATGGATGCCTATTACGTCGGTGGAGGCGCATGGGGGGATCCATAGGGGGATTTTTAATCCTTTTTCCTTCACTATAGCAAGTGGAGTGTACGAAACGAAAGAATGAAGTGATAGCGGCTGGCAAGCTATTGGTTGGGAAAAGAGTGCCTAGTTGTCCGCTTTCCCCCCTAAAAGTTGTGTTTTTAGTTTGGGACTGTCAAGGATATTGAATAAGATTCCAGAGATCGTCAAAGATTGCAATTATAATATTTCCTTTTAGTGTATGATTACTTTCCTTAGTAGTAAATTGCATAATATTTCCTTTTATGTTTATTTCCTTTTATAGTTATTTGTAACCCTATAAATAGGGTCTTTTACTTTGTAATAGAAACAAGTTTATTATATACAATTTATAATATTCTTCACATGGTATCAGAGCAGTTTCGATCCTAAACAAATTAACATTTGAATTTCGATTCCGGCGAGCGGCCTTGAGCCGCTCGTCCGGCTACCAATGTTGTTTTTTTTTTTTAATTTTCTTTTTGGATATATCACTACAAAGTCGCATCACATTCCGGTGGCCACAACTCAGTTTCTGCAGTTTATTTGGAGTTTCTTCAGCTTTTGGTAATATGCAGTTTGTTTGGAGTTTTTTCAGCTTTGGGTAATCTGGAACTTGATCCAGTTTATTTGGAATTTGGTTTAGTATGTCCAGTTTATCTGGAATTTGGTCCAGTTCAGCTGAAATTTGGTTTAGTATATGTCCAGTTCATCTGGAATTTAGTTTAGTTCATTTGGAAATTTGGTTTGCAGTTTGGCCCAGTTGATGGGATTGAAAATTTGGTTTGTTTTTGGTTCTCGTTGTTTCTTTGGAGTGTTCTTGAAGTGGTTTTGGAGCGGTTCTTTGTTGTTCTTGGTCTCTCGTCGTTAGTACTTTTCGTCGTTGGTTGCTTTGATTTGGATTTCTTCTTCGTGGGCACAAGTATTGTCATCGTCGTCAATTCATGATTACAAATTGATGATGTTACCAACATCAATTTGAGGGGGGATGTCAAGGATATTGAATAAGATTCCAGAGATCGTCAAAGATTGCAATTATAATATTTCGTTTTAGTGTAGGATTACTTTCCTTAGTAGTAGATTGTATAATATTTCCTTTTATGTTTATTTCCTTTTACCGTTATTTATAACCCTATAAATAGGGTCTTTTACTTTGTAATAGAAACAAATTTATTATATTCTTCACATTGACTTATTTGGATCATGGATGGAATCAGGCACAATAAATAATCTGAAGACACATAATGAAAAGATATGTCGTCCAATATTGTTAATAAACCTTGTTTTCTTTCTCAATAATCATGGGACTAAAAGTGGAAAAGTTTCCATCTCTTCAATTAGCCTTCCAACTTTTCTTTTTTCACCCAAACATGCAAAACAAGAGGGAAGAACACTTCCTCATCGTTCTTAGTGTCCTACTCACTTCCACTGTTTATTGGCCACTGTATTACTACCCTATCAACCATCATGATGTTATCATCCCACCAGCAATCACCACACCAACTCCGGCTGCCAACATAAATTGACCAGAAAATCACCAACCATCCATAAACAAATTGTTACCCATATTATTAGGTTCAAATCCCAAATAATATTTCTTCTATTTTTTCCAATTATACAAAAACTTAAAATTGAGCTATGTGATCATCAACCATCCATCAACAACATTTTTACCCCGTATGATGTTCCCATTCCCAAACCTCAAGTGATGTTTGTTTTACTAAGCCTGCCAATAAAATGAAAACTTAAAACAATTGGAATACATATTTTGATCATGAAATATAATGAACAAGGAATTTCAACAAAAACTTGTTAAAACTTTTTCTGCCATCTTTTAAAGTTTCATATACCCAACACTCCCATCAATCTGATATGAAACTCTCTATTTTTTTATTTTTTAAATCAAAACATAGGCTTGTTTCCATTACCCTAGTGCTTGATAGTGAACCCCTGAACCCTGCTCTTCCCTGAGATAATTTAGTCAATCAATTTGATAATTCTAGTCCCTGCTAAATTAAATGGAAATCATGCAAAATCAATAGGTTATGCGCGAGCCTTTGGGTGACATCATTTTCGAATTTTGAATTTGGATCCAAGTGTGATTTCTAACGAGGGTAGTATTATATAATTTTCTTTTACGATAGACTTGCATGAAGGTTCCATATGAATTGTGTTCTTTTTTGTATTTATATATGCATAAACATATAAAACAGTTACACGATGAGGTTCCTTAGTCTGTGTTATTCATTGACAATCTAGTTTAAGTTGGTGTGACCAGGAAGGAAACATCGTAAGTAGAATTTCAGATAAGCACTTTTTAATTAAAATTTTTAGGTTAGTTAGAATTAAGAAGGAATTTCTAGAGCATTGGTCATAGTAGGAATAAGGATTATAGTTGATTTGGAACTAAGGAATATGTTGTCCCAAGTAACTAGTTAAACATTTAGGTTCAAGCAAGGAAGGAAGGGTACGATACATAAAATTCATGTGGATTGATAAATGGAGAAGTGCTAACGGTATTCTACGGCTGGGCTTAAATGCTCATAACTTTTTTTCACTCCTTATAAGTGAAATAAGCACGCATATAAGCCCACCCAAACACACTTTATGTGATTGGACCATGCTTAGCAAATTCAAAAGAAAAATTATGTAGAATGATTATTATATCAACTATCCTGTATGATACTAGGTGATGTTAGGTCATTAAATGTCTAAAATAAAAATACAAAAAAGAAGGATGTTTAGATAGATGTTTAGCCATACTAGAATATTAAAATGAGAATTGAGGATATGCACCAGCAAGTGAGGTGACACAATTTAGAATAAATTATGGAAATGACAACTATGGTTGAGACACATCTTGCTTAAAGTTAAAAAAAAAAAAATCTCACATTTACAAAAACATAGCAATCCTCTTAGCACAAGCTGTAAGAGAGAAAGGTAGGTCAAAATCAACATAGTCATGTGATTTTAAAAGACTTGATATCATTGTTCTTTTGAGTATGTGGTGGTATTGGATCAAAAGTGTTGAAAAGGATTCATTTAGCTGACCTCAAGTTAATTGGGCATAAAACTTAGTCGTGTACATTAGAAATTAGGATACTGCAAGTGTTTGCGAGCAGAACATGATCTGCATGGAATTTTCATACGCACTTGCTTTGGGCGGTGCATGGAATTACCATCACAGCTTTAAAGTTTTCCTCAATAAGTTCTGCATTATGTTAGGAGTTGCTTTTGAATGTAATGTATCTTGAATGCATTCATATGCTGAAAGGTATGTGCATATGTAGAGTATGTGATGAACATTTTTTTGTTTTTTTTTGATAGGCAAGTATATGATGAGCATTTTCCCCCACTGTCCCCAATGTAAAGTAATGAGTAAAGCAGATACTAATTATCATGACTGTTTCACATTCTCGATTGCAGGTTATCTTTCCTGCACTTGATATCCGTGTAAAAAATGTGGCACGAACTTACTCCCTTGAGCATGAGGGAGAAAGTGTGCTTTTTGATCAGCTATTCACATGGTTGGACTCTGATACGCAAAATGAAGGAAGCTACAGGAGAGAGCTGGCCTCCTGTACGGGAGCCCTTCAAACATCAATCAGTCAGCACATGGCCAAGGAAGAGGAGCAGGTTTAGTTTTTATCTTCCCTTTTTCGTTTTGTAATCATGACAGTTGACTGCCTATGGTATGGTCATCGTAAAACGGTGTACTAAATTGAATTCCAGTGGGTAACAACAAAGCATGTGCAGTTTTCTTACATACTGCCTTATCCATCCTTCAATAGGATTAATAGCCTACATACACTCATAACTAGAGCTATACTGAAAGTAGCAGGCCTTGTTCACCTTGGTATTAGGAGTTTTTAATCTAACTGTTTCACTAAAGGTAGCATAGGAAGCTCTAATTATAGAAAGTTTCCGATCATAAATATTGGCGTTTTATACGCTACAGGTTTTGTGAAATCATGTGACTATGAACCAAAATGTTTGTACATTTATACAAAAAGATTATTTTCCCTTGGCTGGAGCCATTATCATGCAAAAATACTTTAGAAATGATTTTGAAGTGATGGGTCAAAATGTCAGCAGAGTGTATTGATCATCTGGTTGCAACTTGTATGGGACCGATGCCACTCGAAACCGATGGCCCATTTTACTCTTGGATTTTACCTTCATTAGCTTCGGAATTCTAAAATCACATTCTGCTTCAGATTTGCTTGGGGTTAGATGTTGTCCTTTATAGATACGTAATGGTGGCTGCAAACTTTGGGCAGCTGAGCTTCTCAATTTTTTATCTCCTTGGTTCATTGTTGTTGATCCTTAACCTTCATTTTTGTTCGTCGCTATATGATGTTTGAGTTCTTGTTTTCTAGGAAAACCCAAAAGAAAACGGTGAGAAAATGAAAATATTTCCTGTAGAATGTGTTTATAAGAGAGACACATTCGCATGACTGCTGTGTGTATAATTACGCATAGTTTTATAATCAAGGGGACAACTTGAATTCTTTTTTTTTTTTATATATGTCTTGGTGTCACTGTTGCTCAGAAAAGGGTGGCATTATGAGCATATATGCTGTCAGATATATTTTAGCATGTTAAATTTGCAATTTAGCTGACATACTTTGGAAATAATGCTCTGCATAAATCTTTGTAATTTACTAGAAGGCAGGTAATGGCATTAAATATGTTTACCACTTCAAACAGAGATCTTAATTTTCCATTCATATTTTGATAAGCCCCCGATAAAATACACGTATTCTAGAAGGAATAACAAGAATGGGGAGAGGGAAGCAGTAACAAATTCTGTTAGCAAAAGGGGGTGAGGTGGCCAAGGTAATTACAATCATGATATAAATAGACATGGGATGGAGAAGAGAAATCATCAATCATCAAGTAGACACACCTGGGAGAGTGCAGCCCTCGGGAATAGTTGAAATCCTTTCTTTCGTATTATGTAATTTCCCTTTTATTTCAATCAATACAAAGGACTACTTTCCTGTTACTTACTACTTCTACTTGCCAATCATAAATTCTGTTTTTACGGTGTGGAATCTTATCAAACTAGTATCAGAGCACCATGACCCTTTCGGATCGAGTGGGAGAGCTAGAACAAAGAATGGAACTCCGACACCAGGAGCTTCACTTCGGGCTGGAATCTTTGAAGTCAGAATTCAAATTGATGCAAGCAGAGGATGATGGAAAAACTCGATTCACTGCTACGAGCTCGGGACAACCATGAAAGGGATCGAAAGGAGAAGGATCTTACAACACCAATGGCCTCTGCAGATATGGGGGTAACCCAAATCAAGGCCAGCTGTAGTCAAGACAATAAAAGGATTCCTGGCGACGACTGGCGAGGAGACACCCGAATACAGTGGCTAGAGATGCCCGTGTTCGAGGGTGCTGATCCAGATAGCTAGGTATTTCGGGTAGAGAGGTATTTCAGTGTGAATCGACTTACGGAGGAAGAGAAAGTGGAAGCTACCACTGTGTGCCTTGACGGAGAAGCACTGGCCTGGTTCAAATGGGAGGAACGACGACAACCCATGAAGAATTGGGAAGAATTTAAGGCCCAGCTATTGCGGAGGTTCCGTTTATCGTAGGAGGGTTCACTATGTGCCTAATTTTTGTCTCTCCGACAGAGTTCCACCGTGAGGGAGTACCGTCGGCGGTTCGAAACCTTGGCATCGCCATTAACGGAGCTACCTAAGGAAGTGATAGAGTGCAATTTCCTTAATGACCTTAAACCAGAGATGAGGGCTGAGGTCCAATTGTTAAGGCCAATGGGCCTGGAGCAGATTATGGAGGTGGCCCAAAGAGTTGAGGATCGAAACTCCATTACCCATGGAGGCCCAGTAAATATTAGCCCAATTAAACCCAAAAGCATCCCCTACCATAGCCCAAACCCACCCCAAAACACTTATAATTCCAGCAGAAACACACTTCCCGTAAAATTCAGCAACCCGCACCAAAACTTTAAACCTACGCCCTAATTTCTTCCCCAAAAATCACACGACCTTCAAGAGACTCACTGATAGTGAAATCCAAGCTAAAAGGGAGAAGGGACTCTGTTACAAGTGCGATGAGAAGTTCACTATTGGGCACAAGTGCAAGAATAAGGAGCTGCAAGTGTTGGTGATTCGCGAAATGGAGGAAGGCGAAGGGCGATTGTAGGATGGAACGGGCGAAGGGAGCTCTGATCTCGAGGTAGGATGGTGAAGCAGATGTCGATGAGGAAGGGGGCAGTGGGCCGGGTCAATCCGTGGAGTTGTCCATTAATTTTGTAGTAGGCTTGACAGCTCCAAGGACCATGAAATTGAAGGGAATGCTCGGACAGAAGGAGGTGGTGGTACTTATCGACAACGGGGCCTCACACAATTTCATCTCAGCAGAATTGGTGCAGCAATTAGGTTATCCCTTGTCAGGCGCTTCAAGCTACGGGGTGATAATGGGCACGGGATTAACGGTGAAAGGGGAAGGTGCGTGTCGACGGGTGTCCCTGCGGCTACCCGGGTTGACGGTAGTGGAGGACTTCTTACCTCTGGAGCTGGGCAGCTCGGATGTGATTTTAGGAATACAGCTGCTGCAGAGATTGGGGAAGATACAGGTGGATTGGAGGACCTTAACGATGTCCTTCGACGTAGCGGGAACAAAAGTGACCATACAGGGAGACCCAAGTCTCAGTAAAACACCTGTTTCCTCGAAAACAATGTGGAAGGCTTTTAGGGAGCAAGGTGAAGGGCTATTTGGAGTTGGGAAGTATTGTGGACGGCCACAACCTTTTTCCACCCCAACCCTCTGCATTCATTATGGAAGTTCTGGATGAATTCGAATCAGTCTTTCAGGATCGCAATCAGCTGCCCCCTCAGAGGAGTCAAGATCGTGGAATTAACCTGAAAATCGGAGCTGTGCCAATTAGTGTCCGACCATACCGATACCCACATTTCCAGAAAAATGAGATTGAGCAATTGGTGCGAGAGATGCTGGCTGCAGGAATCATTGAGCATAGTACAAGCCCCTTCTCAAGTCCTGTGCTCCTAGTCAGAAAGAAAGATGAGAGCTGGAGGTTATGCGTGGATTATAGGGCTTTAAATAAGGTCACCGTTTCGGATAGGTTTCCGATTCCAGTCATTGACGAGCTACTTGATGAGTTGAATGGGGCGACCATATTCTCAAAGATTGACCTTAAGTCGGGGTATCATCAGATCCGGGTAAAGGCAAAGGATGTTCTAAAAATCGCTTTCCGAACCCACGAGGGCCATTATGAGTTTCTCGTCATGCCCTTTGGTTTAACCAATGCACTAGCCACTTTTCAATCCTTGATGAATACCATCTTCGGAGAGCAGCTCAGGAAATATGAGTTGGTCTTTTTTTATGACATCCTGGTTTATAGTCGCACGGAGGTGGAACACCGGAAGCATTTACGAAAGGTCCTGCAGATTTTAGTGGATAACTAGCTGTGTGCCAACCAGAAAAAGTGCTCCTTCAGGGAGAGAAGGATAGAGTACCTAGGGCATATAATCTCGGAAAAGGGGGTTGCAGCCGACGGTTCTAAGGTGGCAGCCATGCTAGACTGGCCGAGGCCAAAATCACTAAAATAGTTGAGGGTTCCTGGGGCTGACAGGGTATTACTGGCGGTTCGTGAAAGCATACGGGAAAATAACATGGCCGCTAACTCAACAGCTAAAGAAGGATAGTTTCGGGTGGAATGAAGCGACATAAGCTGCTTTCACTAAATTGAAGCTGACCTTAACCATCGTGCCAGTTTTGGCTCTTCCAAACTTTTCATAGCCTTTTGTGATCGAGACCGATGCATCAGGAAACGGTTTAGGGGCTGTATTAATGCAGGATCAGAGGCCCATTGCTTACTTCTGTCAGGTTCTTCCATCGAGAAGCCATAATAAATCCATATATGAAAGGGAACTCATGGCTTTTGTGTTGGCAGTATTATCTACTAGGGAGGAGGTTTGTGGTGCAAACTGATCAAAAGAGCCTTAAGTTTCTTCTTGAACAGAGACTGGTGAATGTGGAATATCAAAACTGGCTAAATTGTTGGGATTTGACTTCGAGATAGAATACAGGCCGGGGTTAGAGAATAAAGTCGCCGATGCCTTATCTCATAAGGAGTCAGCAGCGACGTTAATGGCTCTCAGCGTCTTAGGAAGTGATGAAATCAGTGGAAGAAGACCAACATTTAGGCCGCATTGTTAGTATCCTAAAGAATGATCCTTTTTCCTGTCCGGGCTATGCCTTAGTTGGAGAAACCTTGCTATATAAAGATCGGATTACCTTACCCAGGGGGTCCCTTCTTATCCTGTTGGCACTACAGGAAGGGCAGACAACAAGGTGGGCAGACATGGAGGTTTTCTCAAGACTTACAAAAGAGTAGCTGGGACATTTCATTGGGTCGGCATGAAAAAGGATATTCGAGCATATGTAACCACTTGCGAAATCTGCCAACAACACAAATACTCCACACTAGCACTGGTCGGACTCTTACAACCACTTCCGATACCGGAACAGATATGGAAGGACATTTCTATGGATTTCATAGAAGGGTTGCCAAAATCAAAGGGTTTCGATTTAGTTTTGGTGGTAGTCGACCACTTAAGTAAGTATGCCCATTTCATTGGCCTCAAGCATCCCTTCACCGCACCATCAGTAGCTGCAGTCTTTGTGAAAGAAGTGGTTAAGTTGCATGAATTCCGTGATCGATAGTATCAGATAGGGATAAGGTGTTTCAGAGCAAATCTTGGTGTGAGTTGTTTCGCTTACAGGGAACGAAACTGAAACACAGTTCGGCCTACCACCCTCAAACCAACGGGCAGACTGATGTGGTAAATCGAGGGGTGGAAACCTACCTGCAATGTTTTACATCAACACGCCCGAAAGAATGGTTTCGATTCTTGCATTGGGCTGAGTTTTCATACAACACCTCCTTTCACGTGTCGGCACATCTCACTCCTTTTCACATAGTTTACGGGCGAGACCCTCCACCCTCGCTACGATTTGAAAAAGGAACAACTGTTGTCTCATCTTTGGACCAACAGATGGCTGAGAGGGATAAAGTTCTGGAAGAGCTCAAGCTACACTTACATCGGGCCCTGTTACAAATGAAAGAAAGGGCTGACAGAAACCGAAGGACAGAGGAATATGCCGCGGGTGACGTGGTCTATTTGAAGATGAGGCTCTACTGCCGCAAGTCTCTGGCACAGCACAGTAATGAGAAGCTTGCTCCCCGTTATTATGGGCCTTATAAAATTTTAGCTGAGGTTGGAAAGGTTGCCTATCGACTGGAGCTGCCAACGGAGGCTCAAATTCATCTCGTATTCCACGTTTCGCAACTACGCAGAGCTGTGGGGGAACATCACTTACCTTCCCAGTTACCCCTCAACCTTGGGGCTAACTGGAAATTAATGGTCGAGCCAGAGGCATTGATAGGAGTTAGAGCTGCTCCTCAAGGATCACCGGTTAGATTGGAGGTGCTGATTCATTGGAAAGGCTTATCACCCTTGGAAGCAACGTGGGAGCCATTTGACCTCATTGCTAATCAATTTCCCGCTTTTAACCTTGTCCCTGAATTGGGGGGGGGGGGGGGGGGTAATTGATAAGCCCCCATTAAAATACACGTATTCTAGAAATAATAAGAAGAATGGGGAGAGGGAAGCAGTAACAAATTCTGTTACCAAAAGGGGGTGAGGTGGCCAAGGTAGTTACAAGCATGATATAAATAGATATGGGATGGAGGAGAAATCATCAATCATCAAGTAGAAACACCTGGGAGAGTGCAGCTCTCTGGAACGGTTGAAATCCTTTCTTGCGTATTACGTAATTTCCCTGTTATTTCAATCAATACAAAGGACTACTTTCCTGTTACTTACAACTTCTACTTGCCAATCATAAATTCTGTTCTTACTGTGTGGAATCTTATCATATTCTTTCCAAAGTGCTCGTTTTTTTTATCTGAGACAAGTATCTGCTTTTGTGGCAGGTTATCCCGTTGCTTATCGAAAAGTTCTCATTTGAGGAGCAGGCATCATTGGTATGGCAATTTTTGTGCAGCATTCCTGTAAATATGATGGCAGAATTCCTTCCGTGGCTTTCACTGTCAATTTCACCTGATGAGCAGCAGGATATGCGTAAATGCTTACACAAAATTATCCCTGAAGAAAAGCTGCTTCAACAGGTTAGATACCTTAAGTGCAAACCACAAAAATGGAGGTCTTACTAATTACATTATTCTGACTTATATATTCTCTGTAATGAAGATAATATTTTCCTGGATGGATGGGGTAAAGATAAACAGCAAACGTAAACGTTGTGAAGATGATTCCAGAAATGACAGTGCTCCTGTTTCTTTGGCTAGGGGCTTCATTCTTCCAACTAAGAATGGGAACTGTGCATGTGAATCTTCGAGGACTGCTGAAAGTGATAGGCTGCTGTCAGATTGTAATATTATGATGTCTGCCATAGACCATCCAGTAGATGATATATTGCATTGGCATAAGGCTATTGAAAAGGAACTGAGTGACATTGCTGAAGCAGCTAGAAATATAAAGTTAACAGGAGATTTTTCTGATCTATCTGCCTTTAATAGGAGGCTTCAATTCATTGCCGAAGTCTGCATTTTCCACAGGTATTTTTTGTGCTTGTGCTGTGACATTTCTTAATTATGAGCTCCTCAGAATAAAACTAGTTGTTTCAGGTTTTGGACTATTTCGTAGTGCCGTTGGTAACTTGCAGGCTTGCACCTGGCATTTTTTATAAGCAATGTTTTTGAAAAGCCTTTTTCAAGTTATAACGTTCTACCTTACAAGGACAAGCTATCTAGTTTTTATGGCGCCACAAGAATTTTCAAAATGCAATTAAGTCTATTCTTCTTGTTAGCTGCTTCAGTGAAATGGAGAAACTGAAAATAATAATATTCTTTCCTCATGATATACTTTCCTGGCCAGTATTAAACTCCAAATTAATGTTTCACAATGGAGTGTCTTGCTTCTTTTACTACTTGTATCACTTTTGCTGCAGCATTGCTGAGGACAAAGTTATATTCCCAGCCGTTGATGGAGAAATGTCTTTCGTCCAAGAGCATGCGGAAGAAGAGAGTGAATTTGACAAGTTCAGATGCTTCATAGAAAGTATTGAAAGTGCTGGAGGCAATTCATCTGCTGAATTTTATTCTAGATTATGCTCACAAGCTGATCATATAATGGAGACCATAAAAACGCATTTTCGCAATGAGGAAATTCAGGTAAGAGATTTTGGTGATGCTTTATTTCTGTAAGGTTCAGCCTTCCTAAGATAAAGATGTATACTCGTTTCCAGTGAATGGGGGTACTTCTGTTCCTGCACCATTTAATAAGACACCGTCTATAGACGTTTACTGATTACCCTAAATTCTAGGTTCTTCCCCTTGCACGGAAGCATTTCAGCCCTGAACGGCAGCGAGAACTTCTGTATCAGAGCTTGTGTGTGATGCCACTGAGATTGATTGAATGTGTCTTACCTTGGTTGATTGGATCATTGAGTGAAGTGGAAGCTAGGACTTTTCTTTACAACATGCATATGGCAGGTTCTCTGCCTGCTTCCCATTTTCTCAAATTTTGTCACTTTATTCTCAATTACTATTAGCAAGGGCAAAAGGTGATGTACGTGCTCTGTTTCTAATTCTGTTATCTAATGCAGCTCCAGCATCAGACGGTGCATTGGTTACTCTGTTCTCTGGTTGGGCATGCAAAGGTTGCCCAAGGGGCACCTGTTTGTCTTCTAGTGCAATTGGGTGTTGTGCTGCAAAAGTGCTTACAGAACCCCAAGAGATTTTCAATAGATCTTGTCAGTCTTTTGCCTGTTCAAGTACCTCTATTGAAAATTCAGCTTGCGGACTAGCAAGTTATTTTGAAAAGAAAGTTGAGTCTGCAAACTCAGCCCATCTAGGAGAAAGTAGTTCTTGCAATTCATCAGGGATAGAGTTCCAGAAAGCATCTCTCGCTAACCAGTCTTGTTGCGTTCCTGGTTTAGGAGTGAGTAGCAATAGTCTAGGAACGAGTTCTCTTGCTACTGCGAAATCATTGCGCTCATTATCTTTTGGTCCTAGTGCCCCTTCCCTCATCTCCAGTCTTTTCAACTGGGAAACAGAGATCAACTCCAGTACCAGCGGGCTCACAACCCGACCCATTGACAACATTTTCAAATTTCACAAAGCCATTAGAAAAGATTTAGAATTCCTGGATGCCGAGTCTGGTAAACTTGGTGATTGTGATGAGACTTTCCTTAGACAATTTAGTGGTAGATTTCGTCTTTTATGGGGCTTATATAGAGCTCACAGTAATGCCGAGGATGATATTGTATTCCCTGCCTTGGAAGCAAAAGAAACCCTTCATAATGTTAGTCATTCTTATACGCTAGACCACAAGCAGGAAGAGGAACTATTTGAGGATATCTCATCTGCGCTAGCTGAGCTTTCTCAACTTTATGAAAACTTGAACGGAAGAAATTTGACTGGAGATTCAGGTGCAAGTCTCTTCAGTTCTTCTGATTGCATTGATAGCTCGAGAAAATATAATGAGCTAGCTACAAAGATACAGGGCATGTGCAAATCCATTAAAGTAACTTTAGATCATCATGTTATGCGGGAAGAAGTTGAACTTTGGCCATTGTTTGACAGACATTTTTCTGTGGATGAGCAAGACAAACTTGTTGGCCGCATAATTGGTACAACAGGAGCAGAAGTGCTGCAGTCAATGCTACCGTGGGTTACATCAGCTCTTACCCAGGAAGAGCAAAATAAAATGATGGACACGTGGAAACAAGCGACCAAAAACACAATGTTCAGTGAGTGGCTTAATGAGTGGTGGGAAGGGACTCTAGCTGAATCTTCCCAGACATCCACATCTGAAAATAGTCTCTCCAAAGGTACTTGGAATGCTTAATATATACTGCCTTTTAACTTTCCGCTACTTATTCTGTGTTTTAGACTTCTAGTAAGAAAGATATATTTAAGAATTTGCTTGGGAGTTTCTTCTTGAACTTCAATTTTTCCATATTCAGAATATGAGTTACATGAATCAATGGACCAAAATGACTATACTTTTAAGCCTGGGTGGAAAGATATTTTCCGGATGAATCAAAATGAGCTTGAGTCGGAGATAAGAAAGGTCTCTCGTGATTCAACTCTTGATCCAAGAAGAAAAGCCTATCTTATTCAAAATCTGATGACCAGGTTCCTCTTTTTAACAAATTGATCTTTTAGATCCCTATATTTCATTAATGTCCTGCTTTTTACTTACTGTGGTTGGTGCATCTGTTATCTAGTCGTTGGATAGCTTCTCAGCAGAAGTTTTCACAATCAAGAACCAGTGAAACGAAAGATGGTGAAGATTTACTTGGATGTTCCCCATCATTTCGTGATCAAGAGAAACAAGTCTTTGGATGTGAGCATTACAAAAGAAACTGCAAGCTGCGTGCTGCTTGCTGTGGCAAGTTATTTGCATGCAGATTCTGCCATGATGAAGTCAGTGACCATTCTATGGACAGGTGACATTTGAAGAAATGATTTTATCAAATGGAAATAATAAATAAAAGTTCTTTGATATTCAATTGTTTATTTACAGGAAGGCAACATCTGAGATGATGTGTATGAATTGCCTAAAAATTCAACCAGTTGGGCCAGTTTGCACAACCCCATCTTGCAATGGGCTTCTGATGGCAAAATACTATTGCAGTAGCTGCAAATTTTTTGATGATGAAAGGTCAGCTTTCATTGAGTTTGTTCTGTTGGCTGTTTCTTGTGGCACCAATAGGTTTCTTACTTTAAAATTTTAAATTATCTCAATATTTGAAATTGAAAAACCATAAGTGATGTTGCTTTGGAGAAGGACCTCGAATGAAGCAGGCTGAGGTTTACTTTATTACTCACTATTGTAAAATGGCCATATGCTTAGACAGATCATCTTCTTTCATTTTAACTGCATTCAGCCATTCACCAATGCATTTCAAAGAAAAAAAATATATCGTTTCTTTCTTTTGTTTAAATTTAAGGAACTTTTGGAGTAAGCTTATTGTTTAGATTACTGCAACACGATGAAATTTTCCACATTCATTCTGAGTAACAGTAATGTTGTAATATTGTTAATTAAGTCCGTACTTAGGGAAGCCTGTAAATCTTCCTTCTCATTCCTGGCAAACATTTCTCAGGAGGTTTGTGCTTTTTCACTAGCAATTCCCTTAAGTTTTATGTTGATAAACTCTGTTCTTAGCCAGTGGTTGGTTTAATGCATATCTTCTAGAGACATATGGTACATAGGTACGCGCATACTACCAGACATGCATTTCGTGTAATTTTAGCTTTTGATCTGAATTTTTCCATATTATCCTTCGAATTGTTTCTTCAGGGAAGTTTATCATTGCCCATTTTGCAATCTATGTCGTGTTGGAAAGGGACTTGGTATAGATTTTTTCCATTGCATGACATGCAATTGTTGCTTGGGAATGAAAGTGGTGGAGCACAAGTGCAGGGAGAAAGGCCTTGAAACTAATTGCCCCATTTGCTGTGATTTCTTGTTCACATCGAGTACAGCTGTAAGAGCTCTTCGTTGTGGCCATTATATGCATTCTGCTTGCTTCCAGGTCTGTTCTGTTCTTCAGAATTTGTTGGGCTCTGTATTTGTGAACTATATAACATGGTGCTGGCATTTACCCCTTTCTTCGATTTTTGCAGGCATATGCTTGCACGCACTACATCTGTCCTATTTGTAGCAAGTCTATGGGAGATATGTCGGTAAGTATACCTTTTTTTCTTTCTTTACTTAATTGAAGTTGATTGTTGATGAAATTGAAGTGAGAATAAACTGATCATAATTTTTTTTTTTGTCTTTGTATTTCTTCTTTCTTTGAGGTATTGCAGTTAGTCATTTAGGATCATGTATGTGATGATGAACAACTTTCATTTTCTTTTTTCCTTTCTCGTGTTGGGTTGTGAGGGAGGGGTTGGTGGAGTCAAATACAAAAGGGTCACGGAAAGTTCTAGTGTCTACTATTTCTCTCCTGTCTCCTCAGGTAGAAATTGATTCTGTTTCTTTCTTGAAATCTATAATGATATCAATGATGTGAGGGCCAGTTAACCTATCTATTCTCTACTATCATAAAGCAAGTTCAAAGTTTCTTGCATTTTCTCTGGTAGGCATGTGCAAATTTGTTTCCAAACTCTATTATTCTTATAAGATACGTAAATTATATTCTGTTCACATCTCTAAGTTGATGAATCAAACGGAATGATTATTAAAAGATTCATGTAGCAATGTTAAATACATTTGAAAAACAGCTTAAGATTGTTTTTTGTTTTATTTATTAAGAGATTCATGCAGCAATGTTAAATACATTTGAAAAACAACTTAAGATTGTTTTTTGTTTTATTCTTGTTCCCATTCTATGCAAGTTTTTGTATTTATGTGTACAAGTTAACTTGAAAATTGTATTCTGCTTCTCATATCCAGGTCTACTTTGGCATGCTTGACGCTTTAATGGCTTCCGAGGTGCTTCCAGAAGAATATAGGAACCGCTGTCAAGTAAGCCTCGATTTCACATTACCTGTGTTTCTTTCTGCTCATTTGTTTGTTAAACCAGTGGTTGAGGAACTTAATTTGGTATGTCCAGGATATCCTATGCAATGATTGTGACAAGAAGGGAAGAGCACCGTTTCATTGGCTGTATCACAAGTGTGGCTTTTGTGGGTCTTATAATACCAGAGTAATCAAGGTTGACAGCGATCCTAATTGTTCGACATAGTTAGCTATCGGCGGGAATTGCATTCATCTGGTGACTGGTGTTCGTTGGTAGATGTCTGGTAACTGGGATTGCGTAGCCTGGACTATTGAGGAAACAAAAAAGTTCAAATCTTATCTATTCCACTCTCCTGTCTTCTCGTAAATACTCAATATTTTCCCAAAATTTTGGCATCATATGTAGATTAGAATAAATAGTTAGTTGATCTCCGATCTCTAAATAGAGAAGGGAAACCAGTCTCCATTCGGTTGCACTTGTGTCTAATTGCTGATTTATGCTTAATCAGAGGTGATGCAACTGGAAAGACATAGTAGAATCTGCAATGAGTCCTAGGTTTCTCTTCGATGAACCGCAACCAAAACTCATGGATTTGTTACTTTTCTATCTAAATTTCCGAATTTATTCGTAGAAGAAGGTTTTACTTTGATTCACAATAAAAATTACAAAAATGATAAAATCTTGAAATATATAACCAGATTTTATGGAGTTCGAGTTTTGTTAGTTACCATAAGGTGAAAATAAAGCCTCTCTGGAGATAATTGGATGGTATTGAATGACAAAACTATTCCATTTGTGATTGACTGATTGCTATGCAGTTAATAGTCTGTTGAGTTTCAAATCTTGTTCTTATTTTGGATTTCATTTAGCAATAAAGCTGCATGCACAATGCACAGAGTCCATGTGGCACAACCCTTCATTTAGTCAATTAGAAGACGGCGTTGATATAACTAAGAAATATTTTACTCACTGGATCCAGGAACTTTACTCACTGGGGACAGATATAACTAAGAAATATTTTATTATTTTTCTTGAACTTTCAAATTGTAATGGGGAAATTCATTGTCTAATGGGACAGTTGATTAACTACCCCCACCTTAAATCCGTCAATTTAACCTCGTTTGGTGGTTCATAAAGGATTTCAAATGTTCCATATTGTTCAAATTGGAGCGTAATGTAACGGACAGTTCGTACGACCCTCGAGTCCTCGATAGTCCTTGGAGCAGCCTTTTCCACACATGGCCAGCAAGCTAAGATATGTAATACAAGTGATGTGGGAAGCTTGCAATTCGTACTTGCATATAGCACATCATTAGTGCATTTTCAATAATTTGACCTTAAATCCACAATTAGCAATCTTGTCATGCGACATGGGTAGGGGTGGCTCGGCTCGTTGCCCAAGCTCGAGCTCGAGCTCGTGGCTCGTTATAAAACGAACCGAGCTTTTGCTCGGCTCGGCCTATGAGCTCGTCTCTTACGAGCCGAGCCGAGCCGAGCCGTGCTGCTCAGCTCGTGGTTCGCCTTTTTTGAATTTTTTACTTTTTTTAACTATCGGGAAAAAAAATGGACGAGCTGCTCGTCAAAAACGAGCCTAGCAGGCTCGGCTCACCTACCGAGCCGGCTTGCTCGACTCGTGTTCGTGCTTGGGACGAGCCCGAGCGGCTCGTGGGTTGCTACAGTACGAGTCGAGCGGTCGAGCCAACGAACCGCTCGGCTCGATCGCCACCACTAGACATGGGCAATGGAGTTTCGTGACTCACTCCTCCACTCAATCCGCTAAAGCCCTAACAGAATGTGTGCTTCACATCTTTGCGCTATTTTAGCATTGCATTCTCTTCCACGCCAATGCGTCTAAAAAATCTCCACAATTGTGGCAACATTCTCTTGATGCGCATAAGTCCACAGTGCTCCCTACACCTCTTTAACATCAACTTTCAACCTCTACACCTCTACATTTGTTCCTCAGATGGATGTCTCCTCTAGCTGCAGCGTCACTGCGTATGTCGAAGCATTCAATACAAATACCCCGCCATTTGATTTCTTTTGCAATGCCTTGTCGCGCTCTATGAAACGAATGTTTGTGTAGTAGGCAAAATACGTAGCGCATGCCCCAACCTCCGTCATCCTCAAAGTTTTCCATCACCGAATTTGCTTGCTTGCCAACCACATTACCACACATCTCGTGGTTTTCTCCTGTATTTGGCATTCCCAAAATCATTTCCTTGTGTTCTGTCTTACAAAATAACAAAAATACTCTAAATTTAAAATTAGAAACAACCAGTTGTCTAATAAAATTCGATCACTAATATACATAACCAAAAAGTAAAAAATAACAGTAGCCATTGGCTAATTTACCTCCAAGTTTGATTACAAAAAATAATGCAAAATTTGAGAGGTTCGATTCTTCAATTCTGGTTATAGAGCTTAAGAATCGAACCAAACAAAATCTGTTGGTTTTTTTATTTTATTTTATTATTATCCATCATCCAATTTAACTTAAGAAAACCCAAGTTGAACCACTCGGCTCGATTCGGGTCATGTTCGGGCGTAGACTTTGTCAACCCCTAACATTATGTAACACTCTACATATTATTTTACTTATATTCTTCAAATATTTAATTTTTTATTATTTTTCATCTAAAAAGTTAATATATTATAAAACATCATAAATGCCTAGTAATTAAATCTTAAAGAATAATAAAATCATTAACAAACATGTAAAGTGTCACATAATATAACATATAGAGTTGTAATTTGTTATTTTCACTTGTGAATGTTTTGATATATTTAACTATTTATAATGGAAAATTGGCAAATATATCTAATGTTTTCATAAATTCTATTTTTTGTTGGGTAAATATATTCACACCGCAATTTTAATTAACTACATCAAGTTATAATTAAAATGAAAGTCATTAACTTTCGTTCACTTTTATACTTGCATTTTCAACTTTTTTTCAAAGTATTTTATTCTCACCTTTGTTTTAATAAACACATCTTGTTCCAGATGATGAAGTAAAAAGATTTGTGTCATTTGCATTTTTAAAATAGGCAAGACAAACAATACTTACATAAAGGGTAATTAGCACATAACGTCTTCACATTTCATTGATATTGTGGAAAACGTTCATACCTTTCATTTTTTGACATTTTCATTTTTCATCCTTTTTTTCACATTTTATTACGCAAAATGTCATTTTCACCTATTTTCTCAATTTAAAAAATTAGGAAATGACGAATATACCCCCCCCCCCTTAAAAAAAACAAAAAGAAAATGAAAAAATTTAATTGCAACCATAGTCCTGAATTTTTTTTAAAGTGCAAATAAGTCACAAATAAATTATTAAAAGGGTAATTAGTACATAATGTTCCTATCTTTCACCGTTATTACGAAAAACGTCAATACATTTCTGTTTTTGACATTTTCACCATTAATTACACATTTGATTCGCAAACCATCATTTCTATCCAATTTCCCAATAAAAAGTTGTGAAATGACGAACATACCCTCACATTTAAATAAAAAAAACATATATATTGTTTAATTTCTAATTCTTTAATACTTTATTTGAGACTCATTTGCCTTTTTTATGTTTTTATTTTTTTTAAAATTTTAAATAAATTTAATTAGGACTCGTTTGCACTTTTTTTAAAAAAAATATTTTTTAAAATAATTTATTGGGGACTTGTTTGCATTTTTTTAAAAAATTCAGACTATGATTGTAATTAATTCTTTAGCATTTTATTTAAATATGAGTGTATATTCTTCATTTCACAGCTTTTTATTGAGAAATTGGATAGAAATGATGGTTTGCGCAATCAAATATGTAATTAAGAGTGAAAATACTTAAAAAAGAAAGGTATAGACGTCTTTCGCAATAACAGTGAAAGATAGAAACATTATATACTAATTACCCTTTTAATAATTTATTTGCACTTTTTAAAAAAATTTGGGACTTTGGTTGAAATTGGTTTTTTTCTTTTTTTTTTTTTAAATTTAAAGAGAAGGGTATATTTGTTATTTCATAATTTTTAATTTAGAAAATAGTGGAAAATGACCTTTTTGCGCAATGAAAGGTGAAAATTAGGGTGAAAATGTCAAAAATGAAAAGTATAGACGTTTTCCACAATAACAATGAAAGGTGTGGACGTTATATGCTAATTAACCCTTACATAAATTTGACAAAATATATTTCCCACATCAACATGATATTTGGTTTAAAAACTGTTATCAAATACTAGATGTAATTATTAGTTGAAGGTTAAAGATAAAAATGTAAACACAAAAAGTTGGAGATATAAGTGCAAAAAATTTAAGGTCTTTAATTATAATTAAAATATAGTACAGTTAACAAAAAATTTAATGTAAATATAATTACCCCTTTTTTGTTACCAACAACTAAAACACCATATGCAAAATTAAGGGTCCATTTGATTTGAGTTTCTGTTTCAGTTTTAAATTAATTTTCAAAATTTTTGTTTTGAGTTTCTATTTTAAAATTGTTAAAAATCCATTTGATTTGTTATTGAGAAAAACTATTTTTCAAAATAGAAAATTAGAAAATATGTTTCTTATGAAATTTTGAAAAATTATTTTATGAAATTTTTATTCCATGAAAATAATTATGGAAAAAATATACAATTACTATACTACAAGAATCACATTTCATAACTAACAATCTTATAAAATAGTTTTAAAAATCAGATGATACACACACACACAACTAACATGTATAATCACCACCTCTGTCTCTCTCACACGCACAATTGGCACACGCACACATTATGCCCTCACCGTCTCATTATTTTCTTTCCTAACGCCCACCCCCAATTGCAAAGTTATTTTCTACCACAACACACACACTCTCTAAAAAACACACACTATAAATGTAAATCCACTCTATATATATACAAACACAAAATGAAAGCAACCATATTGAGTTCCCTTATGAAGAGGTGGTAGTGGATTGCTTGTTGGAAAGTTGGACTTGACTCGTGTGGTGGTGGTGATGAGGTGGCAACTGTATTTAGGAAACAGATATGTGTAGTGATTGTGATGGTCCATTGTAGGTGATCATAGTATATTGGAGTGGATCCGTGTGTTGGTGGTGGTGAGGTGATAGCAACGTTTTGGGTATTATATGATAGCAACAGTGGTGCATTGGAGCTGGCTATATCTGTGTGAGTTGTTATTGTTTGTGAGTAGACATATGTTATATGTGACTAATTGTGACCAATTTTGTCTTTAACGTGACTTCCGTGGTCGATCAGTCTAAACTGTAACTCTATGTGACCAAATCACTATTAATTTGGCCACATAGTCACAGTTAAGACAAATCTAGTCATAGACAATCACAATGAAGACAAACTCGATAACATCTTATCACAATTAACATGAATTTGATCATAGAGGGTCACAATTAACATATAAATGGTCACTACCACCATCTTCATCTCAAATCCACGTAATCACCACCACCACCACCACCACTTCCACCTTGAATCTGCTATCATCTCCGCTTCCAACCCATTAGTCCATTACCACAACCACTTGATCGGCATCTGACGCCTGCAATAAAAAAACACCATAGCCACCTCCACTTCCACACTACCAAACTGACATGTTACAGGTAAAACTTACCGTCGTCATTGATACCATCCTAGTTGGCCATAGCCTCAAATTCACAACCTCCTCACAACTTTGCCTCAAATCTACCTCAGACTTATATCTTCATCAAGGGAACGATTTTTCGTTGTTGTCGTCAAGACTTTTAGGTTAGATCTATTGTTGGAGGGATTGAATTTAAAATGGTGCTTTTCGAGAGAATCATGATCTAATTAATTTAATAAATCTTCGTCCTTTTCTAACATAAAACGGCTTCTATATTAATAATGTATTTATTAATTTGATAAATCTGTATTATCACCCGATTTGTAAAATTAAAACTAGGGATGTCAATGAATTGAGTCGGGTCGAGCTGGTTCGAGAGTCGAAACTCAAGGTTCGGGCTCGACTCGAGTAAAAATGGTTCAGATTTTTTTTGCCCGAGTAGAGTCAAGCTTTTGCTTTGCCAAAAAATTTAAGCTCGACCTGAGCTTTCGGCTCGAGCCTTAACCAGCTGGCTAGGGCTTTTTTTTTTTAAATTCGAGAAAATTTTAACATTTTTTAAGAATTTAAAATTTGTGCAATTTATACAAATTATAAATTAAATAAAAAATTATAACTCTCATTTTTCCGAGTTTGGGACCTGCTACAATTAACGTAGGTGGAATTAAAATTGATTGAATTAAATTGATATAAAACTCAAATTTTTGTCTCATATTTATAGAAAAAAAAAATCCATTTAACCAAATTTGAATTTAAATTTTAAAATTTGAATACAGTAGCTACTTGTCACGTAGTAGCTACTGCTGCCTTGACAAGGCAACAGTAGCCGCCTTAATGGCTGCCTAAACATGTAGCAATACTACTGCCTTGTACTACGTAAATATAATTTTTTTATAAAAGTTTTGCATGCAGTTGTTCTTATTTATTTATTTTACTTTTTTAGGCTTGACTTTTTACGGACCGAAAATGCCAGTGACACGAGCCGACAACGAGCCACATCGACTGGCTCAAACTCGAGCGACGTCCCAAAATGGAATTCTGCCCGAGCCTCGGCTCGATTCTTTCGAGGTTGCCTGAGTCGTCGAGTTAAATTGACACCCCTAATTAAAACTAGATAATCTTACTTTTGAAAGGTAGAATTTATATGTAGGGTTTAGAATATATTTTTCAATAATTATTCAGTAAAATAGAACAATTATATTATTAAATAATATGTACATTTTAAAGTTATTAAACCTTACAAGAAAATTTCCGCTATGTATAGATTTTTAGAATTTATTTTTTCCAATTTTAATTTTTTAGAATTTATCAAATTTAATTTTTTTATAAATATTTATTTAAATATAAGTTTATTTAAATGTTTGTTTCACTTGTTTTGAGTGTTTTCATTAACACGCATTTTGAAATTTTCATTATAAGTTTAGGGCGTGTTCGGTAGAGATTAAAATTGAAAAATTAGTCATTATTGTTGATTTTTATTAGACGAGTGATATCCAATAACGATTATATTTTCAATTTTAATTGAATTTTGAACTGTACCAAACAAGCTCTTAATCTTATTTTAGATCCAACAAGTTTTTGGTATTTTGCAAAGATAGAAACACCAATTTACAAAATATAAATACACCCTAAATGTAGGGGTTGTTTTGTATATTTCCCTATTTTTCCATGGAATCAAGGAGCAAATCAAGAAAAATAAACGTATAATTTTATTAAATATATTCAATTATGTTTCTATATATCCACTGCATGCGGATTTGTGCGTTATTGATAATTTTGAATCCTTTGTGCGATAGATCTTATTTAGGAAGGGTTTGAACCACAATTTTTTGGAAGAATATGTTTTAAAATAGTAGATTGACGAAAAATGTGTGTTTGAAAATAAAGAAATATTATTAATGTCATGAAAAATATTATTTTATTGAATAATATATGATTTAAAATGAGCGGAAAAACGAACACGAAAATACAAACGTGCCTCAGTAATCTTTTGATTTCCACTGTTGGGGCCAATTACTTACTGAAAAATTTTGCGCTCACGCCAGGAATAATTTAAAGCGATCATATGCATTGAAATTCGTGCCTCAAAATCTAGCTCTGTATAAAGATTTTTTTTAAAAATAAATGAAATCCGTTTGAAGAAAATTTGTAATGCTCGCTCGTTTGCAGACAGGATTTTAGTCTGGTTGGTATGCATAATATAGTTAACAGACAAGAAGGTCAATTTTGCAGGAAGCAAAAGGAACAAACTTTGGTAAAAGGGAAAGAAAATATTGAAAATAAAGTATAGAAGAGGTGAATTAGGGTGAGAAAGAATGGGGGGATCGAAGATGGAGGGATCGTCAGCGCCTGCATTGCGCCGGGACCCATACGAGGTGTTGAGTGTGTCAAGGGATTCTTCTGATCAAGAAATCAAGACTGCTTATAGAAAGCTTGCTCTCATGTAAGTTTCAAATTTTTTTATTTTTCACTTTTCAGCTTATAGAAAGCTTGCTCTCAAGTAAGTTTCAATTTTTGAGTGCGTACAGTAATTTAAGGTATATACGTGTTTCAAGGTTGGTGAAGTTGGATGATTTGATTCTTATTTTTAAGAATCAGTGTTTTGCTTATGTTTGTGGGTGCAATTTTTTAAATAGACGAGTTTGACCTTGGTGGTAAGTTCAAATTGTGTTTACTGGCTATATAAAGGTTAACGGGTTTGCAGTTTAACTGAAGAAATCTTATTTTATTTGGTTTAGATTTATAGCTTCTGTTTGAAAGTGCTTTCAGTATCAGTTAGGTCAAAAGCTTAATTTGTGTTCAAGTAGCAGGTGAAGCGCTGAACTAATTTGCAGATATTCTTGAATTTAAAATTGCAAAAAGATACAAGGAAGAAAAAGTAAGGGTTTCTGTCCAGATATATCAAGGCTGTTTAGTTTCAAGATTTCTTAATATTGAGAGTTTGAATCTGATTTATGTTTGTTTGTAAATCAGTCAATGTTAATGGGGAAATTGCTGGTATTGAGAATGGTAAATCAGCTTTGGAAGTTTCACAGCATAGTGATAACAAATTTTTTACATGTCTTGAGGAATCTGTGAATGGTTCTTTGTTCCAACCTAAAGTTGCATAGCAGTAAACTTGAAGGAAAGAGAGAATGTGGATCAATGTTGTTCATATAGATTTCATGGATCAGATAATCAATTGTTATTTACAGGTACCATCCGGACAAGAATGCTAGTAATCCCGAAGCTTCAGAGCTTTTCAAGGAGGTTGCATATTCGTATAGCATTTTATCTGATCCAGAGAAAAAGAGACAATACGATAATGCAGGATTTGAGGTAATACTTATCTTCCATGCCTTTTTGAATAGGGGAAGCGTAATACTCCTTTGTGGGTTTTGAAATGGTATGTTACCGCATGTTTAGGCAAATAATCAACTTTTTAATCCTAGAATTAGGCAAATTACCACCCATTAACTGAAAGTATACTACGTGCATAATGTGCATTTGGATTTGATTTTATGAAATAGCTTGACCAAAATGATTGTAGGTTATTACTGTGGTAGAATGCCCGTTTCTAATATTTTTAAGTTCTACAACGACTACTGTTCAAACGAAAGCACACATGGAGTCTAACTTTCATGAAACGCGTAGATGTATCCAGATTAAAGTGTTGCATGTTTCTTTTCAATGGTTTGCAATTTAGTTCAAAAGCTTGGATGTTGAAGCCCAGTTTGAATGTGGTGAAGTTAATCATCTTCAGGTTTTTGTCGAATTAAAAATTATAAAGAAATAAGATTTTTTGTGAAATAATGCTAACGAAGATTAACCAATATAACGTGCTTGTTTTCAGTGCAGTTTTAAGATTTATATGCCTCTGCGGACAACATAGATTGGAATTAAGGTGCTATTAAGAAATTTCGGCTTCTTGTTTGTCTGTGTGCGCGTTCACACATGTCTGATCTCATGCTTCTGTATAATGTGGATCCGTAATGGTTAAATCATGGAGTTGAGCCTTGACTTTCTCATCATAGTTGTGTGCATCATTTGTTGGTATCTAAAGATATCTTGAACATGAGGGAAGCATGTTTTAATTTATTGATGGGTTAGGGGTAGATATATAGCTATTTTTTCTGATAAATTAGCTATAGTGTATCTACTGTCAAATTGTTTTCAAGTTGAGATTATGATTTGATGATATACATAGATGAATATTAAAACCTTTTAACAAGTTCATACTTGAAGTTTTTCATGTATGTGGCTCAAATTTGACAAGATACTATATATCATATGCAGCCACATCAGTTGGTAAAAGGTTTTTTGGCAATTGCAGTTTTTATTTCCTTCAGACATTTGCATGTATATTTTCATATTTAGTGCTTGTTTGGGAAAACTTATAATTTTAAGGTCAAAGTCAAACTTTAAATTTAATTACTCATTTATTAGGCCCACAACTACTACCCACTCATCCACTCTTTTCTATCACATTATAATTTCAGCTACTTATAAACAAATCCAAATAAGTACTTACTCAAGCCACCTGGACACTTTACACGCATTTTTGATTTCTGATTCAAGCCAACCGGTCTATTTAGTTTCTATAACTTATATAATTAGAGCATCTAGACATTATTGTTTGTACACATGTTCATTATATTTCAGATATTCATTTTGTGTCACGTGTATATAGTCAAATTGGCTCGTTGTTTCTTATGTCAATTCATGCATGTTTTGGGATGCTTTTGTAAATGGAGTTGGATGTGACCATGTTGTCTCTATTTTATTCGATTAGCACGAATTTATAGGGGCATCTTGTCCCCAGTTTATTTCATACATTGTGTTGGAGCATTTTTTGTTGCTTTTCATGTTGGTTTTAGTCTGTATCACTAGGGAGATTTTGCTGAGTTTTTGTTAACCAATTCACTACTAGTATTAGATTAAATTTAGCCTTGATGATGGGTCTAGTACCTAGCAAACATGTATAATCCGTGCACGTCGTGTCTCGAGTCTACCAAAGTTAAACAGGGCTGGTAGTGACTGTATATTAATATTTCAAATAATTACTTGCCCTTTTGACTAGTTTTTATTTTGCATATCCAATTGGTTCAAATCATCAACAATAATAAGGCCCTTGATGCTGAAGGAATGGATGTGGAAATTGATCTATCAAACCTCGGAACTGTCAACACAATGTTTGCCGCTTTATTCAGGTACTCTAGTTGATATTTTTGTATTGTTGTAATCAAGAACTAAGGTATTTACCTATTTTTATTTGGATAGCAAGCTGGGTGTCCCTATCAAGACCTCAATTTCTGCTAACGTTCTTGAAGATGCTTTAAATGGCACTGTTATTGTCAGACCTCTTCCAATTGGAACTTCAGTCAGCGGAAAGGTACACATTCCTTTTGTAGGATAATTTATTTATTTTTTTCTGTTCTGATTTTGCTCCTTTTTTTTTCACAGGTAGAAAAGCAATGTGCTCACTTTTTTGGTGTAACTATTAATGAAGAACAAGCTGAAGCAGGCATTGTAGTCAGAGTTACTTCAGCAGCACAGAGCAAATTTAAGGTGCATGCATATTTGTCATAGAGTATATTATACAATTAATTATGGAGATAATACGTCTTTTACGTAATTTGGTGTGCATAGCACACGCAGAATAAATTGGTTACTGAAAACTTTTGATTTGTGATTTTCAGCTTCTGTACTTTGAACATGATGCAAATGGTGGGTATGGCCTTGCCTTGCAGGTAATATATTATCTTTACAATTTTAGTGCTTGTTTATAAGTTGCAGAAATTATACGTAATTAAAAATGAGTGGTGGATAAGTGTGTATACGAAAGTGTAGTTAAAATATAAGTTTGACTTTGACCTTTATTATAATGTGATTATAAGTTTTCCCAAACAAGCACTTAGTAATGAGACGTTTTGACTCCGTGACACATAAATGTCGAGGAATTTTGAGCTTATACCTCCACATAAACCAATAAATAATCAGAAAAGTGTAGAATATTTAACTATATTATAACAAGCTATAAATCATCTATACAACCAATTATAATATATTTTAACAAATTTGAAAGTTCAATTTGCAACTAAAAACACAAAATGGATTGACAAAGTAGCAAATTATAAATTAACAAAGTTATAATAACGTAAACAAGACCATTAATCCACAACTCGAGCTAAAAACAAGTGAAAAATCTACCACATATGGAAAAATGCCGAGGAATAAAATTTTTTTTTTTTGATAACCGTGGACGTCTGGGCCAGTTTGCGCGCACCTCGACTAATCCTACGGGGCTCTCAAGTTTACAACCGTTTCTCACCTCAGTGCCTGAGGGGACTCGAACTGGTGACCATTGGGGAGCAAACCCAAGGCCAGACCAATTGAGCTACCCCTCAGGGTTGCCGAGGAATAAATATAAAACACGTGATAACTTAAAGAGAAAAATATAAGTGAAAAAGAGTGAAGTTATGTGTTGCAAGTCTCCTGCCACCAACCTACTGCCATAAGGTTATTTGAATCTGGAGGATTGTACTTTAGTTGTAAGAGCAGAGTGCTAGCTTCTGTTTAAAACAACCGAAAAAACCTTCAAATTTTATGCTGCAAGAAACTTCCTTAAAAGCCAAACTGGTAAAAATGATGCCTTGGCTTATGGACATTGTATGTACAAACTTTTTCACACATTTTTAACATATAGGTCTTGTTAACTTACACGTAACAAGGAATAACGGTATTCCCAAAGTGTTCGCACAATTAGTTATTTTAGCCAGTATTGATTGGGATAACAACAAATTGCATGCGTGTTCCTTTTACTTCAGTTTAAACACCACACATGCATTTCTATCTTAGTGTCCTCTGTTTCTTATTTTCTAAATTGCCATCAAGGTTCCTATGCTTTTATTTTATCAAATTTTAGGTTGAGGATGAACATTGCTACTTCTTATAATGCACTTTGGAATGCTATATTAGTCAAATAATTCTTCTCCCTTCTCGTCTCACCAATGGTCTATAGCTTAATGGACATTTTACATACGTATTGATGTATTTTGCATGTTGGGTAATAACTTGCTATATTGCCAATAACAACACATCTTAATTGCTTCTACAGTTTGTTATTTCAAACAATTCATTTACACTCATGTTCCCTTTATGTCAGTTAAAAATAACTTGCACCGCATAGATATTGTTCTGTTAGTTTTTCTCTATTTTTTATTTTCTTATCTTCCTAAACTTAACTTTGTTTTATTCAACCTATTGCCTTATTGTTCTTCTGCGAATGCTATTCTCAGATAAAAACCAATTAAATGATTTATGAGATAGTGGTGAAACCTTTTTCTGTTTACCAAAATCGGACTCAATTGTGTTATGGACTGATTTTACTCTACCTGAGCCTGAATCCTGATCTGGATTTGAATTTTGATCATTTATGATTCTTCTTTATTTGAAATTACCTTGAGGCAATGAGGGTATTGGTCCATTTTCTTCTGTCTCACGCTTATGCTTGTTATTTTATATTTGGTGATATCACATTCTTTTTAAGTCTTGAATTCTTTTATTTCATTTTTTTTCCTATGGAATCCGCAGATCTGTTATAGCCTGACATTCCTGCCTGTCATCCTGATTCTTATTGGTTCACATTTGTCATGCATTGCCCCCCTATGTGAGGCTATCTAATTTAGTTAATCTAGGGTTGATATGCACTTGTCAGTTTGATTAATATTAATTAGAAATCTATAGTAATTTGGAGCTAATTTTGAAGCAATACTTTGTGAGAACTTGTGCAGTTTTTACTCTTTTTGGGCTATTAAGTTTCTTAAACCACAATCAGTTTATTTGTTGTCCTTTAAACATTTGAAAGTCAAATTTCTTTTTTGGGGTGTAAATATGAACTTTATTGAGTTCTAGTGCTGCACGATATGCATCAAACTCTTTATGTGATCGGCATTCAGTAATTAAGCTATGTCTTTGATAAATTTATAAATATTGGGTTGTTGGCTTGAATATCAAACTACATTTATAAATAGACATTCCAGTTAACAAATAACGTCTCACTGAAATCATGTAATATCATTTGTCACTGAGTTTTAATTTGAATCTCAAGGTAATTCTTTCAGTTAAAAAGGGCTCAACTACTAATCCCTCTCAGGATGGATGTTACATCATAATTCAATATTAGATTGGTAATTTGGTCTTTTATGCCTAACTTAAAAGCTGAAAAAATATGGAAAATCACAAGCCATTGATCTTGATGATTCATGCTAAGGAAAAAGAAATTAAACAACATCACCACTTGCCATTGTTCAATAAGCACCCTCAAGGAACAATAAAATTTATCAGGAATTTAATTTTGTGGAAAAATTGTAACATCTCATCTTTCATAAATGTCAGGAAAATATTATGCACAACAGAACATACATAAACCCTGATCACTCTTGTATTGTCTCCAAGGGATTGCTCTGATATGGAAGGGAAAGAGAGGTGGAATCGTTTTTCATGCTGTTGATTGGAGATGTTTGTGCTCTCGTGGTTTCAAGGAAACAAAATTAGAAGGGAAGATATTGCAAAGGAGGGTAATTGGCTTCCTAGTTACTGTCACACTGGGCCATGGGGGCCCCCTATTTTTTTTTTATTTTTTTTTTCCCCTCCACTTTCCTTTCTGCTTCACTTTTTGTGGTTTTGGAGGAGAGATGGGGTGTGTGCTGGTAGTTAGGCAGGCAGGGTAAATTTTCCCTTTTCTGTTGCAACCTGCGGTGAATCTAGACATAGACAAGGATGACTGATGATACATAGCCTTGCGGGTTCGGGAAAGGGGATCCCTTTTGTTCTTCATCCCTTTTGACTAATCAAGATCATTCTAGTATGAATCATCAAGATCTGTGGCTCATATTTATGTCTTTTTGGCCTAAGTTACATACTAAGACACTAAATTCCGGCTCGATGTTATAATTAGTAGGCAATTCTGATCAGAGGGAGTAATTTGATCTTTGTGAAAATTTCAGCTGTCTGACTTTAGATTTAACTCGAAACCAGGCACTACAATGATAATATCTGGTGCTAATCGGACAGAATGAGTATTAGAGTAGCCATATCCATTCATTTGCTTAAGTTTGGAGCTTGCATATCTTAGTTGTTTGTTGGAATGACTTGAACTAGATTCGTTCTCAGTTCGACTCGTTACACATGCCTGGTAAAGGTTGTAAATTTGGTTAGAGGTCTCACTCAGCCTATTTCTGTATAAATTTGGTTAAAAGATTGAAATTACAGTTATGATGGATATTTAGTTTTTTCTGGAGTGCCTTAGGGTTTACTTTGAGGGGGACATCCAAAACTCTGGTTCTAGTTTGATTGCATTCTACTTCAATTTGGTATCATAGCTCGACACTCTCGTCTGAATTGCCGTTCCCACGTGCATTATGGTTAAGGAAAAGTGTTTGCAGTAGACATCCCAACCTATTCAAAACTGCCGTCACCTTCTGCCACCACCCTTAATCGCTGAAAATAACAACAAAAGCCCCAACCCATCAAACCAGCCATTAAACACCACCTTCAAAAACCAGCAGCCAACAAGAAGCCTTTCCCCTGCTTTGTTCAGTTCTTGTTTATTGTTACTAGTTTAAAAATAAATAAATAAATAAATAAAAAGAAATTTATTATTTCTGTGTAACTGCGCAGACCAGAAACTTTTCACCGGCTAGCATTAGTTGTTATTGTTCTTAGTATATAACTAGTTTTGTGCCCGTGCGATGCACAGGCTGGGTTATTTTGAAGGTAATGTTAGTGTGTTAAATTATCGTGAATTATATCTTGAATGTTAGATTTAGACAATTTAAATTATTCCAATAAATGCAACGCCCCCGGCTAGGATCGACCTACCCGGTTAGGTCGCTGGGGTTAAGGGGACAGCGCCCTTCGTGGGGGCTCGGGGGCAACGCCCCCGACGGGGATCGACCTGTCGGTCAGGTCGCGGGGGTCGAGGGGGCTCGGGGGCAACGCCTCCGAAAGGAAATTATAATTTTCGTGTATGTGTTGAAGAGTTTATCTGTTAGAAATAAATTTTTTTTTTACCAAATATCAAAGATTATGAAATGAGAAAAAAATAATATTTTTAATAGCGTGTTTAAAAAAAATAATAAAAAAAAATTAAGAAACTCTCCGTGCGCGCACGGAGAGCAACCATCTCCCTGTGCGTGCACGGGGAGACACCACACGGGCACGGGGAATAAATTTTTTATTTTTTTGCTTGTCTTTCCCAGGCAACAATTGTGGGTAAAGAAAAAGTCTATATTACCCTTTTGTTTTGATAAGATGATGATGAAGAACAGTAAATGATGGGGATAAAATGGAAAAAAAAATTAATTAGTGGGGGATAAAATGGGAAGACGAAATAAGTCTCGAATGAATAGTAAATGAAGGATTCCCTCTTTTAATAGAAGAGGGATAATAGGAAAAAGAAAAAAGAGGGGAGGGAGGGAGAGAGAGAGAGAGAGAAGAGCCGAGATAGTTTTTATTTAAGAAGTAGAATAGGGAGAGAAGGAGAGAGAAGACAGACAGACAAGAGAGAAAGAGAAGTGCCGAGAGAGAGGAGAGAAAATAGAGAGAGAAAATTGTAATTTTTATTGAATATTGAAGTCTTACTATTACAATGCATACACCCCCATTATATAGGGTTTAAATTAATCTAATTTAGGTAGGAAACAGCTAATACAACATTCGAAAATCTATGAAATAAACCCTAGTTACTTTTCGTAAAATAACATTCTAAACTTGGAAAGTCTCATATAATATATCTAATAGGATAATCAAGTGATCTGGGATTGCACTCCTGTGCCTGGTGGTGAGTACTTGTGTACCACCTGGTGAGTAGCGTTCACACTTTTTAGAAGGTAGCTTTTGACTTTATAAGGCCAACACACTGTTTCCTCACAATTGTAACCTTCTCTCTTTATAAGGCCAAACCACTGGTTAAATTACAACAATAAGCTAATTTTTTTCTTAGTAAACTTGGATTTGGCTTTATGAATCTTATTGCCTCCCACTTTCTCCAGTGTAAAAATCTACTTAAAGGTCTAGTGATCGTTTGAAGTTAGATCAAATTATGTCTCTAACCTAATGCAAGTCTGAGTACATCTTTCTTGTGAATGGAAGCTTTTTTAAGTTTACTCCAAGACATGCCCAACCATTAAGTCATCCTCCTGTTAATGTATTTTGTGTTGTTACCTCCACTTATTGGCATATATTCTCAGTGCTTATTTATCTGATCCAGCATGGGCCGTATGGCTATGCATCCATCTCCATCCCTGTACATTTTACCCTCTACAAGTCCTTTTTTATTATACTAATTGAACCTTAATTACTAAAAAGATCACTGTTTGGGACATGATCTTCTATTATGTCTTGAATATTATTCTTATCTCTACTATGAATAAAAGAGCACTCTATTAATTCGTCTTAGCTTGCTTAAAACATTTAGATTTCGAAGTGTTTCCTCAGAATTCTAATTTACAATTTATCCCATCCTAGTATCACCTCCAAATATATTTCCTCAAGAATAATATTCACAAGGGACCTCATCTTGAATATAAGTTGTAAGCTCATTTGTGATTAAAAGCTTGTTTCCGAAGTGTTTATATACAGTTTTGTTTATAAAGAGATATAAACAAGCGGTGGATAAGTGTTTATTACTTGTGGCTCCCACAAAATGTGTGGATAAAAATTAGTTTGACAATCTTTTGACCATTTTATAAACACTTGCCAAACATATGCTAAAGCAAAAAATATAATGACGCAGGCAAAACCTTAGGGCCAGCTTACAATCATAGGAAATTCATCACTTACTAGTTACCAAATAGAAAATATTCTGCTGTCCCATCGTCAATTCTAAACTTCCTATTTTGCGAGGTTCAAATTTAATCAGTTATACGCGGACGAATATGTCTGCTCTCTATAGGTTGCTATTGACTTAGTTTCTTTACTAGTCTGTTCGATTTGGTTTTGGCCTAGTATTGAGTATCTAGTTCCAGCTGTCTGGGTATCAGAATAATGTTATTTTACTGGCCTGAGATCTTCATGCTTTTGGATAAAGACTGGCAGTGCAACCTAATTTGGAGGCTTATATTCATACCTTTTGATTTGATGCTGTGGTTCTAGTAGTTGACTCATGCCTACAGATATAACTAAATGTGCAATTCTTTTCAAATGAACCCATTGAAAAACTTAGCCCTCAAACCTAGCACTGCATCTGTTCTCAATAGATTCTTTAGGCGTTTGGATCACCATTTGGGCCTGAATTTAGTTTCCTTGCTGGATGGGAAATCTTCTTACTATTGTAAGGTATTTCGTTATGTTTATATATCTTTGGCTTTGTTCCCTTGGCACTGAATGCTTCTGCACCCGTGTAATTTATCAACGTATATTACGTGAACCTGTGACACTGTTAACTTATACAGGAAGAAAGTGAGAAGACAGGCAAGGTTACATCAGCTGGAATGTATTTCTTGCATTTTCAAGTGTACAGGATGGATTCAACTGTAAATGCAGTATGTCAGTTTACTAATCCTTTCAACTAAGAGGGTTACATGTTTCTTGCACTGATTAATGTGTGTACGTGGTGATGTAGTTGGCAATGGCTAAGGATCCAGAAACTGCTTTCTTCAAAAGATTGGAAGGCCTTCAGCCTTGTGAGGTCACAGAACTAAAAGCTAGCACTCACATATTCGCTGTTTATGGTCCGAATTGATTTTATATTGTGTTTATTATTATAAATACTGGGCTTATAGTATTAGTAATTATTACGAAACAGATTATAATCTTTTAAACTCACCTGTGCCTGATGCATGCAGGAGATAACTTCTTCAAACCTGCAACCTACACAATTGAGGCGCTCTGTACAAAGTCATACGAAGATATGACTCATAAGCTTAAGGATATTGAGGCTGAGATTTTGAGGAAGAGAAACGAGCTACGCCAATTCGAAACAGAATACAGAAAGGTTTCTTTCCTTTCCCAGCCATGTTCATTATTGTGAAACCACTTCATCTTATAGCTTACGCTATTAGAGAGTTTCACGTTTTGTTTATTTAATTTAGTCTTTAACTAAATTTTAATGGAGGGGCGGCGAGACTTGAGTTAAGAATTTTTGTTCTCTGTGATACCATGTGGAACCACCTCATCTAAATTACCTTGTTAGAGAGGGGGGGCAAATTCATTTATTTAAATTTAGTATTCTACTGTTACGGGTGTTTTCTATTAAAAGGTTCATGCACATATTTATTAGTGCACTTTTTTCTGTTTGGTTGTTATCTGCAGGCTTTGGCACGCTTCCAAGAAGTCACCAATAAATACAAGCAGGAAAAACAGTCTGTAAGTTTACTACTAATATTTTGAATGTGCCACTGTCAAAATACCCTTGCATCAATCTTAGTTTCCGTCTTTTTGAATTTCATTTTCCATTAAATATGTACAAGGTTAAAGAAGAGAAGAAATAATTATAAATATCAACATATTAACTATTAGCGTTCTGTGCATCTTGGAGTTGAAATTTTAGATTGTGGTGATCTTTGTCATTTTGATAAAATAGAATTTGTAATGCTTGCATTATTTATACCAATTTATTTGGCCTACTACTAACTTCTGTATAATTTTATTTTAAGGTAGTTCTGAAGTAATGTATAGGGAATCCATGTTCAAGAGTACTCTTATCTTTATTATTTGTTTTTATGGTCACTAGACTTCTCTTTTCAGAGCAAAATGTTTAAATTCATGTCGGTCACCACTTATATTACTTCATGGCAGTATACATGATATAATTACTGATTCAATATATTGTTTTATACTTCTGATTTCTGATTCCTCCCTTGTTGGTCCCTTAATTTGCTGTTGTTATTTACTTAATTATAATGCTCGTCTTCTTCGTCCAAACAGGTTGATGAGCTGCTAAAACAACGAGATAGTATCCACTCTTCCTTCACCATTTCAAGGTCAGTCGCTACTACAGGTGGAAGTGGACATTTTAGTAATGGAATTAGTGATTTCAAATCCGAGAGTCCAGGAGAAGAGGGAAGTTCAGATTTGAAGGACAAATCTTCAAAGAAGAAATGGTTCAATCTCAACCTCAAAGGATCTGATAAAAAGTGAGTGGTAGATAATTTCCCGTTTGTTACAACGTATGAAATTTCATTCTTGCATGCAAACTTTGGGCACAGTAATTTTACCAGCTACATATGGACCCCATTGTATTGTGTGATTGGTATGTTTATTTTGGAGGCTGTTTTCTGATATTTCACTGCTGTAAAAAGTTGAAACTATAGTGGATTTTGTAATTAGATTTATATTTTTGGGCCTGTTCTATCGTTAGGCTCCATGATGTGTAAACATAATTTTTTTTTTTTTTCACTATTTATTTTATACACATTTGAAATTTTATATTATGAGTTCCGTCTGGTGATCCAACTGTTACTTGATGCGATTTTAGCTCCTTTATCTTCCTTGATGTCGTTAACTGCGGTTTAATTCACCTTACCGACATGGTTGTTTTGGAGTGCAGAGCAAGTGTGTTCTTGGTCACGACGTAATATTATCTTTATTTTTAGTTATCAATTACTTTATGTTTAAGACAGATAATTTTGTTTAATGTTGAGATAAATGGTAACTGACTAGATGTTCAACTACTTTTATTAACATAATATTATTACTTCTACTTTTCTCTATCTGTTTTTATTGTTATTAATGCAATTATCCTTTGTTTTATAAGTTTAACCAGGGTTGGCAACTGATACTATCCTCCAAAGGAAAAAAATGAATAAAATAAAATTACTTTTAAGTAACTTTTAAGCAAGAACCGATCTACATGGGTCATTTAATCCCATAGAAAATTTTGATTTTTTTTTTTTCCTTCACTTTTTCCATATTTTCACGACCTTTTTACATAACACTTCCTGCGTTACAGTTTTTCTCAACCCCCAAATTTCATTCTTCTTCCAATATTTAGGGTCATCACTTTTACCCAATAATTGGTTTTTCCTACTCAATTCAAATGCACTTATGCTGACGATTGATCATATTTTTTCTCCACCTCAAACACCAATCTCGTTAAAGCCCTCAATCCACGTTTTGAACTAGACAATTGGATTGAAGATTCAACGGTTGAATGATAATCCAAGTGTGAACATTGAGGACAATATATTTGATAATATTGATAACGATGTAATTATACAACAAATTGCGCAGGCAATGTTTGTAGTAATGTTTTGAATTATTTTGATTAATTTATGTTGCTTGAAACTTAATTTTTGATTCACAGTGTAGAATATCTGGCTCTGTCGTTTTTTTATTCGTTTTTGGTTAATTACAAACTGAATTTAAAACTAAAAACTTCGAATCGGCATGAAATCCGACTTCCAATAATTGAATTATTGAACTACAACTAAAATTTGTTAATAATGAAAAAAGGGAAGAAAAAAACAAATGAGAATACAATTGATGGATTGTTGCGGTCAATGTAACATATTTGTTTAATGTCCCGTAATAAATAAGTTGTCTTGGTTGCCCAAAATGGTGGCATAATGACAGAAGACAGGTTAATAAAATAAAATAGCAAATTAAAAGACAAGAAAACATAATATTAAATTTTTATTTTCTCATCAACAAGGTTTAGCTACATTTTTAAATATAGAGATGACCTAATGCACATGAACAATTCACTTAAAAAAATATAGTAACTATTTTCTTGGAAATCTTCTTGTCTTGTCGAAGACTCGAACTGAACTAATTTGTTTAAAACCAATTGCATTGCATTAATGTTTTACGGTACAAATCACAAGTACCTCGAAAACATCAAGATTTGTTTATTTAAGGTTCTTTCCTTAAACAAAGCACCATCACGTATAAACCCAAAAGGTTCCCCACTTGCAATGTCCACTTCTA
Organism: Fraxinus excelsior; assembly: GCA_019097785.1. Taxonomy (NCBI): domain Eukaryota; kingdom Viridiplantae; phylum Streptophyta; class Magnoliopsida; order Lamiales; family Oleaceae; genus Fraxinus; species Fraxinus excelsior. Next base: position 2,704,293 of record CM032640.1, read on the forward strand.
AAGTTGGCTAAATAAAATAAAGTAAAAGAATTTCTTATATTGATTTCAATATTCGATCTTAATGTTATTGCGTAACTTACTAATGGAACTGAATGAAAAAAGTATATGAAAAGACGATCTAACCTCAAAACTAGTTAGACGATTGCCAGAAACTCTCATTTACGTAATATCTTCAGAAAAGATAAATATTAATTGCTCCATTCGATATTGACAAAATCCCTTCAATTTTTGCTTAAAGCTCTCAAATTATTAAAGCCGCCTCCAAACTTCAATTTTCTCATTATAAAAAAAAAAAAAAAAAAATTGTAAAAAGATAACAAATATACACGCTGACATGAACATAGGTGCATTTGTCAAATATTGTCATTACTAATTCAAATTAAACCATTCCACATGGTCACATATGTTTTGAGGAAGAAAATGTTAGTTCCCAAATTAAATTATTGAATACATAATTTAGTATTCCTAATACAGTTGAATGTATCTTCCAACTAATATGTTTGGACTATATGTTATGTGGTGTTCATGTCCGCTCTAATGGCTACACGAATCACATTTAATTTGTCTCATTCATTGACCTAGTCCCCTCCCCCCTTCAATCTCTCAATTTAAAATCTTTTTTTTTTAAAAAAAAAATTGATTTTGATAAAAATTGGTAAAATATATAGTTAAAAAATTGCGGATCTAATGAAATATGTGATTAAATTAACGACTGATTTTTTTATTTAAATTTTAATCAATTTTATAATTGAAATCAAACAAGGACCACGTAATAATGAATGATTCTAATTAAAATGTAATCTAGGCTTATAGGCCAAGATTTGTAATTAATTAATTTATAATGTGTATTAGGGTGTGTGTCACTTCACATGACTTAAAGCAAACTCCACTCAACCTACACTAAGTTTTAAAATGTAGGTAGTGTCACTTGGAATACTAGGAGGGACTTATTGAGTCATACCCACCACATAGTTTGGATTAATTTAATACACTTTGAAACATATCCAAAAAATAGGGATTACAACTTGAAAACTAAGTCACATTAGGGTGTATCTTTTTTTCTTTTTGGATCCTTCCAAAGTAATGGTGGTAAAGGGGAACAAATATGATTAAAATGTTGAATGATGGAATTATGTCTCAAATAATCTTATAGTAAAGGGAACAAAGTTGATTAGAAAGTTAACGCGGTTATATTGTGATAGGATTATGTCAAATAATCTAATCGTAAAATACATATACTAAGCTCCCATTGGTTCAAGTTTCTTGATTAACACATCTTAGTGGGGCTGATTGGCGATTTAGGCAATCTCAAACGATAATATCAATATCACTTCAATCAACAATAAAGAAAGCATGATTAAGGTCCTTAAGAGTGTTTTATATTGGGTGGTGGGAACCATTAACACGAAAACTTATTGTTTAAGGACTTCTCTTGATTAATTAACAGTTGATTGGACATTCCCTCACACACTCTACATGAAATTCTAAAATTATAGGAGCGTGTTCGATAAGAAATTTAAATAATGAATTTATCCATTTTTTTTATTGTTTTGAACTTATCAAGGTATTTCAATGTGGTATCAAAAACAATAAAGATATTGAGTTCAAATCTTCCTACTATCCATCCACTAGTTAAGCTCTTCACGAAGTAATAAAGCCAATCTATACTAAATGGAGCATGTTGAATATGCAATTTCAATAAATAAATTTGTATTAGATTATGCTTCTAGATGAAATAGTTTATTTGTTTATTTCGACCATTTGCCTTAACTCCTCTCTCTCTCTCTCTCTCTCTGGACTTGAGCCTTTCATGTTTGAAACTTTCATGATTTTGATTGAACAAATTTCTGTTTCCCCAGAGGTGTTTTGTTTCAAAATTGTGTACCAACCTAATGAAAATAACCCTAAACAAGGAATTTTTTTCTTCAACGTATGGTCCAACAATGGAAAACATATATGTCCATTTGTACACTTAGAGGAGTAAATCAAACCCACAATTTTAAAATATTCTAAAGTATTTATAAAGTTTTAGAATGAGTACAACTTTTTACTTAGCCACTTATTGCAAGTCTTAACAACTTTATGTAAACTTAAAACCTTAATGAGCACAACCACTTACATTAAAATTAAGTGGCTCACTTCACTACATTTTCTGGGTTTCAAACCAACTTCTTGGGGCCTCTAGCAAGAGATAGTGAGTGAGTGCCCCAAAGTCAAAAGGTAGGTAGATTTAAATGTTTCATCATTAACATTTTTTTCTATTCATATAGGATCCTAATCCATTCCAAAATCTATGTCCACAATTTCAGCTCCTTTGTTTCATTCTTGCACTTGCACATTTGTAATTAATTGACAATCAAGCCTGAAAATGAACTTTATTGATCTATTTAATATTTTTTAAGGTCACATGGTAGTGTGACAAGACACACAAATCATACTTTAACACGTTATAACGACGATTTGAAGAGAATTTACACAAAATACTTTTTAGATCGAATATTCGTCCAAACAATCCCTAATGCACCGAAAACCCAATTTGGTGGATCAAATTGACTTTTTCCTCATATATATAATAATTATGCTTATGTATGTCTTTGTTTTTGAGAAAAAAAAAATGTTCATAATGAATTAAAAAGTGGGTTGTTGATTTTGAATCACTATCGACCACTGACTACTAGTTTGATATAATTACTAATGCAATCAAATATAATAAAACAAAAATGATTAGAAATTAATCCAACGGTCGAAAAGATGAGAAAGTTCGATCCAAAGACAATGAATGTTTGTTTGTTTTATATAGGAAAACTAATTTGACTAAGTTAAAAGAGATGACACTTAAAGGGAAGACATGGTGGGCCATGCCTTGGAGTTATGGTGAAGGCTTGTGAAAAACTCTTTGATTAATTAGTACTATGCTTTCATGGATAATTAATTAGATAATTAATTGTTTCCCTTTCTCTTGTGGTTAGTAAGATTCGAGGAGATCTTTCTCATAGAAAGCGAAGCTTAAAACAATATAAATTTCAACGTCAATCACGCAAACATCCTAAACAATAATTCATCATCAACAAGTAATGGTGGGCTCCATTCTAATTTGTAAACACCTCAACTTTCATTATCTTTCCAACATGTATATACGCATAATTGACGTAGTAAGCACCGATGCCTAATTTATACTAAGCAGCAGATGACGTGACACACTACAATAAGTGACGTGAGATAATGATTAGTTATAAAACTGATATCGATACGTTGAACTCGTCAACTAAATTATAGAAGACACACATGTGATCATTTCTCTTGTCGAGTTTCATCATTTCAAAGTATAAAAAAACATGTCAATAGTAATTAAAAATGAGGGCTTGTGTATTTTCATTTACTTGGCATTTTTTTTTGGACATTTGTGATTATGCTTAACACGCGCATATTTATAAAAATATGTTATCAAATGGTGGGGGATATGATGTAAAGCTGCAGATTAAGAGGGTCAGAGGTACTTACGAGATATTAATGCATTTAAGGTTAGATTTAGTTCGCTTTATATATGTATATTTTCATTAGTATGTATATAATATTTTGAAAAGTTCTAATGCATGGATTTTTATACTCGTAGGTCTTGTTTGACGTCAATTTCTTACAATTTATTTTTCATCAAACTTATTTTTAATCACACGTTCATGATATAAAAATATTTTATCTGATTAAAAGAACTTTTTAAAAGCTTTTAAGACAATGCAAGCGTTGAAATAAGAAAACTTTTAGAAAATAAATTTAAGAGAAGAATTTTCTTTCCACATCGGATCATCAAACCACATTTGCCAAGTTTCACTTGAATTGTGTGTTTTTGTTGTAATAAAAGAACAATGCCGGATAAAAATAGGAATATAACATCTATTATATTAAATTTATAATTAATTGTTACTGTATTGTGATGTCAAACACCAACGGTACTTCATAACATTACTCGTAAAATGAGGGCATAGCTAGCCACATAAGAGTCGACTCAGAATGATACAATATGTGATTCCGCACGTTCCACCACTTCTCCGTTTATTTCCAATACTAATCGTGAAACACCATGAGTAGCACAATGTTGAGTTCCAAACTTCAAAGTGAAATAAAATAATGTAATTATAATAATTTAGAATAATATATAAATATCTTTATTTTTCTCATATATAATTAACAAGAATATTTTAAGAAAAGATATTAATAGATATCGACAGTTATCTGATTGTACTCAAACAATAATATTTCAAAGAAAAAAGCACTTACGAGCAAATATTTCGAGCTTGATTTCACGTCATGTGTTGTCTTTCAAAATTTTTTGTCAAAAGATCTCTTATTTGTGCCTATGTTGGGAGAGAACGTGTCAACTTATCATTGGAAAGCTACACTAAATAATCCCAGTTAAACTTTCTGATTATAGTACTTACCATTTCTAGGTTTAAAGGGTTCCTTATCAGTTTGCGGGGTACACGTTGGATTTCTAGGATTTATTAATTTAATTAATATTGGTTTTCCCCTACTAATATTATTCGGAGCCTATAATCTCAACCAAGAGAAGTGGAGCATGATTTAATCTTTTTGAAATTTTATTAATAAAAAGTTAATTTTCGTTAATGTTGATTATTGATTGTGATTAGATAGTCGTGCAAAGTACAACACTCCCCCCGTCCCATTTATATATGTTGACTTTCCTTATGTTCTTGTCACAATCATATAGTCATGTTTCTTTATTGAGAATATTTTATTTTGTTCGTCTACTAATATATTCATATTTAATTTGCCTAATTATAACCAATTTTTCCTATTTAATCTTGAAATTGTACAAATATAAAGATACATAGTTGTTGAAATCTTTCAATTTCTTTACTACTTCCAATAATAATTTACTATCAGTAGTTGATAATTAAAGACGTCCAAATGTCTTATGAACACATTTCCTATATGCATCCTGGAACACTGCAGCAGACTCATGAATGGTGCGGCGCATAGACTTGCTAGGCACGTATGGAATATTAAAGACATCCAAATATGGTGGCATAACTGTCCCGATTTCATTGAAAATTTTGTTTACCATGACAAACATTGTTGTAATTGGGTTTGAGGTTTATGCCTCTGTTTCAATAAAGCAAAATTTTCTATTAAAAAAAAAAATTGTCAATATTTTGCTACATTTGTACCAATGTTTAATATGGTAATTTGGATTGAGTTAAATGTATCATGTTAATTTAACCTACTAAGCAAGCACTTGCACTTTTTTGTTTCAAAATATTTTCCATATTCCAATTCCCACAAATGGTTTTCACTTCCTAACAAAAAGCAAGAAATTAAGGTTGCAAGAAAATGAATCATTTGATAGTTGAACCAACACTACAAACTTGAATCAATTCTTCACTTCATCAAGTTCTGCTCAACAGCAAAATGAATTCCCATCCTTCCAAATTTTGGCACCCTCGATGCATCTCCAATTCATTCTATGGATTGTCGTCTAGGTGAATGGAAGTTGAAAGTCTTGCTGTTAACCTAATATTGACGTTTAACCAATAGATAATCAAGTCTAATAATTGATCTCTAATGAATTCTATCCACAACTCATCTTTGATTTTTTTTTTTAATAAATAAATATAGAAATAAAATCACATCTAATGATGTACATGAATACACTTAATTCTAATTAAGTGGATCTATCTAACAAAATTTCTAAACCTAGGCAAAACTATTCGCAATAACTTTTTCTCGTTGTCACATCAACTTGATAAAATCCATTGGAAATTATTTTTTTAACACTATTTATTTTTGCTTACATGATATGTATTATTTTCGAGTGAAGCATTTAATGATATTTGAGCAACTTCCCACTTAGTGAGAAAATGAAATATGATGGTGTCAAGAAGACAAGTACAATCTATTGGTGCCCAAGTGTTGTATCTTTGTGCTCATTTTCACGTTTGGCCCTCGTTTGGTTCTCATTATTTTTAAAATACAATTTTTTATCTTATTTTTAATAACACATTTTTCAATAAAATAATATTATACGTAAACTCAAAATTTTTCTTATTTTTTAATTACATATTCATCATCAAAATACTATTTCAAAATGTAATTTGGACAAAACAACGGGACTCGGATGCGTTCTTACTATATCTGCTTCTTGGAATGTACGCAGCCCCCTATCCTATCCTACCCTACCCTACCCACCCCCGCTCCTCTTTATCTCTCCTACACTGTCAAGAAAACTTCAAACTCTTTTAAACTTGTATAAATACCCCCCACATGCAGCAATTATCTTAAACCACCCCTTAATTATATACTCTCTGTCTCTCTCTACAATATTCATACACAAATACATACATATAATTTATATAGCATGGAAGAGTTAGACTATCAAAGCAAACCATGCAATAATAATACAAGTAATGGACGCTTAAAGCTCTTCGGTTTCAACGTAACAGAAGAAGAAGTAGTAGACTCCACTAAAACACCATCAGGTTCGCCGGATTCTGGCGGTTTACCGGCATCCGATGGACGGAAATACGAGTGCCAGTACTGCTGCCGGGAGTTTGCCAATTCACAAGCTCTGGGCGGTCACCAAAATGCCCATAAGAAAGAGAGGCAACAGTTGAAACGTGCACAAATGCAAGCCAGTAGAAACGCTGCAGTGTCCTACATGCGGAACCCTATAATCTCCGCCTTTTCTCCACCGACCCACCTCCTCGCTCCGACAGGCTCTGTGGTGGTTCCTTCCGCTGCGCCTTCGTCCCCGCCGTGGTTATATGTTCCACGCGCCGCGCAACCCTTCCAGGTGTCGCATGGGTGCGTGTTCCCCACATGGTCAACTGGGAGGGGTGTAGGGAACTTATCGTGTACCGTCAGTGTAGGTGAGTCCAGCTTGACAAATATTGGGCCTCAGGTGATCAAGGCCCATAATGGAAGGTTAGATGGACCTTCGTTAAGTAGATTCTCTACTGCAGACGATGGACCCAGTGTAGATGATGGATTTGGGCTCGATTTGCATCTTAGCCTTGCACCAGCCGCGCCGTGACATCAGGTTAGGCTTGGCTTGGCTTAGCTTAGCTTATTCGTCATTGCTTATTTGCTTGAGGATCAGGAGCCTAAGCTGTATTACGCGGCTTGGTAAACCAGCTGGAAAGCCCAAGCCCGTGTAAACTTATCAATTATCCAGATATTGTACATTTTTCAGATTTATTCATTTTTTTTTTCAAGGGAACAAATATTTACTTAGAAAACTGATTATCAAGTAATCAATATGAGTGGAAGCTAGCAATAATTACTTTATTTGGTTAATTTCTTGAAATACGGAATGAAATAATGCATATTTTTTTGCTAAGTTTAAAACAACTAAAAGTGTCGAAATTATTTATTTCTAACTTCTACAAAAGATTACGCGTTTACTTATTTTCTTATAGTAAATTTTAATTTTAAGCTCAGCCAAACATGTTCTACCTTAGGTCTTTATGTTAGAAAAATGAAACAAGAATTGAAAGAGACAAGAAATATGGTAACCTTTTTTTTTTTTTTTTTTTTTAGTTTTTCAGATATACGTATACTCTTTGATCTCAAAGAAATGTACTTGTAATGTGGGACCATATTCACATTCAGACCAATTTTCCTAGTTTTAGGATTGACTTCATTGAAAATGTAATTTGTGTTTTTAGTCAAACTTCATTTTCATTTATTGTCTTCCACGTGTACGTATATGTAACGTTTAGCTAGTGACGAAAATCTAAGAGTAAATGATAAGCAATAACGAAGAAAATTACTTAATAAAAATGTGATTGAATATGATTGAACAAGAATTTTTTTTACCTATTATCTATTTAATATAATTCAATATTGCATATTGCATCCCCAAAAAATGGCACTTTTTTCTACTTTGCATGCCTTTTCATGACAAACATTTTCTAATCAAAATTCTTTGTTCTTTTGCTTAGAAATCTTATCCCCCATGGGGCAATTTTGGAGGGAAAATGTAGAGAAATAAATTTCTCGAGTATGTTTAAGGATTTAAGTGAAATGAATACAAATAAGAAAGATAAGTTAGATGGAATAAGAAGAGAATAATATTAAAAGTAAAACGAATGTAATGTTTAGTTAGTCGAGCTGATCAATCGAGTAGAGAGCCAAAACTAATATTTAAAAAAAATGATAATTTAGTGAAAAGAGGGTTTTTGAGTAAAAAGCTAAACCCTTTCCATTTCAACCCCAAAAAAAGGTCTTTCAAAATGTGAGTGCCACTCTTTATTATTTGTAGTATTTTTATATGGTCTGGTCATCAATTATTAATAATAATCATGACAAAGGGATTCAAATTAGGTTAAATTATTAATTATCAACAAAACACAATAAAGAATTAATTAGTGGTGATTTTTTTTGGATTGGATGCTTTTTGTGTCTTTTGAAGTTTTAATGACAATTGAATAGATATATGTGAATGAAATGAAAGAAGGATTTGTATGCATAATCATAGATTTGAAAACTTGTGCACTTGAATAAAGTTACTCTTCCTATGAACTTTTTGCCATTTGAATATAAACACACAACTTAAAAGTGGCTGGCTAGGACAATAAATCTTCCATCATTTCATGTAATCAATTAAATTAACACCAAGTCCACCATGATATTTTTCATAAATAAACTTTTGAATCTTGCTCAGTTGGATGATATAAATAACAGTATTCTAAAATGCTCGTCTAACCTCGAAACTCGGGCAAAACGTCTCGCTTAGCATCTAGATTTTTTTTTTCCAATTTTAAAACGGTTGAATTTTTTTTTTCCTCTCTTTCATTTTCCCTGGCGCATTTTATTATTATTTTTTATTTTTCAAGTCTTTTATTTGACTTTAACTTTTAAATTTTTTTAAAAAAAAACTTTTCATTTGATTTTATTTCAAGTTTTTAAATTTTTTTATCTATACAAAAGTTAAAAATGACTTTATTTAAATAGTTAAATAATATTAGAGTTATGATGATATCTATATTATGTAATTATGATCTTGAAACTTGTTATTTTATTGTAAACTTCAAAGCATATATAAAATTCTTATAAATTTATTAAGTATGATTTGTCTAGCAGAAAATTGAAACTATGAAAAATATTTTAATTTTTGCATTTCGAAGAATTGAAAATTGTATAATTGATTAATTGTAGAAAGTATTAAGTCAATAAAATATTTTATAATTTTATATGTTTGATATGTATTATTTTAATTTTTAAATAATTTTTTAAATATATTAAAATTTAAAATAATATTACAAAAAAAAAAAAAAAAAAAAAACTCCTTTTTAAGCCCAAGTCTTGCTTTGGCTCGCTTAAACTCGTAAAGTTTGAAATTTTGCCTCCACGCTTTACGCTTCTTAGAACATTGATAAATAGTCGTCTCATGTTCTTTTCGAGAACAGAATTATAGATTATCACATTGTCCAATCATTTGTTAATACCATAATTGATGCTCAGCTATGCAAAATTTGTGACTTTTTAGTAATTAGCTACGAAAATATACCTAACTTTGATACCACTTTAACACATGTTGGGGAAGAGTTTCATATCAAAATGTTAACCTATTAGTCTAATTTTATTATAAATTCATTATCTGCCACATTCCAAATTTTATTTTTCGAAAAAGAATAAGTGTTGCAAATAATTCATCATTGTTAATGGTTTTTTGATAGTAAAACCCTCATTAAATGAAGTTACAAATTTCTCGAGTATGGAGTTCTGTTTACTTAATTCAAAATGCAAAATTTATTAAATATGTGAAAATTGGAAGAAGAAATTAGATGAAGCCAGTCACATGGTGTGTTCCACATCCAAAAATGAAGATGGCACTACGAGAGACCAAAGAAAACATGTTTGTGGATAAATTTAGGCATTGATGATGGGATCAGATCCTACAACTTTGTGGGGTTAATTAGGCAGATTTCATGATCATACTCTTTCAGAGTGTAGATCAAATTGATGTCAATATAATTAATACTTTGTTAGCCGCCCCATTACGACCCCTTCTTTTTTTTTTTTTAAGCAATAAAGTGGGATCTTTTATGACATGAAATTATAACTAAAATTTAGAATTAATTTTGTAAAAGAATTTAACTTCTATAAAAGTTATATCTCCGACTAACACTGACATCACCACAAGAGCTTCATCTCAGATCAGAAGACAGATGTCACGTTTAGCAAACCACGTGGTAGCCTTGCACAGTCAATCAAAGCATCATCATGAAGTGAAGGCAAACCATGAACCTAGGTTCGCTTCGCTGGAGACTAAACGCAAGTTGATACCACCAGCACGATACTCAAAAGGGATTTGCCTCCAAAGTTTCGGCGTGTAGCTAACCCTAGGCCAATTACAAGATAAGCAAAATGACGAACATTCTTTCTTGGAGAAAGCATGTCATTTTTCCTCCCCTCTTAACATCATTATGGCTACAAAGGGATTTGCCCCCAAAGGTTCAACGCGAGTGAATCTAGACTCATCGGAGAGAGGAAATCCCAACCACAGGCCCATTACAGGATAGGCGAAATGAGAAACCTTCCATCTTGGAGAAAGCATGTCCTTTTTCCTCCCCCCCTCTAACGTCATTATGGCTACAGTAGTGGGAGACATTAAAGCATTCGTCAAACTCTATTTTTATTCACAAATTTCCTAAGACTCAACTTTTACCTATTTTTTTAGCAACACATTTCGTAGGATACACAGGCTTGTAAATCATAAATCAGCTTTGACAAACATGTCCTGGATTTGGGGTCTAAATTAATGTTTATGGTTGTTAAGGGCACTATGACAATTCAAATAAAAGGAAAGGAAACCTAATGAATACATGCAATGTAATTTTATCATCATCGTACCTCCTTCATCCATAATATTTTTTTTTTTGGCAATGAGACGACGTGTATTTAAAAGGTATATTCCCACATGCAGTATAATTTATCCTTATACCTTGATAACGATTAACGTAAAGCAAATTATTTATATTTACCAGACCCAGACGGATCCAGGATTGGATTCAAGACCGGGCTACAAATTTTCAAAACGGTCTAATACGCGAAAAAAAATAATTTTACACATGAAAAACTGTTTTAAAAAAAAAAAAAATATTACCTTACCAAAAAAAAAGTTTTTGGGCCTTGGGGGGGGGGGGGGGGGCGCTACAGCCCAGCCCCCCTATATCCGTCTCTGACCAGACCTAATGGATCCGCCCAAAAGAAAACTGTGTTTTCCAACATATTGCCTAATAACGTCTTTAAATCACGACAAACCATTCTTGTTCAATTGCCAGTTTTGTCGGTGATTTGTAGGTCTTCCCTAAATTATTTTTAGTTATTATGCATTTACAAATTATTTTTGTGTTCTATGGGTTTTAGTTTCATCATTAACTTTGAAACAATCAAAAAAACAAATTCTGTCAAATAATAATAATATTTTTCCTTAATAAATATAGTCATGTTTAAATTTCATTTTTCTTAAATTTCAACCGACAATTTTTTCGTTTTTTTAAATACACATTTCATTAATTTTTATGAAAATCTAATTTTTATCCAAATCATACATGTATATTCTAGCTACAATTTTTGTAAGTTACAGAAATACTCTAATAAGAAATCTAAATAATAATATTATATTCACAAAATTTGAACAAATATCTAATACTGGAATTTGATTCTACAAGCTTGTTAGTTTATGAGTTTCGATTTTCTTACTAACCTACGTTTCATCGATAAGTGACAATTTGATTGACAAAATTTTTAAGGAGGAGAGATCTATTGTCCTAGTTCGGCTGCCCACAATTTCAGTGAAGTGTCAAAATTTATGTGTCTCAACGACTTATATAAATTCAATCTTAAATGCATGAGTGTAATCCATTCTCTATCGGGGAGTAAAAGAAGTTGAATTATCTTAAATTTTTGGAGTCATAACCCAGTAAGTAATTATCAAATCTTAATTCTTTACAGTTAAATACATAATTATGATAAAAGTTTCGAATTTCTTTTAACAACAAAATTTATCAAATATTTTCAACTTCTCATGAATTTATTGACAAAAATATAGTCAGTAATTACTTTTAGTTTTCAAGATAACATACTCAGAATAATTTGTCCCTTCTTTTTGTCCTTAGTAAAAGAAATCAGACCGTTGTTCTTTCAAAAAGCCACTTCTTTATTCATTTCGTCTGACAAAATGACATTTTAACAATTTATTCTTTTCATTTCGTTTTACCTATTCTGCCCTTCTCATCAAAAAAAAACATGCTCACGGTACTAGCCAAAAATGAGGGTATAAATGGAACATAGAAATGGTGGGCCACGTGATTTGATAGGAAAATAAATTATACTCCTAACAATTGCGCACAGACAAGGGCCATGTCAACTAGACCATTTCATTCACAGCTTTAAACCATGTCAAACACTGATAAATTACTTCGCTATTAGAAAAGAAAGAAGATTAGATCCAAATTACTTCACAATTCACATAATTATGGTTCTCTTTCATCAACATGCTATACAAACACTTATAAAAGCTTCATTTCCGTATTATATACGATCAGCATATCAGATAAGTTGTCAGGATTCATATATTCATATCAAGAACAGAGTATAACAATTAGTCATAAATTTCCCAAGAAACAAGAGTATATATCCAATGTTTTAAAGGTTCAGTTGTATCGGAGCACTGGGTAAATCTATGGGCATCCAAACATTTATAGGGCCGTAAACACCCATTATGGAACATTTGAAGCTAAGCTACATGTCAAAAAATCTCTAAATGTTACAGAAAGTACATGCATGATCTATAAGTAAGATTTTAACTTACCAGTTAGTAACTCTATCAGCCGTCTAGTGTCTACTGCTCCTTATCGGCTAGCACAACTGATTGACCTTTTCCTGCTGGAGTGACGGGATTTTCTTGTTTAACCAGCTCGCCTGGCTTTTCCTGTTGAACAGAAATATCACGATTTTCTTGTTGGACAGGCACACAAGGCCTCCAAACTGTTTCTTTTCCGACATCCATTAATGCAATTCCCTTAGCACCCAAGTCGCTCCTAATCTGATCACTTTTAGAGAACTCTTTGTTTTTTCGGGCTAGCATCCTCTCCTCAATTAAATGCAAAACATCGTCTTCAGTCAACCCAGCTCTTTTCAAAGCTTTATCTTTTAGTTGCTGCAAAACCTGTATGACAAAATATCCAATATTTTACAGCATCAGAATTGTCAGAGATGTATGACAGTAGTTCTGGAAGTACCTCAGTATAACTTGAACTTGAGAGCAATCCCAGAACATCTAAAACTTCCTTGAGTTGTTTCTCCAGTTCAGCAAGAGACTTTACAGTGGATAGTTGTTGTTTTTTTGGCTGTTTCTTCTGGCAAAATATTAAAAGCACACATTTCAGATGACACTACAAAAAAGAAGTCCGTGTACACACAAGGAAAAGCTGTACAAAAATTGGGGCAAGTTTGGTCTTTATAAAAAAAATAAAAATAAAAACCTACCTTGAGCATGTTTAACGAACTATTTATAAATCTGAGGGATTCTTGTAGAGCAGAATTAAGTATGGTTGGTGTGTGCAAATCGTCAGACAATTTTGCCTCGAACTCTTCATGCAGTTTAGTTATGCATTCTTGGGCAGCAGGGCTGATTTTGCCATTTTTTTCAGCCTCTTCTTTCAATGCCAACAAAGCATCTTCACAGTCTTGTAAGGTCTGTAACAACCACAACCACGCAACAAAACTCTACGTGAAATAAGAGTAAGCCGATTAGTGTGTATAATAAGACTGGAAAAAAAATTCTGAAAATGTAGGCTTCAGTGTATGTGTACATTCATGCATATCGGAGAAAAAACGACTCGTAATTACTGAGCTGGAGTACATTTCATCAGAGCAAGATGTCATCAAGTATATGTAAGGTTAACATTTTGCACATCTCCAATTAAACTATCTTATTAAGTCGGGGAACAATATAAACAGAACGTAAAAGGTAAAAAGTGATCATTACAGATATCATATAGGTTCTGCAATGCCTGAAGACAAAGAGCTAAAAAGATGAAAATACAACAATAACCAGTCTGTTGATCCAAGTTCAACAATACAGTCGCATTTCTAATAAATGTAAAAAATGGATGCAGAATGACATTAAACACAACCTTTTGACCGTCGAAGTTAGACAAATATATTCAATCAACACTTAACTACAAACGCTTAGTGATGAGTGTAATTTTTACACTTATTCGGAATCTAAAATAATGACATTTAATAGTTCTTTTGACAAAATATATTCTAAATTGTTATATTTTATGTTTAATAGGTAAAACTCTTTGAATGGAAAAGAAATTGAAGAAAGGAAGCAAAATTCAAAGTATACGGACTAACTTATATTACGTGAAAAAGTTGAGGATTTGGAAAGCAAGCATTAATTAAGTGGGCCTCAATTTGGATGGACTTTCATTGGGTTAAAAGAATTAAGTTATATATATATACATAGATGACGCTAAAAGGGGGAGCCGAAAAAGAAAAACAGAAGCAGAATATAAACGCGGCGAGGAAAAGAGAGAATACACACGCCAAAAGAAGAAAAAAAAAAAAAACAAGCTGAATTGTGTTTTTCCATAAGAATACACGTGGAGGTTGGCTTGAAATATATATACAAAAAGGACGCACATACCTGACAGTGGAGGTTGGCTGAAACAAAAAGGAAAAGCACAAATTGGTGGCAACATATATATTAAATGCACGCACAGTGGCCGAAACGGAGGCTGGGAATTGAAAACAGAATTAATTTCAGATTTGTTCACGTTTCGTCAATTTTCGACGATGTCATTCCACTTTTGCTTGTTTAATTTCAATATTATGTTAGGCTAGATTTTTACATTGCTAAAGATATAGATGAACCCTTGTTTTGAAACTTTTAGTATTAATTAATTATTTTGACGTTAATTTGTCTGAATGCGTGGATGTTTATTATGATTTAGTTTGTTTTTCAATTAATTGGCCACTAGTTGATTTGTTTGTGAATTTTATTATCATCGAGAGAGGTAATAGAATCGTTAGCACGTATTAATAAACATTGTAAGGTTCGATGGAGGATGAAGATATACCTCTATGCTTTGCATGGTTCATAATGATGTTCTAGTTCGTTAATGCATTTATCATGTTCGTATTTTTCATCGAGAGATAGGAAGGTCGCATGAGGGGAATATATTTAATTGCTATTGAAAGAGGTTTTTAAATAAATTTGGAACTTGACCAACTAACATGATAACAAATTATCAATTTAATTGTTAAACTAAAAATGGATGAACAAGGGGAATTCTAGGTCTTAGCAATGCATATCAAAAATTTAATTCTCTTACGTTAATTTCTAGTATGTAATAATTTAGATATAAATTTATTACAAATTATTATTGCCATTCGATTAAGGTTATCTTAACTTAAACTCGATAAAACACGTAATCCTCGTGGGTTCGACACTTTACACACTACTATATTACTTGATCACGATCCCGTTCACTTGCGGGTTTTCAAACAGTCACTTAGGAGTTAGGATTATCACCTGATATATGTAGAAAACAGCCTCTGATGCAATTTCTAACTGAGTAATCGTGTAATTAACGGGAGACCTGTAGTGGGTTCCCATAAGAAAATGCCTCAATGCGAGTGGATGGTACAGCTTGGTAACCTATAAACATAACTTTAATTAACAGCAATGCTCCAAAGAAGATAAATTGTAAATCCAGAGTATAAACAGAAAATTGCTTTAATTGGCACCTTTTACCTCACGAATGGTGAAGAAGTTTCCAAGTGATTTTGACATTTTCTCATCATTTGCAGTGACAAAACCATTATGTATCCAGTAACTGACATTGCTTTTGGCACAAGCAGCACAGCTCTGAGCAATCTCATTTTCATGATGGGGAAATATCAAATCCATCCCACCACCATGAATATCAAATGAGTGTGTCAAATAATGAGCACTCATTGCACTGCACTCCATGTGCCATCCCGGTCTTCCAGGACCCCAGGGACTGTCCCAGTTTGGTTCACCGGGCTTAGCAGCCTGTAAGGAAAATGAAAGGTGAAAGATTTACATGAGGTAATTCAGTAAATACTAAGAAAGTGATTTTGGCAAGCCTTTTTCACCTTCCACAGTGCAAAATCAGCAGGATTTCGCTTTCTCTCATCAACGGCAACACGTTCCCCAGCTCTATTATCTTCTAGCCTCCGCCCCGATAAACGACCATAATTTGGGAAATCATCAACAGAGAAGTAAACATCACCCTCAACAACATAAGCGAAACCATTACTGATAATCTGCAGATTAGACCAAGTTTCAGAAATAATTGATAATGAACCCAAAAGAAAGGATAGCAAACACAAAAAATTCTTCTTTCATATTTCTCAATATGGTCTAAAAACCTATGCTGCCTGCTCCTTAACATCTTGATGAAAAGAGAGAACGAAAGGAGATCTTTATTTCAAATATGAAAATTGTACTAAATAATATAATTAAACAAAACAAACAGTAATATCATGATGTACAACATTAGAACCGTGTCAAACATGTGTGCTTCAGATTAAATAAGAAATACTGCTCTAATAAATAACATACGGCTATTCAATTAATAACGACGTTAACAAAAAGCTCATGCTGATTTTTACAGTCACGAGCATGCTGGTGAACATATATACAGAAAACAAGAAAACAGAGATCTTATTCAAGATTTAGAAGATTACTGAAGTTCTTCAAAAATGAAAGGTGCTTTAAAGGAAGCAAAGAACCTGAGCTATCATTTCCTTGATTTGCTCCATATGTTCAGTCACACGTGGCTGATGGGTGGGAACAAGGCACTGGATATCAGCCATGTCAGCAAGGAATTCTTCACAAAACCGAGCACTCAAAGCTTTTGGATCCTCCCCAAGCTCATTTGCTCTACGAATAATCTGGAAAATCTATCGATTAAAACCGCAATAAAATTTTTACAGTTTACTTGTTCCAAGTTATGGTAGAACAATGAGCAAGAAGTGCGTGTCAAAGATGAATGTTATTGATTAGCTTCCACCAATCTTTTGGCTAGTAGATTATTCAGTGATAAACTAAAACTAGATTACACGGGGCATCAAGCAACAACCAACCTTTCCTTTGTTTAGAGAGAACTAATGATCACAACCAGAAAAAGATTGCAACTTTTGGACCTTCAGCACAACCACGACATCTGCGATATGGCTGTTGGTCACTCTAATTTTACTACGGTTACTGCGATAGGACATCGAAATTCAATATCCAAAAAACACATATATTGTGTTTAAGTGGATTTAGTGAGATAGCCCATATATGGTGGGCCCACATATCCCTTAAATGGAAAACCAGTAGTGTTCCGTAGATATTGATTCAGCGCCAAACATGCTGAAGACTGGCATAGATTTATATCCTTGAACATTCCATTCATAGGGAAGTTTAGAAGTAATAATGGGCTACAGAAGAAGAAAATAGCTGAGTGAATAAAATGATTTCAACACTTGAATTCATCCAATTCAATCAAATTAACATGAATCTGGTTAATAAAAATGATAAGGTGCTGATTAGAATGGGAGATATGGAACAGTTCCAACTTCAACAGCTGCAAAAGATATCCCAACTGCCATACAGTTAATGATGAACAACCATAATTTACAAGTTGTATTTACGCCTCACAACTTCTTTTTTTTGATAGATACTCAAGAAATTTCATTGATCAAAAAGAATACACAGCGAGTGTATAATCAGTTTAAACAAAGAAAAGATATAAAGTTAGACAGCCCCTTTATAGGATTGCTAGTTGCTGCATTAAACCAAGTATACAAAGTCAAAAAAAAAAAATTCTCTAAGTTGATCTGTGGTCCGTATTTGGTTTTCAAAACATCGGTTGTTCCTTTCCCTCTACACACACCAGACAATGCATCCCGAGATAAGATTCCAAACTAGCTTGTTATTCTTATCACGAAACAACACATCCTCCATACATTTAAGCAACACCCAATCTATATACTGAGAAGCTAGAATACTATTCCTCAGCCAACGGACACCGTCACAGTGAATGAACAAGTGGTCATGGGTTTCCCCATCACTCCTACGCATATAGCACCACTCGATAAGATAAAAGCCTTTTTCGGAGATTATCCATCGTTAATGCATGTCCCCTCACAACCATCCACAATAAAAATGCCACCCGTGGGGGCAATTTGCAATGCCACACCATTTTCATGGGAAATGAACTCTCCACAGAGCCCAAGAAAGATCTAAAATAAAAACGGACTGAAAAAATACCATTATGAGCCAGCTTCTATCGGCTACGATCATCCTCTCCTACCCTAATTTGCACCTCATACAAATCCGCTAGAAACAATGCATAGTCGTCCAATTCACATTCCTGCAGAGTCCTCTGAAAAGTGATATTCCAACTGTAACTCTCATTGTGGAGGGCTAAAACTTCATTCACCATAGCAGAAGGCATCATAGTAATGCGATGTAAGGAAGGAAACCCCAACTTTAGTGGTAAATCTCCATACCAACAATCATCTCAAAATCTGATATTAGTACCATTCTCCACCACAAAAGTCAAGCTATTCTGAAAGTCATTCCATTCTCGTCGAATATACCTCCATAGACTCACCTCGTAAGACCCACGACCTTCACCCGAACACCATCCCCCTCCATCACGCCATACTTTGCCACAATGATTTCTCTCCAAAAACTCTCCATCTCCACACCAAATCGCTACAGCCATTTGCCTAATAATGTCTTATTAAACAAAGTAAGCCTCCTCAATTCGAGGTCCCCCATTTAACCAAATGAAATTTCCTCTCCTCTCCCAACCCTGCCCAAAGAAATTTCCTCTAAATCCTCTCTAATCTGTTAGCCACTGCAGCAAGAATAGGAAACAGTGACATAAAATAAGTAGGGATATTCGATAGCGTAGATTTATTAAGAGTCAAACGGCCACCCTTTGAGAGATACATACGCTTCCACTCAGCTCACCTCATTTCTACCCTCTCCACAATAGTATTCCAAATATTAATACTTTTAAACCGTGCCCTTAAAGGGAGTCCGAGATATGACATAGATAACTGTGCAACCCTACAACCCAATATAATAGCAAGTTCCTCCACATTAGTGACCTCCCCTACTGGAATAACCTCAGATTTCCCCATATTAACCTTCAATCCTGACACTGCTTTAAAACATAAGAGCAACCTGCGTAAATTCCTGACTTGCTCCTCAACTGCAGCACAAAAAATCAGCATGTTATCTGCAAATGACAAGTGGGACACCTGCAGTTGACCAACCGTAAATCCCTGTAAGCAGATTCTCCCGCCTCGCTTTCTCGAGCATCTTACTGAGGGCCTCCATTACAATTACAAACAATAATGGAGACAATGAATCCCCTTGCATAAATCCTCTGCTACTCCGAAAGTAACCCTCGAGGGTACCGTTGACCAAAACTGAAAATGAAACAATAGAGATACAGAATTGAATCCACTTGCACCACTTATCCCGAAATCCACATCTCCTAAACATATACAAAATGAGCCTCCAATTCATGCGATCATAAGCTTTCTCAATATCGAGCTTTAATAGCATCCCTGGGACCCATCGGCACAGTCTTGAGTCAATACATTCATTCGCTATCAGTACAGAATCCAAAATCTGACGACCTTTCACGAAAGTATTCTGAAACTTAGACACCACTTTCCCTAACACCTCTTTGAGTTTATTTGCCAAAACTTTTGCCATAATCTTGTAAATCCTACTAACCAAGCCAATAGGGTGAAAATCCTTGATATCAGTCGCTCCCAATTTCTTAGAAATCAGCACAATAAATGTTGCATTAGAACTTTTCAGAAACCTACCACGCTCAAAAAAGTAAGTGAAAACATCAATAATATTCTGTTGCACCACCTCCCAACATGCTTTATAAAATGAGAACAAGAATCCGTCCAATTCTGGAGCCTTATCATCATTCATACTAAACACGACCTCCTTAATTTCATCCTCCCTAAATGGTCTTTCCATCCAACCGGCATCCTCCTCCGTAATAGTAGAAAACTACAATCCCTCCAACTCTGGCCTCCACCCAAACTGCTCCCGATATAGGTTTTGATAAAAGTTTACCATATGGGTCTCAATATCATGTGGATCCTCAAAAGTAACCTCATCTATCTCCAACATTGTAACAGAATTGTTCCACATATTGGAATTGGCGACCCTATGGAAAAACTTAGTGCATTTATCTCCTTCTTTCAACCACGTGACCCTGGATTTCTGTCGCCAAGCAATCTCCTCCAGAACATCTTGCCTGAGATGCCTGCTCCGATTCGAGTGACGATGCTAGGGTTTCCCCCCCGGGGCCCCCGCTTGTGTGGGTGGATTATGTGGCGTGAGGCCACTAGGGGTCGGTACCTCTATGCCGTCGCCGACCGGAGTCGGTGATTGTTGGGTGGTGGGTGGTTGTATGGGTGGTGTTTGGATTTTGGGTAGTGATGGGCAGGGCTCCATCACGAGTCGCGGTTATTTTTCCAAACAAACATTTTTTTATTCACATTTCCCTCACAACTTCTCAAGCCCACACAGAAAATAAGTTTTTCTTGCACGTATGGCCAAACTCAGTATACATGTAGCCTTATGATCATGCATGCGTATTTGATAATAAAAAGTCCCACTTTTTATTGATATAAATTTGAGAAAGTAAGGCATTGAATTTTAACAATGTTCAACATGAAATCCACCATGCCAGAATGCTCCCTTGCCAGACTCTAGATTTATGTTCGGTTAAATTTTATGAAATATTTATAAGATCTTTGCTTTCATTACATAAATATAGTCCGGGTCATGTTATTTATATTGTTTTCCCTTCTATTTTATCTCAGGGTTTTAAGGAACTATTTATTTTTTTTCTTTTTTTTTTTAATAATATTTGAAATGAACAGGATAGTGTACATCTAATTATTGAAGTTATTTCAATTATTGACAAAACGAATTCCTAAAGGACTTCTCACCTTGTCGTCAACATCGGTGAAATTGCGGACATAGACAACCTCATAGCCGATATATTTTAGATATCTGCAGCATTCCAAATAAAAAAATATTTTTCACATGGAATAATTGAGAAAAAAAAAAAAACAAGGAACATAGGCAAGAGATCAGGGAAAAACATACATCACTAGATAACATAATCTTTCCTATATATGTTAGTTTAACACTGGAACCAAACAATTAACACTACAGTTGAAACGATGGCTGATATTTGCAAACAAAACAGACTTGAACTACTCAACATAATAGCCAATGGAAGCATTGCAGAATTTTCTTTTAAGGTGATTACTGTTTATTGTAGCAAATTACTCAACATAATGGAGATAGAAGCAGATTTACTTCAGTCAACTGTACGCTTCTCAAGAGATTTTTGTAGTTCATCGATTACAATTACGATTACTTAACATAATTATTTGCATGCTGTAATGAGTGAAAGGTAACACAAGTTGTTAGAGACACATATCACAAATAAACTCTATTCGGTTGAGTTAGACCTGGAACTTGTGAAATTTGTACTGCTTACAGCATCTAGGAGCATTGCATCATATACTAAAATATGATTTTCTAACCACAAACAAATAATTTTACTAGGCTGTAAGCTTCATGGTTAGCTTAGATGGATAAATGTACCACCAAAGCACACAGGAATAGTTTCCAGAATTCATCTTATTTCGGATCTTTATGTTCTTAATGTGATCAAGCCACTGGGCATTACAAAACAAGTAGCGTCATAGGATCAAGTTTGTTGGGAATATATTGATGACATGGACTTAATGCAACTAATAAAAGAGTAACAACGGCCATGAAAAAGAGAAGTTTGTTAGATGATGAAAGCCATGAATTTTACTTGAGATGTTGGGTTAGTTACATTAACAGGAAACTTCTCCAAGAAGATATAAAGACCACGTGGATTTAGTAAGTTGATAGATGATACCATCAATGTTAACACTAAACAAAACAGAAAACTAAACAACGGCCAATTCCATATGAAAAAGGGGCCGCCTATGATAATATAAAATGGGAAATAGATATTGAGATCATATAGCAAAGATGCACAATATATCTAACCCCTTCTCCACCACTCACTTTTATCTATTTATAAACAAAATCATTTATAAGCACTTTCAAACCAAGCTTTAAATAAGCTGCCTCGTGTGCCATGCTACCGGTTTTGAGTTGAAGGAAATATTTGAATCTACTTATTGAGCTAATACAACAGGAACTCCTATCGTTATAAGAAAATATAAAAACCCTGAGGGGTAGCTCAATTGGTCAGGCATTGGGTTTGCTTCCCAATGGTCACCAGTTCAAGTCCCCTCAGAGCCACTGAGGTGAAAAACGGCTGTAAACTTCAGGGCCTCGTGGGATTAGTCGAGGTGCGCGCAAGTTGGCCCAGACATCCACGGTTATCAAAAAAATATATATATAAAAAGAAATATTTTTCTGAATATAACTTTGGTGATACATTATACATATTAACGCCAATACTGTCCAATTAATTAGTAAAGCCTACAAGAACTACAAATCCATCAGTGAGCTATGACCTCATTTGAAGAATTCTTTGACTTTACCTGATTTCTGTCTTCACTCCTGTTTTAGAAGAAAAAAGTGCTATGAGTTGCTCAATTAAAATAATGTATTCGGTCATTCAGTGTACAAAAATGGCCAGCCTTTCCAAAATATTGACATAACTAGTAGGATCTTATAACACTCAAATATATTACTCCACAATATAACTCCTGATGCAATGCCTGTGGTTTGTACTAGTTATTTGCTGAACAGGCAAATTATTTCAGATTCCCTGTCATTTATCATCATAAGCAACAATGATGTACAAATTTCAATTTAAAAAGGTTCAAACATTTACTAAGTCAAATATTCCCTGTAACAACTTTAGCTTACGGCTGAAATGATTCAATGTAGCATGCAGAGAACTGAACCAAGAATTCTCTTTCTTCTTCATCAATAGAATCATCGGGGAAGTATCATGATCGTCCAATCAGAAGGGTCTCCTTTTTTTCGAATGAAAAATGAACAATTTTAAGACCTATTGATTCTAACAACTTGATTGATCGGTTACATTTTTCACCGGATCTCCTCTTATAGATAGACTCAAAAACCGATTAGGGTATTTTTTATTTTTTTGCCTATACGTTCTTTTCTTTTTATTTTTTTAGTCGAGTCAAAAAATATTCGAGTAACAAAGTATGAACTACCTCCTTTCGAAGCCACACAAAAGACCTGGATTCCAAGTTTTACTGCCCCTCATTAATGAAAATTGTGCTAGTATTGGAACTTTGATCAAAAAGTAAATCCGTTCCAACACATGAGGGAGCGCATTGAAGATGGATGTTGATACGGGAAAATATCGATAGACCCGAGCTTGACCTACCGACCCGAACTCTGGGCCCGATCTTGGCCTACTCCAACTGGGCTGATTCTGGGGTCGGGTCCATTATGAGGTCGGGCCTAGGAGTACTAGTCCTATTTAAGTACAAACCCCTAGTTCATTACACATTTTACTCTAACACAAATTGAGCACTTCTAACACAATACAAGCACCTAAAATAACTAGAACTACAGGAAGTTTAGTCCTTCCAGGACTCCTCCTCCAACATCCATAAATACATAACATAGCCTCATTATTAAGGTAGGTTTTTATATAATATTCCAATATACAGTTTTTTACATAATTCCTCTCTCTGACTTAAGCATCGGAGGGGCGACGAGGACACACCTCGATGCCTTTGTTTCAGGTATTGGAGATCGGATCTGGCGAAACTTTTCCATCTGGCTCGGGTTGGCCCAGGTACGAATTTTGGCATCATCATTGGCGCCGTCTGTGGGAAACGCTACCAAAAGTCATGATAAATACATGTTAATGCACGTCTTCGTCCGAGTTACGCGTCCTCAGGAACAAGAACAAAAAAAAAATCCACTCCCAGAAGGGCCAAAACTCTTTCTCTTCCTCTATGTTGGCTCTCTGTTTGTTTCTTCACCATTCCAAAAGCGAGAAAAAAAAAACAGTAGAGAGAGACAATGTGACTGAAGTCCACACCACCCATCGTTCTAAACCCAAGCCGCCGCCATCACCACCAGGCACCAACTCCTTTACCTCTCCATAAACTCTTCACTTTGTGCTGCTCCAACACTTCACTTCATTGATCTTTTTATCACTTTTTTTCAATTCTTGCTGGGCACCTCTGATTTTTCCTAGTGGGAAACCCAGCAAGCACCAATACTGGGGATGCTATAATTAATCAGCAAACCATAATCCTCTTCGAATAAGGAATCCCAGACCTTCGATTTTTCAGATTTTTGTTTACTGAAGGCTTAAGAACACTTAAAAAATTATTGCTATTGTGTCTAAGATGGTTGTGTTGAGAGATATAGCTGAGGAATTATGTGATGGAGAGGTTCGGGCCACAAATGGATACGGGTCAATTCAACATCAACAATCATCCAAGATCTCGTGGGAAATCAAAGAAATTGCCGGGCAACAAGCGGCATGTAGCTTCATATCTAATGACCCTAAGAGGCTATCCAGTGGATTAAAGAAT
This sequence comes from Fraxinus excelsior, assembly GCA_019097785.1. NCBI lineage: Eukaryota > Viridiplantae > Streptophyta > Magnoliopsida > Lamiales > Oleaceae > Fraxinus > Fraxinus excelsior. The sequence goes on from CM032640.1 coordinate 2,728,938, forward strand.
GGAAACTTTGGTTTGGGGGCCCTGATTAATTGACGGGATGTGTTGAAATAATGCAAGCAGATTTTGACTAAATTAATGGGTGGATTTTCAATAAAACCTGTTGATGCAGTTGCCTCGGATTTCTCGATTATCATCACATTATTAAGCTGGATCTGGGGAGGACCGATCAGGTCCATGGTTTGGCAGGGCAGCCATTAGCGCAATTTGAGGAATTGTTTGGGCTGATTCAAGCAAAAGATTGATCGTTTTTATATGCAAAGTAGAGAAAGAGAATTCCAAGCATTCTGGGCACGTGGTTGGAAAAGTCGGCTCCCCGTTAGTAAGGTACCTAGCGAGTATTTTAAATTCAAAATTGTATGAAACCAATTAAAATGGTCACTGAAATCTATTGGCATATTTTATTATCATTAACTTGCAAAAATGATTTAGCATCCAGTGAATACCTATTGGTGCTATCTATGATAGACCCCCACCTCCAATACAAGTTGTTATCCATTCACTATTCTAGAGTATTCCATAGTTAGTTAGCAAAAGGGTAAAAAGGTAATAGACATTAGTCGATTCTCTATAAATGTAATAAGGGGGGAGCTGGGGAATGCATGCAAAATATTGAGTATTGGTTTATCCAATTAGGAGAGATCCAGCCTCTCGAATGCTTGGAATTGATCTTTCTATTTCTGTTTCATTTACACAATTAATATACATTCATTCCAGTATACAATCCACTACAGAGATTATATTTCATAAATCTACAGCTTTAGATCTACAAAATTCCAATTACAACATCTGTTGCCTAACTACTCTATCAATAGCAGATCCACAGGTCCAAGATATCAGCTATTCAGCAGTCCAGGAGAGAAAGAAGCCTTTGCAGGAGCAGCAGAAACTGAGAATCCTATCAATTGGTATCAGAGCATCGATCTGAGGGCAATGGCAAGAGGTTATGGATTGGATTCGGTAGGTAGACTAGATATAGAAATATTCTACGATGGCGATCCAGATTGGTGGCTGGGGAAAGCGGATGAAATTTTTGCAAGGAACCAATTGTCAGAGACGCAAAAAGTGGAAGCAGCTACGGCATGTTGGTTGGGTGAAGCTTGGGATTGGTTTCAAAAGGTCGATCAACAACGGACCGTGCTAACTTGGAGAGAATTGAAAGGCTTGATGATCGACAGATTTCGACCATCTCAGGAGGGACATCAATTAGAGGTACAGGAAGATCTGAAATCGAAAATTATAAAGGCGATGACTAACATGATGGAGAAGTTCGATTCCATGATAGAAAAAAAGCGACGAGCAGTGGTGGGAAAAGGTCCAGCAACGGCATCGCCCGAAACCATATTCAATTATGAAAATGTGTCGAAATCAGATGAAATTGGGGCGATTTCTGAAAGCCATAAACTGGACAGATGTGAAATTATATTAGCTGGAGTGTTGGAGGGGAATTTTACCAATTGTGAAACTCCACCCAAGATGGAGGAAGTTGGCGCATGTGATGGTGGTTCGTCCCACCAAGATAAACCAGGGAAAGCTGAGCTTGCAGGCCCAAAACTCTTCAAACCCGGAATAAGCGATGAAGAAGAGAAGAGGTCAGGACATTTTGCGAAGGAAATCTGGGTGAATGAGATGGAAACCACGATGAAGAAACAAGAAGGGACTGGGTTGATTAAGGCAGACTTTAATTTAGAAAAACCTATGGGCTATGATTTGAATTTGGGCCAAAGAGTAGAAGATCAAAACAAGAAATCCTTGAAGCAGGCCCAATGCCTGGATAAGAATGAATTAGTGAAGAAAGCCCATTTAAACTTTAGCCCATCTAGATCCAAAATTAATACAGATAACCCAAGCCCAAAAATCCCCAACTTCCCTGCCCACACACATAACCCAGCTGACCAGGCACCACGACAAACAAACCCAATCAACACCATCACTTCCAAAATTTTCCCCAAATGGAAGGAAGCAGGAGTAAATAGCCGCCTTGCGCAACGCCGGAGGAGCCGGACAGGAAGGAAAAGGAGGTCCCCGTTCAACCATTTCAGGAGGGCGAATTTTCTGGCAAATACCGATGGGATTTGGAGATTCCGATGGAGAAGAGCGAGATGATGGTGCAGGCGTTGGAAGGACAGGAACGAAAATGGAAGGAGAAAGGTGTTGCCGTCACTTCACCAGATTCCACCATTATCTCTCAAATTACGTTAAAACTCCATGAGAAAGAGGTTTCTCTGTTGCCATCGTCGAAGGCGGAAAAGCTGAAGTGGGCAGTGGAAGGGAATGGACTGGCCGTTACTTTGCCGGAAACCACTTACGCATTTGAATTACCACCTCAATCGAATGAAATCTGGGTAAATAGAGTCACCCGAAATCGACCTGAGGTAACCATCGACGACTGGAAATCAATTGAAATCTTACCATCACCACCGCCGGAGGATGAGAAGAGATGGGAGCATGTTGTGGAGAGGGTACATGGGAATCGGCTAAATCACGAAAAGTGGAAAGGGAAATTACTAGAGTGGATGGGTTTAGATTTTGGCGAGAAGGTGGCCCAACAAATAGAATACAACTTGTCACTTAATCAAGAACAAGGAAGATTGAGCCTAAATAAAGTGGATGGCCCAACAACTAATTATAATTCTAGACCCTATCAAATTTCATCTTCAAGCCCAAGCTATGTGCAATCAAATATAAAAAGTTACCAAACAAGGAAGGAGGTCCGATTGGGTTGGGTCGAGGGTGGTAAAGGTGCAAAAAATTTTAACATCGACAACAGTGAAGAGATTGGGAATAAGCTGGGATTTGTTATTAATGCGAGGTTTGGATTAACAACGCAAAAGACTATAAAAGGGCGGATTACACGACAAGAGGTCCAGATTGTGGTCGGTGGTGGGGCTGCTCACCATTGTATTTCGATTAGCCGGGTTCATGTTTTGGAAAAAAAGCAATGGGGTGCGACGGGTTATGGCGTTTTAATTGACAAGATACTACTTGTAGTTAATGGATCTACCAACTTTTTTGGATTGAAATATCCGTTTTCTGCTCAGGTCGTGACAGGCATTGCAAAGGAAATGGTGTGGCTGCATGATGAAGTGAACTCCACCTCCACCTTGAGGACAAGGTGGATTTTGGGGCGGCGGGTAGTGATAGACCCCTACCTCCAATACAAGTTGTTATCCATTCACTATTCTAGAGTATTCCATAGTTAGTTAGCAAAAGGGTAAAAAGGTAATAGACATTAGTCGATTCTCTATAAATGTAATAAGGGGGGAGCTGGGGAATGCATGCAAAATATTGAGTATTGGTTTATCCAATTAGGAGAGATCCAGCCTCTCGAATGCTTGGAATTGATCTTTCTATTTCTGTTTCATTTACACAATTAATATACATTCATTCCAGTATACAATCCACTACAGAGATTATATTCCATAAATCTACAGCTTTAGATCTACAAAATTCCAATTACAACATCTGTTGCCTAACTACTCTATCAATAGCAGATCCACAGGTCCAAGATATCAGCTATTCAGCAGTCCAGGAGAGAAAGAAGCCTTTGCAGGAGCAGCAGAAACTGAGAATCCTATCAGCTATCTATGTGGATACCCATATTTTGCAAATTTTTATTCACGTTTAAGGAGTTGGATGCTTCAAAATTATTTTCTCGCATGTTAATTATTAAACAACCTTTGCCAATCGATTTCTTCAGACATTCAAGCAATTTTCCATGTCAAATATTTTGCAGAATTTTTTTAAATTAATTTTATTGCTGGAAATAAATTATCATAGATAATTGCGCTATATATTTTAAATGGTCGGTGGCATACACCATATATTTAGCAAAATGCATTGTTTAGGTTTCTCTTATTTTAAGACTTCATTTATCATCCCAGTTGCTGTAGACGAGTCCTAGCTCGTGATTTTCTTATTATTGAAGTCTTAACTCATGACTTTTTTATTATTCGTGATTTTTTCATTATTGAATGCGACCTTAGCTCGTGGATTTCTTATTATCAGACACAAAAAGCATTGTCCAAAAAGCCATGTAGGGCCCCTCATGGCAAACAAGCCATGAGCACTCTCCGAGACATGCTACGGGCATGGTCTCCCAAAAAGCCCTGTAGGGCCCCTCATGACAAACAAGCCATGAGCTCTTCGAGACATGCTACGGGCATGATCTCCCAACAAGCCCTGTTGGGCCACAAGCCCCGTCGGGCCCTTACGGCATGATGCGAGCGATCACCTCAAAACATGCCATGAGCACTCTCTGAGACATGCTACGGGCATGATCTCGCCAAAGCCCTGTCACGCGCAGGCAGCTCCGAGACATGCTACGGGCATGATCTCGCCAAAGCCCTGTCACGCGCAGGCAGCTCCGAGACATGCTACGGGCATGATCTCGCCAAAGCCCTGTCACGCGCAGGCAGCTCCGAGACATGCTACGGGCATGATCTCGCCAAAGCCCTGTCACGCGCAGGCAACTGCGAGACATGCTACGGGCATGATCTCGCCAAAGCCCTGTCACGCGCAGGCAGCTGCGAGACATGCTACGGGCATGATCTCGCCAAAGCCCTGTCACGCGCAGGCAGGCAACTTCGAGACATGCTACGGGCATGATTTTCGAGACATGCTACGGGCATGATCTCACCAAAGCTCTGTCACGCGCAGGCAGCTCCGAGACATGCTACGGGCATGATCTCGCCAAAGCCATGTCACGCACAGGCAACTTCGAGACATGCTACGGGCATGATCTCACCAAAGCTCTGTCACGCACAGGCAACTGCGAGACATGCTATGGGCATGATCTCACCAAAGCTCTGTCACGCGCAGGCAACTTCGAGACATGCTACGGGCATGATCTCACTGAAGCCCTGTCACGCGCAGGCAACTCCGAGACATGCTATGGGCATGATCTCACCAAAGCCCTGTCATGCGCAGGTAACTTCGAGACATGCTACGAGCATTATCTCACCAAAGTCTTGCCACAAGCAAGTACCACAAAACTTTGTTCTGTGCAAGCATCATTGCGAACACCTCCTACATTCATGAAAAATTAGTCCTAAAAATCATCAAGCAAAATGATCGATCTTAAAAGCCCCAGACTTTCTTTCCTAGATCTATGTATTCGGGGGCCTATCAACACATTAATCTAGCAGCTCGAGCTACTTGGCCAAAACATGGCCTTGTAACACGTCTCGAGCTCCTTCCATATAACTCGAGTTACTTAGCCAAAACATGGCCTTGTAACACGTCTCGAGTTCCTTCAACATCACTCGAGCTACATAGTCAAAACCGGCCTAGTAACACGTCTCGAAGTGATTAAACAAACAACACTTGAGCTACTTGGCCTAAAAATGGAAAAGTAAAACGCTTGAGCTATCTCTTACAAGTACTCGAGATACTAGGCCAAAAATTGACCAAGTAAAACGCTCGAATTGATTTCAAAACTCAAACTACTTGGTCAAAAGGGACAAGTAACATGCTCGAACTCATTATCAAGCTTATTGGCCAAAAATTGGCCAGGTAACAAGCTCGAATTACTTATTTAATACAAAACTCGAGCTTATTAGCCAAAAATTGGCTAAGTAACGAGCTCGAGCTACATACAAATTACAAATCGCACAAAGACTTAAGTTTGTTGCACCTCTTTGCATCTCACCTCACAGCTGAAGCATGTAGCTGCGACCTGGATGCACGGGGGCCTGTGATACGGGAAAATATCGATAGACCCGAGCTTGACCTACCGACCCGAACTCTGGGCCCGATCTTGGCCTACTCCAACTGGGCTGATTCTGGGGTCGGGTCCATTATGAGGTCGGGCCTAGGAGTACTAGTCCTATTTAAGTACAAACCCCTAGTTCATTACACATTTTACTCTAACACAAATTGAGCACTTCTAACACAATACAAGCACCTAAAATAACTAGAACTACAGGAAGTTTAGTCCTTCCAGGACTCCTCCTCCAACATCCATAAATACATAATATAGCCTCATTATTAAGGTAGGTTTTTATATAATATTCCAATATACAGTTTTTTACATAATTCCTCTCTCTGACTTAAGCATCGGAGGGGCGACGAGGACACACCTCGATGCCTTTGTTTCAGGTATTGGAGATCGGATCTGGCGAAACTTTTCCATCTGGCTCGGGTTGGCCCAGGTACGAATTTTGGCATCATCAGATGTAAATGAGCATATGCATATATGCGAATGTGATTATTGTAAATGTAATCGTATAAAAGGGTTAAAGCCCTAACCATTTCTTAAATTTCATTTCACTCCAGGCATAGAAATACCATATATCCAACCCGATATGAACCAATATCCCAACTTTTTACATATACTGAAAATCTATTTAATTCGAAATTCCCAAATCCTCTCTCTCTCTCCTGCAGATTCCCCAAGCACATAAGAACCATAATATCTTCTAGGTCCCTCGATAAAGGAATTCCTAAATACTCATTCTAGATAAAAAGAACAACAAATTTTGATTTCACAATAAACATAAGTGCACGCACGCGCGTATACCTGTAAAGTACGTCGAATGCCACATAGGCGCGGGCATGACCGATGTGGCTGAGGTCGTAGGAGGTGACGCCGCAGACGTACATTCCCACGTTACCCTCGACTATTGGCCTGAACACCTCCTTTTGCTTTGTCATACTGTTATACAACTGAAATTCCTTCATTTCCTTCGCCATTTTTCTAGAATCAAAAGAAAATCAGAACCGATTTCTCGTTGGTCGAATCAATCTCGGCTTAAAGCTTTAAGGCTGTCTTTGCTCTGGCAGCACAGAGATAGTGTTTATTGTGTATGTATACGCGCGTGCAATATTTTGATAAATATGACATTTTTTTTTTATTAAAAAGTTGTGAATTATGCACGCCCCTCATCGGTGACAGCCCCTTCACGTCTGAGTAGAGCCCGCGATTTTTAGTACATCATGGGTGATAGCCTCCTCTCATGAGGGGTGAGCTCGCAATTTTAAAATAGTTTTAATGAATTTTGTAGGATAATGTATTTTGAAATATTTTTATTTTATTTTTATTTTTTTGGAAAATATATGGTTAAAAAATAAGGAAAAATTTTGAATTTATGTATAATATTATTTTATTGAAATTTGTGTGATTAAAATAAAGAGAGGGAAAAATATATTATCCTAAAAATTGTAATGAAGACCAAACATGGGCTAAATTTACCTATTGGCTTAATCGCACAAAACGTCTCTACGTTTGGTATGTAGTGTGCAAAACATCCATACATATCAATTTCATTGCGGAAAACTTCATTTTCATCTATTTTTTAACGTAAAATGACCAATATACCCTTCTATATAAATAAAACAAAAATAAAGAAAAATAAAGAATAAATTACAATCTTACTCCTAAACTTTTTAAAAAATGCAAATGAGTCCAAAATTTATGAAAACTATAAAAATACAAAATAATATTTTCTATAAAGATTTCAAAGTAATCATTTGTTAATTGCAAGCAAACTCCAAAAATTCTGAAATTGCAAAGAAAGCTTGTGTCTCCAATTATGAGACCTAGCACTGAATATCAACGATTCAACAGTTTGAAATCCAATCAAAAGTTTTTCTTATTTATCCGAGCGAGTCTGAGGTTGAGTCAACCCGTGAGAATAGCCCGGCTCCAGCGAGTCCTTCCCTTAGTTGAAACATTGAGGATTCTGTCGGCGGCCTCACGTACAACACGACCCGATGCGAAGGGAGACGGGGATTCGATGCGGCGGAGAGCGCCCACGAGCTTTGATGAGTAGATCTTTTGCTCCGTTTCGATTCCCCATCTAGCACGACCCATTTCCTCTGTCGTATTCATTTGGGACTGGGTTTCCCTCCTGATTTTCTTTCGCTTTTTGCGCAATGGATTCAAGTTCATATCGGGGGTTGCGGTGAATGAAGAAGCCATCACAATCAAAATCAGCAAAAGTATGAGAGATTTTCTCCTAATTTATTCTCCTTCCAATCCAGGAATGGGGACTAGACCCACATCACAAATTGCAAAACACAAAGACAAATAGATATTTGAAAAGAAGAGTGAGAGAGGATAGGATTTATGGGTGTAGTAGTGGGTGATTTGTAGCTGAAATGTAAGAACAATGGAAATGACTACTCACTCACGCGACCTTTCTTTATTCAATCATTAATTGCTCCCCTTCTCAAAATATCCATTGGATGGTCATTTATAGGCTCTAGTAAGAATTCAAAAAAGTTTCCTTCAAAAAAAAAAAAAAAAAAAAGAATTCAAAAAAGTTTACTCAAAGATAGATCAATATAAATAAACTGCAAATTCCGATTAATATAAATTTACCTAAAGTTCTTATCTAGTGATCTATAGGGCAAAAACTTTTGATTGGATCCTTGATATTCAGTACTAGGTTTCATAACGGGAGACAAGAGCTTTCTTTGCAATTTCAAAAATTTTGGGGGTTTGCTTGCAATTAACAAATGACCACTTTGAAATCTTTGTAGAAAATATTATTTTGTATTTTATAGTTTTCATAAATTTTGGACTCATTTGTATATTTTTTAAAAAAATTAGGAGTAATACTGCAATTTATTCTTTATTTTTTGTTTTATTTATATAGAAAGGTATATTGGTCATTTTACGTTAAAAATAGGTGAAAATGACGTTTTCCGCAATGAAACATTGATATAGGGGTAACAATGCAAAAAATTGATGCGTACGGACGTTTTGCACACTACATGCCAAACGTATAGACATTTGGTGCGATTGAGCATTTACCTATTTTTCCAACCATTGAACTATTATTTTAAAAAAATCAAAAATATAAATAAATTAAAAATATTATATTATGGCTTACAAAACACGTGTTTCCAACTAGTTTTAAATAAAAAGTTCTCACTTTTCATCTCTTTGGAGTTTTTTCAACTAATTGACTTTCTTTTCATTTCTATGATTCTATCGAACATTCTATCACATCAATCCGAAGCCTCTTAACCCTATTAATTCTAATTCTAATTAGTGTGAAATTTTAGGTAGGAGTGCGCATGGATGGTTTAGTTTGAATTCGTTGAGAAGTCGGCCAAATCGAGAAATGACTAAAAGTATACAACAATTTACCCAACGAATTTCAAGTTCAATTAATCATGACATCCCTTTGTAACCAAACTAATTTTGATTGCAGAAGAGAATTTTCATTCTACAATGAGCAAGTTGGGTCATAGCCAATTTACCATTCCTAACCGCCATCATCAACATCAGCCATGAAAAGCATTTTGCCAAGATCAATAAAACAGTAATTACAAGATTAAGGAAGAGATGAACGTAAGAAAGTTTGTGAATTGTTCCCTATCAGTGTACCAAAAATGTCAAAAACTCGGAAGAACAATGGGATCTAGTCAATAACAAACAGCACGAAGTAGTAAATAGTAATGAGAAGATCGACTCGAATAACATAAAGCGCTGTGTTTAATCAAGAAAAAAAAAAAAAAAACACCCACCAACCAGGAAGAAAACAAAATTATGAACAATTACAGTAAGAACTAAAACAAATCAGAATTCCCAAAACAAGTCAAGCTCATCTTTTACACCACCATTTTACCAGAAGAAATTCAAGTTAAATTCCTTATTTATAAAGGCTGGTGCAATGTATAACTAGATTAGTAAATCCTTCACAATTAAACCAGTTCTTGCCAGCAAATCCTAAGCCCCTTCAAACTCCAAAGAACTGCAAAATTCAATTCAAACCCAATTCAAAACATTAACTTCTGTGGAAATTGAAAATAAGAATTTACCTTTTTCATCTATGGAGCAGCTTCAGGAACTTTGTACATATCCGTTGTAATTTCCGACAGCCACAATCCCGGAAAGAGTGTCTGCAGAAAACCCACGTAAAAGAGAGGTTAAAATCAATGAAACAGTGAAATAAATTACACGCTTCAATCAATCAAATAATCAAACATTCTAAAATTCCTGTTTGCATTCTGTAAATGAAATCATGTTTATGATTTATTGAATTTGAATAACTCACATCCAATTCTTTCTGAACATTCTTGGCTCTCTTTTTTGGTCTGCGAGGGGGCTTATGACCGACCATTGCCATGAAGTCCCCTTCGATCTCCCTTCTTAACAGTGGCACCGAAAATTTCGATCTCTCTCTCTTCTCGCCGCTCGGAGATTCCGCCGCTCCTAGTGTCCCGATCCTCAGCCGCGGCGACTTGTTATCACATGTAGACGGCGTCCTTATCGGTAAGAGCGCCGAACTGGGTTTCATTACATCCACCGTCATTGCCTTAGCAATGTTATTACCACCCGCGGCGGCGCCGTCAACAGCTCCTCCATTTCTACCAGAACCGCCGGCGACCGAACCACTTGAAGGCGCCTTACACGCAGCTCGCCTTGTCCTCAAATTCCACTGCCTATAAATCCCTCCTGCCGCAGGCGGTGGTGGAGGGGGTGGCGGTGGCCGAGGTGGAGGCGGAGATGGAGAAACGAAAATCTCGTCTTCCTGAAGACCTTCCTTGAAAATCTGGTCTTTCATCTTATTCGCCACCGCCTGAAGATCGGACATCACCTTCTCTCTCACCGCCGCAATCCCATCATCATCGCCGTTTCCAAATATCCGGCCACCACCGAAACTATTCACCCCTCTCGTTGGACCCATTTTGTAGGATCCATCACTGTCCCTCTGTTTCTCTCTGGTTGTACGCCGTTGTTGGTGCTTATAATCAGAAGAATCAGAATCATTCCCATCGAAGCGGCTGAGGGTTGAAATTTGGCCATTTGAGTTGACCTTCATGCAACGGAGGTATCGCTGGTTGCCCCACCGGAGGCCACAAGGCATCGTGAAATTGTGCAAAGCCTTTGATCTTTCTGTCCCCATAACCATATCTCGATCATTCACACACACATTTTACATAAACAAGAACTCCAAAAGAAAGAAAAGGGCTACCTACGGTTTGCTGTTTTTGTTTCTCTTCTTTGATTTGGATACTATGGGAAAATCGCCGCGAAGGTGAGTTTAGATTATATGGGGGGTGGGTGGGGGCAAGGGTCGTGTAGGGTTGGTTTGGGTTCGAGGTTTCGGACTCCTTTTCTGGTCTGGTTTAACGTTCGGATTTTTTTTCGTATAATTGAGTTCTAAGAGGCGCCATGTGATGGGCGCCACATATAGCAAAGTGCGACTCTTTGTTATATTACTCGTTTTTGAAACGGTGCTTGTTACATCTTGAATTTTTGTTCTTTATTTTCTTATTTTTATGTAGTGATTGGAATGTGGGGGAAAGAGACCCATATGAAATCACGAATTTTAATAATTATGACTATAAACTTGTTGAAGTATAAAATGAAAACAAGAAGGTTGAAAAATTAAGGACAGACATGATTCATAATGAATCGTTTTTGAACTGCTTTCAAACGATTTGGATAAATTTCGAAAGAATCCATTTTTTAGAATTCGTTTTGGTTTCAAAGCTAAGTTTTAGCAACATAAAAATAAGAAATTCCAAACATCTCAATATAATATTTTTAATTATAACATTATAAACGTGAATATTTCAATAATGTAGCAAGTACATTTTTTGAAGTACAAATAAACACCTTGCATAAAATAAGCGTTTTTGATGAAAAGAAAATATAGGAACCTCTATAAACTCCTTTGCAAGACCTCGAGGTGCATTACTTCTTCAAAATATTTTCCAAACGAAAATGTACCGGTGGAGACTATTCAGACCGAAGACGAGTATGCATGCTATTGTGATTCGATATATGAGCAAATGGAAGAGGAAATTTGGTTTTGTTCGCAAAAAGAGAGAAAAAAAAAAACAAGTTTATTTAGACCTTGTTTAAATCCCATTTTTTGTGAAAAATAAATTTTGTCAGAATGATTTTTTGAAAAATATATGATTAAAAAATTGAAAAAAAAAAATCGATTTATGCTCGAAATTATTTTGAGAGAATATGTGATTGAAAATGAATTTGAGAAAAAAAAAAAAAAAAAGAGTTTTTAGGTAAAGGGTGGCTTAATTTAGCGTTTCACAAATACTTGTGTACGTTTGAATTTCCATTTGTTTCATTAAGAACCTGATGTATGAGTTTTTCAAGCAAGGGAAATAATTCAAATGAATTTTAACTCCTATATTTTTGTTATGTCAAAATAAATTGACAATTATTTTTGTCTAGTTCATTACACAAGCAAAAAAAATATTATCATCTTCATGAGTAGTGACGGATTCAGCACCCAGAGAGAGGGCGTGGTCTCTCATACTGGATCCATCGAAATCGTCATAGAAAACTTGAAGACGCCTTCACACTCACGCAGGCGTCGAGGACAGAGGTCACGAAGGTGAAAATGAAAGCAATTGGATTGAACTTTTTGTTTTATTGTGGGCTTCTTTAGAACCAGGCCTTTAGTTTTTATTTAAAAAATGTCCAATCTAAATATCTAATATGGGATCAGTTTGTATTGAATTAGAAATCGCTCCCCAAACTTTAATTGCAATTCTAGACGAAACCGACTATGCTAGCCCTATCTCTACTTCATTTACAAATGTTACTGAATTCAATATCATTGTAAGATCATTTTTCTTGCCTCAACTTTTGATTCTAGCAACGATTGTTACAAGTCATACACTTGAGTAGTTTTGTGATTTGTAATAAATATTGAGAATAGATTCGAATCCATTAGCAGCAATTATGTTTTTTAAGGTATACTGTGAGTTTTCAATCTTGAAATTTGGTGTTTAGGGATACCGCAAGCTTCAGTTTTACTCTACAGTGAATGTTGGTAAGCTGACTGAGTTACATTGATTTATGGTTTTTAGTTTCTATTCTTCAATATCTTTTATTTTTTATTTTATTTTATTTGCGTTCAGGATTTAACAAGAACACTTTGCTTGCTATGTAACCTATTAAATCATTGGTCTACATGTAGATTTCTTTAGAAATCGGAGATAAATCTAACTAGAATTTCTATTTTCCTGCCACCATTATACTAGATTATGGAACAATTTTTTCAACTGAAACGAATGTCAAACTAGTTCCTCTAGTGTTGCATCTAGTCGAATGCATGAGTTGTTAAATAACACAAAATCATTTTCATAATTATATGATTTTTAGATTTGAGTCAACTGCCAATGAACGCCCTATCTAACCTACAATTCTGAATCTGCCACTGGTCATGAGTTGAACCAGCTACTCCCATCATATGAGGTGCAAGGTTTATTTAGTAGTATTACATACATATTGTTAGAATTAAACTTTTTATGACCTAATATAATTGATTCTTGGATTATCAAGAATCCACTGGTTTTAGTATACCATCGATATTTATGATCATACTATTCGTATTATCTTTTTTTTTTGTATGATATAGTTGTAATTGTCCTATAAATAGGACAGATTTAATTGTAATAACACACAACATGTTCTTACCAGCTTTGCTACGTGTACAAAAAACTGTTTGAACACACAAAACACAGGTGAGGGCCCGCATTTTTGCAATATTCAATTTCACGTGGGGCCCACCTCCATGTGAGTTTTCTGTTGAACTTCTGTGGTGATTTTTCTGTACAAATGAAAACAACCTATCGTTACAATTTTCTATTATTTGTTATCGTTTTTTTTTTCTTGGCATGCTGTTAGAGCCGTCTGTCTCTCTTTCTTGTAAAACTTCGAGCTCTAGCTCCAAAATCCATGTGGTTACCATTGGCCCTGTTGGTTGTTGGCTACTCCAACGTCATCGTTAGACAAATTTATCTATAAACTGCGATTTTTTAGTTTCTTTTATTTAACATTGAATTTGAAATGTAGAAATACTATCCCTCATTGTTATTTGTATTTCTTTTTCTTTTTTTTTTTTAGAAATAAATTTGTTCTAAAGGATAGAGTGTTTGGTCCTTTTTGTCAAACACATGTCTCAATTCATTCTGTTGTTTCAGTATTATCTAAAACTTAAAATTCTTGTCTTAGACCAGTGTTATCTAAATTGCATCATTTACCTATTCTAGCAAAATGATATCCCCAGCAAAACTGGAGAGCGGACGTCGACGATACTATGAACTAACACACAAAACTAATGAAGAAATTAAAGTATCAAGATTGATACAAATGTCTTCATAGTGCATATATTTTCCATTTGAAAGATTATCGAATCGATAGTCCAACACATTTTACAGATTCACGTTCGAGATTTTTTACAAAATGATTTGTCCATTTTAGTCCGAACTACCAAGTTTATCATGGGGATGTCGGCACCAAAATAATTTCTATGATTTTTTTACTATTTTTGTTCATCTAAAAGTAATTCTAAAAAATATATAAAGAGAAATTACCTTTTTCGGCTTGTAATCTTTAATTTTTTTTCATTCTTTTTCTTACTCATTGTTTATTCAATCTTATTCTTTTGTTTCAAGTTAAAACAAAAATACAATGATCATTTTAACAGAGAATGACTTTTAATAGTTAAATAAATGGTTTCCGACGGAAAAGGACAACATTCACACACATTTCAAAGGTTAGAGACTCGGGGGTGTGTCAAAAGTGAAAGGTTTGGAACCCATCAGGCCACCACCAAAAGATTCAAAGGTATCGACCCTAGCTGGAATTTTTTCAATTTTAAGCGATTGTGTGAAATCATTACATTATTTCAATAATATATCGACCAAATTACTATCGTTTCATTAAAATTTGTTAGGAAAATATAAACGTTCATGAATTATATTTTAATAACATACCTTTTACGCGCATAAAAGTCAAATAGAAATTCGACTTATTGAAATCAAATATGTAAAGTAGAAATGAGAAATGCATGAATATGAATTTGGTCAAAGCAAGAGTTCGAACTTTTCTTCTTAAGATGATAATGCCGGCACGGGTGGTAACGATTTTCATGCATTTGTCTTTCAAAATACAATGTTCTCGTCCTTGAGTAGTAGTACTTCAAATTACATAGACCAATGAACCTATTGATGTTTTAAACTTTCTTTATGTGAAACTCGACTCAAAATAAATACAGAAACTATGCATTATATGATAATGCAATCATGAAATGGGACATCTGATTATTTTAATGGGCTGGGACTGACATGGGCTAAAGTCCAGGACTACATGGCTCCAATGTAATCGTGTATACTTGAAAATATTGGTGCAGCACAAGGGGATGGAGGACAAGTATCCTACAAGGGATATATCTTCATTTTTGTTAATTGGTTTATCGTGCCACCTATAAATTTGAAATGGGACATCTGATTATTTTCAGGAATTTTGCTATTTTGACAGAAAAATGGTAATGGATGCAACGACATAATCCTGGTTGGCAACAGATGATTTGATGGAGATGTTGACAGTGTTTAAAACATTCTAATGATGGAATGTAATATGACATTATATCAATGATTATGTTACTGTTGTATAATTCTATTTTTTGTAACTTTTAAGTAATCGGATTCATATATAACATTATATATAGTGTCTTTGATCCGGATTAAAATCAGATTGTGAAATTTTGAGTATGGGAAGATCTAATTAAATATTATGCGAAAATGCAATTTCAATAAATTTTCGTGACGCGCTTCGAGAATCCCAATTCACACTTACCAATTTTGCCCGGGACTTGGAAGGGTGATTTACCATTTTACAGCTGTGTGCTTTTTCCACAACCCTATCAGCATAGAGATTTTTATGGTTGGTGATAACTTGGAATTTGTTGATGAGATGGAAAAGAGAGAATTCAACATTGTCATTATTTCTCTACCAAACAAATTTATGCTTCAATGAGTCCATCATTTTGAACCGAATAATTGGGACCAAACATAATCATAATATTCTCGTGTAGATTCAAAACTCTTGTAGATAGGCAGCTATATACGAGATTTTCTAAGATTGTCTCCAATGGTGGTGTAAATTAGTATCTTTAAAATTACTTTTGTATTCTCATTTACATCCTGATGGATCTAATCCAAATTTTGCTCCAATGAGAAGATTTAAGTCCATTTTTTTGCCTTTTGTGAATGTAAATTTACATTTTTTTATATATATTTTCTATCGAAAAATGCAATTTGCATCTAAGGGACCATGAGGAGCAGAGAAACAAATGGATTTTTCTTTCACAAATTTAAAAATCCGAAAAGAATTGATTTACTTGTACAATGATGGTTGACAAAGTTTATTGACAATATTTGACGTGGCACAATCAGATAGTTGACTTAAAAAATAGTTTTTGAAATTGATGAATATAATGATTTCAAATCATGATTGTCAACAAATCTTGTCAACATTGGCAGAGCCAACACTCGGCGAGGGGGTACCGACATAACGTGTTAGCTGTGCCGAAATTTACAGTTGTCGTCGAAAGCCCGCCGGCCAAGGAGGAGGAAACTTCAATTGCATAGGTGGAAATGAAACCTGGAAGAAGCTAGAAGGAAGATGCCATAGGTTTATGAATTGGGCCTTTTGTTTATTAAAAAAAATTAGGCCCAAATTCATTTTTATGGAGTGTGGACAGTGGACCTATGGTTCGATTGAAAAGCAATTACCAAATCCATTAATGTTAACGGCATTACATTTTCCAATTCTACCCAAACCCTTCCTTCCTCTTGGCTCATGTTGTCCTGCGAACTCAGGCCTCAACCGTTGCAACCTACTACTACTATCGGTGAGTCGCTGTCCTCTCAGGTCTCAATGACTGTGGTGAGCCTCCTGCCTCTCTTGGTTTTTGTTCTTTTAATTCATTTTTTAATTTATCATTTATGCGTTATAATTTATGTTTTATTAGTTATAAATGTGATTTGTGATAAATAGTTCAAGAAAAAATCCCTACCTACTACCTAGTTCCTACCTAAATGATTATTGGAGAATTTTGCATATTATTAGTAATTTGAAAATTTTTGACTGATAAACCGAGACCAATTTTAATTGATTTTATTAATATATTGATGTCTGTTTAATTAATTTTAATTGAACAATAATTATTGGGGTTTTGTTTTCAAGTTAACGTGTTCTTTATTTTTCAACCAATTTTAATTGAACTATAAATTAGGGCATTTCGCAGATTATGGAATGATTTTTTCAACCAAAACGAAAGTTCCTACCTATTTTTTCTAGTTCTTGTGGTGCATTTAGTCTCACCACCGATTCTAGTCGAGTTCACAAATTGTTAAATAACACAAATAAACGACCTCGCTATTATGGACGTTGACGATCGCTAGTAACAGTCAACGTCCGTCCAATCTAAACTCTAATCTTGGATTCGCCACTACTTGTCAATTATCATTGTGCATGTAGCATGATTGATCCAACAAAGATTTGAAAGCCGGTTGATAAGTGTAGTTTCTACATTTATTCGAGACCCTAAATGATGATATTTTATTGTCATTTGGATAAATTTGTACCTAATTTATATTATATGGCAATTTGTGGGTAAAACTTTATGTTTGATGAAGAATTTGAGAAAAGAATGCAAAATAGCGAAAAAATGGCATGTTTGATGAAAAATGCAAAGAAATGCACTTGATCACCAATGGATTTATATACTAAGGAGCAATTTGAAATTCACTTGCTTAATGATTAGGGTGTTAGACCCCGTTTTGAAGCAATTGAAAAGGAAAGAATGATCAATTGGTTGTTGGATGAAAGTTTGAGGATCAAATCTCACACTTTGAAATTTGAAGGGCTTCAATTGAATTGAAGAAGACATGGGATGTACAATTGAATGGGCTAAATGACTAAATTGCATTATTTGGAAAAGAGGAAACTTTGGAGAAAAATATAAATAAAAAGGGCATTTAATCCAATTGGCATTTTCACCTGGAATTGGAATGGGAATAAAAGGTTACTTGATTTGGACTCCTCTTTCTACAAGCTGGTGGTTGCGAAGGGTGATGATAAATAGACACACACACACACACAGAGGAAATGGACAGAGAGAACATACAAAGAAAAGAGACAGAAAAGAGAAAAAAGACAGAGGAGACAAGAAATTGAAGTTTCTTTGGAAGTAAAAAACGGTGGCTGCTTAAAAGATATTATATATGTTAAACAATTCAAAGAAAAGAAAGGAAAAAGGGAGACTAGGGTTTCATTAATAATGCATAATGAAAAAGTGAATACAAAATCTAAATATAAAGGGACTATATATAGTCTAAAATAAAGGAAACTAAAAGACTATTCTACCCTTAATAAACAATAAAACAAAATAGAATTATATTTGTTAACATCCCCCCTCAAACTCACGATGTTTAGCATCCTGAGTTTGCAAGAAACCAAAAACGATGAACCGAACTGAACCGAATGAACACCCATGTCCGCAAGCAGCCAACACAACCACACAATCTCAACAAATCCAAACGGATGCGAATTTCAAATCCAAATATATTGAACCAAAACAAACCAAATTTTCAATCTCATCAACTGGGCCAAATATGCAAAACAAATTCCAGATTACCTACAAACTGCAAACCAAATTTCCAATTGAATTGAACCAAATTCCAGATTAACTGGACATATACTAAATCAAATTCCAAATGAATTGAACCAAATTCTAGATGAACTGGACATATACTAAACCAAATTCCAAATGAATTGAACCAAATTCCAAATGAACTGGACATACTAAACCAAATTCTCAATCCCATCAATTGGGCATATACGAAACTAAATTTCCAAATCCTTTTTTTTTTTTTTTGTTGCAAACCTAAAATAACAAGCCCAAAATTCCATAACCTAAAACTATAGCAAACCTAAAAAAAAATAAAAATAAAAATAAAAAAAATAGCCCATTACCCTATTAAACTACAACACATAAAGCAAACCCATTATATAAATTTAGCCAAATCAAAAACCATACAATGGATGGAATAAATGGAGGCCCAACTCAATTGTTAACACACCCCAGCTTACTAACTTGCTCCAATAATTCCAGCACCAACCAACGTTTGTATATATCCCTACAATCTCTTGGATCTGTCGTGTATACATGTGTAATTAAACCTCCGCCGCCTTTACCTTCATTTTCATGTGAACATTCTGAGATTTAGAAACGCATCCTTAATGGGTCAGGCATCAACCCACCCAAACAAATTGAAACGAAATCAAGAATTTATATCCGAAAAGAAAATCTAAAGAAGAAAACAAAATTGCTAGCTAGACGAGCGGCTCAAGGCCGCTCGCCGGGAACGAAATTCAAGATTAATGTGTTTAGGATCGTAACAGCTCTGATACGATGTTAAACAATTCAAAGAAAAGAAAGGAAAAAGGGAGGCTAGGGTTTCATTAATAATGCATAATGAAAAAGTGAATACAAAACCTAAATATAAAGGAATTATATATAATCTAAAATAAAGGAAACTAAAAGACTATTCTACCCTTAATAAACAATAAAACAAAATAGAATTATATTTGTTAACAATATATATACACACAAAAGGTTGAGGCTGAGATATATGTATATATACATACACACACGGAGAAAAGAGAGATGCATAAAAGGAATTGTACACACACACGCCAGAAAACGGGTTGTAAAGGTGGATTTATTCAAATAATTCAGTGATATATTAAAAAATAATTTCTTGTGTTTATTTTTACATCATGAGTAACTAGTTTTCATATTAGGGCAAATAATGTAGTCGAACTGTGACCATTTATTCTTTTGTTCTAGATTTCTGTGATTTATTCTTATATATGTTGGTTTACTATGAGTTTAATGCATATAATTAATTGATCATTAATCTGATGATTATTTGAGTCTTTTACGAATCAATAGGTGAGTTTGAAATTTAGACTATATAGTAAAATTCGGTAAATTAATATAATATGCGGTTATAATATGAATTCTTAAAACTAGTGTTTCAATTAACTAAAGTTGATTCACAAAAAGTTATGGAATTGAATTAGTTAAATAGGCTCAATGAGAATTCAAGA
Organism: Fraxinus excelsior; assembly: GCA_019097785.1. Taxonomy (NCBI): domain Eukaryota; kingdom Viridiplantae; phylum Streptophyta; class Magnoliopsida; order Lamiales; family Oleaceae; genus Fraxinus; species Fraxinus excelsior. The sequence continues at coordinate 2,748,829 of CM032640.1, forward strand.
AAGGTAAATTGAATACAATAGAACAATTCGATTGAATACTAAATTAGGCTATGAATCTTGAATTAAGAATTAAGATCATCAATAGATGAAATTGTTATGCTCTAATATTTATTCCATATTTGAAGTTTGCAAAATTTTGATATTTTCAAGTAGTTCAAATTAGTTAGGTATACCAAAAAAAAAATCACAACTATCATAATTTTTTACTTGTTTTTATCAAATATGAGTTATAAAATTTAGATTAAGTCCTGAAGTATAGTTCTCATGGAAACGTTTTCCGAACTCAAAGGTCAATTATACTACTTGTTATTGTATCGTACACTAGCGATATAAAAAAACGCAACAAGTTTTTGACGTCGTTGCCGGAGACTATTTACTTTTAGTCTTAATTGATTTTATTTTTAACTATTATTTGATTTTTTTATTTGATTTGATTTGATTTTCTTTTATTACGGAAAAAAGTTGTTCATTGTATGCTATTTACCCAAGGCGGCAATCTTGAACTATTTGACTCAAAAATAGAACGTACTTTCAGACGAGACGCAAGAAACACAAACAAAAATAGCAACATCAAATGGTCGACGATCAAAATATTTCTATTCATATTCAGTCAATTGGACAAGTGGCCGCAAGAATAACGGTGTCACCGGATCAGTAGCAAGAGCGAGGGAAAATAAATGGAGACTTGCCAGTTTTAACGTTATTAACGCTTATAGCCGCGCCTGTGCGCTTCAGTATTGTGTATCCAAATTTCGGGGTAAATAATTTTCAGATAAGGGCGTGAATCAATTTGATGAGCAACACTCTCCAATTCTACGGGTTAACCCATGAAAATCCTAACACACATATCTCCAGATTTCTCAGAAATTGCCAAAACTTCCATGCTCACGGGGTTAATGAAGACACTATTAAGTTGCAATTATTTCCACATACACCGAGAGATGCTCCATTGGAGTGGTTAGGTACTGAACCTCATGTAAGCATTATTACATGGGAAGAACTGACCAGAATCTTCTGTAACCAAATTTTCCCATCGACGAAAGTAGCAAAAATCAGATTGAAAATTCAAACTTTCCAATAGAAAGATTGAGAGGGCTATCACGAGACATGGAACAGATTCAAAGAGCTGATGCGAAAGTATCCAAATCATGGAATCACAATAGGTAATCAAGTGCAGTACATCTACATCGGACTCTCACCACTGTCAAAATCTCAGGTAGATTCCTCTGCTGGTGGATCGATCGTAAGAAAATCAGTGCAACAAACCATGAATTTATTTGAGTTAATTACCACTACACATTTAATGTTTTCATTAGAAAGAATGGTACCACCGTGAGCATCTAGAATGTATGAATTATAGCACAACATCTACCAACGCGCAGATAACAACTTTGATTAAGCAGATAGAGTTATTGATAAAATCACAAATGAGAAGAGCACATGCAGTGATGGGTGGTCCATAATGTGAAAATCGTGGAGCTTATGTCTATGGGCTTTCCTGATGAACAAGTCAACTTTATTTAGAATAGCTCCCTCAATTTTAACCCATATTGACAAACATATTACCTGTGATGGAGTTAGCATCCGAACTTCTGATGGGCTTTCCTGAGGAACAAGTCAACTTCATTCAGAATAGCTCACGCAATTTTAACCCATATTCACAAACATATAACTACGATGGAGATAGCATGCGAACTTCGGATGGTCAGATAATTAGTAAGAAAATTGTTGAAATAATGTCCAGCAGGAGAAATAACTAAGTTTGGGGGAAATGTTCAATCAGTATATGCAGAAGATAGATAAAGTGTTCCAGCAAATTGACACAAATTTTCATAATCAACGGGCATCGATCATGAAGTTGGAGACACAAATTGGTCAGTTAGCTCAATAGCTTACAATATATCTACAAGGAACATTGTCGATAATGCAATGATAAATCCAAAGGAGCAAGTGCAAGCTATTACAATTAGAAGTGGAATATATTTCCAGAGATACATGTGAAGATGCCAAATAGAAAAAACAAAGAGATAGAAGCTGAAGAGGCTATAAAGAGGAAAAAGTTGCCCCAGTTGAAAAAGAGGAGGAAGAGAGAAAAGAAAAATCTACAGTAAGAGCACTAAGTCTCATAAAAAATTATGTGCCGCCAATCCCTTTCCTCAACGTTTGTAGAAAGATAAGTTAAACAAGAAATTTGCCAAATTTGTGGAGATTTTCAAGAAATTTCACATAAACATTCCTTTTGTAGATGCAACATCACAAATGCCCAGTTATGCAAAATTTCTGAAAGAAATCCAGTCCGACAAGAGGAAGCTGGAAGAACATGAGACCGTCTGCCTGAACGAGGAATGTGGTACAATTTTCTTAAAAAAGTTATCTCCTAAGCTAAAGGACCTAGGGAGTTTTACTATTGCTGTGCACAATTGGTTCTAACCTTATGTGATTTAGGTACTAGTGTTAACTTAATGACACTCTCTATTTATAGGTCTTTTGGATTAGGTGAAGCTAAACCTACAACAATTTCATTGCAACTGACTGATAGGTCTATCAAAAGACCAAAGGAAATTATTGAAGATGTGTTAGTCAAGGTTGATAAGTTCATCTTCCCGACATATTTCATTATCTTAGACATGAAAGATGATTCAAATATTCCTCTAATCTTGGGAATACCTTTCTTAGCTATTGGGAGATCACTTATTGATGTATATGATGAAAAATGATTTTTCGAGTAGATAATGAGCATGTCATATTCAATGTTTTCAAGGCAATGAAACACTCATTAACTTCATATACTTGTTGCCAAGTTGATTCTCTTGATGAACTTGTGGCCAATACATTTGATGCAACACATTCGGCCATTTTATGCGAGGCAATCAGTGCACAATCAGAGGCAACAAATGAATAGAGAATGGAATGTACTGTACATTTGGCTGAACAACCAATTGGAAAGAGACATTAGCAATATGAGTCTCTTGGTTCCAATCCCACACCACATGTACCTTCAGTGGAGAGGGATCCAAGTCTTAAGTTAAAACCCCTACCATCCTATCTCCGTTATTCATATTTGGGAGACTCTACAACACTTCCAGTGATCATTACAAATGACATGACATAGGAGGAAGAAGATAAGCTATTGGAGGTAATCTAGAAGCACAAGACTGCAATTGGATAGACGTTCGCTGAAAATATGCCGCAAGCGCACGGGTCGCGTACAAGTAGTAAAGTGGACCTTTAGAGTCTGGATTGTCGATCCCACGAGGAATGTATACTTTCGATTACTCAACTCTAATCAATTTTAATTCTAATGACAAAAGAAACACATACAATTAAAGACATGATTTATAAAACGGTAAATAAACTAAAAATCTACAAAATAAGAAAATAAAAGTCTTGGAAATTTCGGAGGAAAATGTGGTTGGAATTTACGATGTCACTTAATCTTTTGTTTCATTAATATCAATCCAATTATGCTTCGATGCAAATTACCAAAATACGATAGTTAGACCCGATTTTCCTATTTTAGTTAATACCCCCTCTCGAAGTCATATTAACCCTAATTGATTAATTCGTACCGCATATCTCTATGTCGATAAAAATATAACCAATTTTCATAAGTTTTTGTGAAAATACTCAACGGGTCACTTGAGGTAGATGTATATCTCTATATCATCTAGACGCGCCTAGTATACTAGACAAACCCAGGGTATCGATTATTTCGGCCTAGTAAGTGCAACAATTTCTCAATAATTACATAAACTGCCTAACAATTCCATCTAGTGATCAAGTAAATGAAATCATTTCAAACATGATAATCAATACACTATAATTTTGATAACAAATGCATTTTTCATTCATTCAATACATATATCGATAATTAATGAAACAAACTAGGTTAAGTTCAAACATAAATTCCAACACAACACATTTAGCTCATTTTATAAAGATGAAAACAAAGGAGATTCATATACAAATTCATTACAAGATTGAAAAATAATGAAGGAATACAAAAATAGAGATACAACCCTTTTTTAGTGTAGATTTGAGTTCCTCCAATGTTTTCTCTAACACTTTGATGTTTGATCTCCTTGCTATCAACTCTTCATCCCCAAAACAAGCCAAGATTACAAACAAAACAAGAAAAATAAAAGAAAAACAAGAAGAAAGAAAAGAAAAACAAGAAGAAGAGAGAAATTGTAGAGAAAAAAAGAAAAAAGAAAATTATCTAATCTATTCTCTCTCCTCAAAAACGTCCCAGCCAAGTAGTTTTAGTGGCATAGATATTTTGTTTACTTAGCCAAGAAGTCTTCAAAATATCTAGGAGAAATTGCAACTAAGGTCCCCAAATTTTTGAAAAGTTACAAAATAGTCCCCAAACCCATTTTTTTAATTGAAATGGTCGGTCAGCCCAAGAAATGCTTTGTGCAATTTTCAGCTAGGTCCCTAAGATAACTGCATGTTAGGTCCCTCAACTTTGATCTCGTACAATTTGGTCCTCAACTTTTGACATTACTTTCAATTTTGCCCTCCATAAATTGCATGTCAATGTCCTCCAACTTGTGACTTGTATGCTTTGGTCTACATCTTCACATTTTTGTGCACTTTTAGTCCCTTTTCTTCCTTTTTCACCTTGTTTTTCTTCCAATCAGGGTTTTAGCCTACAAAGGTGAAAATTACATAATTATGAATAGAAATTCAATTAATTTCAATTATAATTAGCTTCCAAAAAGTGCCTAATAAGTGTGTAAAAACACACTTATCACACCCCCAAACTTGAGCTCTTGCTCGTCCCGAGCAAGATTGCTTCTAACATAATCGTGCAAATGCGATAATGAACAACATATTAAACATCTTGCCAAAAATATCAATGAGTATAAAATTGTATATCAATTCACAACCATTTTCCAAATAATGCTATCGAAAAATCATTTTAGCTCATCCAATATACGATCAGTGTAGTGTGTGCATAACCACTTTCAATCATCGTCTAAATTAGGAAACAATTATCAAGATGGAAAAAAATTTAAATTGGCTCTAACCCAACCCATTTGTGGTCAAATATATCCTTTCACGCTCGTGAGATTCACACATTCAAATAGACATTTCATTTATTTCCCGAGGTGTAAATCTAAATGTTGCTCTCAATCACACTTTTCTTTTTCCGCTCTAGTTCGGTTGGGTCTAACCGGCATTTTCAACATCTAGAAATGTGAGGATTCTCCACTAATGAGTGCTTCCACATTCAAGTTTATACCAAGTAAGTCAAACCCACTAGTTATCTAAGCCCAAAATCAATCACAATTGCACCAAATCAATTTTTTCAACGAAAACTCAAAATTGACCTCACTCCCTTAAAATTGTAGTATAGTGGTGAGTATTCCCGCCTGTCATGCGGGTGACCCGGGTTCGATCCCCGGCAACGGCACCAAAAACTTGTTCGCTAAAAATATGCCGCAAGCGCACGGGTCGCGTACAAGTAGTAAAGTGGACCTTTAGAGTCCGGATTGTCGATCCCACGAGGAATGTATACTTTCGATTACTCAACTCTAATCAATTTTAATTCTAATGACAAAAGAAACACATACAATTAAAGACATGATTTATAAAACGGTAAATAAACTAAAAATCTACAAAATAAGAAAATAAAAGTCTTGGAAATTTCGGAGGAAAATGTGGTTGGAATTTACGATGTCACTTAATCTTTTGTTTCATTAATATCAATCCAATTATGCTTCGATGCAAATTACCAAAATACGATAGTTAGACCCGATTTTCCTATTTTAGTTAATACCCCCTCTCGAAGTCATATTAACCCTAATTGATTAATTCGTACCGCATATCTCTATGTCGATAAAAATATAACCAATTTTCATAAGTTTTTGTGAAAATACTCAACGGGTCACCTGAGGTAGATGTATATCTCTATATCATCTAGACGCACCTAGTATACTAGACAAACCCATGATATCGATTATTTCGGCCTAGTAAGTGCAACAATTTCTCAATAATTACATAAACTGCCTAACAATTCCATCTAGTGATCAAGTAAATGAAATCATTTCAAACATGATAATCTATACACTATGAATTTGATAACAAATGCATTTCTTCAATCATTCAATAGATATATCAATAATTAATGAAACTTTAGGTTAAACTAAATCATAAATTCCAACACAACACATTTAGCTCATTTTATATATATGATACGAAAACAAAATAGAATATTAATCCAGTACATAACAAGTTTGACAAAATAATTGAGAAAAAAATCAAAGTTATAGAATAAACCCTAGTTGAAGCTTGAAGTTGATTTCTCCCAAAAATCTTGTCAAATCCTTGATGTCTTCTCCTTGTTGCTCTATGATTTTCCTCCAAAACAAGCCAAGAACACTGACAAAACTAGAAAAATAAAAGAAAAGAAAAGAGAGAAAACTAACCTAAACTATATTATGTTGTAGAGAGAAAAAAGGAAAACAATAAAAATAAAAGTCTCCTACACAAAAAACGTCCCATGCTTGTCTTATATGGGAAAGATATTTTCATTTCTTAGCCACAAAGTAATCCAAAATATCTAGGAGAAATTGCAACTAAGGTCCCCAAATTTTTGGAAAGTTACAAAATAGTCCCCAAACCCATTTTTTTTTATTGAAATGGTCGGTCAGCCCAAGAAATGCTTTGTGCAATTTTCAGCTAGGTCCCTAAGATAACTGCATGTTAGGTCCCTCAACTTTGATCTCGTACAATTTGGTCCTCAACTTTTGACATTACTTTCAATTTTTGCCCTCCATAAATTGCATGTCAATGTCCTCCAACTTGTGACTTGTATGCTTTGGTCTACATCTTCACATTTTTGTGCACTTTTAGTCAATTTTCTTCCTTTTTCACCTCGTTTTTCTTCCGATCGGGGTTTTAGCCTACAAAGGTGAAAATTACATAATTATGAATAGAAATTCACTCAATTTCAATTATAATTAGCTTCCAAAAAGTGCCTAATAAGTGTGTAAAAACACACTTATCATAGACCATAGTCGATATTCGAGGAATCAGTCCTACTCTTCGTATGCACAAAATCTTGATGGAGGACTAGTCTAAGCTATCCATGGAAGGAGAACTCAGATTAAATCCAACCTCGAAGAAATTAGAAAGAAAAGAAGTGTTGAAATTGCTCGATGCAAGAATTATCTACCCATTTCAAACAATTCTTGGGTGAGTCCAGTGCACGTGGTGCCTAAGAAGGGTGGAATTACAGTAGAGAAGAATGAGAACAATGAGTTGATACCAACACGATAAGTAAGAGATGGAGAGTGTGTATAGATTACATGAAACTAAATAATGCCACCAGAAAATATTACTTCCCATTGCCCTTCATTAATCAAATTTTGGAAAGGTTTGCAAGTCATTCTCATTGTTACTTTCTAGACGGATATTCAAGGTTCAATCAGATAGTTATTGCTTTAGAAGATCAGGAGAAAACAATATTCACATGTCCTTACAGTACTTTTGTTTTTAGAAGAATGTCTTTTGATCTGTGGAACGCACCTGCGACCTTTTAGCGATGCATAAAGACCAAATTATTTGACATGGTGGAAAACTATATCAAGGTATTCATGGATGACTTTTCAGTGTTTGGAAATTCATTTAAGGACTATTTGGAACGTTTATCATTTGTATACGAAGGTGTGAAGAAAAGAATTTTGTGCTCAATTGAGAAAGTTCCACAGAGTATTGAGGTTGACAAAGTAAAGATACAGGTGATTGAAAAATTGCAGCCGCCTACCTCAATCAAAGGGATTAGAAGCTTTTTGGGGCATGTGGGGTTTTACTGACGATTCATCCAGGACTTCTCAAAGATTACAAAACCTCTATACAATCTATTGTATATTGATGTGTCATTTATCTTTTCTGATAAGTATTATTTAAATGTTTTTAACACTTTGAAAGAAAAGTTAACATCTACACCTGTTATGGTGGCACTAGATTGTGGACTACCTTTCGAGCTCATGTGTGATGCTAGTAATTTCGTAGTGGGAACAGTGCTAGGTCAACGAAAGGGAAAGGTCTTACATGTATCTACTATGCCAGCAAAACCAGATGTTCAGAACAACTCCGCAACTATTGAAAAGGAAATGCTAGCAGTGGTATTTACCTTTGACAAATCCCGTTCTTATCTAATTGGTTCAAAAGTAATAGTTTATACAGACCATACAGTTTTGAAGTATTTATTCGAGAAGAAAGATGTTAAACCCAGGTTGATTTGGAGGGTTCTGTTACTGCAAGAGTTCAACTTTGAAATTCGTGATAAGAAGGTGACAGAAAACCTGGTAGCGGATCACTTATCGATGGCTAGAGTAGTTGAAAGAGTCAGATGATGTGGATATCAATGAAGTCTTTCCCGATGAGTAATTATTGCAGTTGAAAAAGGCTCATTGGTACACAGACATTGTTAACTACTTAGCAAGTGGTATGTATATCCAGATTTCACCTATCAATAGCAAAAGAAACTTCTCCATGAAACAAAATTCTATTATTGTGATGATCCAAATTTATACAGAAGAGTGCCCAGTCCAGATTATCAGAAGATTTGTGCCAGAAGATGATATGAGACCAATCCTTTAAAGGGTTTATGCTCCAGCTTACGGAGGATATTTTGGCCGAACTAAAACAACATGGAAGGTGATTCAAAGCGGTTTCTTTTGGCCAACATTATTTAAGGATTGCCACAGTTTCTGCATATCTTGTGATAAATGTAAAAGAATAGGGAACATATCGGCCCATCACGAGATGTCACTAAACAACATTTTGGAGGTGGAACTATTTGATGTATGAGGAATTGATTTTATGGGACCTTTTCCATCGTCCTATAACAATTGATATATCATAGTAGCAGTTGACTTTGTCTCTAAATGGGTGAAAGCGAATGCATTACCCACCAATGATGCAAGTAGTGGTAAATTTTATAAAGAAAAATATTTTCAACCGCTATGGATCTCCAAGAGCCATCATAAGTGATGTTTGAACTCACTTCCGCAATCTATTATTCTAGGCGGTGCTTGCTAAATACGTGGTACAACATCGAATAGTCACACCCGATCACCCTGAGACAAGTGGGCAGGTTGAAACGTCTAAATGACACCTGAAGAAAATTTCGGAACTCACAGTGAATGCATCTTGAAAAGATTGGTCCAAAAAATTGGACGATGCTTTGTGAGCCTATCGCATCGCTTACAAGATGCCGATTGGAATGTAGTCGTACTGAATAATATTCAAGAAAGCTTGCCTCCTACCAGTCGAGTTTGAGCACAAAGCATACTGGTTATTGAAGCAGTTGAACATGGACTTAGAAAATGCTGGAGAAACAAGAATACTACAGCTTCACGAATATGAAGAATTCAGAAGAGACGCTTAGGAAAAAACATCCATCTACAAAGAAAAGATGAAGCAGTGACATAACGAAAATATTCAACAATGAATTTTCAGAGTGGAGGATCAAGTGCTCTTGTATAACTCCAGACTTAAAATGTTCCCAGGAAAACTGAGATCAAGATGATCTGGACCTTTCACAGTATCTCAAGTGTTTCCCTACGGTACAGTTGAATTACACCACCCAACAAAGGAAAATTTCAAAGTTAATGGACAACGCCTCAAACACTACGTAGAGGATTTTCCCGTCGCTAAAGAAAGCATTGAACTAGCTATTCCAGAATAATTGCAACACAAGTCAATATAATGATGTTAAAGAAACACTTTTAGAGAGGCAACCCAAGTTTTCTTCCTTTTTATTTATTTTGTTTTTTAGTTTTAGAATAATTTAGTTTATTTTAAGTTTATTTGTGACTCATCATCCATATCCTGTTTCCCCTTAGATCTTCGATATGTATCTGGTTTATTAGATTTAAAGTTAAGTAACACTTGTTTCAGTTATTTGATCTTAATGCTTTATTTTATTTTTCAGGAACATGACGTCGATGAATATTTAGACTAATATTGACCAAAGAGCCAACATGAGCAATAGGAAAGCAAGCTATTGAATTACAGGCCATATCAGTTGAGTTTTTTCTTCACTTTCTTCTCCATCACTTTATATGTGAATTTAGAATTAAAGATATTGAGGATAATGTTTAGTTTAAGTTTGGGGGTGGAAAACATGAGTTTTCAGTTTTTTTTTTTTTTTTACTTTTATTGCTTTAGTAAAAAAAGTTTGAAAAATTGAAAATTTCAAAAAAATAATAATAAATATTTTTTTTGTGCTTGTGTGAGTTAGTTGGTCTGGTTGTCAATTATGAATATATTGAATTATGAATTAATCTATGAATGGTGAATATGTTGCATTCTAGATTAATTTTCGTTTTTTTCATGTGAAATTTGATATATATCGAGGACGTGAATTAAGTTAGACATTGTGTAGGAACGAGTTAATTTCATAATTGGATATGTTGAAATAGCGGACCATAGATGTTAAACCTAAAACCACTAAATTTTACATTTTTTGGACCGAATATAGAATAATTTGGGGGATTTCACTATTTTAGGGAGATGTTGAGATAAATAGGGATTCTATGTGTGAAATTAAAAATCTTGTGTAGATTGTTTACGCTCAATAGGATGCAATTGTGTGAAAATCTCAAGTTAGAGGTGTTTTGCTTGAATTGGTGTTAAATGAATGATATTGCACTAATTAGGGCATAAAAAATATTTTATTTGAAGAGTTCTCTTTGTAGCATTTATAACTCGAGCAATCAAGCTTACAAGGGTCTTTAAAATCAAGTTCCCTGTGGTCATCTGACTTGAGAGTTATTGGTCGAAAACTTGTTACATGAGTTATTTAGAAAGGTTAAGGGAGAAAATGCTTCAAATAAGAAAAAAATTAAGAGAAAAAAATTAGAAAATGCTAGTGCATGAAACAGAAGACGCACCAAATGTTTTGATTAAGTCTTAAATAATTGTTTAAGAAAATTTGATTTTTGATAAGAGATTATTAGTCTAGTTAAGTCCTAAAGATTGAAACAATCAAACTTAATAAAGAATCATTATTTATTGAATGAACTACAATTGGTGAGATTTACCTAAACTAGAGAGGTGAGGATAATAGAAAATCTAATCTTAGTTCACATACTGAAAAAGAGCGAAAAGAATAAGTTGAAGGATGTGTGAATCTTACGAGTGATGAAAGAACATATTTGATCATTGAAGGTTGAGAATAGAAACAACTTATGAATTCATAAAGCCATGCTTAATTCTTCACACACACGTCGATTTTACAATGGAAAAGTAGATTTTAATTTATGTATTGTGATTTTGAAAATATGCATAGATTTGATATTATGATTTCAATTCTAAAACAATAAGCTATGTTAGCTAGTTAATTTTTTTACTTTTACTTGATTGACTGGCCATCAATTAGGTAATTAGTATGGCATGTTTGTGTGTTTGTTAGGATTTAGTCTTGTTTGAGGGCGAACAAATATTCACTACACTTATTCAACACCCTAAATAATGATATTTTATTGTCATTTGGATAAAATTCTACATAATTTATATTATATTGCATTTTGTAGATAAAACTTTATATTTGATGAAGAATTGGAGAAAAGAATGCAAAATAACAAAAAAAATGACATGTTTGATAAAGAATGTACTTGATCACCAATGGATTTATATATTAAGGAGCAATTCAAAATTCACATGGTGTTGACCCATTTTGAAGCTATTGGAAAGGAAAGAATGAATTGGCCATTGTATGAAAGTTTGAGGATCAAATTCCACACTTCAAAAATTAAGGGCTTCAATTGAAATGGAGAATTCATGGGCCGTACAATTGAATGGGCTAAAGGACTAAATCGTATTAGTTGGAAAGGAGAAAACCTTGTGGAGAAATATAAATTAAAAGGGCAATTAATCTAATTGGCTTTTTCACTTAGACTGGGAATAAAAAGGTTACTTGGGCTGGACTCCTCTTTCTACAAGTTGGTGACTGTGAAGGGTGATAATACATATACACACAGAAAACGGATACAGAGGGAGGGTACAGAGAGAAGATACAGAGAAACGAGACGAAAAAGAGAAAAAAATGAGAGCGAAAAGACAGAGAGGAGACAAGAATTTGAAGTTTCTTTGGAAGTCAAAAACGGTGGCTACTTAAAAGATATCATATATATATATGGGAAATTTGTAGCCACGATACCAAACCTTTCAGATTTTTGCAGACTTTACCTAAATCTTTGTTTTATGCCACTCATGGTACCAAATCTTTAAATAATTTGCACCTGGAGTCTAAAATAGAAACCGTTAGTTTGACCGTTAGTTGACCAATAGTTAAATGTCTTACAAATTGTTGACCAATTTTTAAAGGGTAAGTATGTAACTTTACATTTTTCATATGAAAAAAATTAAAATAAAAGAATTAAATAAAAAAAATCCAGCTACTATTCATCTTCTTCCCCACACCTACCCCACTCACTCCCTCCGTAGGGATGTTTGATATACCTAGTCCTTATTTTGCTCCCTCTCCGCTACCGTCTAAAAAGAATATCACTTTCGTCCTCTCCTTTCTGGTCAAAACAACAAACCAGAACTCTCTCTCGAAAAATAATAATCGCAAATTCGAAAAGCCCACAAATATTTTTAGAAGAAAATGACTTCATTTGAAGAGGCACCACCTAAAAACTCAAAGGCAGAAGAGAAAATATTCAAGACCAAGTGTGCCCAATGTCACACTATTAAAAAAGGCGTCGGCCACAAACAAGGCCTTGAAAAATCAAGGCTTTGTGGTTTTTAATACAAAGTTCTAATAGTTAGATAGTTGAGATGTGGAATTGTAAAGATATATCTATTTTCTTCAATTATAAGATTTTGAATTCTTCATTGAACAAGATACGCTATTGTATTTTCTGGTTAGTTTAGGATAGACTGGGTAGGAAAGAAGAACAATAACAAGATTTCTTGATGATTATTATATGAAGATTGTTTTTTCTCACACATATATGTGTCTATAAGCAAACCAAAATTTTGAGGGGCAACTGAGAATAACTGCATTGGTTTTTTTGTACAGCAGAAAATGGGTAGCTGTTGGGTGTATCAAACACCCCTACTGTTCATCTTCTCCCTCATGCGCGTCGTGTATAAAATCAAGATCAACGGGAGAAAAAGTAAGATCTAACACTAGCTGATGTTGGCATGGTTGTTGATGGTGGCATCGTATTTGAGTCGGCAAACGCCGCTGCTCAGAAAAGTAGTGTGGGGATGGGGAAAATGAACTTTTTTTTTTTAATTTAATTTTTTCATATGAAAAATGTAAAGTTACATATTTTCCCTTTAAAATTTTGTCAACAATTGGTAAGACATTTAATTATTGGTCAACTAATGATCAAACTAATAGTTTTTGTCAATTTGGACTTTAGGTGCAAATTATTTAAAGATTTGGTACCGTGGATGGTACAAAACAAATGCTTGGACAAAGTTTACAAAAATCTAAAAGATTTGATACCGTGATTGCAATTTTCCCTATATACACACACACACACACACACACACACACACACACACACACACACACACACACACACACACACACACACACATATATATATATATATATATATATATATATATATACACACACACACACACACACACATATATATATATATATATATATATATATATATATATATACACACGCACCGAAAAGAGAGGTAGAGAAGGAATTGTAATTTTTGTTTGAAGTCAACAAATGCGGCTACAAAAAGGAATATATATATACACACAGACGTATGCAGACATGAATCGAGAAGAGGAGAAACGGGCTCCTGCTAATATACACCCACACCCTCCCCATAAAACGGGGCTGCAAAGGAGGATTTATTCGAATAATTCGGTGATGTATTCAAAGACAATTTATTGTGTTTATTTTTATATTACGAGTAAATAATTTTTATATTAGGGCAAACAATGTAGTCGACTGTAATACTTTTATTTTTATATGTGTTGATTTTACTATGAGTTTAATGCATTGAATTAATTGATCGCTAATTTGATGCTTATGTGAATCTTTTACGAATCGTGAGGTGAGTTTGAAATTTAGACCATATAGTAAAACTCAATAAATTAGTATAATGTGTAAAGATACACATACTAATTATTATGGTCATAATATGAATTCTTAAAACTGGTGTTTCGTTTAACTAAGATTGAGTCACATAGAGAAATGAGATTGAATTAATTAAATAGGCTCAATGAGAACTCAAGAGGGGTAAATTGAATACAATAAAAGAATTTGATCGAACACCATATTATGTTATGAATATTGAATTAAGAATTAAGGTGATCAATAGATGAAATTGCTATGTCCTAATATTTATTCCATATTTGAATCTTCAATCAACTGTTGTTTGCAAAATTTTAATATTTTCAAGTAATTCGAAGTAGTTAGGTATAAAAAAAAAAATCACAACTATCATAATTCTTTACTTGCTTTTATCAAATAAGAGTTGGAAAATTTAGATTAAGTCATAAGTATAGTCCTAGTGGAAACGATATTCGAACTCAAAAGTTCACTATACTGCTTGTTACGATATCGTACAATTACGATATAAAAAACACAACACCGATTAAACTACACTTTAACAGCTACTTGTTGATCCCAATACAAAACTCCAAAGTATACCTTGACCTTCCAGTCTTTATATAGCCACCCCAACTTCTCGAATTCTTGCAAACTTCGTGTACCTTTTTGTACCAATAAAATACCTTACACACAATTCAAGAATAAACCCAGAGCAAACTTTCTCAAACCTTAAAAAAATAAAATAAAATCAGAATCTACAGCCATTTTCTTCAACAGCGAATTCAGTCACTTCAAACTCATTTTCCGGCGTTGGCGTTAAGACCCACGATCACGGCCCACCTCCCCTAACACCACCTACTCAAGGCGCACTTAATGCACCCATGGTTCATCGTCAATTTTGCCCATAAATGGAACAACTACACTTCACAATGCACACACGTTCAAAATCGGTCCGATCCTCTTTCAATTGGCATCCCTCCACAACTCCAATCTACAAATTGCATCAACAAACATGTAATTAAAGGTAAAACAACCATGGGTAAGTATTCAATTGCTTCAATTCATCAGCCAAATGAAACAATTTTGGATTGACATAACGAACTGTTCGTCCGCTCGAAGGATAAATTCTTCCATCCATTCGTGGCTCAATTGTGTCCCAACATATGAATCAACTTGGGAAAACTCAAATTCAGGCTCAAACAACATTGGGTAATCATTCAATTGCAGAAATTATAGCCCTCGTTTGCCAAATATTGAAGTCAGATGTCGTTCCTCACACATCACGAAGAGAAGAGAGAAAAAGTTCGAGCCAAATTATGGAGTCAATTATTTTTTGAGTCAAAATAAAAGGGTGAAATTCCAACGGTTTTGGCGACGGCGACGACTGCGGGTGTGGATGAAGCGGAGGAGGAGAGAGAGAGGGGTTTTTAAAAAAAAAAAAAATATATATATATATATTTTCATAAGTTTTGGACTCATTTGTGTCTTTTTAAAAAGTTTATGAGTAAGATTGCAATTTATTCTTTATTTTTATTTTATTTTATTTTTTCCTTTATTTATATAGGATGGTATCATTTTACGTTAAAAATAGGTGAAAATGACGATTTCCGTAATAAAACGTTGAAATAAGGGTGAAAATGCAAAAAATTGAAACGCAAGGACATTTGCACACTACATGCCAAACGTGGGGACGTTTTGTGCAATTAAGCGTATTTTTAATTGTTGCGGAGAAATTTCTTTTCAAGAGTTGTTCAAAAATAATTTTAGTGATGAATTTTTATGAAATTCTTGATTTTTTTATATATAGATTTACATAGAATTAGTAAAAATCTTTTGTAAATTTTCATCTAAAGACTTTTATAGAATTCATTTGATTTTTTAAGACTTTCATTTAAAATATAATTCATTCGAGTCTAGGGCACTAATAGAAAGTTCCTCCCATAGAACGTGGAGGTTTGATTCCTACCAACCTTTTTTCCCCTTAGTAATTTTTTAATAGAATATAAAAAAATTTAAGTCACCTCAAGTTGATAAATAAATAATAAAAATACAAAAAATAAAAATAAAAAAATGGTGAATGAGTGCTTTTGGAGTAATGTTATTTATCTTAACTCGTAATTGGGTGATAATTAAGTGAAACTTATGAGAGAGTATTCAATTGAAATTTTTAATAACTTTTTGAGATTTAAAAGGTTTAGAAGTATTCAATGTAAACTTTTGAAAACCTTCTCAAAGTACTGATGTATTTAATTGAGACTATTATATATATATATATATATATATATATATATATATATATATATATATATATATATATATATATAGTCTCTAAAAGTCACGGTGTATTCAATTAAAACTTTTTAAAAGAGATTCACACCACTTACCTTTAGCCCATGTTTGGTTTTGCTCAAAAAAAATTAAAATAAATAAATCATATTATTAGTATATTTTGATAAAAAGTTGATAAATTGTGTATTTGAAAAATTGATAAAAATTGTGAATTTAATGAAATATTGATTAAAATAAATTATTGACATATTCTTATCAACTTTTTTAGTTAGACTAAATAGGAAATGATGAGTAACATTATTCCTTTAAAAAGCCCAATCAAACATACACTTATTGCCACATAAAGATTGACGAGAAATTAGACAAAAGAGAGTAACATAACTTAAGTAGTTTGAGTGCAATTAAATTTAACTTTTATTATAAAATTTACACTCAGTACAAATCTAACTATATATATATATAATAAACTGTCGAGATTTGGTAGCAAAAATTCCAAGAAAACTCAAAATCCAATTTCAAGAAAATCGTAAACAAAAATTATAGACGTAATGAGGAATCATCCTTGACCTCATTCGATTGTCGACTAAAAACGAGAGGGAAAAAGATAAAGGAGTATGGTGGAAAAAACTCTCACCGTGTACGAGAGAAGTCTAGTTTCATTTGGAGGGGCCAACCACTAAAGAAAATCAGACATTCAATGGGACATATTCTTGGATGAACTTCAAATCTATTAATGAAAGAGATAAAAGGGGCCAACAACTCTATTTTTTTTTTTAAACAAAGTAACTTGATAAATATGTTATATGTATATGTGATGGTCCCTCCAGTCCCTTCACAATCGATTGTGAAAAGAATGATTTGATGGAAATTCGAAAAGGGGCAAGTATATGTCTATATTTGCTTTAAGATTTAGTGCCCTTTTCACATGAAGAACTTGGCCTGTTAAATCACATGCCTAGGTGCGACTTCATTAAGTATAAATTTTGGTGATGCGACTACTTCAACTTGAGTACACGACATGATATTTAAGTTGAAAACGCCTTTGAGTTGGGAAGAGCTGCCATCCTTCTGTAATAAAGGTAGAACGACACGTGGTAAACGAATCGAATCGTTCATCGATTCGTCCTCATCCTAATTCTATTCGTGGACAATTACGACTTGTGTTGAGATATGGACTGTTGTACAAGTGACAAGCAAAATGGAGGATAGAGAGAATATCATCTCAAATGGGATCGTGTATTGAAAAATTTGGAATCTCATTTACAAAATAGGATGTAGAGAGGGGGTGAGTATAAATTATAAAAAGAAAAAAAATAAATTAAATGTAGGATGTCTAGCACACCATTGAAATGTGAAGAGCGTGTTACACACTATCTACTTTCTTTGTTATTGTGTAAAATTTAGGGTAATTAACACAAAACGTCTTCATCCTTTTTTATTATTGTGGAAAACATTTTCACATTTAATTTTTTGATATTTTCACCCTTATTTCCACATTTCATTGCGCAAAATGTCATTTTCATTCATTTTTTTCTTTAAATAAAACAAAAGGAAAAAGAAAAATTAATTGCAAGCATAGTCCCAAATTTCTTTAAAGAGCGCAAATGAGTACCAAATAAATTATTAAAAGGGCAATTAGCACATAATGTTCATACCCTTCATTATTATTGCAAAAAAAAAAAAAAAAAATCCATACATTTTTTTTTTGGTATTTCACTCTTAATTACACGTTTGATTACGCAAACAATCATTTCTATCAATTTGCATTCAATTTCTCAATAAAAAATTGTGAAATGACAAATATACCCTCATATTTAAATAAAAGCTAAACAACTAATTGTAATCCTATTCCCAACTTTTTTAAAATTTCAAACAAGTCCCCAATAAATTAATAAAAAATTTATTTTTATTAAAAAAGTGCAAATGAGTCCCAATTAAATTTATTTAAAAATAAAAAAATTAAGAAAAATGAAAAAGTGCAAACGAATCCCAAATAAATTATTAAGAATTAGAAATTTAAAAAATATTTTTTTATTTAAATATGAGTGTATATTCATTATTTTACAGTTTGTTTTATTGAGAAAATGGATGAAATAATGGTTTGCACAATCAAATGTGTAATTAAGGGTTAAAATGTCAAAAAAATGAAAGGTAGTGACAATTTTCGCAATAATGGTGAAAGACATGGACATTATGTATTAATTACACTTTTAATAATATATTTGGGATTGATTTACACTTTTTTTTAAAAAAAAATTAGAACTATGGTTGCAATTAATTTTTTCTTTTTCATTTTGTTTTATTTAAAGAGAAAAGTATATTTATCATTTTTCAATTTGTAATTGAGAAAATAAATAAAAAGGACATTTTAAAGAATGAAATGTAAAAATGTAAAAAAAAATGTATGAACGTTTTCCATAATAACAATGGAAGGTAAGGATGTCATGAGTTAATTACCCTAAACTTTTGCGTAATGGATCATGCTTTTACATTTAGCGCAATTCGATGATCCATCTTATCGGAGATGCTCTTGGACTACGAAATAGAATACACAACTTGATGTGTTCATATCTAGAAACGCAAAAGCTCAAGCTCCTACATGATTAGGTTTATCATGCCAACTAAGGGCGGCAGGGCCAGCCATTCACTTTTTCCAGGACTCTCTATTTTAGCAGTAAAAGTTTGAAGTGTGCTATTCATGTGATTAGACAACACTAAGATCTTAAAGTTGTCAATTCAATTTTGTATTCTTGATGTGACAAAATCTTTGATCTTTCACTAATAATCTTACAGTGGTCAATATGTGAATGATTGACTCGATCTTCAGTTGTGAACGAATCAAGTATATTGAATAATCAACATTTAGGATACGTTCGGATCAGATTAAAATTTGATTTTAATTTAAATTAGAGTCAAACAATAAATATCAATCATATTTTGCATGAGTTCCACATCTTTTCAACTACAAATCTCAAAAATTTCTATCACAATTTCTTTAAAAATCTAATTTTAATCCACACCAAATATCCTCTTTAGGGACAACCCTATTTTTTACTCTTTAAACGGGTGTTTGATGCATAATATGGAGAAAAATACATTTTATGATGTAATGTGATGAAAAATATGTAATGAAAAAATAAAGATTTTTTTTGAATTTATGTGTAATATTATTTTATTAAAGAAGGTGTACATGATTAAAATTATGTTTTGAAAAAAGAAATTTTTTTAAGAATGATAATTTATATCCTCGAGATGAAAAGCAAAATACTTATCGTGTGCATAATAAATGAAAGTAACTTTGAAGCTTTAACCAAACGTGCACGCAATATTCGTATAACTCGAAGCCAGCTAGCAAGACGAGCCTTATCATAGACTACCATGAGTAGGTAAAGATTAAAAGCACATGGAAAACATTAAACTCATAAATATACATAATTAGCTTTTCTTTTTCTTGGCCCTATTCAAAAACAAGAACCTTAAAACTTAAGTCTAGTAATTATGGTTTTCTAAAATCCCAAATTCATCAGCATTCCAAAAAGTCTCAGCTGTTGCTTCACCAAACCAATCAATCTCAGCCATCTGCTGGCACTGCGAGATCAAAATCTCCTGCTGGGACTCCATTTCTAACATGTTATTACTGTTAATGTCCACATGGTAGCCATCATCTTGAAATGAATTGTCATAAGCAGTATTAATTTCTGAATTCTCTGCAGTCAGCTGTGAAATTATCCCAGATTCTGTTGAGTTACTGTATGAATATCCCTTGTGCTGATCAGAATTATTCACCTGGGACCTGTATTTAGGACATGGTGCAGTACTTATGGGAGTTTGAGTTTCCAAGGTTGAGATGGAAGAAGAGGGAGAGGATGTTTCTGAAGAATTTTGTTCCATTTTTTCAAGCAATCTTGGCACCCAAAACCGTCGAATTGCTTCATGAAATTTCTTGCTGTTTGCATCAATCTTAAGTTGCCGGGCTTGTTTCTGCACCCTAGTTCTCCAGTAATTCTTGATTTCATTATCTGTTCTTCCCGGCAAATGCTGTGCAATCTTTGACCACCTGCAATTACAGTGTCGTGTAGAGGAGATTAAGTGTACAGAACCCAAAAAGGACCTCAAATTACAATTAATCAAGATTTATAGCAAATTAGTATTCACCTGTTTCCCCACTTGCAATGGAGTTCAAGGATCAAGAGCTGTTCTTGCGGGGTGAGGTTTCCATGCTTAATATCAGGCTTCAAATAATTCAGCCACCTCAACCTGCAGCTTTTCCCCGTTCTCTTAAGCCCTACATCCCCCATTAAAAACAAGAGATTAAGTTCAGAGATTAATACTGGAAAATAAGAAGATTATGAAAGTTTGTTTGAAATGATGTACCTGCAACTTTAGCTAAGTAATTCCAGCGGCCTTCGCCATGTCTAGTTATGTTGTGAACAAGAAGATCATCTTCCTCAACAGTCCATGGCCCTCTTCTAAGCTCATATGCATCTTCATGCGTATTAGTGTTTATCCCGGGAAGTCTACTCATGATGAGGCAAGAGAAAGGTTTAAGATAAGAATAGGAAATTTTAATTTGTTTCTGGGATTCAGCCAATAACTGATTATTTATAGTGGTTGGCAATTGAGGATCAGCTGAAAGCTAAAAAGTAGACCCCAGTAAGAGAGTTTTCCCCACATGGTAATGGTATGGCTTTTTAATTTTTATGACAGCAGCCCACACAGAATTTTCTTTCATGGACAACTGTGATCGATAAAAAGAAAGAATGCTCTTATGAGCATCATGAGTAGAGGTGGCAATTGAGTCGAGCGGCTCGTCGGCTCGTACTGTTCACGCCCACGAGCCGCTCGGGCTCGTAAAAAAACGAGCCCGAGCACGAGCCGAGCTCGTCCAAACGGGTGCTGAGCCGAGCCTGCTCGGCTCGTCACTGTAGACGAGCCGGCTCGTGGCTCGTCCACGAAAAAAAAATTAAAAAAAATTAAAAAACGAGTCGAGCCGAGCGCTCGGCTCGTTTGGCGAGCTCAGCACGAGCCGAGCCGAAGCTCGGCTCGTGGGTAACGAGCCACGAGCACGAGCCAAGCTCGTCTTGGCATGGGCCGAGCCGGCTCGGCTCGGCCCATTGCTACCACTAATCATGAGTCCACAGCAATTCTCAAGAAAGAAAGAACGGTGGGAAAGGAAATAACAATATATATCTTTCTATATATAAAAAGTGGCTATTAAACGGAATATGTTGGTTTAACGAAAAAACTAACGGAATTTCTTGATTTAACGAAAAAATTAACGGAATTTCTTATTTTAACGGAAAATCTTTTTTCACCACCCTTTACTTTCAAAATTATAATTAAATAATAATAAAAATAAATTAGCTTTTGATAATTCCTTCAAACTAAAATATCTTGGAGCTAACTTATCTGAATCGACTTTTTCTCGAATCTGATTTATGTATCTAATTACGATTTATCCAACGAGACCAATATTCATATATTTACGATAACTCCATCAATATCTAAATATTTGACACAAATAAAATATAATTTGATAAATGTATCATTTAGTTCCTAATTTTCAAAATATTAAAATATAGTATATAAAAATTGAATTATATTTTATGAAAATTTTCGGGGTATTACATTCTCACACCCTTAAAATATTTTCGTCCTCGAAAATTTACCCGTCACTTACCAATACTAAGTCTAATACATGATATACATATATTATCGTAATACATATCATCATACTTTAGCGATAAAATGAATTGCATTATTACATAAAAAAGAGTAAAGACTTAAGCCATGCAAAAAGTTTAAGCCTCCGTTTGTTTCTCATTAAAAACTCATAAAAATGAAAAATATGACCGTTATCCATCACACCAATCTATCAATTTTGAATTTCTATCTCTTATATGGGGTCCAATAACAGCTATATTTTTCATTCTCATTCTACATTGATGAGAATCAAACGGAGACTAAGTAAACTCATATTCTTACCTCTTAACATACTTTGAGTTTTCTGTTTGTGATTTTGGGTTGGAGATGACAGAGAGAAGCATTTTATTTAATTATTTATCAATTACATAAACATTACATCATTAATTATTTAATTAACCAAAAAAATTACGTCTTTATGAATAACAAATTAATTTTTAAATAAAACTATTAAATATAAACTAAGCAAACGTGCATTTTTTTTTTCCTTTTAAAGATTAAGCCCACTATGAAGTAATTTGTATGAGGCCCACGAAGTTGTAAATAGTTGGCTTGACCTTAAGAAAAATGAAAAAAAAAAAAAACAATACACAAAACCTACATATAAAAATTATTTTTCAAAACTAACAAATTTGTCTAACTATTTCAAAAATCAGATGGTAAATAAATTTATTAAATATTAAATTATAATAGAATATATATTAATTATTTACACTCATGACATCTCACCCACCTCATCACTCCACTACATCACCTTCCCTCCATCTCTTGTACAACTCCGGCATTGGTCCGGCGACGATCTGACGATTGCTCTGGCCAGCTCCAACGACTTTTTCGACGATCATTTCGGCAGTCGCTTCGGCGACTTAAAATTCCAAAAAATTAAAAATTAGAAATCACCCCCACCCCATGGATTCACCTGCCACCATCCTACCCTTGCCTCCACCTCCTAAAAAAATTACAGGAAAAAATTCAAGTCACTTTATATAATCAAGCCCCTGACACGTGTCATCAGTGACTAATTGTGACCAAATGTGTATTCAATGTGATTAACTGTAATTAAATGTGTGTTCAGTGTGACTGTTTGTGACCAATTTTATGTTAATTGTGACCGAATGTGACTTGAATATGATCGGTCACAATTAGCATAAAACTGGTCACAATCAGTCATAGTACACACATATTTGGTCACAAATGGTCACCACAAACAAATTCGCTTACACCACGAACCAGCACCACAATTTTACTCATTTGACGGGCCCCTGAATCCATATCAATGCCATTAATTCACAAATCAAAAGTGTATTTAATATTCTTAACTTTTACAGAAACTGGATGCCGCCTAGTTGCATTTCTGTGTTCATAAATGTATCAATCTTACTCATTTTTTTAATTAGCTGTTAAACTGAACAAAACATCCAACTTCAGACCTTTAGGAGACCTTTAGGAAACAGACATTACAAATCATACTGTTTTTTATCACTTCAGTGAATAAATCACCAACAATTGCCTCAATTATGCAAAGTTCATACACATGAGCTATCATCATGGCATACCCAACTCTGATCCCGACCACAAACTTGCCGACCATAAGAAATTCATAATCGTTGGCGAAACCCATTAAAAGAGCTCCGGCAAAGAAGCTAAAGTATCAATGTTCTACGAAAAAGCCAAAGTAGTACAGTAACTACTCACTAAAATAATTGAGTAAAATACCGGAGAATCGCGTAATTGATTTCCAAGCATCCTCGCCGTCTCCAGTGGCACCTAGTCCCCGATCATCTCTCACTAATGATAAAGTTCTAATGGAATTCCTAAAAAATTCACTTAAAGTTCCAGATCTTATTTTACAAGGTAGCGTTTTTCCTTGTCAAAAAGCCATTCAAAATCCTCTGAAACTTGATATGCAGTCACTTGAATCGATTGAAAATGGGGCGGAATTGAAAGTTGTGGAGATTATTGCTTAGGTCGGTTGCTTGGAAGTGATTAATCATGGAATTTCAAAGGATTTAATTAAATCAGTTCTGGCTGTTGGCGTCGACATTTTTGGGATCTCGCCTGAGAAGAAGAAAATGACAACCACAACCAAAAACCACCACAGCGACCATCGGCAAATATGGTGCAGTCGCCGGTGAGGAAGAAGTGAGAAGTGAGAGACAGAGAGGGGGAGAGAGATAGAGATGAATGAGAGATGGATTGAAAATTATGTTTTAATTAGGATTTTAATTATTAATTTAATTAAACCCCGATTTTTGATTAAATAAACATTACACTTGATTTTTGAATTTGAAAACTTAAATATTTGGTTTTAGTTAATTTTCTCAAAGAATAATGATATCTAGTTTCATTTGTGTTAAGAGTATCAGTTCAGGTTACGTGTATGATAACTTCAATTAAATGGATCATGTCTCTTTATATTTAAATAAATATATCATTTAATCGTACTTGTTGTCACCTATATTGATGTTAGAAATAAAGCTAGATAAAACCAATAAAATTAGATAGCATTACTCTAATGGCAATGATGTACTTAGAGATAAGATCAGGGTGCTTGAAATAGGATTAAAGTACTTGTACACAAAGTGCAAACTTTGATTGATACCCTTTTATGTGTCAAAAATTTGACAATTGATTGAAAAATGTGTTGTTAAAATCAATATATTAAAAATCTGTCAAATCACATGAATGTAAATCAACGTGTCAACTTTTATGTACATATAACATGGTCCATCAAAAAACATTGGAATGTTATAAGCCAAAATGGGGATGAGATCAAACTTGGAAATTTATTGTCAATATTCTTTCCTTTTTTAATTGACTTTTCACATTTCAAGTTTGAAAGCTCATAGTACATTGATTCACAGGTCACCCGTGCAAACCCACTATCGCGTCCCTTGAAACAACTCTTAGTTCTTGCGATCCAACTTGCCCTCTACAATGTTTTTTCCAATTTCGCCTAGTTTTGGATGGGATTTGGGGTTAGGGGGATACTTGATAGGACAATAGGAGATTTATTTTATTTTATTTTTAATCCAAGATAAGGATAAGACCACGTTTTTCAAATTATTTATTTATTTTATTTTTGGGTTGTAGTGACCATTCATTAAAAACTCAAGTAGTCAAGTGATACACAAAATTTCTCATGAAGAATAGCTAGATAATTATTTTATTAACATGGTTAACTAAGCCAATAGCATAATTGTTGTGCTACATGTATATTACAATTTAAAAAATTGTTTAACACATGATGTGACGAAATATGATTGAATCAAAATTTCTTCAGCTAACTAAAAAAATGAAAAAATTCCATTTTTTTGTCACCTCACTAATATGTAAAATAATATATAAATGATAAGGGTAAATAGCACAAAACGTCCCTACCCTTTAATGTAATTTTGCAAAACGTCCATACCTTTCATTGCGTAAAAGATCATTTTCAACAATATTCCAAATAAAATGACGATTTTACCTTCATATTCAAATGAAACAAAAAAACAAAGAAAAAATTAATTGCAATCATACTCCCAATATTTTTTAAAAAAGTGCAAACGAATCCTAAATAAATTAGAAAAAAAAAATTCTCCATCTCCCGAGAAACCCATCTGCCAAGACGAAGCAAAAGAGGAGAAAGAAAAGGAACAAACTGAAGAAAAATGTGATAATGAAACAGTAAAGAAGGAAGAAGAACGTGCACTGGAATTTGGGCAAGAGACCAATAAAAACCTACCCAAAGAAATAGATTTCTGGAGAAACACCAATAATGCTAGCAATAAAATAATAATTCTCGAATTTCTTTGGATTTTTTGCAGGCCCGACCAGTGTCAACTGGGCTAGGGTTGTCATTGGGAAATCCTTGGTTAGCCTCTCCCAGTGAATCGGTTTTACTTAGGCTGGTGAGCGATGAACTTGACCGTGAGTTGCTAAGACAGGATGCTGAGATTGATAGATACATTAAACTTCAGGCGGTAAATTTTGTGTCTTGATATGTTTTCCGTTTTTGTTGAAAAATGTTTGTTTTCGCGGGAACAAGTTTTTTCTTGGTCTCTTGCTTAAATTCGTGAATATTCTTTTCGACAAATTCGAAAAATGTGCCATCACAAATTTGCAATTTCAAGTGGCCCTTTTGGATTTGCTTGGAATTCCAGGGATTATGGAACAGTTTTTGGGGATGGAGAAATGAATTTTTTTTGGATTCGTTTGTACTTTTTTTAAAATATTGGGAATATGGTTGCAATTAATTTTTTATTGTTTCATTTGAATATAAGGGTAAAATTGTCATTTTATTTGAAAAATTGTTGAAAAT
This sequence comes from Fraxinus excelsior, assembly GCA_019097785.1. Lineage (NCBI taxonomy): Eukaryota > Viridiplantae > Streptophyta > Magnoliopsida > Lamiales > Oleaceae > Fraxinus > Fraxinus excelsior. The sequence continues at coordinate 2,775,183 of CM032640.1, forward strand.
TACCTTTTGCGCAATGAAAGGTGGAAGGTATGGGTGAAAATGTCAAAAAATGAAAGGTAGGAACGTTTTATGCTATTTATCCTAAATGATAATGTACAACAAGCACGTTTAACGGCATAATATTCCCTTGGCCGCGTATCAATGATTACATGGCAACTTTTTTGGTCAATTTAATCAAAGTTTGAAGTACAAATCTACTTCATTTCAATGTATCACATTCAAAGATTGAAGCGTTAGAAATTATTGGCTTCTCAATTATGTTGATGCTCTAACACCGCTAAATCTAAATACCATTATTCCAATTAATTAGTTTTGAAATACTCTTAACAAAATTGATACGAAGAAAAATAAAGCAGAACGATATATTCTAATTTCAAATGTTATTACTTAAAATCATTGAAAACTAATAATTTGTCTATTATGATATTTATTCAAGTACCCATCATGCACTCGAACACGACTCTTCCATGTTGCAATTAATATAGGCTTAAAGTCACCATTCACAAAAATCCATGGAATGGATAGTGAAATCTTATCCTACAAGAGCTGCACGTTGTTGAAAGTTGACTTTCATACTGTCTTTTTATGGGTGTACTGATTCCTTTCCCTTCGTTACCATGGAATTTTTCTGCAAAAAACGTGCTTAACTTGTTTAACAATTCTATAAACGTGAAGTACTTTGGTTTGACAAGTAGTCGGTAACATTATGGTTTAGGGGTGTAAGCGGTCTGGTTTTTGTGGTTTTTGACAAATTTTCAAATTAAACCGTTTAAATCGGTTTGAGAAAAATTCAAACCTAAACCAAACCATTTTGAACGGTTTGAAAAAAACTCAAACCTAAACCTAACGGTTTGGTCCGATTTTAAACCGCCGGTTTCACCGTATATTTTTTTTGTCTATTTACTTTAATGACATTAATTCATTGAATTCAATATATATTTATATCTTACCAGCAATAAATCTAAAACAAACTAAATATATCTACTACAAATTTAAATACCAATTGAATCAAAGTAAAATCACAATAAACTAAAATATAGTTTTTTGTTTGCCATTTTAGGCTAAGACGTTACGATAACTTACAATATAAGTCTATTAAACTAAATATAAAGCCCAAAAAATATAATGATGTTCAACAAGATCTCGTGATAATCATATCTGAAAAACAAAACTACTGATTAGATAGAGAGAATAACCAACCATAATAATAAATCAATTGTTTATAATGTCTAAACATAACAATTACACAAACTTACCGTTGTATTTTATTACGAATTCAGTTTCTCACATATACTCAAACACCAATTGTTGTCACACATGTTTCATAGTCTCAATTGTCAAACAAATGCATTCGTTATATCATCATAGTATTGGATACTAGATAGATAAGAGAATTATTAAAAATATGGTAATAGAAAATATAAATCACCTGCCACAACTTTCATTAAATCATTAAATGCTTCCACTTCATCTAAATATTGGCACAACACTATAGGTTCATTCTTAATTTGAAACCATTTCTTTCCGCATATACAACTTCAACCATCCTTGCACCTAATAAACTCCTAAAGAAATCAAGTATCTGACCTCCATTTGATAATGCAGATTCAGAAGCAACTGTAGAAATTTAAATTCTAAAGAGGAAAATGATTTTTGATAGATTATGTTAGTCTTGAGATTATTAGATATAAATTAGGGTTATTTAGTAATAATAATATATATGTAATAGAAAATTATAAATTGACAAAAATACGTACAAATGACAAAAATATTGAATTTTGCATATTTGGATGAATTTTAAAAAAAAATCATTATTTTTATTTTTTTATTTTTATATATTTTTTCACTGGTCCGGTTTGGTTTTAAACCGCAATTAAAATTCTCAAACCTAAACCAAACCGTTTTTGACCGGTTTGGTTTGGTTCAAAACTATTTCGTTGACGGGTCAACGTGACACCAAACCGACGGTTTCTAAAATGCGTTTTCGGTTCGATTTTTTGGTTTGACGATTTTTTCTTACAACCCTATTATGGTTTGTAAAATATTTTATTAATTTTAATAGTGATGTCTAGAGATGACATTGGGACGGGTTCAGTTCGGGACGGGACGAGACAAGATTTTAGTAGTGATGTCTAGAGATTGCAATGTGGCGGGTTTGGGGCAGGGCGACCTCGTCCCGCCCCGCCACTCCCACGGGTCCCACCTTAGATGGGGCGGGGCATGTTCGGAGCGCGGACTTGCCCTATTTTCTGTTTCGTTTATTTTTTTTTAAAAAAAAAAATTCAGATAACTATTTTTTTTTTAAAATAATTTGACTAGTGATGTCTACCAAAAACAAACCTTTCGTTTTTCCCTATGTTTGTAATCACTTTTTTGCCAAGCCCAAAGCCATTTTGAAGTCTGAGATTCAAGTTTCTCGTTGGAAACATGCTAACATCAATGCACTTAACATGGTTAGGAATATGTGTTGTCACTTGTCAAACAGTTAGTTAAATAATTGGGTTTATCTCACTAAAGTCACGTGCATTTATATTTAAATGTATCTATTATTTAATATCTTATAACAGCGACAGATGATTACTTAGGACCACTGTTAATGAGTAACTTTCAAAAAATCTTCATTTTAACTGTCCAACCGGTTAAGGAATAAAATCTCATATAAAATAAAAATAAAAATAAAAATATAGACCAATTTATAAGGATTTGAATCAATTCTCTGAATAAGATTGACTTTTTAAGATGGAAACTCAAGTCTTAATATTGTATCAAAGTCCATTAAGTTCAAACAAGTAATTCGATTTGATTTAAGACTCAAAAAAATTAGTACACGAATCTCAAGATTAATTTGCTCAAACAAACCACCATCTTGGGGAGATATGTTAAGAGATAAAATTTCATATCGAATAAAAATGAAAACATAAACTAATTTATAAAGGTTTGTGCTACTTTTCTTAACAAGATTGTAAGATGGAACCACAAATCTTAATAAGGCCGACCTTTTAAAATGTAACCTCAAGTCTTAATATTGTATCAAAGTCCATTAAGTTCAAACAAGTAATTCGATTCGATTTAAGACTCAAAAAAATTAGGGAACAATATACAAAACCTATATATAAGAATTACTTTTCAAAACTAACAAATTTGTCTAATTATTTCAAAAATCAGGTGGTAAATAAATTTATTAAATATTAAATTATAATATAATATATATTAATTATTTACACCTCAGACACCTCACCCACTCCATCACCCCCACTATACCACTCTCTATCTCTTAGACAACTTTGGCATCACTCCGGCGACTGCTCTAGCGAATTTTCAAGCAACCGCCCGACACCTGTTTCGGCGGCCGCTTGACGACTTAAAAATTTTCAGAAAATTAAAAATTGGAAATCACACCCCACCCATGAATCCACCGACCACCACCCAGTCCCTACCTTCACCTCCAAAAAAATTACCGAAAAAAAATTTTGTGCAGTGTGATTGTCTATAACTAATTGTGACCAAATTTGTGTTCAGCGTGACTGTCTGTGATCAATTGAATCTTAATTGTGACCGTATATGATCAAGTTACAATCGGTCACAATTAATACAAAATTGGTCACAACCAATCACAGTACACACATATTTGGTCAAAAAATGGTCACTACAAACAAATCCACTTACACCATGAACAAACACCACCAATCATTACCACCATCACCTCCAATGCACCGCCACTACCACCTTCAACTCAAATTGACAGTGACTTTCAAGCATGAGCTAATGTTGCGTAAGCTGGTTATATAACAACCAGCACAAGTTATAACATTAGCTTCCATTGCCATCAAAGATCATTCAATTTCATCCAATCCTCATAGACACGGGAATCAATCCTTTCCATCCAAGCTTTACAAATGAAGGTTTAAATGGCCTTGCGTGTTTATTTACCAAAACTAAGTTTAAAGGGAAATGTTCGACTGGTGAGCAACTCCCACCATCAGCGTGTAGTTGTAAATTAGTCGGAGCACAGTATTTCGCAAGAGCTGCAATTACTGCAGGAGAATTTAATTCAACTTGTGACTTTGCGTTTCCCTACGACGAGACCCATGGACGGAGACACCTGCTGGCCACTTCCCCACACCTAGACGAGTCTTTCCATGTTGGTAATTTATCCCTAACAACTCCCAAGCAAATTGAATTGAATCTAAAAAATCGCCCAGTCGCGAAGCTCGCGATTTCGCCTACGAAAAACCCCAATTTCGGAGCCGTCAGATGCACCCATGGAGGCAGACCACATGGGCTAGGTTAGCCCTCACCTGGCGCACCTAGCCCAGTAATGGGTCTCCATCAATTTGACTCCAAGCAACCGAGATATATATATATATATTGCTGTAAATAAATATCTAATACACAATATAACATGATAATCTCCTAAAGAAAACATTCATGAATCTCATGCTACGAGTAAATAATCCACTGTAATAAACAGGATACAAACGTATCAAATTGTTTTTGAATTACTAAGCAAACTTCCTTTGTTCTCCTTTTTAATTAGAGAGCATGGAATCAAGTCCGTAAATCTTGGTCTTCTTCCACTCCTACGAATGTACCCGAGATATTACACAAGTCGAAACAAGAGTCTTGTTCTTATTTCACGTCGAAAATCTTTTGAAAATAATGGTTGTTAACGACTTACCAATGAAAGCTTCAATAATACTTGTCCCTTCCTTACCTTCACAAAACGTGTGGCTCAATTTTTTTTGTAGTTCAATACTTCCATGAAGTCTAGGTTTCATTTCTTATTTAAAGAAAACAAATCAAGTAAATTATATTATGTTTTGTCTCATATTTATAAGCTATTTATAAACACTCAAATCACTTTTATTCGCATATTTCAGGGACTCACTTATCCATCACTCATATATAAACATTTTCTTACCAAAAATATTATAAGAAGGTAAGAGCGTATAATTTAGACTACAAAGGAAACCCCTATATATCTTTGCTTTGATGGAGAAGCCAATAAGAAAACTTCAATATATACTGGATTCCTTAAATTCTTCTTCCCAAATAAAATCACAGATATTGTTTTTATTATTATTATTATTATGTAGAACACAATATCATCCCAAATCGTTATTTCAACATTAAAAATAAATTAAGAAAATTAATATAATAAATAGAAGATATGTGCTATACACATTTTTCCCAACAATCTTCCTCTTCGACTTTTCTTAGTTACGAAATTACATGTCGATTTTTTAATGTCGTGAATCAAGTGCTAACATCAATGTAGATCTAATGTCCTTAGTATCAAAGCAATCAACATCAACTCACCACAGCCAACGCCGTATACTCAAGCACATTTTTATAATAAAGAGGGCAGAAATTACCACCACTCAAGCACGCAAACTACCATCCAAACATATGCCACATTGCATCCACACATAAACAAGTTAAAAATAAATAAAAATCCCTAAGAGTATTGATAAGTGTATTTTATACATTTATTCTGAGGATCTAAAATAGCAATATTTGTTATTTTTTTTGACAAAATATATTCAAAATTGTTATATTTTGAGTTTATAAGTAAAACTCAATGGTTAAACGAGGAATTGAAAGAAAAAAAACGAAAATTGGTAGACGAAGTCCAAAATTTGAGGACCAAATTACAAATATCTGATAATTGAATTGAACCGAAATACGATACTTTGAAAATTGGTAGGAGACAATTGGATGCAATTAGAAGTAAAAAATGAATGGAATGTGATCGAAATATTATCACAAATCAATTTCCAATTGCACGAGTTATATTTAAGATTTTTACCCGAAAGTTGAAATCCATTTTTGGCATAGTAAATGTTCGAATTGAAATTTTTTTACTACTAACAAAACTGTATCCATTTGAGTTAGATTTCGAACACACTTTGAATCACCTTAATTGGATATCGGGAGAGAAAATTATGATCAAAATACCGACGACTGTGCAGAGACAAAAAACATGCACGCTCGAAGAAAACTTTCCTTATTCGATTGGAACTCTTTTGAAAACTAATTTGGGCATGATTTTCAACCAATTTTCTACTTATACAAATACCTAACTATAGAATACATATTACACACCTCTCATATACGTATCATACTCTAATTTTTCATCACAAAAGAGGGAGAAAATCATATATTATGAGAACATTTTAAAGACGAAGTTAAAAAAACTCATCAATTGGAGATGAAACCTGTGATTTGTGAGCAAAGAAGAGAGAGAATTATTGAAGATTTATCAATATTACTTTGAAGAAATTCAAAAACATCAAGATTCATTTTCCTTCATTCACTAATTCACAATTTCGGGTGATGTTCCGTACATTAACATGATTTGTTGTCATTCCAATATATTAGGCTAGTTTTATACATTGCTGAATGAGATGAATTCTTATTATGATATTTTTAGTTTTTAATTAATTATTTTGACTATAATGATTTGTAGATGTTTTTTTTTTTTTATCGTTTTTATCGTTCTTTTCAATTGTTTGATCACCAATTGAATTATTAGTGAATTTTATTGTTATCTAGATGACAATATGATTTAAACACAATATAATAAATATTGTAAAGTTCGATAGATAATAAAAATATACTTCTATATTTTATATAGTTTCAATAGGCGTTCTTGCACTTATTAATACATTTATCATATTTGCATCTTTCATCGAGAGACAAAATTGTCACATGAGGGAAATTGATTTGATCACTATTGAGAGAAAGACTTTCAATTAAATTAGGAATATTGACAAACATGAATGATTTCAACTTGTCATTTTAATTGTTACACTAAAAATGAAATAACATGGGAAATCGACATTTTAGCAATGTATCTCACATATTTGAAAAACACATTTACTTGTTTTCACTAGTTTAATTGATAATTTATGAATTAGTATAGAAACATCACAACAACTTGTTGGTTATTCAATTAAAGTTGCAATTAATTTTGACTCGGTCAAACACATATTCCTCTTGGATTCGATTCTCTATTCATCATTATATTACTTGATCATGATCCCGTACGCTTGAAAATCTTGAAAGGATCAAGTATGACATCCTTCAATTGAAAAACAATTAGGGCAGCCACGATTTACCAAATGCAATCACACATTACACGAATAAATGAAAGAAAAGAAATCATTTCATGCATCACATGTCACATTGTTCGTGAATCCAATAAAGCACATTGAGTAGTCAATGATTGACACGAAACATATTACCGATGAGAACTCAGCTAGTTAAGAAAGAGTTTACAAAATCAGCGGTGTAGAGAAAAAAATCATATTTGCTGAAAAGGTCTGTAGCCTTTACTCAATCACATTTATGTTCCTCAACTTTTATCATGAATCTTTATTGACATATTGACATAAGTTGTATGGTTTTCGTCCATAATTCCATTAAGATGGAGTAAAACGACTTAATCACCTCTCGTGTTTTTAAATAGGTAAATAATATAAAACACAAATTTAAGATTAAACTTATCCCTCGTTTTGAAGAACGCTAACATTATTTTTGGGAAGAAAAATGGTGATTACGGACAAGATTTGCTAGAAGATTGAAGATTGGATGTAATTAAAAAAAGTTGAGATTTAAGAGTATAAATGTGTCAATGAATAAATGTTAACGACCATTTAAGGAAGAAATAATAGATGATATGGGAAATACTTAAAAGATGAAAATTAACCCTCAGTTCTCAACCTATTATCACGGTAATATGTTAGTCCTCAACATTTAAGAAGGAGCATGTTAGTCATCGACTTTGAAAAAGAACAAGATCTCCAACCTTTTATTATAGTTGCATAAAAAGCCTCCAAGAAATAAAATTGTCCAAATCTTTTTTAAATAGTCATGTAAACTTCATAAAAAATGTGTCTTACGATAAGGTTTTTGGTACTATTTCAAGTCAAGAAACAAAACTTGATTTTATAAATTTGAATTTTGAAGATGCAGTCACGTGAAGATTATCAGGGATGTCAACTATTTTTGTCATTTTTGAGTAATTTTACAATTATAATAGAAAGTTAATCATTTTGTTCCTTTTGAAAGGTCGTGGAGTTTCTTGCTGCTGAAGCAACAGGTTGGAGAATAGGAGTGCACTTTTTTGAAAAATAGAAGAGAAAAAGAAAAGGAAAACCCGTGTTTGTGTTGCGCGTGTCATGAATGTAATTAAGGTCTTGTTTAGTGAGAACAAAAATCGATTTTTTAGTAGATTTTAATAAAAAATGATGATATGTGTGATTAAAAAATTGTGGATCCTATAAAATGTTAGTTAAAATTAATTGTTCACTTTGACTTAACTTAAAATCTCTAACAAACATGAGCTAAAAGTGAATAGAATAAGAGAATCAAAATTTGAGCTAATGCTAATCAATAGAACAAATCGAACATTCGTAGTTTTAAATATAAATTTAGGTGTCAGCGTATCATAAATCCTGCCTAATGAGTCATAATCCATGTACTAATTAAAATATAGCTTTTTCCACTGTAATTAAGTGATTTATATGCGACTTGGGTGGAAAGTATATTTCGGACGATTTCTTTGAATTGCTTGCTTTTGATGACACAATTCATTAAATTTCGTGTACTGATACTCCACAATAAAATGGTGTTGTTGAATGAAAGCATAGGTACATTGTAGAAATTGCTCGTCCCATTCTCTTGTCTGCCAAAGTTCTTAGTGAATTTTAGGGAGAAGCAGTTCTTACTATTGTTTCTTTTATTAATAAGATTCTATATTCCTACAATTCAGGTTTTTCACCTAAGGATGGCAACGAGGGGGGTATGGGATGTGTCGCCCATTGCCACCCTCGTTCCATTGTGTATTTTTGTTACCTTACCCCATTCTCTTTCCCATACCCAATTAAAACCAAATCTGACGATTGAGTTGAGCGCTACAAGGCTAGATTGGTTACTAAGAGTTTTAATCAGTAGTATGGTTTGGATCATGAGGAGACTCTTGCTCCTGATGCCAAGATGACCACTCTTTGTACACTTATTGTAGTTGCATCTGTTCGTCAGTGGAGTCTCTCTCACTTAGATATCAAAAATGCATTTTTGAATGAAAATCTTCGAGATGAGGTTTATATGGTTCTTCCTCATGATCCTTCTCATTCTCCTGGATATGTTTGAAAGCTCAAAAAGGCACTTTATGGACTTAAACAAGCACATCGTGCTTGGTTTGATAAATTTTTCACTGTTGTTACCTCTCTTGATTTTATATCCAATCATCGTGATTCTACCATATTCTTTAGATGCATTTCAACTGGTCACATTCTACTTTTACTGTATGTTGACGAAATGATTCTTACTGGCGATGATGTTGATGGGATTGCAAATCTGAATTCCGAATTAGCTCATCATTTTGAAATGAAGGACTTAGGTATATTATCTTATTTTTTTGGGGGATCGAAGTTGCTTATTCTTCTAGAGGTTATCTTCTCTCTCAATTCAAGTATACCATATATGTTATGGAGCATGCTCATTTTACTGATACTAACATTGCTAATATTTTTCTTGAGTCCAATGCTCGAAATTTACATTCTGATCGTGTACCCTTGATTGATCCTACTTTGTATCGTACCGTTGTTGGATGTCTAGTTTATTTTACTATCACACGTCCCTATATTGCTTATTTTGTTTACATTTTTAGTTTTTGTTTCATCTCATACTACAGTTCATTGGGCAGTTATTTATATTTTGCGCTATCTTCGTGGTACTTGCTTTCATAATATTTTGTTTCCATTGACCTTTTCTTTAGTGTTCCGTGCCTACTCTAATGTAGATTGGGCCAGTAACCCTACTGATCGCAAGTCCACTATTGATTTTTGTTTATTTTTGGGTGATTTTCTTATTTTTTTGGAAGAGTAAGAAACAAACTGTTATTTCCCATTCCTCTATTGAGACAGAGAGCTATGACATCCACTATCACTGAGATTGTATGGTTGCGTTGGTTACTTGCAAACATGTGTGTTCCTCCTTCCAATCCAACCCTTATATATTGTGATAATTAAAGTGCTATTCAGATCTCTTACAAGTCTGTATTCCATGAGCGCACAAAGCATATTGAGATTATATGTCATCTGGTTCACCATCATCTGCAGACTTGCACTATTTTCCTACCTTATGTTTCTTTATCGTTGCAGCTTGCCGACTTCTTCATGAAGTCTCATCCAATTCATCATTTTCGCTTATTGCTTAACAAACTCTCGCTATTTTTTTGTTGTAGTATCATGAGTTTGCGGGGAGATGTTAGCCTTATATAGCATATATAGTTTGTATATAATATTATTTAGTTTCCTTCTAGTATATGTTTCCTTTGTATTTACTCTTCTTGTAATATAGAAACTTAATTATTTCATTAGAAACCTAATTTTTTTGGTGGCTCAGTAATTTGTTTTCTTCTTCTCTTTTGGTTGTTTTATCAAATAAATTTGTATTGTTTTCAAAGGAATCCACCTGTTTGTACACGTCAATATAACTCATAATTGGCGTATTAAGTCAACTTTGAATGTGAGATTTTTAGGTATTGATTGTAATTAAACTCTAAAACATGCACAATATGCTCTAAATCAGTAGGGATGACAACGAGATGGATATGGGATGGGTCAGTCATTCCCACCCTCGTCTCATCGAAAATTTGTGTTACCTTACCCCGTCTTCATACCCGATTAAAGCGAGACAGAGCGGGGCCTGGGTGGGGCTGGGCAGGTCCTCTACCCCATTTATCACCCTATTTATTTTTTTGCTTTTATTTTTTTATGTGTTTAGTTAGTAAATATTTTTACTTTTTTTTTTACTAATTGTTAAAAATAACTTATGTTTTCTTTAAAAACGGTGATAAATTTATTATTTTTATTCGATAAAAAATTGAAATTTAAAATTAACTTTAAGTGGGGCGGGTAGCGGGATGGAGACTATGTTTCCCGTCCCCACCCCATACCCGCTCCAGGATAATGATACTCGTCCCGTCCCCGTCCCATTTACCCGATTAGGCGGGTAATTTTTGCCCTATTTGGGGCGCGGTCCACGGGTAGTAGTTTGAACGGATTTTTTCGTCATCCTATGAATCAGCAATAATTTCCAATGCTGACAAATGTTAAATTTTAGTTAAACCAGAGAAGGTCGGTTTAATTAATTATTAACGACACGCTGTATCATTTCTTGCATTCCTAATTTGGTTACTAACTTCATTTGCCAATTTCAATTATTTTAATTTCCCGTATCAATTTTAGAAATAATGCCATTTTCAAATTTTACCAAACTAAACGTGGATAATGCTCTATCACTATTGACTATTCTATATGAGAAAAAACAATTCTAGATAATTGATTGTATCGAAAGGTCTAATGAATTGAAATTCTCCTATTGGTTCGATCATTTTGGGGCAAGCTGATCATTTATGATGACGAGGACAAGAAATTCTAGCGAAAACCTTAAAAATACGAATTTTGTAATCCACCAAATTATGAAAAATAAAATTCACGATTTTTTATTAATGAAAAATAATTAAAAACAATGAAATAACCCTTTATTTATAAGGATTTACATGAAAACCTAGTTTGATAAGACTAAAATCAATGAAAACCCAGCTTAAACAAACTAAAGGTAAAAATGAATTTGAAATAAACTAAATGGCAAAAATAGCGCTAAACTTTAAAAATTAATTTTTGAGTACTGGAATTCGAATGAACTCTATGCACTATTTCTTTTTTCCATTTTGATCCAATTTTTCAACAATATGCTCTACATCAATGGGCTTCAAGAGAATGATTTAGTATTTTTGCACAATGGTCAATTCTAGACAACTTCTCAATTTCAAGTAAACACCGAAAAAGTACTGGATTCTCTTTCAGATAGGTCGTGAAAGGATAAGGAAGGATGGAATGCTAACATACGTCTATTATTGAATTTACCCGACATGATAGTACCCATTTTGGAAACGTCCGGGGCTAAAGTCACTGAACAGGTAAGTCGTCAATCCTTGGACTCTGTAATCCGTCAGGTTACGAGTGGACATTTTCAGGGACGTAGCCAGCTTTTTAATTTTGGGGGGGCGAAAATATGGGGGGTGGAGGGGGCGGGCCTCCCCCCAGAATTTTTTTTTTTAACTGAGAGAATTGAAAACGACGATTTTGAGTACCAAAATAGTACTGAAATTCAATGTTCGATTCAATCACTACTGACTATTCTACTACTTAATTCTTAAATTCAAACATTCAATAATTAACACAATTACACAAACTAACATCAACTACTCTACTTAATTCTTAAATTCAAATATTCAAGAACAAGTAAACATGCATTATGCATAAACCAGGTTGGAAATTGAGTTTTAATTAGTTGGACTTGGGAATTGGGAACTTAGATTTTGGATTGGATTTGAGCTATTGATTTATTTAAGTAACTATTGGATCTTTTGTTTAGATCTGAGATTTTTTTACTGTTGAATTTAAAAATGTAAGTTATTTACTCAATATTTATTAATGGAAAAAAATTAAAAAATTTCAAAAATTTGGGCCCCCCCCCCTAGCTCCATCTCTGGACATTTTACCATAGGTTTTAATCTATCTTTGTATGATTTTTGTTGAAGCATATACTCGGGGGTAGGTGCCAGGAGGACGATTTACCCATTTGCGCAAGTGTTACGTATTCTCCTCACCGTGTGTAAAACTTATGTAGTTTCCCTTCTACTTGAATTCTAACATGGAAAAATTCCCACTTTCAAGAGTTTTTGCAGAGTGGTCTTTCTTGCTCTGGCACATATTACACGGAAAAAATTCCTTTCAGAAAGGAATGCTCTTAGCATCCAGCTGCAGCTAGTAAATCACACAGTCAATTGTACTTCACTACAATGGTGGCACACGGGGACCTAGTTTTTGCTCTAGACAAGTATCTTTTAGCCTGTCTCATCGATGTAATTTTCGTTCTCATTAGTTTGTATGGTTAGCATCATGGCTTGTAAACATTGCTACTTTTGCTTGTTAATTTATTTATGCATAGTTAAGAGGGACAGATGATGAAGATGCTACGAAGATATCAACCTAGTTGAGATGTCTCAGTGCATCTCCAGATTCCTCCCATTAGCAACTTCATACAAAAAATATTGCCAAAATTTAAAATAATGATATATTTTATATGATAAACTGGACAATACTGAATATGATCAAAGAAAAACGGAAGTTGAAATATTGTAAGATGCGTGTCACTTTAAATGCTATCTAATAGCGTACCGAACACGAGCTAAAAGTCCACAAAGAATTGACTCAATGAAGCATAACTGGCCATCTCTTTAGGGTGGTTCAACAAAGAAATTTATACAATTTTTTATTATGGGCAGGCATGAAAGGTCGAGTACACAAGACAATATCGACTTGTCTCCCTTGCTAAGGATTGCTTAATGAATGACTTGATCTCATTCTATCCTAAGTTAATGGAGCTTCTTGCCCATACAGCCAAACCAGTGACCTAAATGGATTTGAATACGACTGTTGCTGATTCCGAGTGGAGGATATGTTTCTGTAAATGGGAATAAGTTGAGTTAGATTTTCTATGTATTTGATGAGAAGTTTAGTTGTAAGTTAAAATCATTTTCTTGCATGCTTCACTGTTCAGTTCGAAAAGGAAATGAATTACTGCATCGAAATGCAACAAATTCAAGAGGGGAAAAGATTGGAAAGAGCCTGCATGGAAGTTGGGTACGAATAATAAGAACTGTCCCACGCGACTATATTTAATGGATTTTGCATGAAAAGTAATCATGCTCGACTGACCATAAACCTTTTTGATCAGTACATACGAGCAAAACCAAGACTCTATTTTACGATGGGCGAAAATATTTGAGTTGTAATGACCATAGGCTTTTGGACAAATTTTATGAAGTAAAAGAACCAAAAAAATTAGCCCAAACATCGCCCTGAGGGTATCCTATACTAGAATGTTAAAGGTGAATAAGAAAGTAGAAATGATTAAAGAAGAGTTGGGCCAAAATTTGTCAATTGTCGAGAAATGCTAAGCTTGCTTGGCTCGCATATCGTCGCTGACTCGCTCAACCGAGAGTCTGGCTTGACTCATCCCACGAGCTCGTTTCTTGGTGGGGCAAGCCAAGCCCAAGTGGCGCCTCAAAATATTTTTTAATTTCTTTTTACTTAATTGTATTTTTACTCATTACGACAACTCGACTTGCCAACCATTGATAAGATGGCTCGCCCAACTTGCGAGCTAACTCGTGCGAGTCGATGAGTAGCTTGCACGAGTGATTTGCTACTTGACTTGTTTGGACGAATCGAATCGACTAATGACTCACTCTACTTTTCACCCCATAATAAATAGTCTTATTGCCATATTGCTTTTTGGATTGAAAATCTATCCTTGCTGTTATTTCTTCAGTCGCATGTGTCACATACCGTGTTTGTCGCCTATAATATGTGATTCGTTGTCGTGCATTGACTAAAATAAAAGTTCAGTCACAGCATACTATAAAAATGACAAAAAAGGGTTACCAAAATCGAGGATCATGGACTGCTTATTTTATGATTCACTGGCTTACGAACGAAATCAGTAAGTTTTTTTCAATGAATCAATGAAAATGATTAAAAAGATACTAGCTCGACGAATGTTAGAAACTCTACGCAGTCTATCCATCATGCATTCAGTACACAAATGGCCAATTGAACCCCCCCCCCCCCCCTCCCCCACCCTACCACTCAATGCATCTATTATGGTTGCCGTTTGTTTATCTCAGTAATTCTAGACAGTCTAAGGGCGTGTTCGGTAGGGATTAAAATTCAATTAAAATTGAAAATATAGCAGTTATTGGGTCACATTCATTTAATAAAAGTCAACAATAACGGTTAGTTTTTTCAATTTTAATCCCATTTTAATCTCTACCAAACACATTCTAATTGAACAAGTTATCTCTAGTTTGAGTCTGTCGTGGAGCTAAGGTCCAACAAACCCTTCACTTATAAGCGAATAACAGAGCTTATTTATTTTATGTGGGTGTACAGTGTACTATATAGATATTGCCCGATCAATCCGATCAATTATTTCATTGTTGAAATTTTAAATTGATTGTAATTAGAGTCACACTTTCATTATTAGTTGAAAACGTGAAAAAACATTTCTAAAGGATATTCTCTACACTAAACTAAACAGACTTGGTAACTTAATTTACACATTTATTAGATTTTTAGTAGATTGTGATAGAAATTTTTGATATGTGTGATTGAAAAGCTGTGTTACCCACGAAAGATACTGTTAATATTAATTGTTAAATTTTGATTTAAATTAAAATTTGATTTTAATCTGAAACAAACATGGCCTATATATGAAATTATGCACTTGACACACATCTGCAACTGTTGTTGAGGCTATTTTGCCCCATCTTTAGTCATTTCTCAACAAGAAAAGGTTAACTTCATCCAAGTCTCCATTCTTTTAAGAACCATGCTATTTATATATCGAGGTTAACACCCCGGTGTACAGACCCCCTCATAAGAGAGGGAGCCCACGATTTTTTTATTAGTCGTGGACCCCCTCTCTTGTGAGGGGTCTGTACACCGGGGTGTCAACCTCGGTGTACAAATAACTTTATCCTTCTTTTAATTGTAACACCTCCAACATTAAGGATCCGTTTGACAATTTTTAAAAAGTCAAAAATCACTTTTAAAATTAAGAAATTACTTTTCGAATACATTTGAATGTTTTATGAAAATGTTCTTATGCAAGAAATAGAATAAAAAATAAAAATCGTGTCAAACGAATTTTTAAGACACGTGTAAATAGCATATTTAGCACTATTACCCTGTCATTTCGATTTCGAGAGTACAATTCCTATCAGTGATGAAAAGGAGTCATTAATTGCCAGAATTATCAAAGATTTAAAATCCTGTCATTTCTAAAAGTCAGTGCTAAATAATTATGACCATTCTTATTTTGTACCCTACTTAATGAAAGACGTGAGATGGTCCCACTTACTAGATATATCACTTTGGATGTGGACCCACCAACAATTTACATCCACATAAAGAAAATAAATCATTAATATTATTTCTTCTGTATCAAATGGTGCAAATGTAGTTGTACATTCTGTCTTGGTGTACATTATTTCATCGTAACTAAAAATTTGTTGTGCCGACGAGATTTGTACATTCAAAATATCAACCTTCAGCAAAATCTTATATAAAGTTGTTATCTAAACACATCATATGAAAACCTAAAAGGATTCATTTGTACTCGCAAATTTGATGGCAGAGTTTATTGCAGAAATTCAGAACCCTAAACCTTCTTTCCCAGAAATGAACTCAAACAGCATGGAATTATTAAACAACCTGAGTGAAATGGAGGGTTTCAGCACGAAGTTCGATAGAAATATGCCTTTGTATAATGGAGGGTTTTCTGATCATCAATCTCAACTAATTTCTATGACTTTCCAAGAGGAAAATTCAAGAACAATTCATCCTGCCGACTTTCCAGTTTATGATCCTGCAGTTCTTAATTTCTTTCCAATATCAGATGGAGGTTTAAGCCATGGATGCAATAACATAAACGTTGCGCCAGAATCTGATATGCTGCATAAATACTCTCCCTCAGTATCTGGAACTGGTTCAATTGGAGTTAACAAGTCCAGCAAAACTAACCATGTAGTATATATATATCTTCTCTCTTAAGTTTCTTATATTAATTCTGTCATTGTCCATTTATTTTAAACAAGATCTTGAATTTCTATTATTAATATTTATGATATGATCACAGAATTATGGTGGAAAGAAGAGGAAGAAAATCAATGAGAAAGACTCTCAGAAACCTAGGGAAGTTGTTCATGTCAGAGCAAAGAGAGGGCAAGCTACTGATAGCCACAGTTTGGCCGAAAGGGTTGGTTTTGGTGATTGATTTTTCATTTACAAATTTCAGTACAAGAAAATACCTTGCATGTTCACACTTTACACACACACTTTACACACATAAGCACATAATTTGTCAAGCAATATTAAAAAATAAAATAAATAAGATTTTTGTGTAATGAAATAGTTACGAAGGGAGAAGATAAATGAAAAGCTGAGATGCTTGCAAGACCTAGTTCCAGGGTGTTACAAGGTAACCCTTCTACATCATTCATTTTCAGCTCTTTTCTTCTTCCCCATATGATCATGGAACACCTAATGATTTTGAGGATTTTACGCACTCACCTAAATTTATTGGGAAAAGTTAAAAATGTTTTTGACTATTGCAGACAATGGGGATGGCTATGATGTTGGATGTGATCATAAATTATGTCAGGTCACTGCAAAATCAAATTGATGTAAGTTTATATTCATCAAGAATTCTGTTATGCTTCAAATTACTGTATCAGTCTAGTTATATATAATACATCTTAGTTTACACTTTTAAATTTAATTTTTATTGATACATCTTTCCTCTAGTTTCTTTCAATGAAACTATCAGCAGCAAGTTTATTCTACGATTTCAACTCGTCGGAGGCAGAAGCTATCGAAGCAATGCAGGTAAAACTATTTCAGGATTGATGACATGATTGAATGGGGATCGACCGAAAAATTGTGCACATACCTTTTTCCTTTAATCTTGTTCATATTTTGCTTAATTAATCCATTGATTTCTTTCGACTCCTACTAATTGTCAATTCTACATTCATCCTAGAACTTGTTTGCTCAAATCAATTAATTT
Organism: Fraxinus excelsior; assembly: GCA_019097785.1. Classification (NCBI taxonomy): domain Eukaryota; kingdom Viridiplantae; phylum Streptophyta; class Magnoliopsida; order Lamiales; family Oleaceae; genus Fraxinus; species Fraxinus excelsior. The sequence goes on from CM032640.1 coordinate 2,792,892, forward strand.
CATAACTGCCAGAAAGAAAATATAATTTAATATTTTACCATATTCAATGCCAAAGATGGACTTTGATGTTGATATTGTACTATTGGAATGGGCTTAACAACAGGGAACAACTGGATATGAAGCACAAGGGATGGAGAAACTTGTGGGAGAAGGTTATGGAGGTCCACCCCAGTCCCAAGCCTCTTGGCCTTTTCTATATTAGTTTTCATTGAACATAAATATGCTTGTCCTATATATACATACAAATATATATACACACACGTATCTATATCATCATTCTGTGTAAAAGCTGCTTATAAGGCAGGATTCATGAATAACAGTCAATTTATAATGTCCACGTCTTCGTGTAATTTACTATTTATCAATAGATTGATAACTATGTTTCGTTACAAGAATAATTCATGGCTAATTATTGGACTAAACTTGTGCTGACAGCAAGGATGGAGCCAGAAGAAAACATTTGTGGGGGCAAATCACTACAAAAATAAAATTATAGTGGCAAAAATTAAAAATTACAAGAATTTTTGGGAAAAACTTGAAAAATCTTGGATAAATAAATTCAAATTTGCTACTTGTACATCCTTGGTACACAACACTCTCACATGTGTATAGGGCCCACAATGGGACCCACATTGTGGGACCCACACACGTGAGAAGATTGTGTATCAAAGATGTAAGTGTAGCATTTCTCGAATAAACTTACTGTGAGGACAGTTGACCCCACTGCCCCCACAATAAATCCGCCCCTGGCTGGCAGTGATGACTCCAGCACAGGGAGAAATGATATTAGGTCTAATATGACATTAACAATAGCCAAAAGAATCTATATAATTTGTGAAATGTCCAAATACTAGAATTGCCCTAATGATTTAATTTGTTCCAACACAGCCATAATATGGGTGCATCAATGTGACTTTGATCAAGTGTTAAATCCTTATCGTATGCATTAAAAGTTTATCATAAACAGTAATGTTACCATGATATTATGTGGAAGAAAATGACATTGCATTGAGAAAATGTCAATTATGAATAATTTGAGGTCCCGCAAATTTACGGATAAGTCTTGATTTTTGAATCTTTTTCAATTCGTTAGACATGGAATCTTAACTTTAGTTAAAAGGAAATCATGTATCTGTTACTTCTTATCAAAGAAATTCGTGAGATTGAGCTACGTGATACTTATCACTTGTTCATATTTATCCTTTAAGATGATGATCAATTCAACCCTTTCGTAGTTATTTTCACTCATAATTAATGAATAAAATAAATAAAATTAAAGCAGAAATAAAACTATAGGCTAATACGTTTGGAACTAGCAGTTAATGAAGAAGGTAGACTTTTACCACACCTATCGATTTTACTCTTTGAACTATTCACAAAGAGAACAAGACAAATCGAAATGCTAGACTTACAAATTTTCTCTCAAAACCCTCAAGTCATGCACCGAAAAAGAATAAATCACTTCAAATTATCGTGATCTACAAATTTTGACATAATTCCATTCATCAATTCAGGTGCACCCAAGATACATTATTGCTAGGAAACTATTCCAAATTTTCTCACCAATTTAATAACAATAAAGTGGACAATTTTACTTTAAGTAAAAACATCAATTCTAAACTATTACCATAACATATTGATTTCTTCTTTTTATTTTGGAACTTGTTTGGCAACTTTCCCAACAATCTCGAAAAATGAGCCAAAATTTCCGACACCTCTTTCTTCTGCAGTTCGTGATATTGAGAAAAATATGGGTAAATTTTGACAAACTTTAATCGTCCTAAATTCATTAATGTCAAGTCAATGTCTGTGCGCAAATATGTAGATCGTTAGTATTAATACATCCTCTACCATGTCAACTAATCCATACCATGAAGATGGACATATCTTACTTAAATGAAATTTTCGTCTTCCATAAACACTGTCCATCTGAGTTCGAGCAGTTACTCGAATCTACCCCACTTTTTGAATAGCTTTTCTTGACGTGACCAGGTTGGCCACACTTGATTGGGTTGGTCTTCCTTTATAAATTACTTTGCACAATTCAAATTGAATAACACATGATGAGTGGCTCGTCGGCTCGGCTCGGCTCGTTAAAATACGAACAACGAGCCGCTCGGGAGCTCGTGAAAAAATTTAAAAGAAGGTAAAAAAACTAAATTAAATTAAAAATTAAAAAAAACTCGTGGGCTCGTGGCTCGGCTCGTAAGCTCACGAGCTCGTGGGTTGAGCCGAGCTTGTGGCTTAAAGGGCCGAGCAGGCTCGGCTCGGCTCATTGACATCTCTACATAAGGGACTTGTACTTGCTAGAAGCTAAAATTGGTTCTTTCAACAATTTTTTCTATGTAAGCTAGCATACATTTTTTGTGCTCTAACCTTATGAACGACTTGATGACTCTTTGATATCACTGCTAAACATTGAGAGCAATTCCTCAAATTTGTTCATGATCTTTATTCAAAGAAAAAATAACGATCAAGAAATATAAAATATGAGAAGACGGAGAAAGATTTACGGATTATAAAACTTTTCATTATATAAAAAATTTGCAAAACTACAAAGATTTTTCACTCATCAAATGCTTCAAGTATCACAAGAAAAATAACATCCTAAATTTTACCACATCCACCAATTTGTACTAAAATCCATAAAGAAAAAAGGAAACTCCAAAATGCTAGACTTACAATTCTTTGCACTCTAAAATCCTCAACTCACATACCAAAAGAGAATAAACCATGTAGAAATTTGACAAAATATCATCCTTCAATTCGGCTGCACCCAAGATGCATTGTTAGGAAACTGTTCCAATTTTCCACACCAATTTAATAACAATAAATTGGACAGTCTTGCTGTAAGAAAATATAATTTTTATCTTTATTCTAGTACCATAAAATATTGATTTCTTCATTTTATTTTGGAACGTGTTTAGCAACTTTCCCAACACGTGTGTTAAAGTGAAACAATAAGCTTACTTCCAAGTTAATCGAGATGTGTGGGAATAATCAAACTTTTGTAAACTGAAATCAATTTTGAATTTTCACAAAATTTTGAGTTGGATCCGTTCCCGTTCCATTGTTTTCAAAGATCAATGTAGATTTGTATTCTTCTCCTTGAGAATATCAAAATTATATATTTACATGTCAAAGTTGATGCTCGAATGAATGAGAGACTGATGTTTCAAAATGTACCAATTGAAAGAATTTTATGTGTTGGCGGGAAAACTATTAAAATTGTCTCACATAAGAAAATGATCAAAGCAAAAACTAATTTTTATATGGCTACACTTTTAAATGGTGTAATCATGTGTAGCATAAACGCACTTTCATCGTATGTGCTAGGGGCTGCAAATCACGTACATCAAGTCTTGAACTTGTGTGAGAACGAGACGTACGTATACGAATGTCGGACATAATTTACCTTGTAACTCTTGAAACTCCAGTGTTTATAGACATTTTAATATTATATATGTTAATAGCATGTTAATTGGTAGATTTATTCACGGGGCTAAGCCTACAATGAAGCTAGAATTTTCCCGTCATTCGACATAAGAACCTCCATTCCGTGTCTGCATATTTTCAATATCTTTGTCTACCCCGAATTCTTCTAGTTTCATCGAAGTTTTGGCGGTTCTGTTCTAATACAATTCAGTTTGTCAGAGTAGAAACTGAAGTGCTCAAATTTTACTGATTTTTCATTGTATCATGAGGGGACAATGTGTTTTAAGAACACTGTGTTTACATAGGTCTCGATTTGATAATTTCTTCTCTCCCATGACTTGATATTTTCCTTTGTATCTATTTATTTGTAGTTTGTTCTTTTTCAGTATATCAAATAATGTATTCTGCAATTATTTTGTCTAACAAAGAACACTGGGGAGTTTAAGAAGTAAAAAAGGGATGTTATTTTTCTTGAGCTTGGGCCCCTGTTTGGATTGATTTTATAAGCCAACTTCAAATTATCAAAGAATGAAAAGTTTTTTTTTTAGGTGTTTGATAAATTTAGAATAATAATTGTAAAATAATATGTACCATATAATAACCAGATTTCGGTAAATTTAAAAGTAAACATTTTCTATTCGATAGTTCACATTAAAGACAACCTAAATTTATTTTGGTATTTCCTCTTATTACATGAAAATTGAGAAATCGAGAAATCAAATTGCGACAAGTTTGATTCATAAAAGATAAATTAATTTGTTTTTAAAAAAATTATTTTGGTATTTCCTTAATTTTAGTGTTTTTAACTTGGTCCATTATCCCCAGTGTCCCATGATAACGGACGAATCTCCCATTATCTCCATGGTGATTTGAATGAGTCTAAGTCAGTTGATGGTTAAGTTCGATTGGAGTTTAAGAGCCTGGAAGTATAATGTCTTATGGGCCTTCTTATTAGAAAACCATAATGGATGGGATTATTAACTTTGAGATGATTAGGCTGGGTCCTATTATATCCATTTGAAAATGAAAAATCAGGTCAAAATTAATTATCTGTTGCAAATTAAAAAATATTTGTAAATAATTACACCATATAAATATGAGGTTTTGATTGTCAATAAAATACACAAAAAAAGTTCTAACGCTTTCTCAATTCTCTTATATAGTTCGCTCTTCTCTCTTAATTTTATAACACGTTATGGGAACGAACTTTCTTTCGTGTATAAGACTAATTATTATTGACTATGGAAATTAGATTTGTTACGCCTCATTTTTGAGGCTCTAAAAAGAGGCACCACATAAGCGAAAAGTCAAATAAAGACACTATGAGGTAAAAAAATATGAAGAAATCAAACAAAATCGAGGCTCCTCAAAGGCTAGCTGAAGTGCCTAGCCGAGGTGCCAAAAAAGGTGCAACCAATCCTCCCCAAAAGCTAGCTGAAGTGCTTAGGCGAGGTGCACTTGAGGCTCCCCAAAGGCTAGCTGAAGTGCCTAGCCGAGATGTCAAAAGTGGTGCAACCGAGGCTCCCCAAAGGCTAGCTGAAGTGCCTAGCCGAGGTACCAAAAGAGGTGCAACCGAGGCTCCCCAAAGGCTATTTGAAATGCCTAGGCGAGATGCCTAAAGAGGTGCAACCGAGTCTCCCCAAATGGCTAGCTGAAGTACCTAGCCGAGGTGCCAAACAAGTGCCTAACAGAGGCTCTTCAAGTGCTTAGCCGAGGCTCTTCAAATATCTAGTTGAAGTGCATACCTAGACTCCTCATAAATGAAGTCCTATGGGCCTAAGCTTAATCCATTAATCACTTGACCCATCTACATCAACATTTCTCTATAAATATGTAAATTTCATTCATAATAAGGTACGTTATCTAAATCTAACCAAATCCCCTTTCTCCCGTCTCTTGCACCCTCTTTATATCTTTTGTCCGGCTGTTGACTTGACCGTTGGAGTGCAAATGGTGGCCATACCTTTTTCTTGATCGGCGGCCTTTGCCTCCTAACGGCGTGCTATGTGTGCAGGTGATGTCCTCGTGGAGGGAACGTGGTGAGATTCTGTTGAGTTCATTTTTTGAGGTCAACAAATTGGCGCCGTCTGTAGAAAACGGTACATTATCCATGTTTTACCACGTGTCAAAAAGTCATCGAAAATGATCATTCTTCCGGGTCGTTTGTCTACCTAAATAGCAAAGGCAGCAACAAATTAAAAAAAAAAAAAAAAAAAAACTCAACCATAGCAAAAGTGAAGAAAATGGAGCTACTAAAGAAAGATTTTTGGAAGCCATCTTTTTCGATGTTTGTAACCAAAGAAAAAAAATCCACGTCCAAGCTTATGGAATAAAGAAAAGAGAGGAATTCCTTGATTGCTAGAAATGGATTTTGAAATAGTGGATTTTCATGACAAATCTAAAAGAAGCTGATTCATTCCAGTTAATGGGTACTCCAGAAATTCAACACTTCATTTGAGTCGGTGGCTTCAAGGTCTTAAGTTCGCGGTCGGGAACTAATGAATCTAACACAACACTACTTCCTTGCAACTATTTTTCTAGGCCATTGGAAAGCACCCGCCGGAGTCTATCTGCTAATCTTCAAAGGGAGCTTTTTGTTGTTCTTCATAATGTATCTCAAGAAGGGATTTGTTGATACAATGGTGGCTTTGATTCTTTGGTTGGATACAAAATGATTAGCCACATGAAACCTAGAAGGAAAGTAGCGCATATGGTGCTTCGAGGATGAAATGATAACCAGTCCATTAAAACAATTGCTGCATAACTCCAGTGACTTACAGTTACCACAGGGGATGATAATATACCCAAAGTTCCAGCTTTTTCCACCGGCACAGAGCATTAATTCCTTGATGGGAGACAAGACAGGTTGTGTGGGTTAGAGTATCTTGGGCTATCAATTTCAGGCCCTTTTGTGGACTTTTTGATGGCAAATGGAGGAGGCTTTTGTAGGTTCACAGGTACTTTTGCCGGCTTCACATGCTATAACTATTAGTTAATTGATAGGGAAAAATACATAAATCCTACCTTTACTTTACACTATTTCAAAAATGACAAAACAACTTTCACATTTCAAAAATAAGATATTTCAATTTTCACCTATACATACACATATTTATTTATATTTATATATATATAAATATAAATATTTATTTATATAAATATATAGAAAGATAATTATATATAATATAATTAATTAACCCACCCCCACTTCTACCACCCCCACCGCTCCGGCGATCGCTCCGATTCCGGCGACCGTTCCGGCGACTTTTCCGACGACGACGACTTTTCCGACGACTTTTCCGGCGACTGTTCTGGTTACCATTGATGGTCACAGTCCAGGTCACAAGTCAGTAGTCACAAGTCACAGCTCAGGTCACAGGTCACAACGCATTTTTATTTTTTTATAATGATTAATAACTTGATAAGGCTAATGTTTCACATTTTTGTTAATAGTCACGAGTTATTTTCAATTGGTCACGGCACAGGTCACAATATATTCACACTTTTGTTCATAATCTCATGTTATTTTCAAATGATCACAGCACATGTCACAGAATATTTTTACACATTACTCCAATTTTTGTTGATAGTCACAGATTTATTTTAAATGGTCACAGAACAGGTCACGCAATATTTTTTCACATGGCCCAGGTCACGGCATCTCAAGTCACAGCATAGGTCACAAGTTTACAGTCCAAGTCACAGCGCACGTCACAAGTTCCATCCCAGGTCACAGCTCACGTCACAAGTCATATCCCAGGTCACAGTTCAAGTCACAGCCATAAGTCACAACCTTGGTCACAGCCACATCAACACCAACTCATTGTGACCTCTAGCAACCATTGCCGCTACAAAACCGCCCCGCCATCAAAGATCCACCACCACAAAACCGCCACTGCACAACGGAGCTGGTGGCGCCGTTTTGATGCCCGGCACCAGCCCACCGCCAAAGCCACTGCCACCTCACCCCGCCACCACCACAACACCACCAAACACCACGGGAAGCCACCACCTCTACCACTAACAGTAATGCAAAACCGTGACCGCCACCACCAACAACCACCTCCATCACCAACAAAATCGAACCACCACCGCCTAACCACCGTCCTTGTCCATCGCCTCCAACAACAAAAAACACCACCGCTACACTAATCGCACAAATCAGAACGCCTCTGCACCCCACCTCCGCTGGCCACACCACCACCATTACCACCGCGACGCCACAGATTCAACATCAACACTTTAAATACACACGCACCACCACCGATTCACACCAATAGTTACGAAAACACATAGATCTAGAGGGACAACGCCACACCGCACGCATTCACCACACACCGCACCACCACAGCACTAGACTACTCAAAAATTAAACAAAAAAATGCTTTGAATTCCACCAGATTGAAAGGAGCGACTTCGCTTGCTGGGAAACCATATCGATTGCTGCTTCGCTGCTGGGAAACCAGCAGAGCAGCTTCGCTGTTGGTTTCGCTGCTGGTTTCCCAGCAGCGATTGCTGGAGGGGCGGCGAGGGGAGGGGATGGGAGGGGAGATGAGAGGGGAGGGAGAGGAGGAGGGAGGAGGCGGCAGCGGTGGAGGAAAGGAGAGGGTGATAAGTTTGAGCAACTTCGAACCACAGCGATTGGTTGAGCTCGTGCGACGGCCGGACCTCGATTTCTCCTTCCCCATTGTGGACACCGGCGGTGACGGAGAGAGGAGGCTGTGAGAAGAAAGAGACGAGAGGGAGGCAGTGAGAGAAAGAAACAGAGAGGAGGCGGGAGGAGAGAGAAGGCAGGAGACGATAGTGATAAATGATTTTAGGGTTTAGGGGGTGAAATTTGTATATATAATATATATTATTATTATTATTTAATTAAAGATAAAAAATTTGTATCTATATTTAAAACATCTGATTTTTGAACATTAAAAGATGAAATCTGATTTTAGAACTTGGATCTCCAAAAGTAGGGAAATGTGTAATTTCCACTAATTGATAACTACTCTTGGTTGGGCTTCAAAATAATGTAAAAGTGGACTTTGAGATTTATTTTTGAGGCCCATATTAAAAGGCCAACCTAGTTTGAACTAATAAGTTGATGGACTTCAGTGGACTTGGGCCAAACATTTTAATTTGGGCTAGATTATTTTCTTTTGGGTCTCATAGCATCAAATGCCATCAATCCCTTTGGACAATTCATCTGGCAGCTATTGATTCTTGTTTGGATTTCTTTACAAATTAATTATTAGGCCCAAAGATTTTATTGGTTTTGTTTGGGCATAAACACTCAAAATCTTGGTAACAAGAAATGGCAAGTTAAATACCAAAGTGATCCTGGGTGCCGTTCATTTTGAAGGAGGAGAAACAAATCAGGCGATGACATTTGATTTCCTCTTGTCCAGAACAAAGTGTCGTCGAGAAGGAATACTTTGTGTTCATGATCATCAAGTTATTTAAAAGACCCTCATGCCTATATCACGTCTCATTTCCCACCACAACTCCCCGTTCAATATTTTGGTTGGCAACTGCTTTATCTGATCCACCATTTCTGTTAATTTGTTCTGCTTGAGCTATCTTTTTTAGCTAGAAAAAGTTGACTAAAATCTATAGAAAATGGTATTACTCCATGATTAAAATTTCTTCAATGATATAGCATGACAAAAACTTGGTATTTTATTAATAGTGAAGGCTCATTTGAAAATTTTCACTCACGTTAATTTGAAGGACATGCATACTTTCATATTAGAACCATTAAATTCCACTTATTTATCCGACATTGACTTGCAAAATTATTCTGTGAATTTTCATTTACCACTTGTTGATTAGATTTCAATATTATGAGGAGCTAATGTCAAGTTTTCGAAAGCATCTGCTGCAACTTTGCTCGACCTTGGCTTAGAGGTGGCAATGAGCCGAGCCGGCTCGGCTCGTTGCCCCATGAGCTCGGCTCGTTGCCCTACGAGCCGAGCTCGTGGCTCGTTACAAAACGAGCCGAGCTTTTGCTCGGCTCGTTGCTCGTGGGCGAGCTCGGCTCGGCCCACGAGCTCGTCTATCACGAGCCACGAGCCGAGCGGCTCGGCTCGGCTCGGCTCGTGAGATTTGATTTTTTTTTTGTTTTGTTTTGTTTTGGTAACTGTCCTTATATGAAAAAAAAAATAATAATAATAATAATAATAATAATAATAATTCGGATGAGCCGCTCGTCTAAAACGAGCCGAGCAGGCTCGGCTCGTGCTGGGCTCGTTTTTTGACGAGCCCGAGCGGCTCGTGGATCGCTACAGTACGAGCCGACAAACTACTCGGCTCGATTGCCACCACTACCTTGGCTGCAACAAAAGGAAAGTAATGTGAAAACATGCATTTGGTAGTACTTACTCTTTTCAAGACTGCACAGTCGAGAAACCTGAGCAATCCGACAAACGATGAGATGACCATCGATTCCCCATCCATTAGCAACTGGAAATAGAAACAATGGTACAAATACTAGTATATGAATTCTGCAGAACTCCATTTTAATTTCTCTGCTTCAATTTGCCGAGATTTTTGCCTATACTATAATCCAGCATTTACATTATTGAAACTTTCTGTACCCATATAGTGCAATAAATGGACAGATTCCTAGGCTTTTATTTTGTGGGGTACAGTGTGAGCTGTGTGAAGAAACAAACTTGATCCAAAAGAAAATGCTAAATGACAATAATATTATACGTAAATTTTTAAAAAAAGAATCTTCTTTTTTAATTATACATTTTTCATAAAACCATTATTTCGAAAATTATAATCGCAAATAATGGTGGCCAAATGGGGGCAATGATTTAAGCCGTTATCATTTGATTTTTGTAAGGAAGAAACATGAACAGAATATTCCGTAGTGGATTATTAATGAAAGATATCAGACAGATTTCTTGGTTCTAATGGAGTACTGACAATTCAATTTTTAGCAATTAAATTTAGCCTAAAATTTGAGTCCCTGATTTTTAATTTTTTTTTTAATTTTTATTTTTTCCACATACTCATTTTCAACCTCACATTTGCACAATACAATATTTCACACGTAAATTCAAAATTTTCCCAACTTTATAATCACGTATTCTTCTAAAAAAATCACTATTTAAAACTCGATTTTCTCTTTAAAAAAGCAGTCAAACAGGGGCTCAATTTGCTGTAATCATGTTAGTTAATTTCAGTTTTTTCATCACTAGAGAATATCATGAGTAATATCTGAACGACGTAGGTTAGCACATGCAACGATTAGATGTTAGGAAGGCCAACGCGTTCGATTTGATGAAGGGGTATCCGAGTAATACAAATTTTGAATTGCATTTTTGAAGCGTCTAGAATCATGTGAATTTTTTTACATAAGAACAAAATTTGGAATGCTACATAAAGAGTCTTGTTTAAATATATACAACATTTTAGATATAAGCAGTTATGTCTCCAACCTACAATTGAGTCGATCTCCATAACCTATTTAAAAAAAAAAATTGTTGTTGTTGGGGATTTGGACTTTCCCCTTCCAGCTCCAAGATCAATCCAAATTGCAGAAGAAAATATTGCACCAGCAGAAGCAGATTAAAATGATAGAAGAAACCCAGCAGAAGGAAAACTCAAAAGAAACAAATATAAACCAGTAAAAAAACGCAGAAGACAGAACTTTGGTAACATGAAGAAAGACGTCTTCCTCAAGCCTCTTATTAACCAAGAAGATATACATTCATTTACATGAATCAATCACAATTTCAGGTGATTATTGTACATCACAATGCTACCAGATTTACAGAGACTTCACAATCTCACTTCCTACTCCAGAATTCACTATTGAATTCTACACTTTTTCAAAATTCTATACAGACTTTTTCAGTCTCAAGCTCTCATCTTTCATTCATTTTCGAGCTCTATTTTTCTCCTCTCTAAGGCACCTATTTATAGACATAATGGAGCATCATTTCAGTTAAAAAACTAACCAACTAACATAGGCTTCACTTGGTTAATAGATTCCAACTGAAAAACTGAAATGAGGCTCCTCCTCAACTAATTTTTGATTGGCTAAGATTTTCCAAGAATATTTAAGAATCAATTTTCCTAACAGTTGTTATATTCTATTTTCAACGAGCATCAATACTAGGTTAAGAATAACCGCTTTAAACTCAAGTTGAGTTATTAATTTGATTTGGTAATCTACTGAACTAATTTTTCTTGGACTCAACATTTGCAATGATTTTAGCTATGTATATCATCGTTGGTCATCAAAAGCCGCAATTTGGCTATCAACAACGTGCATTTGAGATTTAAGATGACCAAAAATTTAATCTCAAGAAAAAGGAAATTAAAAAATAGAAATACTAGATTAATATAGATGAGCTTAAAAATAAAATTGAATGAATGCATGGTAAATGTGTCACAAATTATATATATATATATATATATATATATATATATATATATAGTATAGCCATTTTGCCGAAGGATTACATAAAGATTTTAGGCATGTGGCTTAAGGATGTTAATCAGTTTATGTCAATAAGATGATAGATATTTAAGTTATTGAATATTGTACTAGAAACGGACACTACATTTGATGTTTCCCATGCAAATGATTGATTAGTTACGTCCCTATTTGATCTACATTAAAATTTTCATTTTCATTATTCTACTCATTTTTAACAACACATTTTTCAATAAAATAATATTTTCCATCACATCAATAACATTTCTTTATTTTTCAACCATAGAAAATGAAACAAAAATTTGTACATAAGTACGACAAATAGCAGCAGAGGTTAAGGATATTGAGTACATTTAAAATGCAATTCAACAAAAAAAAAAAAAAAAAAAAAAAATGTGACGTTGATACATATAATCACTTCTTATTTTTCATAATGTGGCATCACAATGCGCTGAAGATACGGTCAATGGTTGAAAATAATTTCAAAAACAAACAAAATCCATTTATTCAATGTTAAAATTGAATAATGTGTTGATATAAACCAGTATTTAATGATTAATTTTTTATGATAGTGAATTTTCTATGAAAAGACTTTTAATTACAAGAAAAAGTCAACAATTTTGTGTATCTATTTGTTAAAAGATTATAAGCGATGAGCCTTACAGAATGCGTGAGATGAGGGTTCGTACCTTTCAGAGTCCTCAAAGATCATTTAATTCCTTTGGACTTAGCGTAAAGAGGACTATTTCGGCATGATAGATTTTGATTCCAGATTGTTGTGCAAAAGTGAATAATAAAAATCGAAAAGAACAACAATAAGATCAATAAACAAGAATTTAAGTGAATCGGCAATGTGACTTGACTGTATGGCACGAATATGAGCCACCTAATCAAACATATATTCATCTTTGATTCAAGTTTTTGTAGTGGTTTTTTCGCTGTCACCTAGTAATCAAAATATCTTAGCTCCGCCATAGGGGTAGGCTGCAGTTTCTCTAGGGAAATCTTGGTATATGTGATCTCGAACTTTGTCCATCTGTTCTCTTCTAATTTATTTTTCTCGAACTAATAAACATAAACATCTACAATGAAAGAAATTTGGTGTACTGTTGTCCAATGCAAATGTATATTTGTCGAAATGAGGAGATTAAACGTCAGCTGAGGATGTAAACTGCTAATTCTGGAGATTTTTCAAGTTATGTATTCAAGTTTATATCAAACAATGAAATATCACATCCTTTTATAGGGTAAAACTTCAACTCCACAATAATGAAAATTTAGCCCATCCACACATAACTTACACCCTAATATTTAAGATTTTAATTTTGCATTAAATGTCAAAATTAAAACAAAGAAAAGTGAAAATGAAAATTAACTTCAATTTTGAAATGTTAAAACTTTTTTTATGTTACGACAAATTCTTTGACCTCGAAAATATGCAAAACCTTGATTTTTATTCAAGCGGGTCCCACCCCTATGTGAGGGGGTATACACCATTATGTACATTTTTTTTATGTACAAGTAGAATTATCCATTAGCAAATCCCATGTCATCTCTCTGTCATTTTTTGTATTAGCTGCCCACTAGTACACCGTTAGAAATCAAGATCACAGTTTCAGAAAAAAAGAAATGAGAAATGCTACATCTACAGTCTTTTTACTCATCATTGGTTAGTTCTTCCACGTCCATGTGAGATGACTGTCAAAATTACTGTGTAAAAAGGTTGTACATTCAACCTTTCTCAAAAGAAATTACCACTGACTGTTGGTATTTCAATTATAAAGTTAGAACTAATCCAATTTCAGTAATCAATAGAATAAATCATCTTCATGAAAATGATACTTAACTTGATCATTTTAGTACTTGTCAAAATATCGTATACATGCAGTTAGCTAATTATCACAAGAAAACAATAATAAAGTTTCTTATTTGTTAATTTCTCTTTGTAAATTTTGATTGCTACTCTGTGTGTGTGTATATATATATTATTCTCGCATTTGATGGTTTTTAAGCCGGAGGTTTTAGGAAAAACTACTTGAGGGGAAAAAATGTAATTGACATTCATAAAGAAACTGTCTACTGATTAATTTAGACCACAATGTTGAAAAAGAACTGTGAACAATCTATTTTCAAGATTTTCAAAAAATAGTTGATGGTAGAGACATTTATATTCAAGTGTCAATACTTTTACTTCTGATGGTACAAATATACATAATTCTAAGGAACGAACACATCCATTGAAAATGAGAGGAAAAGTCAAAAAACCACTTGTTCAAGGAAGAACCAACCAAGTATATTCTATGTCAAATTGTCTTGGTTCACCATTAAATTTGTCTACTTAAGATTCAATTCGATGAACTTGTGCTTAGAAAAAGTCAATTATTTAGTACTGATCAACTCAAAGCTAACTTTTCTAATTCATCAACTTGAATATACCACCAACAAATACTTTGAATTCCAAGTTTGTATTTTCAAGATGTTGATTTCACTAACATGTTCTACTTCATTATCACAAATCTTTAAGGATAAAATATTAATGACATATTTATTAAACAACCCTTTTTTCTTTTTCTTTTTCTTTTTTAAATCTTATTTGTGGGACCATCCAAAAGTTGGGCCTTTAAAATATTTTATATTATTATATTTGGTCAACTCAGAACCAAAGAATAAAATATCCAACCATCAAAGAATAGTTAGAGGTATTTAAATTGACTTCTTCTTTCCATAAGTTAGAAAGCTTACACGAATTTCACTTTATCGTAAAATTTCTATTTTCCAGCTATTATTTCCCTAGATAGAACTAAAAAAAATACTTTTTTTTTTTTTTATCAAATAACTTACTTTATTTAATATTTTTTTCTTATTTTGTTCGGGCAGGAAGGGAACTCCTAGGGAAACCCCCAGAATATAACCATGTGTGACACGGTAACCAATTAAAAAAAATAAACGTTTCCCACCCCTGGATGAAACAGTAATTGAATAAAAAATTTAAGATGTGTTTGGTAGAGATTAAAATTCAATTAATATTGAAAATATAGTCGTTATTGGGTCTCACTCATCTAATAAAAGTCAACAATAATTGCTAGTTTTTTAATTTTAATCCGATTTTAATATCTAACAAACACACTCTTACACGTTAACATGCTCGTTCAAAGGATAAAAATAAAAATAAAAATGCATATAAAACGTCAGCAATATAGTAGTCTAAGGTTCTTACTTTTTTAAAAAAAAATTATTTAAATTTTGTGACGTGTCTTTGACACGAACTTTCACCAATTCAATAAAAAACAAATTAACATATAATCAGTATTTTGAACATTAGCATACCAAGAAAAAGGTAGAAAAATTAATTATTAAATACTATTTACATTAACATTTTATTCAAATTTTAACAATATAATAATTGGGTTTAAACCTTTGACCATAACTTCAGTGCATTGTGATGTGACCTTCTGAAAAATAACAAAAAGAAGTAGCAATGGACAAATTAAGCTCACACTAATTGTAATCCCTAATCTCAATACTAAATATTAATTCATTAAACACAATCATCTAATGATCACTTCTTAATTGTGAGATTTATGGTAATTAATGAGGTTACTAATGCTAGAGTATGATAATGTGGACATGATTATAAAATAATACAATGTTAAATATGTCTGAAAAACAAACTCGATGTATATGTAATTGGTCAATATTTTTTTATGTGTAACATCAAATCTAGTGTTAATTTGATTAGCAATATTCAATAAATTGAACATAGATTAGCTTGCTTTGAAAGTTATTTTATTACGTAACTAACTAAATATTTAACCGGTACTGATCCTTTGACCAAATGGTCGAAGAACACCAATGTAACATAATTTATACAATAGTATGCAATACATTTAAAATTCTTAATAATATCAATCAGTTCCCCTTTTTAAGTTAATCAATATTAATTTAGTATTTATTTTTTATTTAGTTTCGATAATATTAAATATTTACCCATTTTGTCCTTCAAATGTATATCATTGCTAGCCAAATGTTAGAACACAACTTAACTAATAGGAAATGTAATCGCAAAGAAAAATAAGGGTTGTAGATTATCGACTAATGGTACAATTTTCTCTAATTTATATTATATTAATCACTCAATTTGGGTTTGAAGCGACTTTAACCTAATATAGAGGCATATGATAATATAATACAATTACATATTTTTCTTGTCTAGTCTCCATATTAGGAGGCTGCAACTGTGTCGCAATTAGCCAGCCAGGAAACTCGGTGAAGGACGCAAATATTTTACTGATACCATCTTCCAACTGCTTTCCGAAGAGCCCTAATCTTTCAAAAGCACGTAAAAATGTCAACAGTCAGAAATCTTGGCTAATCTAAAAAACAAATATTTTTCAATCCATATCTTCCTTCCTCATCTCTATATATACGCAACACCCTTTCTCTCTCTCTATAATATTTTCTTAGCTGATTATATACGCCAACAATCATTTATCTTTATACAAGTGTTAAAGCCATGAGTCCTACAAAGGTTCAAGAAGGTGAGACGAGAAGGGTGATCAATGGCCCACGTCCATTTCCATTGAGAATCAACAAGGATTCGTCTATGATTCAAAAGCCCTCTTATTCTAAAAATATTTTTGGCCATGATTTGGGTGATCAAAAGCAGCAAAAGTCGATTGCAGAGAAGAGGCAACCGGTGATTATTTATACATATTCCCCTAAGGTTATCCACGCGCAAGCTCGAGATTTCAGGGCTTTGGTACAAAAGCTAACTGGTCTTACAAGTTCTGAGGAAGATACTGCAGAAGCTGAATGCAAGAAGAATGATATAAGTTCATCTTCAGGAGAAAAGAATGATTTTAAGATTGTCAAGGAAGAAAATGAGAAATATGGTAGTGATAAGCAGAGTTCATCTTCAATTTCCCCCATGAATAAAGTGCATATTAATCCATATTTGGCTGATATTCCTCTTTTCACTCCAAGTTCCAGTGACTTCCTTTTTTCATCTCAGCCTCGGCTATTTCAATCGCCGAGCATGGCTAGTTCGATGTCTCCTAGATTATTGGAATTAATGAAAGGACTTCCTGAATATTGAATTGATGTGATTGGGATTGGAGGGTGGACTTAGAAAGTTTCCTCATTATAGGTTTTGGTTCCATTGTTTATATATTATTAAGATCTTGTTCTTTGTTCACGATGCCAGGAGATTGATGAAACAGCAACCAGCTAGCTAATAATGTGAATACAACAAGTTGAGTTTATTCTTTAGACAATCCAAGTGCATCTTGACTTTCTCTTAGTTGGCATCGTAATAATTGAATTGACTTTTTGCTTTGAAATGTTAGTTTTGTCACAGTTCTTTATTTCTCAACATATTTGCATTATTCACCAGTATATTCAAGTTGATGGCATATATTCATGTGAAAAATCTCTGTGCAACTCTAATTTAACAGAGTGGATGATCAAAGGGTTATTTAGGTAAGATTATTGGGCAAACTTAGGTTTTTGCTTACAGCCCTAGGTAAAGCTAAGCATTCAACAAGCTGTTGTTTTTTTGAAAGATTTTGACAAACGATATTTTGAAACGTGACATGAGGTTTATTTGCACCTGATAATGTGTGGGTTCACAACCAGAGAATACATACAAATTGGGTCTGTCATGGTGAATAATTTTTTTCCAGAAAACACAACAGTCGAATTAGGTCTCAGCGTTAAATCTAATATTCACGTTTGTTTGTGTACTTTTGCTATACCAGTCGAATTTTATGTGGGATTTCAATATTTAGATTCGTACAACTTTTGATGCTTTTTTCTGATGCAAATGCTGATAATTCAAGTGCTGGATGCATCGAGTTCACACAAAAATACAACTGCTAGTGACCAAATTTGAGCTTCTTTTCTGCAGCAAGATGAAGCATATATAATTATGATATTTTTTATCTATTCTTTTTACATTTGTTCCATTTTTCAGTCTAAGTTATCTCCAACTGGTTCCCTTTTCCAACCTAACTGATAGATTTATTCCCTTTTCTAGTCTGGATTCCTTCAAATTTGAGATGCTTTTGATGACAGCAATAAGGTGCATGAATAGAG
Organism: Fraxinus excelsior; assembly: GCA_019097785.1. Lineage (NCBI taxonomy): Eukaryota > Viridiplantae > Streptophyta > Magnoliopsida > Lamiales > Oleaceae > Fraxinus > Fraxinus excelsior. Next base: position 2,810,863 of record CM032640.1, read on the forward strand.
AATATTATTTAAAGAAAAAAGATTGAAAATGAGAAGAAGATAATTATTAAGAAATTAAAGGATAGATTCAATATGAAAACATATTAAAGGAACTTGAGAAGAATAACAATTTATTAATCATCAAGCTCAAGTAATAATGTGAATACATTGCTCTATTTATAGAGTAAATTTCTAACAAACTAACTACATAACAAACAAGAGAAGAATCTAGAAGAAGCGTCCAATAACAAATAGGAGAAGGATCTAGAATAAGTATCTAATATTGGAATATTCCAACACTCCCCCTCTCAAAATGGAACATCTTAAATTGTAGAGAGAAGAGCAGAGATGCAAGAGAAGCCGTTGGAAGGGAAGCACGTCGAGCTGAGAAGCAATCCAGAGAAAAACAGCAACATAATTCAACCGAAATAATCTTTGGTGAAGAACAGAGACTGCAGCAGTGGATAGATGTTGCTCGATACCATGTTAAAATCAATGAAGGAAAACTAAATTGAAGCTGCTGTAACTAGCAGAAATAAAATGAAACAAACTGAAATTAAAGGATAGAATTCAACATGATGAACACATTGAAGGAACTTGAGAAGAAGGATATTTTATTATTCATCAAGCTCAAATGTAAAGGTGAATACATAGCTCTATTGATAGACTAACATCTAACAAACTATATAATAGAAGAAGGAACTAGAAGAAGAGCTGGATGTGCTCGCCGTGTGAACTCATGTGCTGGTGAACGTGAGCTGGAGAAGAATCTGTTCCTGGACGTGTGAACTGAATTTGGATCTGGAATATTCCAACAATAATTAGACGGATGAAGGGCATGGATGGTGACGTTTTATCTATTTTTTGCTCATCTCGTGTTAATGCATTGCAGGAGTTATTAGTATTTTTGCACATCCGTTTGCTTTGTTTTTCTCATTTATGGAGCTTACTTAACTTGTTACTTGGAATTATAATTGGTTAAAATTTCCTTGAGTCAATATAGTTTTCGAGTTTCTGTTCATTTACCTATTGCAGTTTTATATATATCCACTACTGAAATGGAATGAGATAAAATAGGGAAACTGAAAAGGAAGAGAAGAAAATTTATTTGTGTCGGATGTTCATTGCGTAAAAAATAATGAAATATAACATTTTGTGCAACGGCTCAAAGGGTAGTGTTAAATGGGTTTTTAATCATGGTCAAAAAACGTATTGGATATATTAAGCGAAATATACCCTATTTACAACAGCACAATGAAAGTGGTAAATAGAGTTTTTTTTTTACCACAGTCAGATTGTTATAGTCAATATTCTACACGAAATTTACTCTATTTATGAATGCAATATGCTGTGGCGATAACTATTTACCACGGTTCTTATCAATCACATATAACTAGCATTAGGAATTTTTGCAACAAATCATAAACCTTAGCAAGACCATGATAAATACCTTTTGAGGAAATTACATAAAATCAAGCATTTAAGTTTTCAAATTCAAAAATCAGATCCAAAGTTTATTTAATAAAAAATCAAGTATTAATTAAATTAATGATTAAAACCCTAATTAAAATCTAATTTCTTTCCAATCCCTTATCTCTTACTCATCTCTTTTCCTAAATTGACTCCTCCTCTCTTCTCACTAATCGATCTTCTCTCTTAGTAGTAGCGCCGCCCCCTGGAAGAGAATCTCTGGCCCAGTGATGTCACAACGCGGTGCTTAGAGCGTCGCTCCAACTCAAATTTAAATCGACTACGACATGATGAAGGAGATTGCTGGTGAAATTGATCCCAAAATCGTGATGTTGGTGATTGAGAACGACGAAGCTGCTGAGTAATTAGGGCTGCCTTCTTTCTCTTCTCTCTCTTCGACACAGTTGTGTTTTGGTTGTTGTGGTGGCACAGGCACCGGGTTTTGTTGTAGTGGTGGTGGTGTTGCGACGGAGGCATCAATTTTGTTTGTGGTGCGTGTGGCGATGGTGGCGATTTTAATGCGAATGCAGCGTCGTGATGCTACAGTGGTGGTTCTGTTGCGAGTTTTTGTTGGCGGTGGTTGTAGTGGTGTTGTGGCAGGAGCGGCATCGGTGATTTTTGTTGGTGGTGTGGTGCAGGCGACGATGGTGGTGGTTGGGTTGGTGTTGTGGCGAGGGAGGTGATGATAGTGTTTTTAATAGGTTGTGTGGTGCAAACATTTTTGTTGTTGTTGGAGGTGGCTGTGGTGGGGACGGAGTGGGATCCTTAAATTTTGATAATTTGTAACCAAAAAATTTGGAAATATGTGACTTATCGATAATCTCTAATCTAAAATTTTTTGATCCGTGATCAATGAATTAAATTGTGACGAATAATTTTTTTAATTTGTGACCTCGAAATAACTTATGATCAATTAATTTGACGTTTGGTAACCGTAAAATAAGTTGTGTGACTAATAAATTGTGTGATTTTTGACAGATGAACAAATTGTGACTTTAAAATTTTTAATTTGTGATCGATAAATAAACTGTGACCTATAAACTTTTTGAACTGTGGCCAAATTATATAGATCTGTGACATTTATATATTTATTAATAAAATATATAATTAATTAATTAAATCATAAATAAATTTTAATGAAAATCTGATTTTTGAACTTTAAAACATCTATCCTTAATTTTGAAATGGTGCATACTAAAAACCTAATTTATGTATTGTTCTCATACTTTTTTTGTGATGGCCCATATGTCGGGAAAACCTTGGGGGAATGGAAGAGGGCAGGTCGGGCTTTAGCCCAAGGGTAGATCCTCTTCATTTTTTTAATGTAATTTTTTTCTATATAACAGTATAGTATAACTTTTCTTTTTATCCCCTCTGGCACAGCCATTGGCAAAACCTTTTGTTATCCCATTTAACATCAAGGACAAAAGCCATCACTAGGTCTTGACAAATAGTATTTTTGATTTCTCTACATTTTGTAACAATCAGGTGTCGTGACAAATACTGAATTTTCTTGTAATGGTTCGTGGAAAATGACATTGTGCATACCACCCACGAGCTTATGTCCAGACGGGCATGTCTTCTATTAAGAAATATTGTTGTATATATGTAATTGATTTTGACTTTCCTAGATTAGTACATATCAAATTCCACTAATATTGGATCATGATTTCTTAGCCTTAGAAATAGCACTAATTTATCTCCTGTATATATTTATATATATTGTATTTGTAATGAAAACTTATAAGAAAAAAAATAAAATACAGATGCTTTACTTTTTCATGGTATCGGAGCCAACTTTATTGGGCCTAATTATTTTGCACTCATATGAACACCACGACAAGTCAAGATCAAACACCATTAGAAAGGTCCCATTCCGATCATTCAAACACCAGGAAAGTCAGTCCTTGTATAGATCCATCAAACCCATACTTTGTCCATCATTCAGATCAACCTGGACATATGCTCGTCCCAACAAAATTGAATGGTGCCAATTACCCATCATGGAGTAAATCTATTATTCATACTCTCACAGCCAAAAACAAAATTGGCTTCATCAATGGATCAATTCAACCACCTTTATAACTAAAAACCTATAGAATATGCTCTTTAGAATCAATGCAACATCATGATTTTATCATGGTTGGATCACTCTATAGAACCTGAGCTAACAAGAGGGATAGTTAATGCAAATACTGCTCAACAAGTGTGGGAAGATTTCAAAGATCAATTTTCACAAAAAAATGCACTGGCAATCTATCAAATCCAGAAATCCTTAGCCAGTCTCTCACAAGGTACTATGATAATTTCAACATATTTTACAAAAATCAAAAGCCTTTGGGATGAATTAGAAACATATAGACCTCTTCCCACATGCAACCAGATAAAAGAACATAATAATTTGAGAGAAGAAGATCGGTTGATGCAATTTCTCATGGGCCTTAATGAAGCCTATAATGTTGTTCGTACCCAGGGGTGGACCCAGAGCATTTGTGTTGTGGGGTCGAAAATGAAATTTCAAAAATATTTAGAACGACGTATCATTAACAAAAATAAGTCAACGCGCTATTACAACTGTAGCCTACGTGTTTTCATACTCTGAAAACGTCGTATAATTACATCATTATCAATATTGTTTAGTACATCGTTTTCAATATGCAACCAAACTATCACTTAACCATTGATTCTTCCGGACCATATTTTTCTTTTTGAACACTCGTTTCAACAATAATTTCATTTTCCTTCACACTCGAACATACAGATTTTTGTTTAAAATATTTATCCATGCCTGTTAAAAAACAAACTCAATTCAATCTCACAAACTCAATTCAATCTCAATTAACCAATAACCAGACTGCAGGATTCAATTCAATCTCAATTCAATTCTATTGTTCTTCTACACAAACTCAATTCAATCTCAATTAACCAATAACCAGAATGCAAAATTCAATTCAATGATTTCAATCTACTGTTCTAAATTCTAATCTACACAATTGAACCTGAATATGTGAATTTTATAACAAAAAATAACAAATAGTAATTCAAAATCACAAATATGCATTCAAAATCACTTCTAATTGCATTCCGGGTTCACGACACTTCACGCAGCAAGCCAGCAACTACCGCAATAACTAATAATCGAAAAGACCCAAGCTAGTTACAGACTTACAGTAGGTTACTGATGTCGATTGTCGAAGGATGAAGAAGATTCGAAGAAGAATCATCGATTGCCGACTGGTCTAGGGCTCAACTCTGCGTCTCTGCGGAACTGCAGGTTGGGCCGCTAGAGCTGCAGTTGAACTGTTGGATGACCTGTGAGTCAGAAGTGAAGGTACAACGACGGAGGCGGAGGTAGAGCGGCAGAGATCGAGGTGGTGGTCTGGCTGGAATCGTTTCTCGCCAGTCACTGGATGAGGAGATGGCTGTGGCTGTGTGTGAGAGTGAATGTGTTTTTTATTTCTTGGATTGGGCTAGTGTAATTGGGTTTTGGTTAGTGAAACTGGGTCAGTGGATTGGACTGCTTGGTGGTAAGTGTTAGTTTTAAAAAATAAAAATAAAAAACTCGAAAAAAAAACTTTGGGGTCATTTGACCCCACATGACCCCATGTGGGTCCACCCTTGTTCGTACCAATATCCTCATGATGTCTCCATTGCTTAATGTATGTCAAGCATATTCTCTCACCATTCAAGACGAAACACAACGACAAATGACATTAGAATCAAACGAGAACTTTTCCATCGCTGTTGCTATTCGAAGTCGAACCAACTGGTCCTCAAGTAATTTCAAAGACAAGTATTGTGAGCACTATAATAGAGGAGGTCATTCAATTGAAAATTGCCCATTGCAAGTATTGTGAAAAAAAAAGGTCATACTGAGGAATGGTGCTACTATAAAAATGGAACATATGCAATTGACAAATTCAACAACAAAAACAACATCGCAGACCTTGGGGTTAATGCATGCAATTTCTTTCCTACTGTTAATGCTACAAATTCTTCTCAACTTGCACACGAAGGTCATCAGCAAAACACCATTACACCGGCCCATTTCTCTAATTTGCTGAATTCTTCTTATAGTCTTCCACAGAACAAGCACAATGATTACAACCCTCCAAACTCATTGCATGGTCTTTCTGTAGAAGAACTTAAACAACTTGCTCATACAGTATCTATGATGACTCCAAAACATGTTTCTAGTAATAGCAATGCTTATATAAATGCTGCAGGTCTATCACTTTTCCTAGTTCAATTAATTTTGTATTCACTAGACCTTGGGTTTTGGATAGCGGAGCTACTGATCACATTATTTCTCACCCTACACTTTTCACTAAAAGGGAATCCTCATCAATACCTATTGTCAATTTACCCACTGAATCTTCCACCCTAATCACTTCAACCGGGACAGTACCATTTAATTCAGACATAACTTTAAAGAATGTTTTATGTGTTCCATCTTTTCACTTGAATCTGATGTCAGTAAGCAAAGTCACCACTGCTCTATATTGTTGTGCCATCTTGTTTCCCTCTTTTTGTGTCTTGCAGGACTTGGATACGGGGAATATGATTGGCTCAGGTAAACAGCGTAGTGGTCTCTATTACATGTCTCCGTTGCAAAGAACATCAGTCTCTCATCAAATTTTTTAAGCTTCAAATTTATGGCATATGCGTCTTGGACATCCATCATCACATCATCTTAAAATGGTTTCTTCATTGTTATCTTCCAATAATATCTCATATGATAATAATTGTAATGTTTCCCTATGGCTAAACAAACAAGACTTCCATTTCCTTCAAGTTCCATATCAACTCACGCTCCCCTTGATTTGTTGCATTGTGATATTTGGGGTCCACATAAAGTTCCAACACATTCAGGGTCACGTTTATGTCTTACTATTGTTGGATTTTACACGATGCACATGGATATTTCTTATGCAACATAAATTTGAAACACAAAACATCTTGAAATCATTCATTGATTTTGCTTATACTCAATTCTAGACATATGTTAAGGCTGTTAGAGTAGACAATGGTTTTGAATTCTTATCCATGAGAAATTATTTTCCACTCAACAAAATTGAATATCAATGCACTTGTTTTTACACTCCACAAACGTGCATTGCTTTTTCAATCTCACTTACCACTTATATTTTGGGGTGAATGCGTTATGACCATTGTTTACCTTATTAATAGACTCCCATCATCATTGTTGTCCACTAAATCCCCTTTTGAGATGTTATACAATCGTCTCCCGTAACTTGATCACTTAAAGGATTTTGGTTGTCTATGTTATGCTACTGTTGTCCATTCTACTCACAAATCTGAGCCCCGTGCCAAGTGTTGCATCTTTGTTGGATTCCCTACTGGTAAAAAAAGGTTACAAACTTTATGATATGGAGACTAAGAAATTCTTTGTAAGTCGTGACTTCAAATCTCATGAAACCACTTTTCCATTTTCCCCGAATCTCAACATCACCTAATTTAGACTTTGTATTGCCCAATCTCTCCCTTGAAACTATAGGCATAAGACCTCATACACAACCTTTCATCCCAAATAACACATCTTACAAAACCCAAGAAATTGACTTAGACGAGACCACATCTACACCACATACACCTACCATACTAGAACCACCAGTACCAACTCTAGCAGAATCCGCTCCATCTTCACCTCAAACAGAACTTCAGATCCTATCACACATTTCGTTCCTCTTATGCGACACTCTACTCATCATGAGCAACCGCCGACATGGCATAGAGATTACGTGATGTCAACTCAAGCAAATCAATCTACATCTGCCTCAAGTACCCGATATCTGTTGGGAAGTAAACTTGATTTTGGAGTAAGTAATATGAGTTTAAGAATTTTGCTCATAGGCCCAACAAAGTCTAACATTTCTAAAAAGATCTTCTAGAATGATCTATGTAAATATCTAAGTAAAAGATGTGGTCATAAGTGTAGATTCTATCTAGAGTATTCTAGGAAAATATCTAGTCCAAATATGAGATCTAGAAGCCTCGTGAAAATATATGGACTAGAATTCTCTAGATTAATGTGTGGTCTAGAAGTCTCATGTAAGTCCTATATAAAGGGGTAGAGTTCCTCCATTTTGGAACAACAAGTCAAGTCAAGTGTTGTAAGTTTTGAAGTTGAGAAATATAAGTTACTTTTACTTCTTCCTATTAGTGTTTTCCTTCCTCTCAAGCCTTGCCAAATCAAGTTCTTAAATCTCTCTTTCTTTCAACAAAGTGGTATCAGAGCCCAAAGGTCCTCGTGAAAAATGGCAAGTGGGATAATTCCTTTTCAAGTTCCTCAACTCAACAAGGATAACTACGACAATTGGAGCATAAGGATGAAGGCATTGCTCGGGTCGCAAGATGCATGGGAGATCATAGAGAAAGGCTACATGGAGCCACATGACGAGGTCACTCTATCCCAAGCACAAAAGGATAGTTTGAAGGATGCAATGAAGAAGGATAAGAAGGCGCTCACCCTCATCTATCAAACCTTAGATGAAGGCATGTTCGAGAAAGTAGCTTGTGCTACTACGAGTAAGGAAGCATGATAGATCTTGCAAAACTCCCACAAATGAGTTGAGAAGGTAAAAAAGGTTCGACTCCAAACACTTCGAGGTGAGTTTGAAGCTTTACATATGAAAGAATCGGAATCAATCTCTGATTACTCTTCAAGAGTGTTAGCCATTGTGAACCAATTAAAGAGGAATAAATAAAAGTTGAGTGACACTCGAGTAATTGAAAAGATACTTAGGTCTTTAGATTCTAAATTTGACTACATAGTTGTAGCCATTGAGGAATCTAAAGATCTGGATAGTATGAGTGTCAATCAACTCGTCGGATCTTTACAAGCCTATGAGGAAAAACTAAAGAAGAAGGTGAAAGAAGAGCCATTAGAGCAAGCTCTTCAAACAAAGCTCACCTTGAACAAGGGTGAAGGAAAGTTCAGCAATAGGAGAAGCTAGAGAGGAAGAAGTTGTGGCCAAAATCAAGGAAGAAGTGCATTCTACAAGGAGGAAAGAAGCCAAAGCTCGTTTTCCATTAGAGGTTATGGAAAAGGAAAAGATACGAGGCAAAATAAAAGGCCAAGGTATGACAAATCTCAAGTTAAATGTTACAATTGTCAAAAATTTGGCCATTGTGCTTTAGAATGTACAAATGGTACTAAGCAAGTTGAGGAGAAAGCCAACTATGCTAGTCGAGAAAATGAAGTGGATCCTACACTAGGAAGGAAATAAACACTTGGTACTTGGATACGGGAGCCAACAACCATATATGCAGAAGAAGAAACATGTTTGTGGAGCTCGATGAATCGATGAGAGGCAATAATACTTTTGGAGATGAATCGAAGATCCCCGTGAAAGGCAAAGGTAAAATCTTGACTCGCTTGAAGAATGGTACGCATCAATTTATCTCAAATGTCTACTATGTGCCCAATATGAAGAATAACATTCTGAGCTTGGGACAACTCTTAGAGAAAGGCTATGATATTCATTTGAAAGATCATAATCTTTCAATAAGAGATCAAAGAGAAAATCTGATTGCTAAAGTCCCTATAACAAGAAATAGAATGTTTGCATTAAGCATTCAAAATAATGTTGCTAAATGCTTAAAATCTTGTTTTAAAGATTCATCTTGGCTTTGGCACTTGAGATTTGGGCATCTTAATTTTGGGGGCTTAAAGTTGTTAAGTAAGAAGAAGATGGTGAAAGGTTTGCCTCCAATAAATCCTGCGGATCAATTATGTGAAGGATGCCTACTTGGGAAGCATTTGAGGAAAAGTTTTCCAAAAGAAGCATCTACAAGGGCTAAGAAGCGCTAGAACTTGTACACGCAAATGTTTGTGGGCCAATCAATCCAAGCTCTCTCGGTAAGAACAATTACTTTATTCTCTTCATTGATGATTTTAGTAGAAAGACTTAGGTCTATTTTCTCAAACAGAAATCGAAAGTTTTTAGAACTTTCCAGAAGTTTAAAACTCTTGTTGAAAAGGAAAGTGGTTATAGCATAAAAGATATGAGATCGAATAGAGGAGGAGAATTTACCTTTAAAGTGTTTGAGAAATATTGTGAGGAGAATGAGATTTGTCACCCATTAACGGTTCCATACTCTCTACAACAAAATGGAGTAGCCGAAAGAAAGAATAGATCAATTCTTAACATGGCTCGCTGCATGCTCAAAAGTAAGAGATTGCCTAAAGATCTTTGGGCTGAAGCTGTTTATTGCGCTGTATACTTGTCTAATCGACCGCCTTCTAGAAGTGTGTGGAATAAGACACCACACGAAGCATGGAGTGGAAGGAAGCCCAATATCTCTCACCTGCGAGTATTTGGGAGTATTGCATATGCTCATGTGTCGGATCAAAAGCGGTCCAAGCTAGACGACAAGAGTGAAAGGTATGTCTTTATCGGCTATGACTCTCACTCCAAAGGCTACAAACTGTATAATCCAAGAAATGAGAAGATTATCATAAGTAGAGATGTCGAGTTTGATGAAGAAGGAACTTGGGATTGGGGTGTCCAAGAAGATGACTACGATTTCTAGCCATTCTTTGAGGAAGAAGAACAAGAGAACGAACAACATCAAGAGCCTACCAGTCCACGTCCATCACCTGTTCATGGAGATGCTTCACCAGCATCTTCACAAGGAGAAAGCTCAAGCGAAAGGACACCACGGATGAGGAGTCTACAAGAACTATATGAGGTAACAGAAAATCAAAATGATCTCACACTTTTTTGTCTTTTTGCTAATTGTGAGCCAATAGGGTATGAAGAAGCAGTGTAAAATAAAAGATGGAGATATGCCATGGATGAAAAGATTAAAGCTATTGAGAAGAACGATACATGGGAGCTAACGACTCTTCCCAAAGGAAAAAGAGCAATATGAGTCAAGTAGGTGTACAAGGCAAAAAAGAATGCTAAGGGAGAAGTGGTGAGATATAAAACAAGATTTGTTGCATTGTGATATTTGGGGTCTACATAAAGTTCCAACACATTCAGGGGCACGTTTATTTCTTACTATTGTTGATAATTTTACACGATGCACATGGATATTTCTTATGTAACATAAATCTGAAACACAAAACATCTTGAAATCATTCATCCAATAGCTAGCACATCTTGTTTCTAATAGTAGTTTTTGTCTAAAAACTCTGTTGGTGTGCTTTAAATTGAGAGACAAAAATTTAGCTGCAATTTTGTATTTATTTGGCTTGTTTTAATATACAATGGATAAATAAGTCTTTTTACTCATTTTTAGTAGAACTTCTGCACAAAAATCATCATCGGTCATCAGATGTACTAACGATTTGCAATCTCTTTAGTTGTGACTAATTTTGATTTTTAATCTTCAATATTATCAACTGATGCGTAGAACCTTACTATTCAAATAAAATTTTATATTAATGCTTCAACTTTATTAATGCTTATCTCACGTACTCAATTTCAAATCATTTGAATACGAAAATCAAATCAGGACCGTTGACATATCCCTCAAAAATATCTCAAAGTCTTGATTGTATCTCTATCGTTTATTTTATTCTCTAGTATTCACATTTTAATTGCATAAGCAAGAAACACATGACATAAAATATTTCTTAAAGCAAGTCAATATCTTATTTCGTTTTGAAAGCCGTAAATAAATGTCTATTTCACACGTCACGATCATAGAGATTAAATATTCATCAAATATATTTTGAATCAATAATAATTCCTTGTTTGGTCCTGATTAAAATCCGATTTTAATCCAAATTAAAGTTAAACAATTAATATTAATCATATTTTTTATGGGTCCCACAACTTTTCAACCATACATTTCAAAAACTTTTATCACAATTTACTAAAAAATCTAATTTTAATCTACACCAAACACACTCTAAGATGAAAAACATGATAGAATTTCGTATCACATGCACTTAACTAATGTTTGTAAGGAGTCATTGTTATTTACAACAAAAATGAAAAACTTCCTTGTTTTTCGCACACATGAATTGACTCTTACCCGAGTTTCTCGGGCAATTAAACTTTTTTTTTTTTTTTTATTGGTTCATTTACTTAATTATGAAGCAAGGTCATAGCGTTGAACACAAACTCCAATATTCTTAGCTTTGTGTATTTATAAACATAAAACTATTTAGTCATAATATAATATTAATCACAAAACTTTCTTATGCCATTCCATTTTCTAATTTCAACGTTTTGATTTGCCAATGTGCTGATGAATCATATTAGTCTGCCAAAAGGGTTAAACTAGAACAAAGAAACACATAGAAAAATGGAAAATTTTATGTGTACATAATATTTTTCATAATTGTGTTCATAATGGACACATGGAAATTTCCTATTGGAGACGTCTGAGGACACGTGAAGGCTCCTTATTGGGGGGCGTCTGGGTCCACATACGTCCCCCAATAGGGGGTCTCCACGTGTCCATTATGGACATAATTGTGTCATGGGTTATGTACCTATAGCATAACTCGAGAAAAAATTACGTTAGTTTGACTTGTTAAATATCAGATTGGTAGGACTACTTCCCAAAAATTATTAAAATGATAAAGGGGAGAGATTTATTTATTTAAAATTAATGATATTCGTTGTCTCTCATTATGTCAATTGCCACACATGTTATGTGTATGCAACATAGAACGACTGCAATAGTGAATGACTGATGTTACTCTTTATTTAAATTATGTTTTCAATGCACCTCACTCAAATAATAAAAGATGAAGATAAAGATAAATATTCATAAAAAATGTCCTTCTAGTTGTCACCCATTACCATTAATTTCAAATTATCTTTTGGTAGTTTGATGGTTCTTTAGTCACGTAGTTTTACTTAATATTGCATATGTTGTACCGAACCTGCTTGTTTGTTTTTAGGTCAATCTCTCGACCTTAATCGAGCGCACAAGGTCCAACCATCCTTGGATATAGCTTGGTCAACCTCGAACGCCCCACAAGGGGGCTGATTTAGTACCACTCGACCACAAGATCCAATCATGAATTTATAAACATGACTAAAATATAGAATAAATTAGAGGGAGAATCGATGAAAATATACCGCCATCAGATAAACGCTTTCAATGACTCCAAAAATGAAAGATTTTTTGTTTACAATGAATTAGATAATATAGAGTTAAGACATAACATTAGACAAATGTTTAACATTTATCTTTTTGGTACATTTATCTCATTGTTCAAATTTCACGTCGAAATAAATTCGTACGGAAAGATAACTTAAAAATATTCTATGAACAAATTATTTAAAAAAATATATTATAAATAAGTACAAAGAATTATCTACAACGCCACCCTTCCACTGAATTTCATCCAACTTTCCTATTTACAGTAATTCTTCCAAGATAAGATCAAATTTCACCAAAACCAGCCGTTTTATTTTGACCCATCAACAAACCTGAATTCGTCATCCACAATAACGGCGTTAGCGTCCCACCACCTATCTCCGTCACATTCCGTCACCGGCGCTGTCACATTTCTCACGTCGCCAACTGTTAAAATTCCGTTGATGTCATCTCGTACGTACACCTTCTCAACCCCGCCGGTGGACACGGTCATCACCCCCGCCACATCTTCCCCCGGTAAACACCATTCGGCTGATATAGCTGGAGCCCGACGCCGCAATCTGATATCGTAACCACCCAAAACGACTCCGGCACCGTTCTCATTACGCTTTGCTGTAAAAACCATCTTCGGAGACTCCACCGACGGTGTAGAATCATTATAATCATCTTCTTCGAAACAGTCGAAACCTATACCTAAACTATCCCATAGCTTTACAACACTTTTACTGGAGGTCAACTTCGACCACCCAAATCTCTCACCGCCACTCCGCAGCCGCCTCATGTGTTTCGATATACTATTTTGCCATTGGAGTTTCAAATAGAAACTCGATCCCTTGACACGAAAATCTTCATCAACATCTTGTTGATCTTCTTCTCCCTCTTCTGAAGAAACAGAAGAGCAGTCATCATCATCGCTAAATTCAACTTCATCCGTTTGAACAAAAGCTTGTGACGAAGGCTTGACTGCGTGTAAAGGAATAGATATTATCTTGCCTCTCCTAATTATGCATACGAAAGTCGCTGAAACTGCAAGAATTAGAGCACCCCACTTCCAGAAACAGTAAAAGAAATGAGAAATCAAAGATGGGTCTTGCAAGCATTTCATTCCTGCCTCAAAACCACCGATCCCATTCATTTGTGGAATTTCCATGTTGAACGATCTTTACCTCAAAGAATTGAGATTATGTGCGTGTTATATAGAATATGTCCGCGTTTCGTGTGTGAGATTGATAGAAAGAATCGTAAGATAAGTCTATTGAGGAGGTTCGAAGGGGTTGAAGAAGAAATATATAGAGTTTTGTGTTGGTCATTGCTGACGGGGAGGGGGGAATTTTGTGCTATTAGCCTATTACCATAGTTTTTGAATTTTATTTTCTAGATTAATTTTTGTATTTATCTTTGTAGAATATAAGTCAATAGTTGTTAGATGTGTATGCCACGCCATTTTCGATTAGTAGTTTATGTACATATCCAAGGTAATTATATTCGGGAATATGCCACTTGTGGCATTTTTTGCACATATATCTCCAATTTTTTTGTCACACTTTTATTTTTAACTATCAATTAATTAACACAATTGTCCCTTGTAATGATTTGTGTTCAAATATTAAATTAACATGGGGAAAATAGTTTGTCAAATTTACGTATATGCTATTTGTCTTGTTTATTTAAAAATATGAAAACCAAATAAGTCTTTTACTCTATTCTAATGAATTTTTTTACCGAGATTAGGAGCGTACGTAATAATTAAAATGCGACGAAAATAGTTAGTAACATAAGTGCAAAAATAATAATAAGAAAAAAGTTAAGGACATTCATTGTAATTCTAATGTGGTGTAATTATGTGGTGTGTGTATGTACCTACTTATCTATTTAGAGAAGCAAAAATAATGAAGCTTAATTCTCTTCTTGCCCCTTCATAGTAATGGATGTCCATTATTTCAGATTTTTTTATTTTATTTTTTTCTCAATTTTTGAGAGGTTTAGGTTCTTCAAACGCAGAGGTACTCAAGTAATTGTGAGTATTAGGTAAAATAGCAAAAGAGATCGTTTCGAGAATTAAAAGAAATAGTGAGGAATGCTTGATGATGGAAATTACATTGGTGATGCAATGAAATTATCGATGGTGATACAATTGTTAATCAAGGATTACCCTTTTGTAGGTATAAACCAATTGCAATGAAATTATTTCTATAATGTTGAAATGGTTAATTTATCTCTTTTCATATAAAATAATTAAATAAAAAATCATCACCTTCCGCAAGTACCCCATCCCCATCCAAACCCCTACCCCAAAACCCAACCCTGGCTATCCATCGCCACCCAAATTTGCCCACCGTCACCGCCGTCAAATCCAGAACCTCCACCACCTTTGCTACCCTCTTCTTCACTCTCAAATGGCACCCAAATGAGAAATCAAAATTGAAGCCGCCGCCACCTCACCTCAAAATCGAAGCCATCACTACCTCCAACTGCAAGACAAGCTAATCCCATTTGCATATGAAAATAACTCAAGTTGTGACCATCCACCATTCTCGAGTTCAATTTGCGGCCGCCATTCCGTTGTAAATGGCAAGCCATTGCTTCTTTGATTTTCAAATTTTCCTTCGAATTTTGTATGGCAATTGAGCACCAAAGCTTGGAGAAACAGCAACTACATGAGTGCTCCTCAGGCGGCAACGCCTTTGTGGTCTAACAACCAGTCCACGCTGATGGGACAGTAGTTAAGGTTGTTGAGAAAGCTTTTGGTCGAAACAGATTTTGGACTAAGAAAGCTTGAGAATTGGTTATGCTTATGCTTCAAATGTCTAATAGAGAAATCTATTTATCGATTTTGCAATTGCTGCTGCTGGAGTTGGAATTGGTCCTAGATTTGAGGGATTTGGGACACGATAAGGTGATTTAGCCCAATAGTACTATCAGTTTGGTGGATGTCCGGTGAGTTTGTGGTAGAAGTGTTTGGTGGTTGTGGATTGTGGATTGTAGGAGGAGGTGGACGTGTAGTGGTAGTGGTGGTGGTTCTTTCCCCAAATTTGGCTTGCTGTTGCACTTGGAGGTGTCCCTCGTCTCCAAATCTGAAATGTATTCAGTCTCCTTGTCAGCTTAGTGATGGTGTTGTTGTGGTGTTTCCACCGCCTGAACTTATTTAGCCTATGTTTGCTACACATTAAAATTTTCATTTTCATTCTTTTACTCATTTTCAATAAAATAATATTTTCGATCACGTCAATAACATTTCCTTCTTTTTCAACAACACATTTTCAATCAATCTACTATTCTAGAATACATTCTTCTAAAATAATGTGGCTCAAACACACCCTTAGTTTTCGATTTCTGCATATTCATTGAGGCAAGGTGACGGCGGCGATGGCGATAGTGACAAACGACGATAGGTGACGGTGGGTTGAGTAATTTTGGTTTTTGGAGAGGGGAGGGGTTTGGATTGGGGATGGGGATGGGGTAGTCACACAAGATGATGGTTTTTTGTTTTTTATTTAATTATTTTAATTGTTTTTATATGGAAAGAGATAAATTTACTATTTTACCCTTATATAAATAATTAATGATATGGTCAAAATCATTTTTTTTGTCAACTAACAGAAAAAGTGGATGATTTCCGTCCAGATGGACCCCAACTACATATTTATAAAAAGTTAGGGGCTTTCACTGGTACAAAATGAAGGTTATGGTAAAGTCTGTAAAAATCGAATATGTTAGGGATCATTGTTGCAATCTTTCTTAATTTTTATTTTCTTCTCAATTCTAGCTCTTTAAATTACAAATAGAATTATATGATCAATACTATGTTATATTTTTTTTCCCTTAACAAATGAGAAAAAGTCCATTCCTCAACCCACCTTCCGCATGTAAGATTATTTTCTATGAAAGAGCCAGTACAAGATTACTAAATTTAAAAAAAAAAAAATATATATATATATAGAAATATCTTAGTTTATATTCCCTTCACAAATGAGAAAAAGTCCATTCCTCGTCCTACCTTCCACATGTGAGATAATTTTTATTCTATGAAAGAACCAATATAAGATTATAAATTTAAAACAAGATAGAATCATACATGTGTTTTTGGAAGACAAAAAGTTTATGGGACAGCCCGCCATAGTCAGCAACGAGAGGTGTGTGTGGATCACTCATGACTCAGCAATGAGAGGTGTGTGTGTGGATCATTCATGACTCAGCAATGAGTTTGGGACATGTCCGTCCAAATATTAATCATTGACAATTTCAACACGTTGTGAAAGTTCATTGCTAGTGGGAGAACATATAGGATTAAAATTTAGATTTTAATTTAAATTAAAGTTAACAATTAATTTATATATATATTTTATGAGATCCACAATTTTTCAACAATATATTTCATCATTTTTTTTCAAAATTTATTTAAAATTTGATTTTAATCTCCATCAAGCGTGGCTTATGGTATGTTTTATGTAAAGTGCATAAAGATAAGAAGATTTTTACGAAGAAAATCAACAATGGAAAAACAAGGGAAAGTGATTTGAGAGGGGAACCAAAACGTAGAATAATGTAGCTTTGAAGTGAATGTCAAAGTTTTGATTTTTTGTTTAAGGTCACGTCAAACATCCATCTTTTGATTTCTATTGTATGTCCTTATAGTCATCTATACTTTTCAAAATTGAACTCAATTTCAAATTCAATCGTCCGAGTATCTAATTATTGAACTACATTAATTTAACACCTAATTGAAAGCATGTTTGCGAGTTTTTTTTTTTTTTTAACAAACCATTTAAATTCTAAACTTTAAATAGATATATATGAATCGTGTGTAAATGAACAATATTTGTGAGTTTCACCAAATATGTAGATAAAAATAATTTAGCTGATTACAAACAAGATTTTTAAAATTTGGATTATTAACCTGTTTAATTATTTGTTAAGATGAAAAATTATTTAATATACATTCTTAATTTTGCAACAAATAAAATATAAAAAGGTAAACATTATTCTTTTGAAAAATAAAGTCTACTATTAAATTTCAAATGAATACAAATTATTGTACATTTTCTGATATTATATTTCATTATGATTTATGAATTGTCATATTTATTTGAGCAAATTACAAAAACTTCCCCCTTTTCCGAACAATATTTACTAAAAATGAGCTAAAAAGAAATCTAGGCTATAAACTTTTGATGCCCATTTTTAAATATATATATATATTTAAGTTATATTTTATATTTTATTGCCTAAGGACTCTTGACAGTTTCTTTGTGACATTTGAGGTAGTGATGGAAAAAAAAAAAAAAAAAAAAACCCGATACACGCGGGCTCCGCTCCAAACAGGGAAGGAATTACCCACTTAATCGGGTATTTGGGACGGAGACAGGTAACGCCCGCCCCCATCCCGCCCCGTTTAATATTTTATTTTTTATTTTAGAATTCAATACTTTAAATGAAAGAATTCACAAAACTTTATTAGTTCTAATAGAAAAATAGCAATTAAAATTATCTAAAAAATATGACAAATAATAAAAGTTTTAATTTATCAAATGTATTTGAATAATTTAACTTTAAAAAATAAGTAAAAGTTAAAAAAATATATTATTGTCTTAGTCTAATGAATAGGAACAATAAAATGAATTATCAAAAACATAAAAATAAAATAAAAATAAATGGAGTAGTAAATGGGGTAAGGGCCCCGCCCCGCCTTAAAAGGGTAACGGGGCGGGAAATTGCTTGGCGGGCCGGGGGAGGTTGCCCCAACTGAACCCCGTCCCTTGCCCCGTTGTCATCCCTAATTTGAGGACTCTCAAAGGTTTCTTCATGACTTGTGAAGCCTTAACATTCTCGCTATGGCTTTGGACTCCGAAATATCTTATCGGGTCTTATTTTGCTAGAGGACCAATAAGAGTCTTTATTACGTCGAAGGAATAACGCGATAGTTGTAGTGCAGTTTTGGAGTGTCGTATTCATTGAGAAATGGAAAAATGTTCAAAGGATAAAAAAAGGGATGAATTATTCTCTTCAATATGTAGTGAAATTCAATATTTAAAATGTGAAATTAAAATCAATAATTTGAGACAGTGAATCATCGAAATTCCCTTAATCAGATCAGAACAATCACATCAATTATTCCAATTTAATAACACAATTAGAGACTTTCATCTCGGCACTCTAATAGGAAGATATATCATTTAAACCCAGTTTAATTCTAACATTATCCTAATGGTCGATCTTCCTATTGTAATGTTCACATTGATTTATCGAAATTAGATTCAAAATCGACTATATACTAAAGCATAAAGTAGTAGAGAATCACACCATTAAACTTAATTAGTTGAGATTAAAACCTAAGTAATTATTTCAATCAATTCATAGAAAATGCATGACTAAGTGTATGACCAATTTAATAAAAACAAAGTTAATCTCACAGTTAATTCATAATGAGGAAAATAAACCATTAAATCAATTTAATTTCAATCGTAACTCTAGAATCTAGTTTTCCTATAACACAATTACGCACTTAACTATTGGAATAAGATCAGAAAATCGATTTTATACATCTAGCATAAAGTAGTAAACGATCCATCAATAGCATTCATGAGATTATAATTCAACAAATACTTCAATTCGTCAATAGAAAAAGCGTGACTAAATTTATAATTAATTTAATAAAAGTTAAATCAATCTCAACACAAATTCATGGAAAGAAACTATAAATTCTAAAGTTGTTTAACAAGAAAATACCAAAATACGTGAATAATAGATGTTAAATCACCAATTCCGAAAGAGTTCATCCCTAACTTCACCAAGGTTTTAGTTCTTCATGGATTTCTTGAGCCAAAATAGATGAAAGAATGATGAATAATGAAGAATTCGACGTTCTGCCGTGTTTTGGGGTGTTTTTAGGGTTGAAAAGTCGTGCAAGATATATTACCAAAAGATTTTGAGTCGTAGAAGGAAAGTGGAATTTAAGGTTCAGAATGAACCATGTGTACGCATAGTTCAATTCTCGCATACGCACATCCTACAGGCCTGTGCGTACGCAGAATACAAAATTTTCATGTCGAACAATTTCAGGTTTTTGATCATATCTTCCTCTGCCGATATCCGATTGAGGTGATTCAAGATGCATTGGAGAGCTGACTCAAATGGCTACAACTTTGATTCAGATATAATCATCCAATTCGATCTTTTTCCATATAAAAAATGGGTTTCAATATGAGGCTGAAAATCGGTGCAAAACGTTTTAGCTTGAAAGTTGATATTTGATAATGTCTTGGCTATATTTCATCCCTTTGACTCCGTTCGTCATCCAATTGATCTCTAAGACTCTCGAATTTTCATCACTTCGTATTATCCTCCGAGCCATCTTTTTGATATTTGCGATTTGGTCCATGAACTTTCCTTTCCTTCCACTTTGGCTCTTTTTCACTTATTTCCTCAAATCTCCACCGTTTTCATCCATTTGTAACCAAATCAAAATATAAAGGTACTTAGTACATTTAGACATCAATTTATCGTAACAATGCAAGTATTAATAGATGAAAAACCTAACAATTTGCGTCATTATCAAGTCTTAATATATCCTTGTTGTATGTAGACTCCTTAAATTCTCATTAGGACTTTCCACTCCAAGGGGTAGTCTTTGTTACCTGAAATCCAAGTCTTTATTACATATTTTGTTATTCTTTCATGTTTTTATTTGTTATTTGTCTACATCGTGGAGGTGAAAATGTCTTTTTAACAAATTTTTGGCTTATTAATGAAAGGCAATGATAACATTGTCCAGCTGGTGACTAAAATTGTACCAAAATGAAAGTTTGGAGAAGTCATTGCTACTTTTTGAAAAGGTTGAGGTTCTAAGTACAACACACAACAAAGGTTTGGGACCTTCATTGCAATTTGCCTTTAATGAAAATATAATTGTTTAGAGAAACATTTAGTACTTCGAAATATAAAATCAATATTCCCACTCACTATTTAATTGGCATATATAGTTTCAATAAAATCGTGTATCCCGTTTATTTAGTGTATAGGAGTACTAAAAAATCGTACAATTAAACCATTTGTACAGAACTGTTTCATTTGTAAAAATGCCAGAATACTCACGTGGGGGTGGGCCCCATGTGAGTAAAATATTATTATAAAAAATGGGGCCCACCCTCCATGTGTGTGTTCTGTTATGAATAATTCTATTTGTACAACTTTGAGTTACAACAATGGATGACAACCTCTCACAATGGGTGGGGCCCGCAATTATTTTAATCGCGGGTCTCACCCCCATGTGAGAGGTTGTCATCCATTGTAGTAACACAAATGTTGTACATGTAACATCTCTCGTCTGTTATTTTGATTAAAAAATAAATAAAAATTCTGCATTCCTCAAAATTGTAAGCTAGATTCGTTTTATACTTGTCCCCTGGTTAAGTGCCATATTAAGTCCAGAAAAGATAGCATGTGCTTGGTCCTAGTTGTGCATCCACAGTGTATAATAAATGTCCAGCCCAATTTGTTTCTAGTTTATTGCCAATCAGATTGAATATTTACTTGGGGAAATTTGAAACTACTATAATTTAAGTTACATTTTCACAAATATCAATGTTTGAGATAGATAGTAGAAATCAGATCATACCAAATTCGACTTCATCTTACTTTTCAGTCTTGAGCTCGACATCTTTGGTCACTACTCGGACTAATGAAAAAAGTAGATCACTTCTTATGAACTCGTTTTCACTTTTGGGCTCATTTGTTGTGGTTTATTTTTGTTAGTCCTAATCGTTCGAAAGTTTCGTCGTCTAAAGAATGAAGTTCCTAATTATAATGCTGAGGCAAAGAGCAACTTTGTAAATATTTGTACCAATAATATAATAATTGGATCATAGATCATTTTAATAGTGAGACTTTTGCAATGTTTTATATTTAGGGTGTGTTTGAGGTACATTATTTTGAAAGAATGTATTCTAAAATAGTAAATTGATAGAGAATGTATGGTTGAAAAAGAAGGAAATGTCATTGATGTGATGAAAAATATTATTTTATTGAAAAATGTGTGGTTGAAAATGAGTAGAAAAATGAGAATAAAAATTTTAATGTGTACCAAACAACGACTTAATATTTTTATCAAATGAACAATGTTATCTAACACCACCAATGCTAAAACATCAGTCTAGATGTCATTAAGTGATATGCTAAAGAAAAGATAGAATTAAGTTATTCATTTAATTATACATCTTATTTAGTATCACCTAAATTAGTATTTTAACATCAGTGTTGCTAAATAGCATTATTCTTTTTTTACGTGCATGCACACTTATTTATCTGATAATCAAAATTTTATTTTCATATTTTATTTTTTATTTTTTTTGCAAAGAGTCCTCATTCTAGTTTCACTGTATAAAATATACATACAGCAGTTACTAGCTCATATGTGACAATTATTAAACCACCCAATTATATATAAAATGTGGATTTCACAAAAGCTTAGGGTTGTTCTTTTTGTATTTCAGTTTTGTGTTGTGTTTTAAATTCATTTTGGGTTTTGTGTTTTGAGTGTCAATTTTAAAATTGTTGAAAATGTGTTATTTTTGACATTTTTAAAAATTGCTTTGAAAACATCAAAAACGCGTTTTAAAATTTTTAGTTTGATTAAAACTAAAAATACTCAAAACTAGGGTCGTACATGGTCCGATCCGGTTCGGTTATGAAGATAACCTAACCGAACCGAACCAAAATTTTTGAGTATTTAATAAATGGAACCGTCGGGTCCAAATATAATTATGGAACTATTCGGGTTCGGTTCCATTCAATTCGGTTCGATTCCGACCATAATTAATTTTTTAACATTTATAACAACACTACATAAATACAACTAATGATATGTTCATTTGTAGTTTCGATGGGTAGTTGGAGAGGGGAAGTCGAACTCGGCAGTCGGCGGCTTCGATTTTGGCATGTAGATGTATATTTTCAATTTATCAAATGATTTGAGGTTAGTGAATCTGTGCTTACCGAATGAAAGTATGAAATTGGAAAGAAAATGATAAAAACTTAAAAAAGTCTATCTTAAGCTGACAATGAAATTAATAATTGAGCCAAAAAATTGAATTTAGAAATTGGATTGAACCGACCTAGCTAGACATGGACTTGACTTGGGAATTGGAGCATTAATAATTAATGAGAAAATTACCTAAATCCCTTCTTTTCAAGTTTACAATTCAAAAATAAGAAAGATGAAGTTTACATTTCAAAAATCAGGCGATAATATCTCTTCTATATAATAAGTGTGTATGAAACAGAATTTATTGGTTTAACGGAAAAACTAACGGAATTTCTTGTTTTAATGGAAAACCTATAACTTTAGGGTCCAACTTGAATTTATTTAAAACCTTAGGGACTAAAACTTAAAATTTAACCATAATCCTTAAATTGCAGCCAAGGACCTTAACATATCAAATTTACACAAGAATTCCTTGCCTCCTCAACTCCCAAAAATCGAAAAAAAACTTTTAATCTTCCATGACTGAAAAATCTAATGTTGTCAAACCCGGCCGGGCCGGTTCGACTGAAAAAATCGGGAACGGGGCCCAAAATCAGGCCAAATCATGTCCGATTTTTTATTATTTTCAAAACCGGTTAAAACCCGTCAAACCGGTCCCGATTTTCAATTTTTTTTTTTTTGGTTTAAAAATTTTTAACTTCATAAATGGGCTTCAAAATTTATTTAGAATTCTAAGGCCCATGGAGAAGTAATGGATCTCATACTCATTTTATAGATGCACTTCTCTCCAAATGTTTCATAAACTTCCAATGTGGGATTGTGTCTTTTATACATGCTCTTAACTCTAATAGTTTTATAAACTTCCAATGTGGGATAGTGATATATAACCAAAAAATGATAAAATATACATCAAAATCATTTTCAAATGTATGTTTGACTAATTTGATTTTTAATAACAACTAATTAAATTGTAATATTCACCTTCATTCTTTCATTTATTTAATTTTCAAATTTAACTTAAATTACACTTGATTATTAATATATTAATGTTAGCTATCATTTTCTATAAGTTTAAATTATTTTAATTTAACAAAGTAAACTATTTTAACATATTGATTTTTAATTTTTAGTATTGAGACTAATTGTAGGATAATGAATCTAATTAGTAAAAATATATTTACTTTGAATTAGTAATATGAAAATTTTAAAAAATATATATTATTATATTATTTTATTATTTTTTTATGTATTTATTGCATCCGATTCAACTCCGATTGAACTTTTTGACCCTTGACCCTTCACATTTTCCAAGTTGATGACCGGGTCAGTTTTCAAAACACTGGAAAAACCTTAATGGAGAAACTCTTCCCCCCTTTTCATGGCCGACGCCCCCAACAAACCGTAGTGGCCGGGGGTTGGGGGCGGCTGTGCTTGCCCATCATCTTAGTTGGATTAATCATGGGCGCAATAATCATCTTTTTCTCTCGCACAAGCAATATATGGAGACATTCAATTTAATCCATTCAAATCCAGCAATCAATTCATGAGAAATACTGGACTTACAGGCTACTGTTTCACAGAAGCCTTACAGAAAATAAAAAGGAGTAAAGACTTAAGTCATGCAAAAAGTTTAAGCCTCCGTTTGTTTCTCATTATAAACCCATAAAAATGAAAAATATGACCGTTATCCATCACATTAATCTATCAATTTTGAATTTCTATCTCTTGTGTGGGGTCTAATAACGGCTATATTTTTCATTCTCATTCTACATTAATGAGAATCAAGTGGAGCCTAAGTAAACTCAACTTCTTACTCCTTAACATACCTTAAATTTTCTGTTTGTGATTTTGGGTTGGAAATGACAGAAATAAACACTTTATTTAATTATTTATCAATTACATAAACATTACATCATTAATTATTTAATTAACCAAAAAATTACATCTTTATTAATAACAAATTAATTCTTAAACAAAACTATTAAATATAAATTAAGCAAACGTGCATTGCACGTTGCTTACACCTAGTAAATTTAATAAAATTGTTAATAAATATTTATTATAACTCAGTACCCACCGTCCACCCTCACCCCAACCCTAATTTTCAATCCCAACACCCCCAATTCATTTCCCTCTCCCCCATTTTCTCTCTCTACCCCATTATCGTCGCCTGCAACCCCCTCACCCCCACCACCGGTGAAGATGCTGGAGAAAATAGGACTCGGTCGACGTACTTAGAGGAGAAGGTGTGTCGACATTAAAGGGTACGTGCTTGGAGGAGAAGTTGTGAGCAGCGTTATGGCGACGGGCCTCGTCCTGGATATTCTCGTTAGCTGAGCGTTGGTGCTTGAGATGGTTAGATGATTGTGGTGCGGGTGAAGGAGGTGTCGTAGCGGGGTCGGAAGAGGTGGTGGCTTTTATTGGAGTAAAGTGTGCGGTGGCACGGGGTTTACCTGTAGGGGATGAGTGGTGTTGAAGGAGTTGGAGTGAGAGGAAGGATGATCTGAAAATGGGAGAAGCAGCCATTGTAGAGAGGTTAAACTTTTCCCATTTTCTCCCAAACAAGACCTACCTAAAGAATCTTTCCTGCCAGTTAAGTTCCTGATTTCTGGACTTACATTTGCTTAAAAAAGAAGAAGAAGAGAGGTTAAACTCTTAAAGCTGCCCTTCATTCTGCAATGTGCTGCGCTAGCATTATTTCTTGAAATGTAAACATGCTTATGGATTATAAGCGGGAGAAAAGAACATAGAAAGTGACTAAGCCCGTTTGGTACACATTAAAATTTTCATTTTCATTCTTCTACTCATTTTCAACCACACATTTTTTAATAAAATAATATTTTTCATCATATCAATAACTTTTCCTTCTTTTTCAACTACATATTCTTCATCAATCTACTATTTCAGAATACATTTTTCCAAAATAATATGGCTCAAACACACCCTAATTCATACTTCTTGAATTGCTCTGCACTTTTTTTTACCATGTTCAGCTTCCTAGAAAGCCACTAGAATTTGATAAATTTTTACTCATTGTGAACGAAATAAGCAAAGTGCTCTTATCAAGGCAACTCTTTTTTCTTAGAACTAACTGATGGGAGAAGCCGCCCTGAGTGGAGGGCTTGTTTGGTTATACTTAAAATTAAATGTTATACTTCAAATTAAAATGTTAGAAATTTCGTCAATATCAATTGCAATTTATTGTTAACATAATTCTTAATGGAAATGATGGTATACATAATACATTCCAAGTATATTTTAATGGGATTGGTATTTATATGCATAAGTATAAAATTAATGCAAGTTTTTTTGTTCATATTTTTTGGTGAATGCTGTTATGACGTCGATAGTGACACGCTGGGGCAACAGATTTTTTGACCATTACCTCTTGATCCGAATTAAAATCGAAAAGTAACTCGAAGGGATTCATAAATATGACATACATGTCCATGAAGCCCAGTGTGATTCTCTTGATTAGTGGAATCCTTTCAGTCTGATTTACCATGGCTTCAAATGCAGCCATCTTGCTTGACATTATAGTGTCTATTTGAGATGCAAGTGGTGGCTCACATTCTTGGATCCTTTGTTATTATTTGGTCACATACAGTCACACTGAACACACATTTGGTCACAGTTAGTCACAATGAATACACATTTGGTCACAGTTAGTCACGGATGACACATGTCAACGACTTGATTATATAAAGTGACTTGAAGTTTTTCCTATAATTTTTAAGGAGGTGGAGGCAGGGGTGGAGTGGTGGTAGGTGGATCTATGAGGGTGGGGTTGTGATTTTCAATTTTTAATTTTCTGAAATTTTAAGTCATCGGAGCGGCTGCCGGAATCATCTTCGGGAAAGTGATCGGAAAATCGTCAGACCTGGCCGGACTCGTCACCAGATCAGTGTTGAAGTTGTATGAGAGATGGAGGGAAGGTGTTGGTGGGGTGATGAGGTGGGTGATGTGTCATGGGTGTAAATAATTAATATATATTATATTATAATTTAATATTTAATAAATCTATTTACCACTTGATTTTTGAAATAATTAGACAAATTTGTTAGTTTTGAAAAGTAATTCTTATATGTAGGTTTTGTGTATTGTTCCCATAACTAAATTAGTTAATTTGCTAATTTGTTTAGAAAAAATAAAAAAAATTAATTAATTCAATATAAAAAATTAAAAATTTTATTTAGATTTGATTGTTATTCGACTTTTCGGAACCAAAGCCATCGATTCTCGATTCAAATACACATTCGGGTATTTAATTTATGAAGAATCGTTCAGTTCGGCTCGGTTCGGGTTCGAGAGTTTTGTCCAACCCTACTCAACTACAAATTTGTCGTTTTGAATTTTTTTTTGTAAATTTTTAACTTATTTTCAAAAACGCGTTTTCTTAAATAAGAAAGAGAACACGTTTTCATTGTTTTGAAAAATAAAAAACAGAAAACGGCTTAAAAACGGTAAAAAGAACATGCGCTTAGTGTTTTGTAATTTTTACCTTATCAAATACATATACGTGCATTCAGTTGGTGTGAGAAATAAATCATTTTACAAAAAATTAATATTCACTCTGATCTTAGTACATGGTAAGTAATTAATATAATTAGAATCAAATCTTTAAGATAAATCAGTGAACTAGAATTAGAGTCTACATCTTGAGAATAGGGCACTAAACCCTCCATCAAGAATTAGAGCCTACATCTTGAGACTGAGATGATCATTCTATCTTAATTCCTAATAACAGAACAACCTGAAATTCACAGGGACTGGCACAACAAATTATTCCTTCATATTCAACTCTTTGAAAGTTCTCAGTGACATTGCATGCTTTGGGATTTGTAATCTTGGCAGTGTAGGTTGATCTTGCAGTTCCAACATTTGTAACTGGTTTCTGAAACTTTGACAGAAAATGGAGCACCCCTATAACTTTGAAAGTCATTGAAGCGTAGTTCAGATCCTTCGCACTGATCACAAGAACAGAATTCAACAAAGCCCATCGTCAAAGTCACATGGAGCTGCATCCCTGCAGTTTTTTAGACCACGCATCACCCATTGCAACCTTTAGTCAAGCCAGGTCTCCCCATTTCCATGCTTCTCCAAATATATTAGACAGCATAACATAGTTGCAGGATTTTTTGGTTAAGCGCTAAGTATTCGGGGAGATAACTCATCATATTTAATGTTCTTGTAAATATGAGAAACCGCAATAAAATCAGTCCAAAAGACACTATCTGCCGTCTTTGAAAACTTCTCTCTATAAACCCCACAGCCTGCTTCAAAAGCACAGCACAAGCCAGGTCAACCACATGACCTTAATGCTCAATTTGAGGTCCAACTGAAAATTCATAATTTGCTGAAAATAATTCAATCCATCTTCAACTAAACCCAGATGCAAACAAGCACACAATACGCATATGAAACATTTTCAAGCTCTTTCAAAGAGTACAACCAGGTATAGTGAAAGTTGGCCACTGGAATTTCATCAGAAGCTGCAGACAAAGAGTAGTTGGACATTATATTTCTCCTTGAGCAATGGCATCCATCATGAAAAGAAATATCACACCGATCAGTCAATCTTTCATTGAACCAGCAGTACTGAAAAATCAAGATAGACAAGTGCTGGAGCAGGTAAATCTGTACAATCAAATCATGGTAGTTCAGTTTTTAATATGTCTAAAACTTGCCTAGGTTCCCTGCCCAAGCTCCATAAGGTCTGGGACATATCCTGATAATCTTAACAACTTCATCAATCCTTTCAGAGCACAATATATCTCTTCTGTTTTGGAATGCCTCTCGTCGAAAGAATAGAACTCAACAATCCCGTCATCAGTCGCAATGGAGCTGCATCCCGGCTGTTTTTTAGATCCTGTATCCCTTATTGCAACCTTTATACGTGCCAAGTCTTCCCATTTCTGAGCTTCTCCATATATATTAGACAACATAACATAGTTTGCAGGGTTTTTGGGGTCAAGCTCAATAAGTTTTTGAAGAGACATCTCAGCAAATGCAAGTTTCTTGTGAATCCGAGAAGCCGCTAGTAAAGAAGTCCAAATGACACAATCTGCTACAATTGGCATCTTCCTTATAAACTCTACAGCCTGCTCCAAAAGCCCAGCACGAGCAAGGAGGTCAACCACACAACCGTAATGCTCAATTCTAGGTTCAATCGAATATTCATTTATCATCAAGTG